>CAXIVR010000010.1:88614566-89214566 GCA_964035755.1 Teleogryllus oceanicus
GAAACACACCTAGAAGTGGTAGATGAGCAAACCGAAATTGAAGAGCTTAGGGTAGATAATACTAACTTCCCAACCATACAAAAAAGAGCCCTCCCATCAGATTCATCATCAATGATAGAACCAAACAAAAATCAAGTAGAAAACGCTAATACTGAACCAGGAAAACAACCAAAAAGGAAAAAGAAAAATCACAGGAAATATATGAAGAAAATGGTACCCAAGAAAAGTCTACTAATAAACTTATAAGACCTTCTTACTTAAGGAAAAACTGAAAGTAATACACACACATATCCTCTCACTTATAATCAACTGAAAAACTTCATAGACAAGGCAACTGGTTCAAGCAACCCAACTTTAATAGCAAAAGATTTCACAAATGATGTACAATCTATTATTCAAATGATGACAGACACTTACTCAAATCTTACAGAAAAATCAATAAAAGCAGATTTATTTATTTATTTATTTATTTTACGTCAAAAAAAGTTAAAAACTGCGTATGACGTGCTATGGGGAAAAGTGAATTGTTTGCACATTTTCAAAATTCTGTGATCCCTACACTAAGTCATATACTACTTAAATTTTGAATTTTGAAAGGGAGAAAAAAAACAAAAAAACTCCCATGTAACGTATTCACAAGATTCACAAGAATTATGAACAAGTTAAAAGAATCACTTCAAAAGAATGAGGAAACTGATTATGATATTTCAGAATAAACCTTCTCAATGCAAATCATTCAATGGAACTGTAATGGGTTCTACGCCTTACCTTATCTAAATTTCTAGTAAATACAACGAACCAAATATTATGCTTGCAGGAAACAAATTTCAAAGGAAACAATTGTGGAAAACTTCCAGGATACAAGTCATCTGTTCACAATAGAATTAATATCCAAAATGCTAGTGAAGAAGTAGCTATCGTAGTCAAGAATGTAAGTTTTATACAATCTATACCTCTCCAAACCACCCTAGAAGCCATAGCAGTGAAAGTTAAAATCAAGTCACACATAAGTATTTGTAATATCTATATTCCTAATAGCAAACATTTTGACATACATGATCTAGATAATATTACTACACAATTACCTAAACCATTTATAATTGTGGGTGACTTCAACAGCCACAATAACTTGTGGGGTTCCCCCAAAACAGATAGAAGAGGTAAAATAATTGAAGAATGGTTAGACAACCACAGTGATCTGATCCTATTGAATACTGGACTAGGTACCCACTTTAATATAAGCAGTGGTACAGAGAGTGCAATTGATCTGAGCATTGCATCTAATGACATAGCTACAAGTACAGTATGGTCCACTAATCCCAGCCTATATGATAGTGATCATTACCCTATAAACATATATTTTCCAGATCCAATCCAACCCCTGAAATTAAATGCAATCCTAAATGGATTATAAAGCAAGCAAAATGGAAAAACTTTCAACAAGATATTAAGATAAATATTGAAAAATTAATAAAACCTGATAACTCAAACCCACAAAATATCCATACTTTAACCAATGACTTTATCGAGATAATCATTTCAGCTGCTGAAAAGTCAATCCCCCAAACTACAGGAAAAATTAAAAAACATCAAGTTCCATGGTGGAATATAGAGCGACAGAATAAAAACAAAAAACAAGAAAGCTTTCAGAAAATTTAAGAAAAACAAAACTACGGAAAATGGTATTGCTTACAGAAAGGCCAGAGCTCACGCTAGACTAACCTTGAAGTCTACAATGATCCAATCTTGGCAGAAGTACACCTCTTCCATCACAAACCAAACTTCAACAACAGAACTCTGGCACAAAGTAAAGGCCATTAGTGGAATAAGAACACGCAATCTTCCCAGATATCTTATAGACAAGAATGGTGTAAAATATTCTGGCCCACAAGCTATTAGTAACCTTCTTGCTGATACGTTTGCAAATAATTCAAGCAACAACAACTATGACCCAAATTTCTTATCTTCAAGCCCAAAAAATTTTAGCGTAGACCAAGATAACATCAAGACACTATTAAAATCAAATGAAGAACAACACAACCAACCATTCACTATGAGTGAACTTTTATTTGTGTTAAATAATTGTGAAAAATTCAGCACCTGGACCAGATAATTTACCAAATAGTGTTCTAAAAAACCTCCCTGAAGTCGGCCTTCAATACTTACTTCAATTATATAATAATATTTGAACCACTTTATCCTTCCCTAGCCAGTGGAGAGAAGCAACAGTCATACCAATACCAAAACCAAATAAGGATCACACACAACCAACAAAGTTGCGTGCAATATCCTTAACATGCAATATGTGTAAACTACTAGAGAAAATGGTCTGTCACCGGATGAAATGGAGCCTAGAAAAACAAAACTTGATCTCACCACATCAAAGTGCCTTTAGATCATTTCGTCAACCAATGATCACCTGGTAAACATAGACACGGAAATCTGTGACGCATTAGTAATGAACCACTATGTGATTGCAGTCTCACTGGGCATTGAGAAACCTTACGAAATGATTTATAAAGACAGATTAGTATCAATTCTTACAGATTTGAAGGTAAAAGGAAATATCTTAGCTTTCCTTATTAATTTTCTAAAAATGAGATATCTCAAAGTCAGAATCCAGGACAAATTATCACAGGCAGTGAGATGACTAATGGTCTCCCACAAGGATCGGTCGTAAGTGTAATACTCTTCCTCTTGCTATAAATGAAGTGAGCCTTATATGAAAGACCTGTGAAAATATTTCTGTTTGCAGACGACATCACCTTACTATGTAGTGGCAAAAATCTTCAAGTTACCTCAAAAATTATTCAAGAAACCCTAAATAATATCAGTAATTGGGCAACCAATTCAGGCTTTTCCATTTCGAAAACAAAGTCTAAATTTATAGTGTTTTCAAAAAGTCGCTCTATTAGGGATGAAGAAGTTACACTAAGAATTGGAGGATATCTACTTAAAAGGACATACACATGTAAAATCCTTGGAATGAGATCATGGAGACATCATACTCATGGAGACATCATGTATCTGCCCTAAAGGTGGATTGTATTAGGAGACAATGTCATTAAAATGTTGTCCTCTGTTAAATGGGGCGCACAGTCTGAATGCTTAATCAAATCATATAGGGCACTAATTCAATCCAAACTGGATTATGGAGCAGTAATTTATAATTCAGCTCCAGAAAACATATTGAAAACACTGAACCCAATAATCAACAGGGCTTGTCGATTAAGTCTTGGTGCTTTTAGAACTAGCCCCTGCAACAGCCTATTAGTGGAAGCAAGACAAATACCACTAGCACTAAAACGCAAGCTACAATGTCTGAATTATGCATATTCAACGTTTAGTATCCCACCCAATCCCACAAACTCAACCATTTTCCAAAATCCCAAAACAACTATATATGAAACACATCCAAAATCCCCACTACCTCTGAGAGAAAGACTCCTTAAATATATGAATGACTTTAATATTGTTAAACCACTTATCTTACCTAGACGTTTAAATCCCATCCCACCCTGGCAAGACCATAAGATTACCATAAACACCCAATTAATAAATACTCCTTGCTCTTCCTGTGAATCTAATACAAATGTCCAAGATGTGATCAAAGAAACGCTCCAAAAAATATGATCACTTCTACCAAGTTTACACCGACGGATCAAGGAAAAGCTGGTTGTGCAATAATTCTAACAAATGATAATGAAGTCAATTCATATCGTCTCCCGGACTACTTTTCCATTTTCACATGTGAAGCATGGGCAGTGCTTAATGCCATTGAAATCAGCATCAGATCTGCTAACAAGATGCCTATTGTCGTCTTTTCAGATTCAATGTCAACCCTTAAAGCCATTGAAAACCGATACACCAGCAATCCAATAATCCAAACTATCCAATAACTTATATTTACCCAAAACACAAAAGAAGTCAAAATAGAACTTTGGATTCCTTCTCATAAGAAAATTACTGGAAATGAGAAGGCAGACATTGCTGTAAAAATGGTAACATCATTACCAAATGCTGAACCGCAAATTCATGGCAACCAGAAACCTTTTCAAGGACTCCTGTTTAAAGTATTGGAACTCACAATGGAAGATGGAGTCTACAAAGCTACATCGAGTAAGAAACTCCATTCTGGAACCAGGTTTACCGAAATAAAACTTCAAAAGAAAAGAAGAAATCGTCATTACAAGATTAAGAATCGGTCACTTTAACCTAAATTACTGTCATCTGTTCAAAAACTCTAACCCTGAACCCTGTCATAAATGTGGGGCCATCGTGTCTACTTCTCATTTTATTCTTGACTGCCAAGGACTTGTTAATATAAGGAAATCATTCACATAGAAGGCAGCTTATATTCACTGTTCAAATCAGAAGGAGGTTGCAAAAAAAATTGAAACATTAGAAATAAGTAAATTGATGCAATTTTTGTTATGATACATTGATATAATGTTTATGGTGTAATGATTCAACTATTTGTAACCTTGAAATGTAATGTACTGATGTAAACACAATGAGGTCGCTGATGACCTGAGCTGTTATAGAGCTACCATAAATAAACAAAATAAAAAAAATGATACAATCTTACAGAGATAAATAGATTGTCTTTCGTGTCCAAATCAACCTCGGAATCAATATTTTATCATATCTTTTATATCTAAAGTTTTTTGGATCTCATTTAATTTCCATAACATGTGATAATGGGTGGACACTTCATTCTCTCTGAAATACTAGATGTTATAATATTGAACCAACCATCCAAACATTTAAAATGAACATCATATATCTGTACTTTCATCACGGCAACATGAAGTATATAAGAGTTTAATTTTGTATCAGTGAAGATACAAATCATAAAAAAATATGTTAATGAAGTAGATCAACTATTACTGAAACCATCAAATTAAAAATACTTTTAACCCGGAAGTGGTCGCGTCTTGCCTACAAACGAAACTGGCCGCGTTCAAGGAATCGGATCCTAGAACAATGTTCGCTGAATAGAGATCTAACATCATGAATAATACTGTAGTTAACATTCATCACTAACATTCATCACTTCATTAATAGGGGATCATTTTTATTTATAATTATTATTATCCACATACAAAATTTCAACACTTATTACTGCATAGAATGACGTTTTTTCTTTCATGTAATGCAGTAGGAATTCCCAATCATTAGTATATTAAAATTTCAATTTGACAATAAGTGTCTAAGTGCAAAAATGAATTTTTGCACAAAATCCGAACACAAACAATAAATGTTATTTACGTACATCTACTTTCTTGTAGGTTTCACATTCATAAGATATGATTGCATCCAAATTTCTTAAACAAATTTCATATCTTGTTAGTTTTCTTTTCTGGAACTTCTGCATCTTGTGTTTGTTCTGCATGCAAACATTTTCCTGTTATGGACGCAAATTCTCGTGACAATTGTTAGTAGTGCAGCAGTTATGTTTCCTTCACTGTATTCCTCCCTTTCCAGTCTAAGGGTAGCAACACACGAGCGTTGCACAACGTACGTTGGTGACGTCCGTTGATTGGCAAGCCACACGGGAACGACCATTCCCGGGCAACGGACATTTGTCCAGTGGTCTTATAGAAGCAAACATGGATGCCCCGGATGCGCGTCAACTGCTTCGGTCATTAGTCCCGTTAGTGTACTGCATGTTTGTTTCTCGGGAGATGGCAGTGGTCCCCCAGCTGGATGGCGAGATCCGGCGCCGACCTACCGTCTGCTTCTGGGGTCTCCCCCTAACCAGGACTCTCCCACCAGCGGGGCACCGCCCCAGACGGGACAAGCTCTAAACTCCCAACCGGTCTCCCGGAACATGTGGTAGTGTAGAGCATGTTAGTGTAAGTGTGTGTGTAAGGGAGAGGATAGGACAAGGCGAGGAGAGGAAGGACAGATCGCGCGCGGTCCGTGGCCCGTTTGGTAGGGTACTGCTCCGGCATTCGCCTGGTGTTGATCGGAGGAACCACGGAAAACTACTGATCAGAGCAGCCGGCCGCTAGAATTCTCCTCCAGGCAGCGACTGAATTCGACCTAGCTGGCAAGCTAGTGCCGAAAATCCTGCCGCCGTCAGGACTCGAACCTAGGACCTCCCGGTTAGAGGGCTGCAGTGACATCCGTTGATGCACTGAGCTACCTCTCCCGGTTCAGCGTTTGAGTATTACATTATAACGAAACGAAAGAAAAGAGAAGGAAATGGTTTGTTCATCCAACATCACCTAGACGTATAATGCCTGAGCAGTCATTCAAGATGGCCACCTAAGAAGGCCATACAAAATGAAATGGGAGGTAAAACTGTGGTTACCAGATGAAAATGCATAATTAATTACACCATCAAATAAGAAGAAGAGAGATCTACTTTCTTCAGCTTTAAGATTGTACATAAATATAAGTTCCTTTTCAGGCGAAACAAGCTGCATACACATTCTATTAATACTATTATCACTTACAACAAACAGCACATGAAATCTATCTGTTCTAATCCCAATTTACTTTGTTTTCAAAATATTTTGAAATCTGATTTTAAATGTATCTCATCCATCACGAGTATTATTTATCACTATCATTTAATTTCTGTAAGTATTTGTGCCTTGTATTTAAAAAACTTGTTTTCACTATGTTCCAATTGAGATTCTAAACCAAGTGAAGAACACAATCTCCTAATTGCACTAGTATGAAGAAATATTATGAACTCTAAATGTTCGAAATATTTATAAAAATATGGCTATATGGTAAATAGCGTGCAAGACAATATGTAAAACTTTGAACTGTACTGATTTGCACTTCTTTTCTTGGTTAGAAGTTTTACATGTTCCAGCGTAAAAGCAACAGGTTTGCCAAATTGTGAATTTGTGGTATCAATTTGAAGTACTATGGCTAAGTAAAAGCAAAAGAATCACGAGGACTGTTACTAATACGTGTATTAAAACATAACTTCAACGTAGCCTTTTCAAAAACATCACTAATTTAATTTGTATTGTATACACTATCTGATATTGTAGTGCCTCCACGTTTTAATACTTTTTTACAATAATAAACTCAGAGTTTCAATTCCTTATCCACCATAACTAAATTGATATTTTAGGGATCTAATTACTATCAATATGTGAAAAAAGAATACTGTCTTCCTTATTAATAAATGAACAACAATCGCCCAAAGTAAGCAATTCCAGATTGCTTATTTCATCAAAAGTACGGATATATATTTCATTTAATCTTGCAATGTTTCCTTTTGCACTTTTTTCTATAGCAGCAAGTTGATACTCGTTTTCTAAACTCAAATTCGTTTCGTGAAGACTTTCTCTGTAGGAAGTGCTTAGGCGATTGCAGTAAGCAGGAAAATTAGGCAACAAAGAAGACATAGCTCCATTAGAGAGTCCTGTATATTTTAAAGCAAGACTGATTTTTAGTCCGTTATCACAATGGATCACTGAATTCTTCTCAATTTCCCACGTTCGCAAATGCAATTCACAAAGATGAAAATAAACACTGAACGTAGCAAGTTACACATTTCACTTTTTACCATAATTCTCTCACCGGGGGACACTGCCCATATTCACCATGATTCTCACTATTTCAACAACAGACCACGTGTACATAAACACAACTCGAAAGGTACACCAGCTACTTAACTTACACAACTGGATCGTGTCAAATCGAACTTCTCTAGCCGCCATATTTTTTATTTTTATTTTACGTCCAAAAACAGTTAAAACTGCGTATGACGTGCTATGGGGAGATGTGAATTGTGTGCACATTTTGAAAATTCTGTGATCCCTACACTAAGTCATATACTACTTGAATTTAAGAAAACAGCTCGCATATAATAAAATCTATTTTCAAGGATAAATCAGCAATAAATTTTGGGCTCTTATCCATGTTGTCCATCGGAATAATACTTCCTGCCGCGACAACAAGGAAACGAGAATTTGAATAACTGTATTTCCCACTGAATTCTAGAAGACGTGCACAGATAATGAAGTTACATTTCCCATCTCAGCATTTGCTCAATGGATCAGGGAAACCGGACGAAAACCCTGATCGAGATGGAGGTCATTGATCCAGAAGCTGTGATACAATACTTGTGACATATTGTTTAGAATTATAAGGTCCAATGGTAAATAATACATTAAATATCAGTGTTAAAATTAATGTTACTTTCCTTGTGATGCTCATTGGCTTTAAAAAACTGCAGTGCGCAGGCCTTGTATGTCTAGGTGGTGCATCCCATTAACAGCGACCAGCTTTGGAAAGGAACGTTTAAGAAATTATGCAACAAACGAGATAATTTTTTTGGTTGCAAATCTCCGATCCGCCGTTCTGGACAATAGCTCTCAAAATTACATGAACAATCTTTATGGGAAAATACAACGAGATGTGTTCTATATCAATTTTCTATTCATTAGATGAATGGGAAAATAAACATCGCTTGTTCATCGTGAATCAACGTACGTGTAAGGTACGCCACTGGTATTCAGTGTGTTCTGCACTCTACGAATGCGTAAAATGCTACAATCGTCCGCCAGCAACTACGTACGCATTCTGACGGCTAAGCTGTTGGCCAGCTAAAAAGCCGAACTAACGGGACAACTTTTGAAAAATGTTACTGTCGGATGGGAACATACATTTATACTCGATTTAGGGTAGTTTCGTTTCGTTTTATGTTGGCAAAAGTTGTTGCCAACCGTCACACATATACCCTGTATATATTACCTTTAAGCGGTAGGGACATTTTTTAAAATTTTAGTTTGCAATGAAACAATGACTACTTCCGTAGATTCCGCCAACATTCAAAGCCATCCAAGTGAAGTGTTAGTTTACGAGTTGCTAAAGATTTTCATTTTGCGTTTTGGTGCTCTTCGTTCTTTGCGTTTTATCGTTCAATTTATTTGTTTAGTAGTACTAGGCGTTTTTGAGTTTTATTTATTATTTTCCAATTGTTTTCGTTAGTAATAATAATAAAGTTAATTGAAATAGTTATAGTAGTTCATTATTTGTTGTTGTCAAGTGCCCCTTTTTTTTAATTATATTATATTTATTATTTTTTTAATTTTTTAATTTTATGTATATAAAATGATTTTCATTATTTTTTAACTTACTTTTAAAAGCTAATGAATAATTGAACTGATAAATTAAATGGATGCATTTGCATTGATATTGACATAACTGGACTGTTAGGAACAATTCATTAGATCACTTAAAAACTATCATGTATATCACGTTAATTAACTTCAATAATTGTGGTATTTATTTGCGTTCAATAAAACTCATTACTTACCACTTCAAAACGTGAAGGAACTGTTGACACACATCTCAAAAGCATTCACGTGCGTAATATAACTCTCGTGTTTCGCTTACCTAAAAAAATCCGAACAACGACGCGTAGGCGAACGGTGCCAGAAACACAATTTAGACAATCTCCGTTTCTAATTTCAGTAACTAATTTGAGCCATAGTTGACCAGAACCGGTAGCTCAGTGCATTACCTGATGTCACTGCAACACCTCTGGCCGGGAGGTCCTAGGTTCGAGCCCTGACGGCGGCAGTATTTTCGACACTAGCTTTTCAGCTAGGTCGAATGCAGTCGCTGTCTGGAGGAGAATTCTAGAGGCCGGCTGCTCTGATCCGTAGATTTCCGTGGTTTCTCCGATCAACACCAGGCGAATGCCGGAGCAGTACCCTACCAAACGGGCCACGCACCGCGCGCGATCTTTCCAGCCTCTTCTTTGTCCTATTCTCTCCCCTTTACACACACCTACACTAACATGCACTACACTACCCCATATTCCGGGAGACCAGTCGGGAGCTTAGAGCTTCTCCCGGCTGGGGCGGTGCCCCGCTGGTGGGAGAGTCCTGGTTAGGGAGAACCCTCACTAGCCGACGGTAGGTCGGCGCCGGAACTCGCCATCCAGCGGGAGAAGATCACCGCCATCTCCCGAGTAAAATCATGCACTGAACTCACGGCACTAATGACCACAGCAGTTGACGCGCCCGGAAACACGAAAAAATCAATCAATTTAGCCATAGTTGCAAGATAGGAAAATAAAAAATATTTACTCCCTACTGTCAGAACATGAACGGCATAGTAAGCCGGAGCATTGATACGAAATCTAAATTTGAAATTTCCAATGCGCGCATAAATTGAAAGAAAACTGGCCAAGTGAGATTTGTCTTCGCTATCTGAACATTAACTTATAAGTGTAACTCAAATAAGCAGAATTTTCTTTTAAAGCCATCGTTTTTTCAAACAAATCATCAAACAATAAACCCCTATTTGGCGAATGTATAAAACCCGCAAAGCAAAACCGTCGTTCAACTGGTGCAGGTAAGCGTAAACTAATGTTGCAAATAAACGCATATTTTGTTGACGGAAAATTGTCCACCATTTTTAATGATTTAGATTTATAATTTAAAAATTAAGAAAATTCAGATTCATCAGCTGAAATTAGTTTTTATTTTTGTTTCAATGAGGTTCGTTAACTCGCAGAATCAGAGAAAAAGAAACTGTCTTCGTTATCTTCACCTTTATTTTAAATATTTTAAGTATTTCCTTTTTTAAATACACCAATTTTATTGTATTTAAATGTATTTATGTTATTATATATTATGTTATTAATATGTATTTAAATACATCTATAAAATACATGTCCAAAAACTTAAAAATACAGTTATTCAAACACAAAATGTATTTAAAATACGAATTTAAAATACAAGTATTTAAATATTGCCCAACCCTGAATATAGGAAAATCCGAGAACAATGAAACATTTTTTTTATTTTGACTCAAAAAGGAAATGGTTGAATGCGTTCTTTTGTCAATTCTCTTACTGCGCATGCTGACTGAATTCTCAAACTCAGTGTGTGTTGATTTACGTCACCCCTGACTCACGCGACAGGAAGGAAACAAGAGGAGGCTTATGGCCATTAACCCTCAACTGGCATGGTGAGATTTTTTTTGCATAAGCATCGTCGAGGTGCCATTTTGATCCCATGCCTTTTTTCTTTTCATTATGAAAATTTGTAACAAATTTTAAACCGTTTCTGTTTAATTACATTTTTATAAGATTTTCAAAATCACTGAGATAAGACAATTTTCATTTCATACTTTTACGTAACTAAACAAAATTAAAGATGTTACTATAATCTAAACAAAATTATTTTTTTTTTAAATCTAATTTTCTTTGTAATATCATTTTCTGATACGCATATTTAACGACAAAATATAAACATTATTGCACAAATACACTCATAGACACTCTTTACAAATATTTGGCTGATATCCATAGCACATTGTACAGCAAAATGTATCACACTTTTTTTCGGTAATTTTTCTCACATATTGCGCACCGCTTCATTTGCCTGGCTACTTGTGGCTAATTACATTCAAGATCGGTATTAGATTTCTTGTATATTATTGAAGTGGTTTCACGAAGCTCTCTTGTTAGGCGCATATTCAAGAGTGTTGTTCATGTGAGGTGCGTCAAGTTGACATACCAGAATCTTCAAGAATTCTTGCTATGACAGCCACACCCATTTTGTATGTTTTCAGGGTCACTATGATCACTCTACACCTCTTCCAACCATCTAGAGATCCACATTATATGAAGTGATAATTTTTTAAGTCTATAACAATTTCTTTATTATATTTGACCTATCAATCTTGGATTTTCCAAAGAAATTTGTTTATATTCATATTTTTAATAAATATCAAAATAACTTTTAATAATTATGAACCAAAAATCTAATCTAATCTTAATATATCTACGAAAGGTAAGCTTCCAATAATGTTTTCTGCTCATATGATATTTTCATTCATAATGATTGATTCATTTATTATATTGATGTATTGTGTCACAAGAAATGTACCTGAAGGTGGAGACGCACAAATCTCCGATGCGTTGTACCGAGCGATACCAAGATTTAATGTTGTAACAGACCAACTCCCGTAATTTTATTTTAAATATGATTGTCTATGGAACCTTTTATTAATGTAAGTTTGGGAACATCTTAGATGACTTAAGCGTTATCCTTTTACTTGCAGAGATCCGTGGTTTCGGGATCACTGCACGCATGCGCATCTCGTTTCCGAGAAAGGCACGTGCGGGAACCGAGCACTTCCGACGGCTACCGAGCAAAGCCGAACGGAGTGGAACGTTCGTCGACGGGATTTTATTCGACTGCCGCGTCAGGGGGCTTTGAGAAGGTGTGTTACAAGGGGGTGTGGTGCATATACAGCGATCAGTTAGCTCTGGTGTTGACTGGAGACAACAATCCGTGCTCAGAAATCGTGACGGTGTAATGTGGTGAACATCTATTCTTTCCTTATTAACCAGAACCTACAGCAAGAATTAACGTCTCATTCCAATTTTCAAGATGTAGTCATTTTTATGTTACTAAAGCTTAAAAAATTGAAATTGATATTTACCTACAATTCTTTAACAAAATTCAGTCTTTAAATTCTTGGAGACATTTTTCATATTCACGCAGGAGAGTCCGTTCCTTTAATAATTGCTTTAGATCAACTTATAGCAATTAATAGTCGTCGGAAATCTAAAAAATATTATTAAAGTAATGGTTGACAAATAAATGTCATCTAATAATATTCTCATGCAAATTCGAGTTTCGTGGCGTTCTTTAAAACCAAATAATATGCAATACTTTGACATTTTCTGTTACAGAGGCATCACTACCAACACACAAGACGTATTTAATTCGTAAGACAGTCTTTAGGTAGACGTTGACTGCAGACAGCCTAATGAAAAACGATCGTCACGATTATCAGCACTTCAAAGCATTGCAGATGTGCATCCAGATATAATGTTGAAACCACTTATCACGATTCGTCGGTCTCCATTTCTCTTTTTTACTACTTTAAGATTCCTTTTCAACTAAGGTCTAGTATTTAGCATACACATAAGGAAGTAACATTGGTAGAAAGTAACATACCTTCGCCCCCCGCTGGATGTGCCAATTTCCCCATACCTTACTTCGATCTATTTATATGCAAACTGAATTTCATAAATCAATCTGATTGTCTTCCTCCTTTAACCCTTTACTATCTATACAATAATACACCCACAATACATTTTATTTTGCAATTCCGATAGCCGCTTATACAGGTTTTCGGCAATGCAATTTTACGTATTCGATTATAATTTTGGATGTGGGATCTGAAAAACTTCTCGCTATACTCGGAAATAATGATACTTCGGAAAGAACGTATTCTATTGTATTCTGCAAACATGCTAATGGATAGAGTATATAGTAGTTGATAAACAAAATTTAAATCCCCAAACAACATTAATAAAACAGTATACTTAAGGAATGAAACAAAGGTTGAGGGTCTTGAATTTTTCGTAATTATGAAAATACTTAAAAACAGGAAGTCACGTGGATGAACTTCGTTTCAACTCTACAAAATTATGACATGAATGGCTGGATGGATAGCTGATACATTCTATTAATCATGAAACCAATCCTACTTCATTTACAAACGTCTCTCTTACGTCATATCAATCACATCTTTTTTAAAATTTATTTCTTCTCGTTCAACATACTTGTCTTTCAAGGAGGTTAAATTATGCACTACATAGTTTTTTTATTTTTCGTACTTTTTGGGAATGGCCATCCATAAGTCTAAGTGGTTTTTATTATTCGGTTTGGTTTGGATTTTTCGTGTTTCAGGGCCCGTCAACTGCTTTGGTTATTAGACCCGTTAGTGTAGTGCATGTTTTTCTCTCGGGAGATGGCGGTGATCTTTCCCCTCTGGATGGCGAGATCCAGCGCTGACCTACCGTCGGCTAGTGGGGTTTCCCCCTAACCAGGACTCCCCCACCAGCAGGGCACCGCCCCAGCCGGGACAAGCTCGAAGCTCCTGACCGGTCTCCCGGAATATATGGTAGTGTAGTGCATGTTAGTGTAAGTGTGTGTGTAGGAGGAGAGGATAGGACAAGGAATAAAAGTATTACTTTAGTTCTTTATTTACTGGCCGCACTTCTACGTCCTACCGGTTTAGCCGAGCTCTTTGTATTCTGAAATGTATTAGAAAACTATAGGGACTGTTCAGTCACGGTTTGAGTACTTCGTTCTTTCGTCACGAGATATCAGCCACGGCTCGTCGCTTGATTTGATTTGATTTTTTCGTGTTTCCGGGCGCGTCAACTGCTTTGGTCATTAGCCCCGTTAGTGTAGTGCATGTTTTTTCTCGGGAGATGGCGGTGATCTTCCCCGCCGGATGGCGAGATCCGGCGCCGACCTATCGTCGGCTACTGAGGTTTCCCCCTAACCAGGACTCTCGCACCAGCGGGACACTGCCCCAGCCGAGACAAGCCCTAAGCTACCGACCGGTATCCCGGAATATGTGATAGTGTAGTGCATGTTAGTGTAAGTGTGTGTGTGTGTAAGGGGAGAGGAAGGACAGATCGCGCGCGGTCCGTGGCCCGTTTGTTAGGGTACTGCTTCGGCATTCGCCTGGTGTTGATCGGAGAAACGACGGAAAACTACCGATCAGAGTAGCCGGCCGCCGGCTCGTCGCCTTGTGAGAATTCGATTACAAACGTTTTTCAGAGCGATGTTCTTGGTTCCATGGTGACGTGGAGCGATTAGCACGATGTGTAATTTCTGAGAACAAAACGGAACATACGTTGTAAATGAGATAACACAATATTTTTAATTATGTGAAAGTAGTGTGTATTATTATATAATTTACTGTGATATGAAGCTAACGGTGCGTATTTACCAAACAATTGAAGAAGAAATAAAAGAGGTCATCTTCGTGAACATATTAGTATATACAACTAATATGTTGACGAACATGACCTCTTTTATTTCTTCTTATAAGAACGTCAACAACACCAAATCAGAATTCCCACAAACAATTGAATTTGTCTTGGCTTGGACTTTCCAGTCCCATCAGGTCTTGTGGTTATGTCCACGAGGGAGAATGTATTCTTGGATTTTCGTAACGTGACGGATGACATTAGGTCATTTTTACACCTCCTGCCTTATAAAATGAATCTTTATAACAGCGATAAGCATATGTTTGAGGCCATGAGCCTGAGGAGATGGGCGTTCCCGAATTAATTAAAAAATAGTCATTTTATATGGCAGCAGGTGTAAAAATGTGCGAATAAGAACTTTTCATTCATATTGTTTTTGAGTTGCAGATACGTAATTGTCGTTTTTATTTCTTCTGAATGGAGTAATATAAATATTGTTATTATCAAGATTTCTTATGTATATATTTAAAATTGTTTTCATTATTTATTTGTCCTTTGCAGGACATGGCATTTTTTGAGACCATTTATAGTGTGTAAAAGAAAAGCATACTTTGATTTATTTAACGTGACGCCTCAAGGACACGTGCTGGAAAGAGAGGGAGACATTACGATCCAATCGGCAGCTCTAATACCAAAAATTTAAATCGTAACAAAGCTCCTGATTGGATGACTGCGTCCCTCTCCTTCAAGCTCGTGGTCTTGAGGCGCCACGTTAAATAAATCGGAGTTTAGTACGATGGCAACTCGTATTTGGCAAACGATGGTAAAAGAAAGAACGACCTAATACTGCAGAAATTTCACCTAGAACTCTCAAAGGACAAAAATCTGCGTTTTCTGTCAACAAAAGAAAATCGTTTCCAAAACATTGGAACACATTGACCTATATATTCACCTGGGAGGGACAGATGTTAACTGTCCTCTTCCAAGGAGATTGAATCAAGGATACATTGTAATCGTACAGAATGTATTTTTTAGAGTTAATAAGAAAAAAAATGAACACTATCAAAGAAAAACCAGTCGGCCCGGTGGCCGAGATCGCTAAGGCAGTAGTGTCGAAGTGACATCAGACCCAAGGGTCGCGAGTTCGAGTCCCGCCTCGGGCATGGTAGTATTTGTGTTCGTCTTTTCACCACTATTTCGTTTCATCTTCATAGTTACCATACCTTTAACTCCAATAGTGGTCGCTAATGACTTAGATGTTGATGCGACCTTAAATAACCAATTAAAAAAAAGATAAAACTGACAGCTTTCGGAAAGCCACGGATCCCACTGGACTCTCAAATCTCATTAAACAAATTCCTAATATTTTACCTTTGTAATTAATTTTAATAAATACGTTGTTGATCAATGAACAATTATTATTGTATCAACCCCCAAAATTAAAATTATGGTATTATTTTAATTCAATAATTCCGTAAATGAAAGGTTAGTATTGGCAGATAGTTTTAATGTTAGTCGATTCTCAACCCGGGAGTGCTCGCAATAGATCTGTGAGATTCAAGCCACGGTAATTTTATGTTCCTGAATTATTGCGATACATTAGTCGTCTGATATTTCATGTATGCCTTCATTGTACTTTTCTGAGATCATCTGGCTTTTTATATTTATCCTTTTGCTGAATCATTTCCCGTGGGCATGTTCGAACTTGATCGCTGCGCTGCGCGATATCTGACATATACTTTGAGTGCAATGGCGCCAGTGCATTGTGAGCTCCTGGCCTTAACCGTAGGTATCATGCCATTACTTTCAGCCATGTCTATGACTAGCGCCTATGCAGAAAATGTAATAATTTACTTTTTCTTGAATCGACTGTCACAATTTCTTACCAAAGAGAAAGCTGTGCAGCAGACGTCTGTACGGAAATGAGAAGAAGGAGAACCTGGAAAAATAGAAACAAGACAAAGATTTTCTAAATATTTTTTGTGGAAAAAGTAATATATATATATATATATATATATATATATATATATATATATATATATATATATATATTTGTTTAGAACACCAAAATAATTGCAGGAAATTGTATTTAATTTTATTTAATAGGATAATATGATGTTTAATGGTTTTCGCGTGTACTTTGTCAATTTTTACCTGTCTCATCGCAACTATTCAGACAAGAATTCTACAGTACAAGATTCATTGACAATTGTATTGAGGGACATATTCAAACTGCATAAAATATGTATTTCGTTAAATGGACTTTCAGATCGTTCGCATTTACGAAACGTTGCAGCTATATCTGAGAGATCCATTGCGGGCACTGGCGTGAGTTGGTCTATTCATAAAATGTCTCCCGGTCACGATCCTTGTCCTTATGAGCACATTAAAATATCTGCGCACGTCCAAATCTTTCCAATTGCAATAACATTTCTTGTAATATTCTCAAAACTAAAAATCCTTTTTCGCACGTCTTACTGCATTTCTAAAGTCTACGACCATCCTAGCAAGCCCACGCCAAAATGTGTGCAGTAACGGAGAAAGTTCAATGTAAATGTTTGCCGTAGAAATTGTAAACATGTGGTTCACGGACGTAGCAAAACCATCGCGTGTTATGTCTTGTGAACCACATATGGATCACAGGACAGTGAAAGTGTTCAGTGCGCTAAGTCGCATTGTACCGTCAGTCCCATAGACCACTTCAGTCCCAGGCTAGCCAATTTGCCCCCTGTTCCGCGCTGAGTGTCCCACTGAGCCAGCAGCCGCGTGGCGGGGCGTGGCGGAACTCACAGGCGGGGCGGGCGGCGGGACAAGGCGGGGGAGCCGCATCGATCGGTCGCCAGAGCGCAACGTGCTAGCGTTTCGTCGCTGGCAGTCGAGCAGTGCCGCCCCCCGACGCCTCTGCAACCTCAGCCGATGTCGCCCCCGGCCCCACCGCCGCCGCCGCCGCCGCGGCCGCCCCCCCGCCCCCCCCCCCCCCTCGCTGCGATCGCCCTGCTCGCCGTGGCCGCTGCGTCGTCGTTCCAACCGACGGACGCCCGAACGGTGAGTTTTCAAGGCCGCCTGACACCTCCGAGGCGCGGCCAACGCCGGCAAACATCGAGAGCGCGCGGTGCGAAATGAAAGCGTTGACAAGGCGCGCAAAGGAAACAAAAGAGCGCGTAAATCGACATTGTTGTCGTGGAAAAGATGAACTTCGTAGAAAAGCATTTGCTTTTGTACCGAGGAACACATAAATCTTACAAGCATGAATACAATTTATGTTCACGCAAATTTTACTCATATTTTACTTGAATTTTATTTGTGTGTGGATGTCATCGTTGTGAATTTTGTTTTTAGGAGCGGTCGTCATAAAGCAGAGTAATAGAAATAGTATGGAAAGTTAAAAATAGCCCAAGAATTTGAAAAAGTTTTGTAATAATTGCCTTCGTGGCGCAAAGTTAATAAACCATAAAACATGCATTTACAAAATGCTTTATTTATGTTATTCTTATCATTCTACTAGGAATTGTTTATTTAATAAATAACACCAAACAATAGATTTAGTTCCAATTCTTTAAAAGGAAATGCGAAATTTGGGACTTGTTGTTTGCACGTAATCAATTAATAAATAAATTTGGTTTTACACAAAAGCCTATTACACACACGTGATATTATTCCTATGATAATTTCAAGGTAGGTTAACTTCTTACCGAAAATTCATTGATCATAGTATTGTCTGTAGGCCGACGAACACCTTGTTTATCAAATGACGTTAACGGGACAAAGATTCGTATTAATAAATAAATTTCGTCAGGAAATGCACTTAGTAACTCTTTTGTTTTACTTACTTTACATTATAAAAATTATCAATAAAAATGTGTGCGGAAACAATTCCTTGTAACATGCATTCTTCTTTTCTTTTCTTTTTCTTTTATTTGCTCTTTTTCTTTCCTCATTTGTTTTTTCCGTCTCTGGTTCATTCTCTCTGCGCCACATGATACCGTGAAGTCACTCATTTGTTTCGTAGCACATCTTTGATTATGCATAAAAGGGCGTTCAGGCCACATAGAATATCAGGGTTTGAAACATTTCATTGTTATAAAAAACTGTTGATTTAATGATGCATAGTGCTCTTTTTTTTAATATTTGTAATTCGTATTTTCAATTATCATTAAAATAAAAAAAGCTAAATGTGTTTCCTGGCAATAAATAGTGAGGAAGTAACCAGAAAGGGCAATTTATTCTAAAACTTAAAAATATGGTCGTCAAAACGTACTACGTTGAAGTTTTATTTCTGGAGAACTTTCGTTTCATGTGAGAATTCTGGTGGAAAAAGAAACAAGAAAAAATTATTAATTTGTTTATTTCCAAATTTTTGAAACTACCATCGCTATTAACGCAAAAAGGCGAAAATTGTTATTGGATTAAATTTCGTATACTATTTTTAAAAGTTACGAATATACAACGTGTCTGAAGCACCCTATTTCAGAAGTTTGACGTTGCAATGAAGTGTAGGATTGCACCCAATGTTTGAATAAACTAGGAGGGACTTTTGTGGGTTTGTGTCCCAATATCGTAAGTTGTTCCATCACCGGTCGATAATTCATGAATGATTTCGTATCCTTCTTTTTGATCGTGAAGGTATGATTGGAAACCGTCACTTTAATTTACGCTTAACCACATGGCGAAGGAGTTTCACATTACTAATTAGCAGACTGCACAAAAGAAGTTGGTGGGACTGTATTTATCGTCGTTAAGGAAAAGAAGGAATGACGATTATTTTCTCAAATAAAAGTAATATCGATGTGTAAAAATATTACATGCTGGTTAAAAGTATTAAACAGTATACACGGGCCAAATTTCGTTTTGAAAACTAAACAATTCTTAGGAACATCCAAGTTTTGGACATTTGCCATAGCTTATTACAATTTTTTATGTTCGTAGGTTTATTAAAACACTCTAATTTCACAAAGTGTTATAGACAGAACACATTTTTTCAGTAAGTTTATATTCTCGAAGACTTGTGTACACGCTATCCAAAGCAGGTCGTCAGAATGAGGATGTCCTTCTGGAGGATGTCCTTCAAACCCATTGAAGCAATGACTTTAGCCACCAAAGCTAGTAGATTGAAATTTGTTTACTTCAGTACAAACGCACTGAGACAGGTTAATATTTAATTTTTTTATTTAAGGCATCATGTGGTTCAATTGGGCTCTCTTAAGAGTAGTTTAAGGAAAAAAGCATAAAATTTGTTTACCTATTGTAATAATTGTAAATAAATTTTCTCTTCTAATTTGTCGATAAAATGAAAATAATATTTGAAAACAAATTTGGTACAATTTTGCGATAGTGAAACATGTCGGAATCTCGCAGTTCTTTGACACTCAAGAAATTGACTTTTCCTAGCAAAAATGGAACGTAGAGGTAGAAATAAATAATGCCTGACATTCTTGGACTATTCTACATAATTTCTTCGATTGGATATCGCTTCAACGGACAAAATAAATAATGAACGAACATTGCACTAAACAGATACTCGAAGCAAAGAATACATAAAATCGTTGTAAAAGTGTGAGTATTATCAAAATCATAGTCTTCGAAAAAGTTTAAAAGTGTTGATCTTGACGTTTTCAGGCGAAGTTTTACATTTCTTACATGAGCCAATGCTTTCCCATTTCTTTTTTGATGTCTTTACTCTGTTTTGTGTCCGTTTTAGAAAGAATTATAAATTCCAGAGCTATTTGTGGAATAAAGAGCATAGCTAAAACGTCAAGTAGCTCCCAATCAGTTGATCATTGATTACTTTTTGTAAATAAAAATAATAAATTGGCATATAATAATTAAATGATTAAAAATGTATTTAAATTACATTGCATATACATAGCTTGCATTTGCTCGCTCTGCATTACATTAAAAATTTCACAACCAGGAGACGTTTTGACTTGCGTCGTAAATGATGTGTTTGCTGCCCATTGTTACGCAATAGTCACGTGAAGACGAACCTGCAGTGCTTCCATTATAGTTACCTATGCGGTTTTGTAAAGAATTGTAGCGATTTTCTATGTTCCAATTTTATATATCGCTGTTTATGGTAGATTCTGGAAGTCAATCTGACTCGTGTTGGTTAAATCGTAATATTTTTGAAGGCAGTGCCAAAATGTCCAGATCCTTGGATGAAGACAATATTTCAAAATTATTTGAAAAAGGTGACTGATGTTGATAATGTTGTTGGTGAGGCAGAAAGTTTGACAGAGTCAAATGATAGTGTTCTAGATCCGGATTATGTGGAAGAGATGAACTTAGTTTTCAGCGTAAGCTTTCGAACGCATGATCAGCAATTGTGGTAGTTTTTTCTACTACTCTGGCATAATCTAGGTCTTTGTGTTAAATATATTTAATTAAATAAGTTGTTCATAGAATATTATTTCGTTTTTTTTATTTCTTCTATTTATTTTACGGACTTGGCTGTTTTCCGCATCCCAATTTCCACGCCTCTTAATCCCATACGCCTTTTTCCTCCATTTCTCTTTTTTGCATGTATTCAGTTACTGTCACGTGACATGTCCTTTCGGTCTTCCTCTGTATCTTCTTCGATTGTGTATCCATTCCCAATTTTTTTGTGGAAGTCTGTCTGATTCCAACCATCTTATATGTCCAAACAATTTTAGTGGTTTCATTTCGATCGTCTCGTTCAAGAATGTTTGCACTTTCATTTTATTTCATGATTTCTTATTTTATCTAACAGTGAATGTTTACATCATCTTCGCCAGAAATTCATTTCTTGAAATTTGTCTGTATTTTTTTTATTAGTGTCCACACATCTGCCCAATAGAGTATTGTAATAACTATGAAGGAGCTATACATGCGTTTCTTTGTCTTTAATGAAATAATGGAGTTCCACAGCACTGGATTTAACTGTCTTATGGCTGTGTTTCCTCTTATATTTTATTTTTCACATCCTGTTCATCTTTAACATCTGATGTTAAAGTGACTCCCAAAAACTTGTATTGTGCATTACCTTTAACTATTCCATACTATTCTCTGAATCATGGGACATACCGCCCCACCATCATATATTCGGTCTTTTGTACGTTTATTTAGTTTAGTTTAGTTAATGCCTTATTTTACGTGGCCAGACTCGGGCCATCAGGCCCGCTCTTCCGTCTAACCACGCAAATTTCGATACGCTCCTTTCACCACCTAGCGGAGAAAGGAGGTATTATCTTGGGCGACGAAACAGGTGGATCTCAATTTTGCTCAGAGGCTTCTTTTAGGCTTGAGGATCTTTTACATGCAGTAAATTTATTTTCATTCCCCCATTTTCCACACTCTTTTTCCTTACTAATTTTCTGAACATATAAGTTACATCAACTACATCTTCAGCCATTATCACCAGGGCGTCTGCAAATAGTAAACAAACACTATTTCATTGCGTAACCCACACGTCTATACTTTCTATTCCTTTCTTTTAGGGCTTTATGAATGTAATTTTTTATTTCTTAAAAATCATATTTCTAGTCACGTTTGATGTGGGAGGTGCCCCGTTTTGGGGAGATACCTAGTTGGGGAAAACACCGCTAGCCGACGTCCGCAGGTCGTCGGGGGTCCAATGGGGGGCAACATACACTTGCAGGACTAATGACCTTAGTAATTGACGCGCCTCGAATCATCGATCAATCAATCAACGTTAAGCGTCCCTTTCGTCACTGGTTAGAGGTAACGTACAGAATAACAGAGTAACACGATTTAGGTAAACCAACTGTGATTAGATGTTGGCAATGAATTCCATGAATTCCATATACAGGATGACCAGGGAGGAAATGTCGAAACTTGAAAAATATTCTTTTGAAACAATTTTAGGCGAATTTTGTCTAATAAACTTTGTTAACTAATAAAGGAATTTACACAATTTGACTGCACTTTTTTATTTTGTCTTAATTTTTTCTGGAGAAATATATTTGTTTCTTTTGTAAATAATACAGAATTTACAAGTTTCTGGAGTGTTTATTATGTTTCAGAAATGCAAATTCAATACATCCCCACGTTCTCGCAAAATTCTGTTGTTTCAGAACGTCCAGTCACTTTTGCTTTCATTGTGATTTTAATCAATTGTTCGAATCGTATATTAATTCGACGGATAAATAATATAACATTTCACAACTTGTAGAAAAGATTGAAAATACAATGCAAGTGCTTTTTTCACATAATCTGAAAACACTTAGTAATTCTAAAAGTAAACTAATCAGCCAAAAACAATAGCAAATAAAGAAATAAAGCTTGCGAATAATCCGATTCGCACTTACACACTCATGATGTCGTTACATCGTGGACGTTGAAAAGAAATGAAATAATATAGTTGCTTTTGTAAACGTCTCTTTCCTTTTATTAACTTCTCTGTCTCTTTCTTAACTTCTCTGTCTCTTTCTTAACTTCTCTGTCTCTTTCTTAACTTCTCTGTCTCTTTCTTAACTTCTCTGTCTCTTTCTTAACTTCTCTGTCTCTTTCTTAACTTCTCTGTCTCTTTCTTAACTTCTCTGTCTCTTTCTTCACTTCTGTCTCTTTGTTCACTTCTCTGTCTCTTTGTTCACTTCTCTGTCTCTTTGTTCACTTCTCTGTCTCTTTGTTCACTTCTCCGTCTCTTTGTTCACTTCTCCGTCTCTTTGTTCACTTCTCTGTCTCTTTGTTCACGTCTGTCTCTTTGTTCACTTCTCTGTCTCTTTGTTCACTTCTCTGTCTCTTTCTTCACTTCTCTGCCTCTTTCTTCACTTCTATGTCTCTTTCTTCACTTTTCTGTCAGTTTCTTTGTTCACTTCTCTGTCAGTTTCTTTGTTCACTTCTCTGTCTCTTTCTTCACTTCTGTCTCTTTCTTCACTTCTCTGTCTCTTTGTTCACTTCTCTGTCTCTTTGTTCACTTCTCTGTCAGTTTCTTTGTTCACTTCTCTGTCAGTTTCTTTGTTCACTTCTCTGTCAGTTTCTTTGTTCACTTCTCTGTCAGTTTCTTTGTTCACTTCTCTGTCAGTTTCTTTCCTTAAATCGCTTTAATTTATTTGAAAGAACTTATTTTATTCCGTTCATCTGGTTGTTTTACGGAAATAATTTTGCCGTTTTGTAATCAACATAATTTGTATAAAAAACGCCAGAGTTTCTGAATCGAGAATTTTGCAACAGGACGCACCTCGTACAACATTCAAGGGGGCATAGTCTAGGACAGAGAGAAGGCCCTTCGTGACTCGGCGAAAAAGCAATCGATGCAAAATCAGCAGGAAACCCTAATGAAACTGACACGGATACGCCAAGTGACAGGCATTTGTTAGGGTCGAGCACACAGCCCGTACTCATTATGTCAAAGGTCACCCCAATCTGATTGGTCACCACGGAGGGAAACGAACAGTACCATATGAGCGTAGCTCAGCAAATTGTCAGTTAATATGAAGAACGCCTTTTAACCGCCAAATCGGTAAGAAATTTGTAAAGGTAATGAAATAATCTGGACAATTCAAAATAAAAAAATATTAAAAACGCACTATTTTCAGTAGATTTCTGTCTGTTTCTCGCAACTGAACTTAATTGGTGCATTATAGTTTTTAACGGGAGCTAACGAAGTCTGATTACCTAGTACATAAAGACTTCATGTGTATTATTCTATCGTTTAGTTTTTGAGAAAAACCAATTAAACATATTTACTCGCATGAACTCCGAATGTCACGTACTGTAAAATTGCAACTTGTATCATACTAGTTCTTCAACCATTTCGTGAAACATTTATTGCAAAAGAAGAGCGTGAGATATGAATTTGAAAATTTCCTAAATTTTTGAGTTTTTAATGAAAATATGATTTATATCATATTTACAAGTATAATAATCTCTACTTGAAGAAAACACTTCAAAATAAAACTTCCTCAGACTTACCACTGCGTTTAGGTTTGAAGCCTGAACAAAATTGATAACGTAACCATACATAATGCTGTTTACAAACTCATACTTATTGTATCAAGGATGTGGAACCTAACAAAAATTTGACGATTTAAATAACAATTTCTCGAAGACTAGTAATATTTCAAAGAAAATTAACCTGGGGTAATTGAAAAATCTAACAAAAGCTAATTAATTATTTTAAGAAATAAAATTAAATCTTCAATAATATAATTGTAGGACAGGTTTGAAATTATTTAACTTTTCAATTTTTGATATTACGCAGATTTAATTCCGCATTATTTAGTAATTTTTCAGTATTTCTGAAATACTGAAACAATTTAACCGTTGTGGACAAAATCTTTCCGCGTATATATAAAAAAAACACCGATATCGAAAAGAATGTCGGATATACTACGCATTATTATTTATTATCTTAGACAATACTTACATAGAGTCGAATAATCAAGTATTGGGGTAACATCATGGATGACAGCACTTTTAAAATGCAAACATCTTTGTATTTCACATTATAATAAAACCACGTTAAATATAACCAATCTCCAGTTTGTAATATTAAAGCGATAAAAAATATTTTATGATAGATAATTCCGGATAACTTCCTTTCTATTCCTATTATCCGGATATCTTCCTTCCTATTACCCACCCAAATTCATCCGTGCGACCTGTAAGAAGAACGTAAAATTGACAGAACAAAAGAAAATTCACGACATGATTCACTTGACTAATACACAATTTTCATGTCATAACCACGCAAAGAAATTAACAGTGGTCTTGGAAAATGACTATTAGTGTAGACCCAGAGCATACACAAGGGTTTCTGCACACTATGATATAACGGGAAACAACATATAAAGAATTTTATCTAGAGATCTGAACTAATGGAATAAAATATTCATAAAGAAATCAATAAAGTAATTTTCTCCTTCAATTTAGTTCGCAGTAAGAGCAATACACTTAGCTTAAATTTTCATCCACTTACAGTAAATTTCCCTGAATCACTTTTTCGATATTCGCTTGAAAATCGCTTCGAAGGCATTGATCGCTCCGTGTTAGAACTTTAAGGTATTTTCTGGCATCAGAAAACTGACAAAGACACGCACGATTAGATCAGCTTCATTTACATAACTAGGGGTGCTACAAAAGCACATATTTTCTTGTATTGTTGGAAATCGTTACGGAATATCGGAATATTGCAATTTTTGTCCTACCTGCATCTCAGCTACAATTTGAAAAAATCTACGCAGTTTTCCTGGTTTCGCTGATCTCAAGTGGTTAGTCTTTCTCTGATATGGTTTCTCCAGGTGAATGCCGGAACAGTACCTTTACAAACGGGCCACGGACCACGCGCGATTTTTTTCGTCTTCCTAAGGTGAGTCCTATAGTACATATGTGCATTTATTTAGATAGTCGGAAATAGTAGTAACATCCTCTTTTTGAAACAAATACAGATGAAACGAATAAATTTAACTTTTAGGGTACATACAGGACATTATACAGAAAAGAAAGAATAATTTCACACTCGGTTGCCTTTATTATATTGAAGTGAGCTTCCAAATTTTTGGATATAACAATCATCAATCAAACCTTTCACTGAACCAACTGAACAAGCTGAACGTAATCCTGAAACTACACACCTTTTTTGTTATATAAACTGCTCCCTGGGATCTCACGGACCCCAGATATGTTTATTGTTACAAGAGATTCAGGAAAGTAAATATTATTCAAAAATGTGGTTTTGTATTTTATTTTCATTTAGGAATGCATGAGAATAGGAAAAACACAAAAATGGATTTTAAAAAAGGAAACTTATCAAATCTTTCAACGTGTAATATTTCTTCAGGATTTAGGAAAGTGTTTACAAATACATGTTGAAATCATCACACAGCAATGTAGATGAAAGAAAAATGTTACGAACTCCCATTGCCACATCGGTAAGCATTATCGGAAGAATAGTATTTCTATTTTACTATGAGTGCAAAAACATACTGGGTTCCAGTAGACACTAGGTTCCAGTTGACCCTAGTTCCATGACCCTAGATTCCAGCAGTTCCCCACCGACAAATTAGCTTACATTCTTCGGCGACGCATTGGCACAAATTGACGCTGTCAAGAACCCGAGGGCACGCGAAAGACGTAATTAAAGTTAAGCGCCCTCATCCATTGTTTGCACACTCTGGCTCACACATAAACACTCATCAATTCTTTGAACTAATTTAATTATTAAAATACATTGTTACCCAGTAACACGGTCACAATTTGGATAGCTGTGCGACTGCGGAACATATTCTGCGAGCGTACGTGCATCCAAAGGTGACGGGCAAGGTGACCATTATATACATAGAATGAGCGATAATCGCGCTCAAGAAAACTGTTCAAAGGGTTGGTTGTCTCGGTAGCTTAGGGGTTAGAGCAGCTGGGCGTAAACCAGAAGGCCCGGGTTCGAATCCCGGTCGGGGTGACCAATTCTTTGAACTAATTTAATTATTAAAATACATTGTTACCCAGTAACATGGTCACAATTTGGATAGCTGTGCGTCTGCGGAACATATTCTCCGAGCGTACGTGCATCCAACAAGGTGACGGGCAAGGTGACCATTATATAAACACCACACACACACACAAACATATTGCAAGCAAAATGCATGCACTACGACACATACCGGGAGTGATAACTCAGTGCATCAACTGATGTCATTGCAGCGCCTCTGAGCGGGAGGTCCTAGGTCCTAGTCTGACAGCGGCAGGATTTTCGACTCTAGCTCTTCAGCTAGGTCGAATTCAGTCGCTATCTGGAGGAGAATTCTAGCGGCCGGCTGCTCTGATCGGCAGTTTTTTCTGGTTTCGCTGATCTCAAGTGGTTAGTCTTTCTCTGATCTGTTTTCTCCAGGTGAATGCCGGAACAGTACCTTTACAAACGGGCCACGGACCGCGCGCGATTTTTTTTTTCGTCTTCCTTGTCATATCCTCACGCCTTACACACATGGTAACATGCCCTTACACTTAAACTAACATGCACTACACTACCACGTATTTCGGGAGACCGCTCGGCAGCTTAGAGCTTGTCCCGAATGGAGCGGTACCCCGCTGGTGGGAGAGTCTTTATTAGGGGAAAACTCCGCTAGTAAACAGTAGGTCGGCGCCGAATCTCGCCATCCAGCAGGGGAAGATCACCGCCATCACCCGAGGAAAACATGCACTACACCTATGGGACTGTTGACGCGCCCAGAATCACTAACCAACCAACCAACCAACCACTGCCACGTATGTGGGGAGATGAGGCGTAAGCTTAAAGCAAGCGTGTCCCCCTTGAGACGGTGTCTCGCTAGTGAGAATTGAGGAAGTCCCAGCAAGCCGAATTTGTAGGTCGGCGCCGGATCTGGCCATCCAGCTAGGGAAGATCACCGCCACTGCGCGATAAAAACAGGCACTACGGTGCTAATGAGCTTAGCAGTAGACGCGCCGGAAAAGTCTAAGCAATCTCACAATTAATCGATAGGGTGTTGCCGATAGAATGCCATGGATTATTAAAATCACCTTCTCGATAGGGAGTAGGAAAGATCACGCCACTCCGCGATAAAAACAAATAAGCTTAGCGGCGGACGCGCCGGAAAACTGAATTAATCTAACAATTAATCGATAGGGCGTTGCCGATAGAATGTTATTGATTATTAAAATCACCATCTCGATAGGTAGGTGGGAGGGTTTTTAACCTTAGTCTAAGCAATCTCACAATTAATCGATAGGGTGTTGCCGATAGAATGCCATGGATTATTAAAATCACCTTCTCGATAGGGAGCTAGGAAAGATCATCGCCACTCCGCGATAAAAACAGGCACTACGGGTCTAATAGCTTAGCGGGGGAAAACTGAATTAATCTAACAATTAATCGATAGGGCGTTGCCGATAGAATGTTATTGATTATTAAAATCACCATCTCGATAGGTAGGTGGGAGAGGTTTTTAAACTTCTCTAATACTTTTTACGAAACTGATCTTAATATCGTAATGTTCTACGCAATTTAATCAAACCGGAGACATTTTTCTTTATGAGTAAAAAAATAGTTAAGTGTAGTCGAAATTGGAGCTCTTTCAGTGGATATATCTGGACCTTAACGTGTACATTCTGTAGGAAAAAGTAAATACTAAAAATATTTAATGTACTTCAAAACATAGTATTTGGCTATATGGATTATTACAAAATATTCCAGACTAGGGATAAAACAGTAATTATAACCTACGTGTTGTAAACAACAGTATTTGTCTTAATACCTTTTGAAAAAAAATTCTAGTTACGAATATATAGGCAATTATTTCTTCGCATCTTGCTCCGTTATCGTTTTAACAGGCAGTTCTCCTATCTTTGTTTCTAAATTTTTTGTTAGGTCTTTTATCCAATTAACAACCGGTTACCCTTTACATCACTATGGGTCGCACATTCAACTATACACTAAACACCGATACACGCGGGTGCCTCTGATCTGTGGTCAGCAGAACGCGAGGCCTTCGGCGACAACCCCTACATGAGACTGGACAAACGACAAACGACCATGCTCAAGGAAAAATAATCGAAGTCATTTCCGTCAACTTATTAAATTGTCTCGTTTCGACGGCTTTGCTGTCACCATCAGTCTACAAATATAAAGAAAATGAAATATAAATAAAATATCAAGTACAAAATACGATAAAGCAGGGGATTAATAGAATTTAGCTCATTAGCTCTTTAAATTACAAAATATGAAATGCAAGGAGATATTAATGTAGAGACCAGTAGCAAATGACATTACAATATTTGTACAATGCGAAGGAGGTGATGTAATTAATATATACATTTAAATAATTATTATCGCAGACAAATAGCCAATAAAATTGCAACAAAATGAAATGCAACGGGGGTATTAATATAGATAATAGATAGCAATTCAAATTACAAATTGTAAAATAGAAATAACGAAATACACATTATGAAAATTGGAAAAGATATGGAAAAAAAGGGGGAATCGTAATAAAAACGCCGAGTTGGTTCATACTCTTAGCCACCTCTGCCATAGAGATGGCCTTTAGAATATACAAGACGATCTCTTGGTATTCCTAAATACTTTTAATAACTTTTATTTTTTATTTAATTTACTTAAAAAAGCAGTTAAAACTGGGTATGGCGTACTATGGGGAAAAGTGAATTGTGTGCACATTTTCAAAATTCTGTGATCCCTTCACTAGGTCATATACTACTTGAATTTTGAAAAAAAAGCTCCCATGTAATAAAATATATTTTCGAGGATAAATAAGCAATAAATTTTGGGCTCTTATCAATGTTGTCCTTCGGAATAATACTTCCTGCCGCGACAACATGGAAACAATAACTTGAATAATTGTATTTCCCACTGAATTCTAGAAGATGTGCACAGAAAATGAAGTTACATTTATTAATAATATTTAGTAATAAATAATTAAATTAATTAATTAATAATTTATTAATAATAACACAATTTGGAATGTTATAGTGGTATGCCGTGATGGGCTTTTGCAAGGTCAAGGACAGTATAATTTTCATCAAGACATCTTTTAGAAACGGTGAAATTTTGTTTCTAAACATACAGAAAAGTGTTGCTGCTCTTGCACGGCAATTGAGCAGTTACTTGTATAGAAGTCACTTCGAATACTAAAACATAAGTTTTATAATGGAAATGTGAAGGGAAGTTGTGTTGACTGATTAGGATAAGAAAGAATTTAGCAGATTTCTCTGTGGTTCAGAAAACATTATGCATTCATTTGAGCAAGAGCTCAAATTGTTTTCTGTTTTAGAAATTCAATGCATACTGTAGTGGTGTAATATATGTGTGTATGCTTCTTGATGAGTTATTTTGCGGTGTTTCGTTTCCGCCTATCCCATAGTGTGGCGGTATTTACCGAAAATGGATTTCTTTTACAGTTCATGTAATGATTTTCCATATTTAAAAAGGTTGTTAACTAATAATGTGATATGAAAATATGGCTTGATAGATCGTTTATGTGTCATTTCAAATAACAGAAGACGTAAATAAAATCTATAGTTTATACAGTAACAAGAAAGTCCTTGCTAATTGTCGTTTTTCACTATGTTCATTTTAACCCTTTGCCTTTGATTCTCAAATAATTACGTGGACTCTTTGTTTGGGATTTGTTTGACCCCAAATACTGTACACAATAATTTACAAGCATTGGATGCAGGAATGTTGTTTGGAATCATTAACTGAGAAAACGATGCTATTTATTTGCTTTATTTACTATAGTTTACTAAATACCGAGGAATGTTATTTCCAGAAAAAAACATGCCAGCGTATCCTCATTACTATGTTTAGGTGTCTATCTTACCAGCATGAGGATTTTTGAAACAGTGCTACCAAATCGTACTAGAGAAATACGCCAAATTATCTCTCACAAACCGCAACATAATATTACAAAATTGAAATGGCCACTTTTTTCGAATTTTTCTTGTGATTTAAATATCAAATAAGTGGCAGTTTTTACTCCAATAGATAATCATCAAAAAAATCCAAAAAATCAAATTATTTCCAACAAAGAAAACTTAGAAAATTGAAATGATCAACATATAAAACTGGACTAAATAGATATCAAAAGGAGAAGTTCATGTGAATAATTGCCAGAATGTTGCGAAACATTGTTTGTCACTGGCGCCACAAATAACTATTGTTTTAGCGGTGATTTGTCGTTGGTATTTAAATAATTGAAATAATTCAAGGCGTTTACTAACTTCCATACAGCCGACAAGAGACAGCTCCACTTACTTTTCATATTTTCTGTTACAAAATTTTACATGTTTATTTCATTCACGTTCTTGCATAGATTTACAAAATTACTGTATTATTAAAAGATTTATCTCTGCGCCCCCTTCTTTCTTATTTCCTTATTCTTCCTTTCTGTAGTTTCTTAAGATGTTTTTAAATTAAAATTATGTTTATATAACCATGTCCTTTTCGTAATCTGTTAATTAGATTCTAATGTTTGTTCTTTTCTCTTGTATCAGAAAACTGATGATGATGGCTAAGCCATCGAAAGCTGCTCTTTTTGAATTAAACAATATTGTTGGCAATGACAACGCCTTGAATTATTTCAAGTAAAAAAACCAAACAGGGTTGATCTATCTCCCTTGTTTTACTTCTCCTTTTCCCTCTGTAGAATACTTTTGCACAGACTTATTTTTAGTACTATTTTGTTGGTCATTCTTTCTGTAAATTGTAGTGTTTTGCTAAGTAAGAGAATGTCAGTAAGGTTGAAGATGCAGTGACGGTGAGTAATTTCGTTTTCCATCACTATCGCCCTCCCTGAACAGTCAGTTACTTGGATAATGTAGTTGTGCCCGCAATATCATAAATCTTTTTAGGGATCAAAAATCGAAACGTAAAAATTATCTTTAAAAAATTGTATTGCAAGCTTGAATTAAATACGAGAAAGGTTTTTTTTTGTAAAAACATCAACGAAAAACTATTTCTGAGCGTGTGTTCTGAAAATTGTATACATTACGTTAAATAATCGACTATCGACAAAACCGTCAGGATATAAAGTGTTCGTATTGCTATTTGCAATATGTTTCTAAGTTGTATTTTTTCGCTTGGTTTGCGACATCTGGTAAGTATTTTCTGATTTTTCTAAAAACTGTCTTCACTTAACTTTAACTCTTAATATAATTACATGAAAATTTAAAAAAGCCCAATTTTGGGAAAAATTTAACCAATTAATTTCAGAATCAATGTTTAAAAAGGTATTAATTTAAAACCATTTATACTACATTTGAAGTAGTCATTTTATTAGAAATAACATTCTTTTTGAAATTTTCATTTAATATAATTTAATAGGTATTCTTTGATATTGCAAAACTTTAGAGTACCTTAAATTTTTTAAAAATTAGAATGTGCTTTAAACAAAATTTTAATTTAAATTGATGGATAGAGTTAATACATTTGACACATTGCTTTTCATATAAGTGTCAAGGTCGGATGACATGTTTTGACACAGCTCTTTCAATACTACATTAGCGATTGTTGGGGTCATGGAAATATATGTACAGTGTTCATACAAAATGCCCTATGTATACCCTAGTATGCAAAATATAGCTTTTTCTGACCCTTTGACTCGCAACGCTTACAAGCACCTCAGCACTCTGAGATTTGTGTTATATTTAGAAATCTCCTACTGCCAGAGTTAAATGGGAATACAACTTAGAAGTGGAAGATTGATACATAATTTGATACAAGCATGATAATTTGGCTCTCTGTTGCAGAAATGTAACGACAAACGTGTTTTTCATTTTTTCATTTTTATCTCCGCTTTTATTGGGTGTATCAGATTGAAAAACATTGCGGAGACGGGGGAAAATAGTTGAATTTGAAGCTATTTTGTCAACCACATTTGATGCCAAATAGAAAAAAATTGAAATTGATTTTTGACCTGATAACATTGGAGTACTATCCTAGTTTCTCCCCCTAGAATGTCTTAAAACATTACATATTTTTTTCACATTTTTAAACAATGTGCACGATATTAAAAAACAATTCAAACCAATTTTAAGAGGTTAAAATGCAAAATTCGCACCAAAACTTGATTAGAAATATTTTTTCACCCATGTTTCAACAATTTATATTCAAATTACTGAACATTCTCACTTACAAGCATCATTTACACCTTTTCCACTAACAAATGTTTGTTTTTATATGGTAAGTATTTATATTATTGAAATAAAGTCATCAAACAAATATCTTGTATATATATATATATATATATATATATATATATATATTATGACGTCATAGGATTAGACAACCCCATAACGCCACCATCAGCTACGAGAAGAATCCCGCGAACCGAAAGAAGTCGAGTACGCGGCGGAGCGATGGCTTGTAAACGCGCCATCTACCCACAGCTTTCCGAACTCTGACGCCCGAACTAGTGAATAATGTTTTTCCGGGAGGTCACGAAAAGTGGAGAAAATTCATCCCTCCAAAAATGTCCCTAGACGCGAGTACCATAAGTATCGCGGCTCGCCTCGGAGGAGCTCTCTATGATTGCAGCAGCGACGGCGACTAGACTGAGTTCTGAAGGCGATTGTAACTTGATAACATATGCGTGTATTTTAACTGGGTAGTTGAAAGTTAGCTTGAGAAGCGTATCAACGAAAGTGATGTAATTGAGAAGTGGGGTGCACGAACATTCTTCGCATTAACATTCCCAATATTCGAAGGAGCAAGTGAAGTGGACTGTTTGACTTCGAAATAATTTCAAGTTTGTAAAATTCGCGCAGGACATTAACTAAATCCAGCATTTCATATTGCACGCTGCGACCACACACGCCCAAGGTGGGCCGAGCATTTAAAGCATAACTTCAGCAACATTAATTATTCGAGGCTGGAAGCGCGAACAAACTTGAACTAGGCGCGGCAGAAGAAGAAGGACGACCCCAGGAAGAGCGAAGCGTAGGTGAGAAAGATTTGGACTGGAACGATAATCGTACGAGTCTGGAGAACGGGAGAAGTGTGCGGAAATTGGAGGCGTGGTGGAGTCCAGAGCTCGAGGGAAGGAAACTGGTAACATCATGGAACAGCGAGCGAAGACGGGTCGCAACGCGAGGCTGCGAGCGGCAGAAAATCCACAAGGTCGGCTACAGGCGAGCGATGCGGAGCTGTTGAGGTAAAAGAACTGGCAACTTTTATGCAGCGATCAGTTGGGAAAAGAGAACGGGTCGTGGGTTCGAGTCCCGCCTCGGACATAGTTGTATTTGTGTTTGCCCTTTCACCCTCTATTATCACCATATCGTTTCGCCTTCACAGTTACCATAACGTTAACTCCAATAGTGGTCGCTTATCACCTAAATGTTGATGCAACCCCAAATAACGAAAAAAAAATCTCTTGGTGGAAAAAAAAAGGTAGGCTCCTCCGTTGCACCAATTTTTGCCCTTTCTGCGCAGCGCGAACTACGTGCCACGAACCACGTGACCGCAACACGGACGCGTGGCGTTAAAAACCAGACCAGTAGTCGGCCGCCATGTTGCACGGATCAGTGAGAGACATTTTGAAGGTGGTATAACGGTTGGCAATTTTCAACGGCGACCAACAAAAAAGAATGCGATGAAGGTGTAATTGAAATAAAAGAGCAATATTTTTAAAAAAAGCTTATCTGTTTCTGTTTCAATACTTTGTAACTTATTTGTATCTGTTTCAATAATTTTTAATAATTGTGGCATTTAAAAACTCACGCTAATATTATGACAATAACTGGGCTCTGAAGCTCATTGGTTGAAGTCAGATGCGCATGAGCTCATTGGATTGAAGTTCGGTCTCTGTCCATCATGGATAATCAGATTGAGTTTGGGATATAATCGATTTAATACCTCTAAGATTTCGAGTTCATAAGTCGGATTGAACATGTGTTTAAATAAAGGTAAAATGTTTTTTCCAAACATATTTAGGCCCGAATTTTATAGTTTTAAACTGATAAATTGGTTTCAATTTTTTCACTATCATCCACATTGTTTAAAAATCATAAAAAATTGTTATAAATATTTTAAGACACGTTTTAGGGGAAAATCGTGAGACTCTACACTAAATTTATCATGTCGAAAATTAATTACAATTTTTCTATTTTTATTTGGCGTCAAATTTGGTTGACAAAAAAGCTTCAAATTCAACTATTTTTCTCAGTCTCCGCTAATTTTTCAACCTGATACATGTAATACAAGCTGAACGTTCAGCCGACTTTCTCCAAAATTCATATTCTCCAATCGATCTGGCTGATGTCGCAACCCCTTGGATTTCAAATTTATATTTAGATTTTGGAGGGTGCTTTTCATGAAGCCCGTGGAACATTTTCGTAATTGTCAAGAATATGGCTCCATTGGCTTTCATTCAACTTAGTTATTCGACAGTGTGAAGAACGTTTAAGAGAATGTTGTAGGTCTCATGTTCGTTGACACTCCAATTTTTTGAAAATTGAAATAATTCAAACTTTAATCGGAGACGGCCTACTACTGAAATATTAAAGTTAGAGATTCTTCTTTTCATTCAAACTTTTCCTTAAATTAATTTTAACAAGGTCAAATTTTTAGAAAATTTGGGTACTTTTCGAGTACGTTTCCGTGAAAGTACGGACGAGAAAATAGCACCACGAGTCGTTGGCTTCCGCGGCCGGAGTCATGTGGATAATCTTGGCTGTCCGGGTGGAAAGAATTGGCAGATAGCCCTGAGGAAGACCACGAGAAAGATGGTCGAAACGTCAGCAACACAGCCTTCGACGCCCGTCACCCCGACTGCCAAGATCACCCTTTAGCACCACTAGTTTCCCTCTATTTTGTTTAGGTAAGAGTTACCATTTCATCGTGTAGGATGTATAATATTAAAAACCTTTTAAAAAATTCGTATCGTCAGCGGTAGCTTAGAGCATCAACTAATGTCAGTGCAGTACCTCTGACCAGGAGGTCCTAGGTTCGAGTCGTGACGGCGTCAGGGTTTTCGACACTAGCTTTTCAGCAAGGTGGAATTCAGTCGCTGTCTGGAAGGAGAATTCTAGCGGCCGGTAACTCTGATGGATGGTTTTGCGTGGTTTCTGCGATCGATACTAGACAAATGCCGGAGTAGTACCCTAACAAACGGGCCACGGACCGCTTGGAAGCACGGACGCAGGAAGACATACCAACACCGCATATCAAAGAGCACCGAAAGCATAGAATCTGAGACGTCTCAGAGGCAATATCCGTTCGCACTGCAGAGCGTCTGACCGGGAGGCGTAAGGTTTGAGTTTCATGCGGCTGCGAAATTCACCCTCTGACTGAAGGAGAATTCTAGCGGCCGGTAACTCTGATGGATGGTTTTGCGTGGTTTCTGCGATCGATACTAGACAAATGCCGGAGTAGTACCTTAACAAAGGACCACCGACCGCGCGCGATCTTTCTTTCCTCTTCCTTGATCTATCCTTATCCTTACAGACTCACCCACATTCCCTACAATACTGCACATGTCGGTAGCTTACAGCTTATTCATGTCCCGGCTTGGGATGTGACAAGCTGGTGGGAGATACATGGATGAGGAAAACCTACAAGCCAACAAGTTGCTCGGTGGTGTATCTCACATCCAGGCAGGAAAGAACGGACTGGCATAGCCCCGGGAATTAGACGCGTGAGTGTAGTGCGTTGTATCCATGACGAGGCGTTGTTCCTTCTCCGCTGAAACCAAAGATCCGGCACTGTCCTACACGTTGACGTGCGGTGTTTCCTCTCAGTGTATCTCCGCCAGCTGGGACCCGCGCAAATCGAGCGACATCAAACGTCCAAATGGTCTCGTAACACGGGGTGTTGTGTAAATGTGGAGCGGTCATTTAAAACTGTGTCTTAACGCTCCTTTTGTGGGATATAACGGATTCAAAACTTCAAAAATCACATTGTTATTGTTCTTATACACTATGATATATAAATTACAATGTAAAATTTAAATGTGTATTAAAAGTAACGTAATTGGAATAGCTCGAATCGTTTGACTTTGAATTGATGCCATTTCAACCCATACTGAATAAATGTTATATTATTATTATTTTTATGTTAAAGCAATTATAATTCCCAATATATCTGTAGATAAAGGGATCAGAAAATAACAGCTTAAGTTAAATTGTGATAGTAAACCATAAAATGCTTTTACGTAGGTACTGTCAATTCTATGCAAAAACATCACGCTCACAAATCGTACCAGTAAGTAAACTTTTATAACAATTGGCACTCTTTCCAGTTAACAGATCAATTGCACAAAATAAACATGATTCAAAAAAATTTCAGCCAAGATAATTTCATCTTTCTTGTATCGTTTTGTTTCCCACTGTAGCTAATGCATAGTTTCTTGTTCAGAAGGAGAGATTCAAATTATTCTTTAAAGTGAAAATGATTTCAAAAAAGAATGGCACACAAAAATCTTCATTCTCAACAATGCTATGAAATGACTTAAACTCATGCAACCTATCTTCCAGTTTTTGCTTTCTCGTATACGTACGTATTGTGACATACCAATGTGTGGGACATTGTATTGCGTGACATTTATTGTAAACAGGGTGAACTGTAAGGATAGACATATGTAAATATGGCGGCCTAGCAACGGTAGACGAGTTGTCATCCAGGTCAACAAACTTCATTGCTTTGAATCACGGGGCGCGGCTAGTTGATAAAATAAACTGTTTGGGGATTGGCCGAGAAAGCAATGACAGTCTGGGGCGCGGCTAGTTAAAATTGCCTTGAATACATTACTATTTGCAGATGACCAGGCTATCTAAGCAGACTCGGAAGATAATCTACAAAGTGCCCTCTTTAGTCTTTTTAACATCGTTAAAGGTTTTAATTTAAAATTATCCTCATTCAAAACCAAAGTCATGGGTTTCAAACGGGTCTTTCCACTTCCAGCAAAGATTAAAATAAATAATAACGTAAATGAACAAGTCTCAAATTTTAATTATCTGGGATGCAATATAGCCTATGATCATTCTGAAGGCCTAGAACAAAAACTTTCTAAATTCCTGCAGCTACTTGGTACAATGAAACAGCATATGTTAAAGAAAGTAAGAAAAGACACTGTTTTTAATTCTACAGAACTATGGCGGTTCCAGCCCTCTTGTATGGTTCAGAGGCATGGACAATAAAAACTCAAGAGAAAACAGATTGAAGCAGCAGAAATGAGATTGCTCAGACCACTATCAGGATACTCTTTGAAGGACCACAAGAAAAGTGAAGACATTAGGCCTGAACTTCAAGTTTGCAATCAATATAGGCCAAATATTAAATTAACATAGATCCCAATATGAATCTAATAATGGTACGACCATCTTCAAAGAATGAATAGATCGCGTTTTTCCTTGCAAAGGTTTGGATACAGACTGCAAACCAGAAGAAATGTAGGACGTCCACGACTGCGATGGAATGATCAAATGAAACTCCTGGAGACTGAACAGGTCTAAAGGCCTAATCCGTGCTGTATATGATGATGAAATTCTATTCTAAACTGTAGTAAATTACTTTCTTTAACACGTACATAGTCAGATTGTTAATATGTTTTTCTGAACGAATTCTTTTTGCTCTATGTGAACAAGTTCTCAAATTAATAAAATACTTTGGGTATATAACGAATATTTATATTTTCTTACTCCATATGCAGGTATGCTAGGATCAGATTAAAGTATAGGTTTTAATTAGATGAAAAATACTCATGTAACTAAATGAAACATGTTTTGGTTGTATCATTTGGGTTATTGAAAGTTGTTTCTTGTAACCCTAATGATTCTTTATGTTGGCCTTGAAGTCACAGAACCATGAAGCTCTCATTATACATTTTAATTGATGCGTAAATAATAATCTTTGTACGGTAAGATAAAAATAATTCAAAGTACTAATTTACATGGGAAACACCCACAACTCTCGTCGCGTACGGACACAACACGCCTGTCAGCACCTGCCACGAAACTAGTTGCCTAGAATATGGCAGCCTTCAATTTGTAACGCTACACTAGCGCTACATGTGCATCTAGGTAATACTATCCAATATATTTAGTTTGACCTCCGTCCATGGCCAACATTTCAACGTACCGGATGATGCACCCCTATACAGTATTTTGAGTAATTCCAAGTGTGTGCGTGCGTGCGTGTGGTGTTGTGTGCGTGTTTGGGTGTGCGTGTTTGGGTGTGCGTGTTTGGGTGTGCGTGTTTGGGTGTGCGTGGTTTTGTGTCGTGTTTTTGTGTTGTGTGTGTGTGTGTTTGTGTGCGTGTGTTGTTTGTGTGCGTGTGTTAGTTTGTGTGTGTGTGTTAGTTTGTTTGTGTGTGTGTTTGTTAGTTTGTGTGTGTGTTTGTTAGTTTGTGTGTGTGTTTGTTGTTTGTGTGTGTGTGTGTTAGTTTGTGTGTGTGTTTGTTAGTTTGTGTGTGTGTGTTTGTTTGTGTGTGTGTTTGTTTGTGTGTGTGTTTGTGTGTGTTGTGTGTGTATGTGTGTTTGTGTGTGTATGTGTGTTTGTGTGTATGTGTTTGTTTGTGTTTGCGTTTGTGTTTGGTGTGTGTGTGTGTGTTGTGTGCGCGCGGATGTCACTCACTGTTAGACCACTTCCCGTGAACGAATCGAGACATACGACGCGTCTGTGTCTCCTGATGGGCAACTGATAATTTACTTTCAGATACGGCTGAAACATTCAGAGAAATTTCCAAAAACGTGTTTTTTTCATGTTATGATTAATAGGTATGTAGGTGGCGTTGATCGAACTCCAGTACCAAAGGACATTTTTCGCTCTATACGCATCTTTCACGACTTTGGCAGCACTCATGTTGCCATCTTTATGTAAACAATTGAATTACTAAGTGAATGGCGCGGCAGATTTAATTTCAATTTTCATTCATATTATCTATCGTCTTTTAAAAATAAATTTGCGAAAAACTGCGAAAAGTATTGTCTTGAAACGTGTTAAATTTGAAGAATTTCAAGGGCATATGTAGAAAGAAGAACTGTAAGTAATTCTGAAGAATGAATGAACATTCCACTTCACTTTCACGTTTTCAAGCGTGCAAATACCGATCTTCAAATGAATGTGACCCTCAACATATTCTTATTAAACATAACTAACACCTTATTCACATAAACAACAAAACAGTCGCCTTTTCATGTTTATATAGATTCACATACCAAACGATTAAGAGAGCAATTGCAGAAATAGAAGTTAACACTTATCAGACTGAGTTTGTGGAGTTTTAATCTCTCCAAAAATTAGAGGAGAAAAATATGGTAGTACTAAGCAAATCCGGTTACGAATTAAATGTATTTGTAAAAGATGTTGCATAGAATTTTCGGAACTTATTGTGAATGATCTGCTATTTTCATATAGGATTTGTACTAATGCACATGCGCTCTGTGCATTTTCATATTAGTACACAAACGTTAAAATGTTATTGAGGTTTCAAAACACCTTCATCAGAGTTTTGGGACAGCCACAAACGATGATTCAAAATTCAAAATTTATTGCTTATTTATTTTGAAAATAGATTTTACTACATGGGAGTTTTTGGTTTTTTTTCTCCCTTTCAAAATTCAAAATTTATTTAGTATATGACTTGGTGTAGGGATTACAAAATTTTGAAAATGTGCACACAATTCACTTTTTCCCATAGGACGTCATACGCAGTTTTTAACTGTTTTTTTTGACGTAAAATAAATAAAAAAAATAAAAAAAAAAAAAAAAATGATTCGGGTTGTCGACAAGACTCCTGTCGCCTTTTCTGTCTTGCCACAACTATTAGTCAGTTATTAGTTTATCTCAGAGAAAGAATTATTGAGAATTGAAGAAGTTGTCAATGATACATCGTTTAGAGAAAAAGAAGATCTTTTTTTCTCGTAATTCGGGCGTAATACGATTACCCGCAAGGCTAGCGCCAACACCTCTGTGCATGGAGTCTGCACCGCCGTTACCAATTGTCGAAATCTAATCTTCCAATGCAGCCAAGATGTGAATTACTTAAGCCTTTTTGCTGACGAGGCCATCCTTCGTGAAATCGCTCGGCTGAATGTTTGCAAATAATTGCCTCACGTGGCGTCTTATTCGGAAATGCACCTGATTCTCAGAAGCTATCAACAATACGAGAGTTTCCAGTAGCTGGCGCAAGCCTGCGAGCGTCTATTAAAGCAATTCAGACTTTTCAAAGCGGTTTGTCCCTGCAAAGAGTTTCATACAAATGACGTATTTGCCTTTCACTCTTGAAGCCAGCCTGCGGGACGTTTTTAAAAATGGGACCCGCGGGACGTTCATTCCCTTTGCTGTTAATCAGCGCCTAGGAATTGGTATAAATGATAGAACTCCAAGTACGGCGCCAAATTTGGGCTCGCGGGGCGTTCATCCCCTTTGCTGTTAATCAGCGCTTAGGAATTGTTATAAATGATAGAATTCCAAGTACGGCGCCAAATTTGAAATAATTTTTGCCGCCTATGTGCAAACAAATATCGGTGTATTGAAATCTATTTATTCGCATCATCCACACCTGCAAGTAATTTTTACAGCGAATATAATTTTGAAATTGCAATATTATCAGTTCATATCCCGTATAGAGATAACATACAAGGCTATTGGGTGTTCAGAAGTTTATAACTGGTGTATAACATTTTCAGCTACTATGTTCCATTCGTAAGTCCTTTGTCAGACACTGAAAGATCATATTTGAACAAAGATAGACATGAAATGAAGTATCAAAGAAACTTTCAGCAATAAACTACTTAATACGCAGCTTTAACTGTTTTTTGACGTAAACTAAAATAAATAAATAATAAAAACTGTTTTAAAATATTAAATAGTTTCATTCAATCATTCAGTCAATCAACCTTTCAATCAACTGCTTTGGTCGTTAGTCCCATTAGTGTAGTGCATGTGTTTTCCGCGGGAGATTGCTGTGATCTTTCCCCGCTGGATGGCGAGATCCGGCGCCGACCAACCGTCGGCTAGTGGGGTTTCCCCCTAACCAGGACTCTCCCACCAGCGGGGCACCGCCTCAGCCGCGACCAGCTCTAAGCTCCCGACCGGTCTCCCAGAATATGTGGTAGTGTAGTGCATGTTAGTGTAAGTATGTGTGTAAGGAGAGATGGTAGGACAAGGAAGAGGAAGGACAGATCGCGCGCGATCCGTGGCCCGTTTGGTAGGGTACTGCTCCGGCATTCTCCTGGTGTTGATCGGAGAAACCACGGAAAACTACCGATCAAAGCAGCCGGCAGCTAGAATTCTCCTCCAGACAGCGACTGAATTCGACCTAGCTGAAAAGCTAGTGTCGAAAATTCTGCCGCCGTCAGGACTCGAACCAAAGATCTCCCGGTCAGAGGCGCTGCAGTGACATCAGTTGATGCGCTGAGCTACCGGTCTATTAATTATGGAGTCGATATAATGAATTGCATTGAATACGTAAAAATTTATAACGATATATTCGTGGACAGATTTATCTCTCGTGGACAGATTTATCTGTCAGATATGTGAATTATAAATGACACTATCAATGTCTTTTAAACGATGGTAAATTTATTCTTAGTTCTGTCATTCAAAAATCTCGTTTAATTTTGTATTTATTTCGTTGTGAGTTTGAGATAACAGTTGTGCTTTTACGTCTTGAATAAGAACTGTTGATAAGGAACATTCACTATTTTGATTGCGAAAATTAACATTAGCTACAATAGACCCGGCGTAGTTATCATTACAGCATACAAAACCCTCTACTCTCTAGTACAAAAGTGTCAACAGAATACGGTAATACCATTTATCAATATCCTCGATTTATTTTGATGGATATTTAAATAGCAAAAACAGAGCTTGGGGTTGCAATGTGACTACACATCAGGTGCGAAACTGCTTAATCTCACTAACGCAAGCGGTCACAACATTAGTATTCATGCCTTTATTGAAGCCACTCACTACCTAACAGACCCAATGAAGAAAGCAAAGATTGTAGATATAAAAGGCATGAGCTTCCTGATATACCAGAAAGTAATACCAGATTTAGATACGGATCATTCTCCCATGATCATGTTGCTGAGAACACCGAAACTCTCTTTAGAAAGAATACCGAAACAAATCAATTGTCAAATTAACTGGAATCACTTCCGTGAGTTGATAACCAGAAGTTTGACATATCCATATAACATTATATCCATCGAAGACATAGATATTGAATTAAACAAACTTACAAACTGCATATATCAATCATTAAAATACGCGCTTATACCCTTCAATCAGTCACACAGAAAGTCAAATTCAACAGTGCCTAAAGAGCTTCTTGAACTAATTAAAAGGATAAATTCTACGTATTTGGCAATCCAATAGAAATATAAACAAGAAACGTGAATTAAACCACATCTCACAATTTTAAAAAAATGGATGAATTTAGATTTTCAAACTTTCATAAATTTCTAAGCCGACTGCAACCTAATACTAGACCGCTATGGAAAACATTCAAAAGGATTACAATAGAACGAACATAGCTACCACCTTTATAGAATAATGGTAAGATATCATACTCAGATGCTGAAAAAGGGAAGGCTGTAACAGAATATTTAGAAAGTGTCTTCACCCCAAATCCCATAGAATATCCTATATCCAACGCGCCCCCATCTCGATCAGGTTTTTCGTCCAGTTTCCCTGATCCATTGAGCAAATGCTGAGATGGCCCCTTGTTTTGCTTCTGGACATAAATGTAACTTCATTCTCTGTGCACGTCTTCTAGAATTCAGTGGGAAATACAATTATTCAAATTATCGTTCCATGTTGTCGCGGCAGGAAGTAATAAGAGACAAAATTTATTGCTTATTTATCTTTGAAAATAGATTTTATTACATGGGAGTTTTTTTTCTCCCTTTCAAAAATTCAAAATTTAAGTAGTATATCCTTGAAAATAGATTTTATTACATGGGAGTTTTTTTTCTCCCTTTCAAAATTCAAAATTTAAGTAGTATATGACTTAGTGTAGGGATCACAGAATTTTGAAAATGTGCACACAATTCACTTTTCCTCATAGCACGTCATACGCAGTTTTTAACTGTTTTTTTTGACGTAAAATAAATAAATAAATAAATGAAGTAGAAGAGTACATAAAACTACCTATGTGCGCTGACTCAACGAAGATAAAATTAATTTCTTCTTGAGAAGTGGCAAATATAATTAAACTTTCCAAAACTAGAGAAACACTAGGGTATGACAATGTCACAAACAAAGCATTAAAGGAACTTCCTCGACAACCAGTTGCAATAATCACAGCAATATTTAACGCATCACTGAAAATAGAACACTATTCGTCATAATGGAAACGGGCAGTTATACTTCCATTCTGCAAACCAGGCAAAAGCCCCAACATTCTAAACAATTAGAGGCGTATTAGCCTACTCCCTTGTTTGACTAAAATTTTTAAAAAAATGTTTTAAATAGACTCCAAGCATACTTAACAAACATAAATGCAACTCCCAACACTCAATTTGGTTTTACACCATACAACTACCCATCAACTGTTGCGACTTGTCAAGCACATAGTAAACGGTTTTTACGATAAAAAGCAAACAATAGCTCTCTTTTTAGACATTTAATAGGCATTTGAGCCAATTCGGCACAATGGACTAATGTACAAACTACGAGAAACTGGAACACCTGATTATCATCGGAAACTAATTCGAAACTTTCTTACAGAGATATTTTCAAGTAAAAGTAAATGGTGCTTTACCCTATAATCGCAGGCGTCCCACAAGGCTCAGTTCTTTCACCAACAACTTTCAATTTATACAGCAGATTATCCAACTCCACACGAAGTAAGTATGGCTCTGTATGCTGACGATACTGATACCTTCACTTCACATACTCACCCTAAATACAATCCTACATTTACATACGATACGGACCCAAAAAATGAAGAATTAAAATCAACCCCCTAAAATCACAATCCAAAATATCCACTCTCAGACGTCCTCCCTTCCCCACCCTTACAATTAAATAACACCGATGTCCCCTGACTTTCTCATTTTTCGCTAGCAAAATACTTAGGTGTCTAACTAGACATATGGATAACTTGGAACACGCACATTTCATCAAGAGCCCGTAAGACACGAGCAAAAGTTTTAAAACTCTACCCGTTTATCAATAGAAACTCTATTCTTAGTATAGAAACTGGAATTCTCATCTATAAATGATAAGAAGACCTACAATGACATATGCTTGCCCAATATGGCGCAACACAGCAACAAACAACCTATCAAATTTTGCAGAAAGTTCAAAACAAATACCAAAGACAAATCATGAAAAAGTCCGGGTTCTAACTCACACATCCACCAAGAGCTTCAAATACCTCTCCTCTCAGAATTCATTTCACAAACCTCTCAAAAATATTACTCTCTCCTCCCAGCATCTCCCAAATCTCCAATTTCAAAACCTCATTACCCTTCACGCATTAGATCCAGATTCCCCAAAGACCTCTTTCTCTCTCCCTAATTCATAAAATTAATTCGCCACCCTTTCCCAAAAACACACCCCTCCACTTCTACACAATAAATGGAAACTTCCTTAGTCAAGTTATACAAATATGAAGTTTTAAACGTAGTGAAGGGTTATAACAAGACCCGCATTTGCCTGACGTTGACCAAGTAAATTCATTGTATGTAACTTTGAACCCGTCAAAATCCCCGAAAGAAGAATGTCGAACGGGACGGAAATATATATATGAATCAAAATTCCTTTCAAACTCACAACGTTGAATTTCTGATGTCCATGACGATGTCATTTTTTCAAAAAATGAAATTAGCCATTGTTTTGAAATTATAAAAATCTATTACCTTGGCAACGAGAAACGTTAAGGGTGTATAAAACACTGCGTTGCAACAGATATAAGATTATTTTGTCGTACCATAGGTCTGCTTACGTCATCCTAAAACACAGATTTCGTCCAATGAACTATATCCGTCCGCAACGCAATGAGGACGAAAAAACACGAAACCCCACGTACATTTGTATTCGGTCATTGACCGAAATGAAATGGCCAAATTCACCGACGGGTATATTAATTTTGGTTTTTGTTCTAATGCGAGTTGAGAATTGCGCGTTAAATTAATAAAAAAATGTTCCCTGTAAAAGGTGTTTCAAATTATGCGTAGGAAACGCTCAAGTGTGTTAGTCCTATGGGACAAATCCTGGAGCCTCTGTATCAACTCGAACATTCATGTACGTAGCGCAGCGTCTATGAAATGTTCAGCAGAAATTTCTTCGAATAAAATGCGATAAAAATTGTTAGATAGATTCAATGATGTTCTATTTTGTTTCCAGCTTAGATGCTTCAGGGCGTCAATTGGCTCACACAAACTCTCGACGGTTTCAGGATTGTCGACAATAGGTACATAGTTGGGTCGCGTTCAGCCGCTGTATGGAGAATTCTAGCAGTCGGCTGCTCTGATCGGTAGTTTTCCGTGGTTTCTCCGATCAACACCAGGCAGTACCTTACCGAAACGGGCCACGGACCACGCGTGATCTGTCCTTCGTCTTCCTTGTCCTATCCTCTCCCCTTACACACACACACACACACACGCACGTACACTAACAGGCACTACACTAGCACATAGCTTTAGCCGGTCGGGACTTAGAGGTTGTCCCAGCTGGGGCGGCGCCCCGCTGGTGGGAGTGTCTTGGATGGGGGAAACCCCGCTAGTCGACGGTAGGTCGGCGCCTTCTAGCGGGGGAAGATCATCGCCATCTCCCTAGAAAATAAAACGTGCACTACTCTCACGGGACTAATGGCCAAAACAGTTGACGCGCCCCAAAACACGAAAAATCAATCAATCAATCAATCAATCAATCAAATCCTGTTTATTTTCGGGGTCAGTTCAAAAAATAAAATTTTAATAGAGATGTCGATTGGTTGCTCGTGAAGGATTATCAAGGGGGAGCAGGATTGAAATAATTGTTCCGTATCAAGTGATTTCCATTTGCGCAAAAAATATACTCGGGTGAAATGAAAAAAAAAATCTTGGAATGGAAAATGAGCCCCGCATTCGTACGCCCAATTGATAAATACGCTCGTGTGTGCAAATTTTTTTGTGGATTTTGTGGATTGCATTTGCGATCGCCATATTTGCACGCATCACACGCACGTTTGGAGTATTGGCTTTTAGTCAAATCCCCCCGCAAAATGGATAAATCGAGGTAGGTTGTGAGCAGAGACGTGCAGAATTAACATAAATATCGTTGTTAAGGAACAAAGTGTCATGTAAATAGATATTTTGATAGAGACAAGATACCTACATTCTCTAATACTTTTTAGACTTAACATGAAATTCTGAACGAATTGGAACCCTTTTTATTTTACATATTTGAAATATTTTGTATAATTACAATTTTTACATATTTATCTTTGCTACATATTTCGTTACTTTTTAATATATTTATAAGTCGAAAATGAACATTTCACATGCGTGTTCCAAGTATATGTTACTTGAAAACTAATTTTGTTACTGAAATACTTATGAACCCACGCAATGCGCTTGTATTAATGCCGAACCATCGTATTAATTGTCATGCTTACCTCGCCCCGCCCCTATCTGTTTCTTGGAAACCACATAGTTTGGATCAAGGATGAGCGAATGTATGTGAAGCAGAAGCAATTTCAACCGCGTGCTAACTCATGTTTCATGCGTAACTCGATAAAAAGAATTCAGATCATTGTCTTATCCCTTTTCCGGAGTTGAGGGGGGGGGCTTTCCCCTTCTTTCTTTATTTCGGATGAAACTAGCAAATTATTGCTTCTGTAGATAACAATATACGTATTTCGTACATTTACTTGAACTGCAATTGCCCCGGTGGCAGTTAAATAACAATAATTACAATAATAACAATGTTAAATAATAACAATAACAATATTAATAATAATAACAATAACAATAATCATAACAATAAATATAATTAATAATAATAACAATACAAGATATAGAACTTCTTTCAGCCTCTCTGAATCCATCTTAAGATGTGATCGGCAACGTAATATGCTCGGAAAACGCTTGAAGAATGGAATTTTAAACATTATAGCGAATTTTTATGGCGCATATTTCCTATTTTTCTTACACATTTTAGAAAAAAAAGTACATAAATATGTACATATTTTGATGTTTTATTACAATAAATTTCGTTCTCTAATCATTATAGTTTATGATGATATAATAATAATAATAATAATAATAATAATAATAATAAAATAATAATAATAATAATAATAAAAGCAGCAACTGACACTATAAAATGGATCAACGTGATTAAAAAGGACCTTAAACTGCCAGGGATCACAGAAGAAGACATTCAAAACAGGAATACATTTCGATGTAAAGTGCAGTCATGGCAGATTGATTTGAAAGCATTACCGAAATGTAGAACTTGAAAAGCTTTGACCGAAGAGAGAAAAAAGGCTCACAGCCAAAGGATGAAATAAATGTGGGCACAACGAAAGGTTAAGAAACATATCTGACTACTTTGCATAGTCCCTATTGGACTTATTTGCAATAATAATAATAATAATAATAATAATAATAATAATAATAATAGTGCAGATAGATGGTAAGTTTTAAGAATATTTGGCCCATGTAGAACCAATCTTCAGTAGATATCAGGAATTAATACCTTTGTAGTTTTACATTTATTTGCAGCTCATCTTTTTTTTACATTTAGCAAGTGTCTTTTCAAGAGCTATACAGGTAATGAAAAACGTTTGACAATAGCATGAACAATTCATTTTAACATAATAAAACAAAAGAATATAAAAAGTATTTATTTATTTTACGTCAAAAAAACAGTTAAAAACTGCGTATGACGTGCTATGGGGAAAAGTGAAATGTGTGCACATTTTCAAAATTCTGTGATCCCTACACTAAGTCATATACTACTTAAATTTTGAATTTTGAAAGGGAGAAAAAAAACTCCCATGTAGTAAAATCTATTTTCAAAATAAATAAGAAATAAATTTTGAATTTTGCAAGGCAGAAAAAAAACAAAAACTCCCATGTAGTAAAATCTATTTTCAAGGATAAATAAGCAATAAATTTTGGCTCTTATTACTTCCTGCCGCGACAACATGGAAACGATAATTTGAAGAATTGTGTTTCCCACTGAATTCTAGAAAGTGCACAAATGAAAAACAGTTATGCAGCAGAAACAAAATTTTGGTTGTTTATACTATTTATACAGTCCAAATGGTAAATAATGCATTATGTATCATTGGTAAAATTAATTTACTTTTCTTGTGATGCTCAGTATAGTTTCTAATTGTATAGAAACATTATGCGCAGAAACGATTTCACTTGGGATTTAAACTTTTCTATTGAAGTTAATCGTTTAATGTCATCTGGCAAAGTGTTGTAAAATAATGTACATGTATTGTATGTGAATTTTTGTAATGAGCTGTTGATACTGTCACCTGGTGAATATGATTTCTACGTCGAGTGTTATAGTAATAGACTTCGGCATTTTCTGAAAATATATTCCCGCCCTTGAGCAAGTCATTTTTTACAAAAAGCACTGATTCGTAAATAAAAAGACACGGTAATGGTAGATTTCCTAGATTAATGAAGAGAGGCTTACATGAATCACGTGGGCGGGATTTGGTTATTATTCGTATTATTCGTTCAAATCACTATATACAATTTGTTGCTTACACCAATATGTAACATATTACACGATGAAAAATCTTTTAATAGAACGTTTAAGGTGGCTTGGTGAACTTGGTGGTTAAAACAATTCATTGCCAGTTGTGGCATGCAGTACAGACTAGTTATATTAAGCATGTAGTTCAGAAGCCGATGGAATTTGTTAAACTAGTGGTGCCAAAACAACACTTACTTTCTGTCCCGTACTTTTACACCAAATTACGGGAAAAGTCTCCCAAAATGTTCGAAAAATTGTACATGATCTTATTTCAAAATCTATCTTTAAGGAACAGATTTGATTAAAGGGAAAATATCACTATCTTCATAATTGAAGTTGTAGGAAGAGACCGAATAAAAATTGAGTTTTTCGAATTTTCAACGAATTTTCGACGGGTTTTCAACTGACATGTGACCTTAACCATTCTCTTAAACGTTTTCCACACTATACAATAAAAAATGTTTAAAAAGATTATTGAGGCATTTTTTTAATATTTTGCATATATGAAGAAATAAAAGAGGTCAACATATATTCTAATATGTTGACGAAGATGACCTCTTTTATTTCTTTCAGGGGCTTCGTGTAAAATACCCTTTAGTATTAAAATATAGGTTTTTAAATCAAGAATTCGCGATATTAACCAGATTGATTGGGGTATACAAATTTTGGAGAAAGTCGGCTGAACAATTTAGCCGCTAGCGTATTTCGGGCGAACACACAGAAGACTTTTAGACACAGACGTTTTGCGGTCATTCGATTTATTAAGTCATTCATTTTGACGTTAATTGAGTTTTCGGTATCAAGGATATACAAGGATTCTGGCTACATCACATGTTAGAAGATTTTTTACTAAATTTAGCAAATGGAATTACCAGCTTTTTCGGTACAAGTGCCTTGTAATACGACTTTTCTGACGAAAATTCACAGCTTTTCTCACACAGCATTCAATAACTTTCTCTCTACTGCGTAAGCGGTAGCAAAAACAAAAAAGTACATTATTTTGTTGTTTTCTCACGTAACGAAAATCATTCAATATCTCAAAAAAAAAAATATTTTAAATTCAGCACAACTGAAACAAAATTAACAGAAAATCTCAACTCCACTGCACGCTTAAAGTGAACACTCGCCCCTCCCCCATAAAATACTGATCGCGTCAGTGGAATTCGGTAGTTGAAGCGGCCGTTTGGCGGTGGTCGATTGAGAAAGCGATGACTCCGATAAATCCGCAAATAAAAGACTTCTACACGATGGAAGAGGAGTACGTTTAATCTCCTGGCGAGCAAGGAAAACACGTGACGTATTTCTACGTATTCCACACGACACGTAATACCACGCACTAAAGCTGGTCAAACGAAACAAGCCCCTTCCCATCGCACAAACAGCAATGTGAGTAATGCACATTTCGCGAGTGATGTACTGCCTGCAGGTTTGCGCTTTCTGTGGCGAAATTAATTTCCAACGTACACACGCCGGGGTCTCCATTTTGTGAATAGAGCGAACGAGCGCGTGGCAATGGAGAGGGCACAGCAGAGAAAATACGGGGAATCGTTGATTAACTCACGGCAATCGACCGGAATTCCGAGTCTATTTACCCTTTGACTGGGAGGTCCTACGGTTGAGTGCCGACTGCGGCAGGGTTTTCGACACTACTTTGTCAGCTAGGTCGAATTCAGTCGTTGTCTGGACCCATTTGTAGAAACCGACTGTTCTGATCGGTAGTTTTCAGTGTTTTTTCCGATCGACCCCAGGCGAATAACGGAGCAGTACCCTAACAAACGGGCCAAGGACCGCGCGCGATCTATCTACCTCTCCCGTGACCTATCCCACCTTTTACACGCACAATACAACATTCACTACACTGCCACACACCTGGAGATCGGTCGAAAGCTTAGATCTGTCCTACTGGGGCGATGCCCGTTTTGGAGATACTTGTTGGGGAAAACCCCTTAGCTGACGGTATGTCGGAGCCGGATCTCGCCATCTAGCAGGGGAAGATCCCTCCTGTCCCGACCGGGAGCGTAGCTCAGTACATCAACTGATGTCACTGCAGCGCCTCTGACCGGGAGGTCCTAGGTTCGACTACTGACGGCGGCAGGATTTTCGACACTAGCTATTCAGCTAGGTCGAATTCAGTCGCTGTCTGGAGGAGAATTCTAGCGGCCGGCTGCTCTGATCGGTAGTTTTCCGTGGTTTCTCCGATCAACACCAGGCGAATGCCGGAGCAGGACCACGGACCGCGCGCGATCTTTCCTTCCTCTTCTTGTCCTATCCTCTCCCCTTACACACACACATTACACGAACATGCACTACACTACCACATATTCCGGGAGACAGGTCGGGAGCTTAGAGCTTGTCCGGGCTGGGGCGGCGCCCCGCTGGTGGAGAGTCCTGGTTAGGGGGAAACCCCACTAGCCGACGGTAGGTCGGCGCCTGATCTCGCCATCCAGCGGGGGAAGATCACCGCCATCTCCCGAGAAAAAAACATGCACTACACTAACGGGACTAATGACCAGAGCAGTTGACGCGCCGGGAAACATGAAAAAATCAATCAATCCATATCCCGAGAAAAAACAGGCACTACACTTACGGAACTAATGAGCAAAGCTGTTGACGCGCCCGGAAACACGAAAAAATCAATTAATCGGCGCCTGCGCAGATACCACCTCGTGTGGCTGTTGTCGCGTCGTTGCTCGCGTGCGCACAAAGACCAGCACTGCCGCATTGTCTCGCGCGCCGTCGCGAAGTCGTAGATTGAAATTCTTCGGAGATGCCTTGATTTGCTGCGCGCCCGGCGCGCAATTTCAACTTCCGCTTCCGCTCCGAGAACAAACGGCGATCGCGCAAGTATGACCTCACTGCGCGTCGCCCTCGTACCAAAGGGCTTCAGTCGCTGCCCCCGCCTCCGCCACTGCACTCAACCGGCATCCCTATGGACTCCCACCGCGGTTCCGGGCAGCAGCGCGATTCTTTCTTTTTCGTTCTTCATCTTTCTATTTTTTTCCTTCTGCTTTTTTTGGGTTTCCTTCTTTTTTTTTTCTGCTCCTTTTCTTTTTTCTGCTCCTTTTCTTTTTTCTGCTCCTTTTCTTTTTTCTGCTCCTTTCCTTTTTTCTGCTCCTTTTCTTTTTTCTGCTCCTTTTCTTTTTTCTGCAGCTTTTTCCTTCAGCTTCCTTTTTTCTTCTGCTCCTTTTCTTTTTCTGCCCCTTTTCTTTTTCTGCTCCTTTCCTTTTTCTGCTCCTTTCCTTTTTTCTGCTCCTTCTCTTTTTTCTGCCACTTTTCTTTTTTCTGCTTTTTCCTTCGCTTCTTTTCTTTTTCTTGCGTTTTTTCTTTTTCTTGCTTTTTTTTCTTTTTATTCTTGTTTTTTCTTTTTTTTTTTTATTACTTTTTTTAATTGCAGATATTTTGAATGGTCAATAGTCATAAGTCAATTGTGTTATTTTCATTACATTGATTAAATATGATTCACTTGTAACTCGTGATACTACTCCGCTTCCGCTCCGAGAACAAACGGCGATCGCGCAAGAATGACCGTCTCCCCATGACCTCACCGTGCCCCCGCCTTCACACCAAAGGGCTTCCTTCGGTCGCTGCCCCCGCCTCCGCGTAGTAGAGTCGCCATGGACCCACCTGCCACCCCTGTGCACTTATCACCGCGGTGCCGCGTAGCAGAATGATTCTTTTTCTTTTCCTTTCTGCGTCTGTTTTGTTTTTCCTGCTGCTCCTTTGTTCTCTTTTGCTTTTTTCTTTTGCTTCTTTTTTACTATTTTCCTACTGTTTCTTTTTTCTCTTTTTTTTTTTAATACACATATATTTTTGTGTGAGTCATTTGTCAATTGTTATATTTTTACTTCACTGATTATATATGGTTCATTTGAAACCCTTGTGTTACTTTCCTTGTGAAGACCTTATAGAGCTATTTTTCTCACAATAATTCCTAAATATATCTTTTCTAAAAGTCAGTACTTCAATTGTTAATTGAATGATTCTTAAACCGTAATATTCAATCCATTCAACAGAAATGACCATCTACCGTGAAGCCTCGATGCTATTGAATGATCCTCAGAAACTACACAGTGTCTCTCCGGAAAGAGCTGGATTGTGAGCGATGTTGATGTGTCGGCCGCACGTCGCCGCGCCCACAAGCCACTTGTTGAACTTTGCTTTTGCTTGTAGTGGTAGGAGAGCTTAGGGTGAGTTTCTATTTAGTCAACAGTACAGAAAAAACAAATCTGTTCGTTTCTTTACCGTTAAAAATAAGTTTTCAATAATTCGGCAACGAAAATATCTAGTTTTTGAAATTTTAATCTCTCGATTTTTTATTTTTTAATTATTTATTTTTAATTATTTTTTAAATTTAATTTTAATTATTATTATTATTATTATTATTATTATTACTATTATTACTATTTTTGTCTTTAAACTATTAATAGTTAAATTGTTGGGAAGGGATTCTGAAACGCAAGAAAGCGTGCGCAGATGATTTTTCCCCCATACGTCACATACAGTTTTTGACTGTTATTGACTAAATAAATAAATAAATAAATAAATAAATAAATAAATAAATAAATAAATAAATAAATAAATAAATAAATAAATAAATAAATAAATAAATAAATAAATAAATAAATAAATAAATAAGCAACCGTAGAAAGGGTCAGGGTGCGGCTAGGCGCGGGCGGTGAAGGGAGCGGTCGCAATTACGGGGCGCGTCCTCGCGAGGATAATTCCTTTCTCCGCTCTTCGCCCGTCGCCTGTCACTTCGCGAGCGCTCGTTACGGGCGATGCTTCTGCAGGCGCGGTACGGCCAGCGTAAGGCGAACCACGGGGCAGGAAATACGAGGAAGGAAGAGCATGGGGAAGGGAAGGAGAAACGATATTCGGTTTTTTGGTCTAAAAGAAAAAAAGTCGAAAAGTGGGGGGGAAGAGGAAGAAGGGGTATACGGGCGGATTCTGTGTTATGCGCTGTGTGATGCTCGTTTTGTCTGTCACCGAAGTGACGTAATGTAGGGCAGTGAACTTACTCGTTAAAGTGATTTCTTAAAAAAGTGGACAGGTAATTATGCGGTGGATAGACTCAAGATTGTTTAAAGTGAACGCGAGGGCCGAAGACCCGAGCCTCGCCGTGACTTCGAGCAAGCGAAGCGAGAAAATTGGCTTTGAAAGTAAGTTGGCATTACAATGTGGCGGGATAAAGTGTATGCGAATATGGGGTAAGATCCCTGTCCATTTCTGTTTCATATTTCTTCCCCTTAGGTTGGCAGTATGATAACAACTACTGGTGGGATGACGTCAGCGAACAAATGTACATCGCACTCATCTCATAACAAGTCTGCGTTAGTATCCCCGGAAGAAGGAACAGAGAGAAATGCAGAAGATGAAGAGAGAAAAAGGAAGATGAAGGGGAGAACAAATAGGAATAAGGAAAGGAAAGTCATGGCGAATTGTGAGGAATTGGTAGTGAAGGATGGATAAATTTGAAGAAATTGTACAGCGCAAGAACAGGGGCGAGTTAGATGTGGTTGGAAGGAAATAAAACGAAGTGAATGACCAGGAAATATGTAGGTATGGTGCAGTAGAGGGCGTGAAGTCTGCATAAGCGTTGATTGGCCAAAATAAGAAAACAATTATAACATAGTACGTATATAACTAGATTTATTACAAAAGGGAAGAAAAATGATGGCAAGGTGTATGAAGTTTATAGATTGCAGTGGAAAAAGTATCCGGACGATACTGTATGGAAAAGATGGGCAAATGCGAGGACTAGAAGGTAGGCAAAAGAGGGAAAATAGAAAACGCGAGGAATAAAAAAAAAGGGGCATCATAATCGTGGGAATTGTAATCAATTTTTTGATAGTGTGAAGAGAGATGAGGAAAAGCGACGACAGGTGCTACAAGCGAAACGAAAGGGGAAAGAGAGAAAAAGGAAAAGACAAATTGAGAGAGGGGAAAACGTACGAGTGGCAACAAATAAGTTGTGGCAATGGTCCCGAACCAGAAACAAGATGATACTGGGGAGGAAGATGAGGAATAGGGAGACTGGCGGAATAAACAGAATGGGAAAGACCGATAGCGGTAGCTCAGTGCATCAACTGATGCCACTGCAGCGTCTCTGACCGGGAGGTCCTAGGTTCGAGTCCTGACGGCAGCAGGATTTTCGACCCTAGCTTTTCAGCTAGGTCGAATTCAATCGCTCTCTGGGGGAGAATTCTAGCGGCCGACTGCTCTGATCGGTAGTTTTCCGTGGTTTCCCCGATCAACACCAGGCGAATGCCGGAGCAGTACCCTACCAAACGGGGCCACGGACAACGCGCGATCTTTCCTTCCTCTTTTTTGTCCTATCTTCACCCCTCACACGCACACTTACACTAACATGCACTACACTACCATATAATCCGGGAGACCGGTCGGGAGCTTAGAGCTTGTACCGGCTGGGGCGGTGCCCCGATGGAGGGAGAGTCCTGGTTATGGGGAAACCCCACTAGCCGACGGTAGATCGGCCCCGGATCTCGCCATTCAGCGAGGGAAGATCACCGCCATTTCCCGAGAAAACAAGCATGCACTAAACGTACGGGAATAATGACCGAAGCTGTTAACGCACCCGGAATCACTAACCAAGCAACCAACACACGATAACGGGAAAGGCGAAAGAGTGGGCACGTCGAAAGCCCAAGCAACGGAGCTGTTTGGCGTCCCGTCCACCTGTCTCCGCTTCCTCGCCGCCTTCAGACGCCCCGAGTCATCTCGCGCAGAAACTCGTTGCGTGCGCAATGGCTTCCTTTGTGCAGGTGCAAAAAGACCTCTTCCCCGTCAGTCTATGTGGCTGCAAAGGACGGCACGCAGTCGGGCGCGGTGAATCGCCGCGGAGCGCGTCCTGAAATGAGGTTCTTTTGACGCCGTGGACTTGCGATTCATGACGGGGCAAGCCCTTGGGGGAGGGGAAGAGTCTCAGGCCAGGCGCCTCGCACTTAGGTTACAAGCCCTTGGGGGAGGAGAGTCCTCTGTCCAGGCACCTCGCACTTAGGTTACAAGCCCTTGGGGGAGGAGAGTCCTCTGTCCAGGCACCTCGCACTTAGGTTACAAGCCCTTGGGGAGGAGAGTCCTCTTTCCAGGCGCCTCGCCCTTAGGTTACAAGCCTTTGGGGAAGAAGGGGCCTAAGGCCAAGCGCCTCGCACTTAGGTTACAAGCCTTTGGGGAAGAAGGGACCTAAGGCCAAGCGCCTCGCACTTAGGTTGCACAAAGCTATGGCGCGAAATTTGTCAGGAGGGGACGTTCAAATTCGGAATTTATTTCGTGGGAACATTTGAAAGAACGCAGAGATAAATCGCATCTTTGTACATTATTCAAATCAATAAAGGGGATCGTCCGGGGGGTGAAGTACGGGCATGACTATCAAAAGCAACTTACGTCGCGCGGAAGGATCATGGTTTAAAAATTCCGCAAAGAAAACAAAGAACAGATGTAGGTAAATTATCATTTGTAAACATAACGATACAAACTTGGAACAAATTACCTGCAGTGCTGTAAACTTTCCCTCAGAATGTCGACAATTTTAAAATTGGACGTAGTTAATATGGTTAATAGATTAGTTTTGTAAAATTGTATTTGGTAACATATAAATATTTTAATTTTTTTGATGTTTGTTTTGTGAATTTTTAGTATTCCTTAGAAAACGCTCCACCGGAAGTATTATATATATTCCTTAGTAGCAAGATAAATATTTTATTGTATTCTAAGCCAATTTCGCGGACGCATATTAATGCGAGTGTGTGGACTTGGAATATATTTATTGTCCTTATTTTTTTGCTTTTTTATTTTGCTTTTTTACTTATCTTTTTCCTTTTTCACGTTGCTTTTTACTTTTCTTTTTTCCTACGTTGTAGAGAGAAATTTATGTAATGCTGTGCGGATAAACGCAAATATTTGGCAGAAAAACTCTTGTTACAGACGAAACGGTGGAAAAACCCAGTTGCTAGATTTAGAAAATAATCCTCTGTCACGTTGTGCAGCCAGATTCCATGTTTTGTGGGTCCGTGATACAGACAAAACAAATGACGGCAAAACGTTTGCCTGTCTGTCTGTCCGTCTGCCTGTATGTCTCTGTGTGTGAACAGCGTAACGGCTAAACCATTCAACCGATTTTCTCCAAAATTGATATGTGTGGATCAATCCGACAAACGTTGCAGGCTCTTGAATTGAATAGATGTTTGAATTTTGGTACTGCACGGGAATCCCGTGGGCCATTTTCCAAAGTTTCAAAAAAATGCTCTAAATGATTTTTTTAATTAAATTCTGTAAATAGGTAGTGTGAAGAACGGTAAATGGATGGTGAAGTTCCTCCTTCGATGAAAACCTTAATTTTTCGAAAGTCGCAGAAAGTTCAAACTTTTTTCATTTTTCCAGCTACTAAAATATTATTGATAGAGATTTTTCCCTTGATAAAATCTGTTTCATAAAGATAGATTTTGAAGTAAATGCATGTATAACTTTGCGTGAAGTACGAGCGAGAGTGTACGAGCGAGAGTGTACGAGCGAGAGTGTACGAGCGAGAGTGTACGAGCGAGAGTGTACGAGCGAGAGTGTACGAGCGAGAGTGTACGAGCGAGAGTGTACGAGCGAGAGTGTACGAGCGAGAGTGTACGAGCGAGAGTGTACGAGCGAGGTGTACGAGCGAGGTGTACGAGCGAGGTGTACGAGCGAGGTGTACGAGCGAGGTGTGAGCGAGAGTGTACGAGCGAGGTGTACGAGCGAGGTGTACGAGCGAGGTACGAGCGAGAGTGTACGAGCGAGGTGTACGAGCGAGAGTGTACGAGCGAGTGTACGAGCGAGTGTAGCGAGCGAGTGTACGAGCGAGAGTGTACGAGCGGATGTACGAGCGAGAGTGTACAGCTTTTAACGCCATTATTCTTGTTTTACTTTTTTTACGTTTCTTTTGTTTTATTCTTTTATTTCTCACTTTTCCTTTTTTATATTCCTTCTTTTGTTTTTATTTATTCATATTTTTCACATTTTCTTTTTACGTTACATCTGTTCTTGTTTTCGGTATTTCTGTAACACTTCTGATGATGCACACTTGTCAAATTCTCTGACGGTCTTTATTCAGTTAAAAGGTGTAACTTTTTTCCTCTGCTTATCAGAGTACGTTCAATGTGCTTCTCTGTTAGCTTTAATCCAAATATCCAGGAACTTCTTTTCTCAACCCACCTTTTTCTTATATACCTACCTATGAATTTTCGCGGTTAATTAAAACTTTTTAATTCTTTTATCTTTCGGTTATCTTCCATTTTTTAAATATTCTAAGTAATTTTGATGATTCATTTAGACTCCTGAAACTTGCCGATATTGAGCATTGGTGAAAATATGACGATGGTACAGCCACCGCAGTTCTCATCGCATGCGAGGCAAGCGCGCTGACCTCTCCAGGAAAGTATTTTTATTTTATTTTATTTTCTGAACTTTTGATGAACCATTTACACTGCTTAAACTTGCCGATATTGGGTTGTTAATATGTGATCAAGGACCAAGAGCATGTTTATCGCATGCAAGAGCAATACATTCTGTCTTTTCCAGGTAGGTATTTTTATTTTATTTTATTTTCTATGTTCTTTTTGATAAACCATTTAGACTCCTTAAACTTGCCAATATTGGGAATGATTAAAATGTGATCATGCTAGGGCCAACCGCATTTCTCATCGCATGCGAGGGCAACACGTCCTGTCCTCTCCACACAGGTATTAAGAGAGATAGTTTGCCCGCCACTAAATGAGAAATGCTGTGGAAATGAGGGAAACCTCGTTATGAGAAAAGAATAATTGGATCAATTGCTCGTTAAGAAAGATTCAGAAAACAGAGCGCAACGTTGCCACGTGCCTCCCTGCATTTTTAGTCTTACAGCTCTGACAGATGCGTGCGCATTCCAAAGAACCCCTACATCATACAATGATTTGAACTCAACGCAGTAAGTGTTGCGGATTGCCTTGTTGACGTCACCGCACGGCGTAAAATGACGGCAGCGCGGCATGGACCGGGCGTAGTGGGGAGAAAGTAACTGGGAGAGCTTCAGAGAGAAAGAAAGAGAGAGCGGTGGCCGAGAGAGAGCGTGTGGCCGAGAGAGGAGCGTGTGGCGGAGAGAGGGAAGAGAGGGAGCGTGTGGCGGAGAGAGGGAGCGTGTGGCGGAGAGAGGGAGCGTGTGGCGGAGAGAGGGAGCGTGTGGCGAAGAGAGGGAGCGTGTGGCGAGAGAGGAGCGTGTGGCGGAGAGAGAGAGACGCGTGTGGCGGAGGGGGCGTGTGGTGAAGAGGGAGCGTGTGGCGGAGGGAGCGTGTGGCGGAGATAGAGGAGCGTGTGGCGGAGAGAGAGGGAGCGCGTGGCGGAGAGAGAGGGAGCGCGTGTGGTGAAGGGTAGTAGTGTGTGTGAGTGAGAGAGAGGACGGAGCGTGTGACGAAGTAGAGCGTGGTGCCACGCCAGCGATCTAAGGCAGGTGGCTGAGGTCAGGGAAATGGAAGAGAGCGGCGAGAGCGGGAGAGCCGTACAAGGGGCGCGGGAGTGGCCGTGCGAAGGTTGGTGGGTGTCGGTGGGAGCTGTGGCGCGGTGCGTGTTGGGAGGAGGGCGTGTGGAGCGGGGCGTTGCCCGCCGTGCCGTCGCTGAGGCGGATAATCCTCGGATTACCGACCTTCAGCTGTCACCGGATCCGGAAGCGCCGCCAATATCGCCGCCGGAAATTGCGCGAGCACGTAGGACGGGGGCGCGCGGGTATTCGACGCCGGCGACAGAGGGCGCAGGTGGCGGCGAAGTTTCGATTCCACGCGCGGAAGCGTGCGCGTCGACATTCTTAAAAAAGTGGAAAGGGCGGGTGAGGTGCTTCTAACGTCCAATTTTCATGACACCCTTACAAAATCTCACTGTTGATAACACAGGCACTCAAAATAAAAAGGAAAAATTGTCTGACCAGAAGACTTGACGCATGTTTCTCTATGTTTGTCCACACGCTGAAATCGAATATAAAGCCAGAATTTTCCCATCCTCTTTTTTTATAGTATTTTCTTTTGTTTTTGGTGATTGTTGTCAGACCCAAAGACTTGACTCATGTTTCTTATATATGACAACGCGCTGAATCCGAAACTGGAGTCAGAATTGTGCCATCACCATTCAGTTTTTACGCGAAAAAACACCGTGAAATTATATTTTTTTGTTTTCAGAAATTGTTGTCAAACCCAAAGACTCGAATTATGTTTCTGTGGGTGTGTCGACGCGCAGAATCCGAATGTGTAGCCAGACGTTTGCCATCACCCTCCAGTTTTTTTAATCGCAAAGAACTCGAGGGTGATGAGAAATTCTGACGGATGGCAATTCACTTTTCGGTATCAAAACCCCACAAAACATGGATTCTGGGTTCACCACGTGTTAGAGTATTTGACCCCTTAATTTAGCAACTGGATTTACCCACTTTTGTGTTTATCACGGACCGGTAAGGTTTTTTTTTCCGCCGAAAACCGCCGTTTTTTCGCGCCGCATTACATACCTTTCTCTATATTACGTATATTACTCCGTATATACGCTTGAAAGTGCGAGAAAGTAACTAGAGGTGCGGGATCTCACAGACCCAGTGCAGAAATTCCCGCGCGGATTTTCAGTGCGAGCTATGACGAGTTAATTATAGTTATTAAAGCCCGGCAAAATGCCCTTTTAAAATTGTTACGATTTTTATGACTTTTCACAATAGGAATCACTTAATTGTACTTCAGGAGTTGTTTTAGCAGGGTTTCATTTTGCCTATTTTCTACCTATTTTAGCTTCTGTTGCTATTTTGGCATTTTGCCCTTTTTGTGCCTTTTTCTTCCTTATTTATGGCCTTTCTGCCTTTTTCGTTATAATTTTACCTTTTTTCCCCTCCTGACCCCAATCTCTATCAAGTTGGAAACATATCTGCTATCCTGGACAACATGAAAACGTATATTGTCTTTCTGTGGACGCGAAGGGTCCAGTGTCAGATTGTGTTAAAAAGATAAAGGGAAAGAAAGATATCAGTGATTATTGATACTTTCATTGAGTACCGATTTGTCCGTTCAGCAGAAATCTTATCTTAGTATTGTACTGTACATGATTATGTCCTTCTCAAGATTACACAAGCGCAAGGACAAAATCTACAATTCCGTTTTCACTGCTACCATTTCAACTTTGAAAACGGTCAAGTGCGATCTAGATAACAAAGGAAAGGCACTTTCCTTCCACGTGAGTGTTAATGTAAATTTTGGAGTTAGAATAAAAATGTGACTCATTTAATTATTAAAAAAATGTTTACACTATTTTCAAATGGTGACTTTTTTCGTCATCGTATGTTTTCCCCCTACTTCAGCCAGAATAAATTTTTTTTTTTGCAAGTAAATGTTAGTAAAAATAAATCCGTTTTTGCCTGCCTAATTTACGTAAAATAAATACGTGAACTTCCGAGCTCTAATAATTATTTTTATCTCTTTTTGAAAAATTAGCTTTTTGTGCTCGTGTCCTATTTAAAAAAAGACGACGATATCTATGGCTTCGTAGCCTACTTGCAGCACGAGGTGCTGTCTGCGTTGGCGACGGTGCTGCCACGATAGCAGAGCGGCCACTGACCGCAACTGCGTCCAGCGACACTCCTCTGCAAATTAAAACGTCGCAGCGATAGCACTTTCATTTTGTAATACGCGGCGTGATTTAGGGCCATATTCATAGTCGTCACTTATAGGATAAGAAAATACTTAAGCTATAAGAAGTTACTTTTGATAAGGAAATACTTATACACATTTGGTATTCCTAGACGATACTTATAATAAGTACGATGCTAGCAGTGCCTCGTGTGGCAACAGCGTATTGGCTGTTTCACAGCCACTTGAATCTTGCCAGAAGCGCTCCATCAAACTGGCCGTGAACTATCATATGCTTGCGTCCGTGATGTAACCTAACCAAAACAGTTTCTTAAATAGTGCCAGTATCTTAAACAAAGGCTTAAATGGTGGTGAAATCAGTAAATATCTATTAGTTAGAGGTGGTTTTAGCCACCAATGTTACCAAAAGTATACAAAAAAAAGGGCTTAGTAAAACAATATTTTTTCTTAATCGCTAATTTTCTTGATTGCTGTGCATTTTCAACGGGTTTGGCATGTGACGTAAATATCACTTGTTGCTACAAAGAAAGATGCACTGTAAAAATCCTTATAATCTTTGAAATAGTCGTCCATTTCCATTTTTTCAAATTACGACAATTTTCAACGCATCAAGAGAGCGTTCACTTATAGCTATAAGTGAAGGCTGGACCTTCCTTATAGCTATACGTATTTTCGTATGTGGATGGATAAGTTGCTACTATGAATTGGAAAACGTTATAAGAAACTCCTTACGATTTTCCTTGTTATAAGTCAAGACTATAAATACGGCCCTCAATGCATTTCCTTTTGCTGAGATAGTACTTATGTTTTCAGTCAGGGCTAAAATGGTTTCCTTGTGCTCGGAAACCATTAATTGTAATTGTCCTTATCCCGAAGATATGACAAGCTTATTTTCCTGTTTGGCCTCCAACTCATAAAAAAAACGTTCCAATTTGTGAGAGTTCACAGCGCTTTATTGAGTTTCATAATCCATGTGATTCAATGAGTTGCCAATAAATTGCAGATCGAAGTATCAACATGTGCCAGATTTTTGCTTTCTCCTTCCAAAAGAATATGCTTACTCACTTGATTACATTAACTAGCACAGGAGCCTTCTAGATCTATTCGCATACTTTATTGTAACAATTTTATAGCAAAATAGGTATATTATTTTTGTTAAAATGTTGATATATATAGTAGATGTTCTCAAGGTCGACCATCAAATTCCTGGAATCGACCTAAAAGAAATTATCATTACTGCATGGAATATGCAGAAAATTTATTCCTGCGATTTTGTAATGTATTGATCATAAATCACATCTCCATGTATGAGGGTAAGTTAATAAATGAGTGTCAAATGTGAGTTTACCTTGTATTCCAGTCCATTGGTGCCCAAAAGGCAATATTTTAGGTTCGTTTTGACTGGACTATTATACCATGTATAAATTACGCATGCGTATTTTACTGGCACATATTAGCCTATATGTATGTCTGTCGCAGAGACATGGGGACATGGCAGCTGCGGCCATTGTCAGTACAAGATGGTGCGTGTAGTGCAGGAGAGTACACCAATAGAGAGCAGAGTTCGTTTGTTTTTTATAAGCCAATTGATCGATTGATTTTTTCGTGTTTTCGAGCGCGTCAACTGCTTTGATCATTAGTCCTGTAAGTGTAGTGCATTTCTTCTCGGGAGATGGGGGTGATGTTCCCCCGCTGGATGGCGCAATCCATCGCCGACCTACCGTCGGTTAGCGGGGTTTCCCCCTAACCAGGACTCTCCCACCAGCGGGGCACCGCCCCAGCCGGGAGAATCTCTAAGCTCCCGACCGGTCTCTCGGAATATGGGGTAGTGTAGTGCATGTTGGTGTAGGTGTGTGGGGAAGGGAAGAGGATAGGACAAGGCAGAAGAAGGGCAGATCGCGCGCGGTCGTGGCCCGTTTGTGAGGGTACTGCTTCGGCATTCGCCTGGTGTGATCGGAGAAACCACGGAAAACTACCGATCAGAGCAGCCGGCCGCTAGAATTCTCCTCCAGACAGCGGCTGAATTCGACCTAGCTGAAAAAGCTAGTGTCGAAAATTCTGCCCGTCGGACTTGAACCTAGGACCTCCCCGTCAGAGGCGCTGCAGTGACATCAGTTGAGAGCACTGAGCTACCCTCCCGGACAGACGAAGTGCTTCGTGACAGATGAATTCGCACCGTGTATGGTGACCAGTGCGTATGATGGAAAACAAACGACCTGTACCGGAAGGGAGTGCTTCTTCTGGATGGCAGAACCAACGCTGAGCAGTTTAGAATAAGGCTTGGAACATCCTCCCAGGAGTCCCCACTAATTCCCCAATAACGTTAATCTATTCATGCCTCTAAAATCTCGTTTTGGGTGGCTGACATTTTGAAAATGATGATGCCGTAACTGCTGAGGTTACACGTTGGCTGCGTCAGCAACGAAAGAAATTCTTTCGTGCTGTAATTCTTGTTAGTAGATGGGATATGTCAAGGACCTGAATGTGTAGGGTGAATATGTAGGAAAGTGAAATAAATTTCAGAAAGTTACGTTGTTTCTTACTGCCTCAATTCCGTTTTGTGACGTACTTATTGACTCACCTACGTAATAATTTCAGCAGTTGTTTCGAAGTCAAAGGTCCAGACTTAGGCAGGAATTTCCCTTAAATCTGAATACGATATATGAACAGTAGTTTCCTGGTGTGTGTAAAAGTTTTTTGCAGTGCGACTGGAAGGGCGTTCATAGTTTTGTGTTCCACATTGCTTAAAGGTCGTGTATCTAAAGTTATGATCGTTAATGCATACGTTAATGAAACTGTAACATTTGATGTCTCCGCGAGTAGCACATAAACACTGACAAACCCAGTACTACACAGTTTCGGATCTGCTTTCTTATGTCTGGAAAAAAGGTTGCTAAGAAAAAGCGTCCTTTTAAGTATGGTTACCACAGATAATAAACTTCAAAAATATGTATATATTTTATGATTTCAATATTTATCTCATTATATTACATTTTTAATTTAAATATTGTAAATTAAACACTATTTTTTTTAGATCCTTTAAAACTTTTTTTAACCTAAAGCTTTTAATAATAAAGACATATCGGAACTCTTTAAGACGAATATTTCTGAGAACTAAAATGTTATTTTATTTTTATATTTTACAATGAGCTAATTTTTGTTTGTGAGTACTGGAGTAATTTTGCATACAAATATTGACTCTATAAATAGAATACACATTATATTTACATGCTGGTTCTACACTTGTTCTGCATACGCATCAACAGCTCTACTTGAGGCATCGCATCGTTATCTTGGAGCTCATTTATTCAACAAACTCCCAAGTGAATTAAAGGTTTTGAATTTCTCAGCGTTTCTTGGAAGGGCTAATGAATTTATATGCGATAACGTTCGTTGGTGCATGGTTTCTATTACCATGTCTTTCTATCTCTTCTTTTTTTGTATTTAAATTCATAATTTCGTTTCCGATTACTCACGGTATACTTTCTCTTGCCCCATAAAGAAACTTTTTCTATATTTTATTATATTTTTATGATTATGGGGCATGTTATTTACGTATTTGTTGTTTATTTAGGCTTTCGTAGATTTTGTCGGTTAATCTAAAAATCACCGATAACACTCAGACCCGCCGTTGCCATTTTCTCAGATATTTATTTATTTGTTTTTATTTGTTAAATTGAATTCTCTTATTTATTATATTACTTGTGGAATATAATAGATTGTGAAAATTGTAGAATAAATAATAATAATAATTATTATTATTATTAATTATTATTATATTATTTTATCATTATTATATTATTAATATTACATTATTATTATTACTATTTGACAGCATTTAATTTCAAATTGCCATGTTACAAAGCCAAAGATTGTTTCACGATCTAAATAGAGCCCTGAAGGTGGAGAGCGGTAGATGCGATGGAGGTGGTGTAGAGTTACCGCCTCAAGTTGTTGGGCGTGCTCCGTGCTGATGAAGCGCGGGCAGGTGCACGCGCACGGCTCTGCAGAGGCGCAATCAATAACGATGCACACGCTTGGCGGCACGCCCACTCCGGCCCCACTGCCCCACGCATGCCTCCTGCCCTCCTGCCCCCTGCCCCATGCCCCTGCCCCCTGCCCCATGCCCCCCCCTCATGCCTCCTGCTTCATGCGCCCTGCCTCCTGCCCTCTGGCCAATGCCCCATGCCCCCAGACCCCTGCCTCATGCCCGATGCCCCATGCCTCCTGTCCCCTGCACTCTGCCCCATACCTCTTGCCCGCTGCCCGCTGTCCCATGCCCCATGCCCCTGCACCCTCCTCATGCCTCCTGCTTCATGTATACTGCCTCCTGCCCTCTGGCCAATGCCCCATGCCCCCCTGCCTCATGCCCCTGTCCCATGCCTCATGCCCCTGCACCCCCTCATGCCCCCTGCCCCATGCACCCTGCTCCTGCCTGCTGCATCTTGTCCTCCTGCTTTTGCCCCCTTCTCTCTGCCTCGCACGGTCCGTTTGTCAGGGTGCTGCTCCGGCATTCGCCTGATGTTGATTGGAGAAACCACGGAAACTACCGATCTGAGCAGAATTCTCCTTTAGTGAGCGACTGAATTAGACCAAGCTAAAAGCTAAATATTGCCGCCGTTTGGACTCGAACCTATAACCTCCTGGGCAGTAACGTCAGTTGATACTCTGAACCCCCTCTTCTGGTCTAGGCATGGGCAGATCGGACGATCATTCAGGGCCCCGAAAGTCAAGGGCACCGATCACGAGATTAAAGGAGAAAAAATAGTCAAAAATGCAAAATAAATTAGAACTCGAAAATAGTTATTTTTATATTAAGTGTGTGGAGTTTCCGTTTTTTCATGGTCGAGATTGAGATTTTTAAATCTCAATCTCTACCATGAAAAGAGCGACACTTTCACACGAAATATGAACAACATTTTTCTACAACTATATAAAATATAATACAAATAGTTTCGTAAACTTGTATTGAAAAGAACCAAACATGCAAAAACGTATTCTAAAACCGTGCAAAAAGACTTTTTCACAGTAACAAGATAGTTGTCTTGGCGACGATCGTTTTTAAGGGCGATTAAAAATGACAAAGTTCACGTACTGCTAGCGATGCAAAGAAGTTGTCTTTTTATGCAGTTGTAGAAAAATCGTTTTTCGTAATTTTATTAGTCACGATACTATAGTCTGATGTTTCATAAAAAATAATTTTTTACTCTGAGTAGTTAATTAGAGTAATTATTCACAAAGTAGGACTGAATGAAGTGAATCAATTGACAATATCAATAAAATAGGTTCTACTGCAATTCCTATTTATTATTTCATGCATTTAACAAGTGATTGTATTAAATACTAACTAGAAACAATAACTCTTTCAGCGTTTTGAGATCACCGTAAAATTGTATTATTTGATTACTAAATACTTTTACTTCAAAACTATTCTAACTATTCTAATATAAACATAGTAATTCTTGTTATTTGTTGAAGTAATGTAACTCATAGAGTTTCTTCATACAACTTGTACATTTTAATTTTTCGGGGGCGTACGCACGAGGAGGAGCATTACCCCAGACACAAAATTGTCTACCTCCGGCACAGCCTTCCAGCCACGCCCCGACCACAGTCGTGTCTGAAGCCTGTTTTACACGGTCATTTTTCATCCTTTTTCATCATTTTTCTGTACAGAAACTGGGTGGGAAAAGGACGTTCGGTTCTATGCGTACCGAAATTGGCTGAACGGATTCCAACGTTTTACACGGTCATTCCTGGTCTGTACGTAATCGTGATGAAAATACTTCCTCCAAACGCCGCAAAAAGCGCTGGAAGTTTCACAGTTGAACATCGCATTTACGGAAAAAATTAAATTAGTGGGATGAATGATCAGATAGTTACGAATTCGCAGAGTAAGGAGTAAAAGATGTGCGGGGTATTGTGGTTTTATTTGCGAGAGGGATCACTGAACGCAGACTCAACATCACAAACAACACTCACAACACGTGCCCACGCTACGCACCGTATATATATATATATATATATATATATATATATATATATATATATATATATACACAAAACACACACACACACACACACACTCCAGTTCCATAAAGTGAACTAGGGGCCTGTAGTCAAACTAAATGAAATCTGTACGGGAAAATGAAGCATGCCTAATTTTTTCGTACACATTACAGCCAGTCTGCTCAGTATCAACGGGAAATCATGAGAAAATGACCGTGTAAAACAGCCTCGACACTGACATTCTCCCGCTCCGGAAGAGACTCGCTGTTTCCCAAGCTGTCGCCGAGATTGGTGGCTCAGAGCTTGAATTGATGTCACTGCACTGCCAACTCCCGGGAGTGCTTGGGTTCGACTCCCGACGGTGGCAGGATTCTCGACACTAGCTTGTTAGCTAGGTTTGATTCAGTCATTAGGAATTCTAGGTGCCGGCAGCTCTGTGGTTTTCTCGATCAGTTTTCTGTGGTTTTCCCGATCATCGCCAGATGAATGCCGGAGCAGTAACCCGAAAAACGGGCCACCGACCGCGAGCTATTTTTCCTTTCTAACCCTTGTCCTCTCCTCACCCCCTACACTTACAAGCACTATACTAACACACTAGCCGGGTGACCAGTCTGCAGATTAGGGCTAACTGCCTAATGCTGCCCTAATTAGGGCTAACTGCCCTAATGCTGCCCTAATTAGGGCTAACTGCCCTAGGGCTAACCGCCCCGGCTGGGGCGGTGCCTCGCAGGTGGGTGAAGCGTAGTTGGCGAAAACCCCGTTAGATGACGCTAGGTCGGCGCCGGATCTCGTCACCCAGCGGGCAGCGCAGTGGGCTCCGTCGCCACCTTCGTCGTAGCCTCGACCTAGTTCCCGTTTCCGTCCCTCTTGCAAGCCGCCATGTCCACCTCCGGCCCTGCTCGTGTTCTCTCAGACATCCTTACTCGATGCACTGCTTTTGTCTCGACTCATGCCCACGCCCCTCGCTTGTCGCTAGTTTGGTTTGGTTTGGTTTTTTCGTGTTTCCGGGCACGAAAACTGCTTTGGTTATTTGTCCCGTTAGTGCAGTGCATGTTTTTGTCGAGAGATGGTGGTGATCTTCCGCCGCTAGATGGCGAGACCCGGAGCCGTCCTACCGCTGTCTAGTGGAGTTCCCCCTAACCAGGACTCTCCCACCAGCGGGGCACCGCCCCAGCCGGGACAAGCTCTAAGCTCCCGACCGGTCTCCCGGAATATGTGGTAGTGTAGTGCATGTTAGTGTGTGTGTGTGTGTGTGTGTGTGTGTGTGTGTGTGTAAGGGGAGAGGATAGGACAAGGAAGAGGAAGGACAGATCGCGCGCGGTCCGTGGCCCGTTTGATAGGGTACTGCTCCGGCATTCGTCTGGTGATGATCGGCTAAATAACGGAAAACTACCGATCAGAGCAGCCGGCCGCTAGAATTATTCTCCAGACAGCGACTGAATTCGACGTAGCTGATAAGCTAGTGTCGAAAATCCTGCCGCCGTGGGGAGTGGGAACCTAGGACCTCCCGGATAGAAGCGCTGCAGTGACATCAGTTGATGCGCTGAGCTACCTCTTGTCGCTAGTGTTCTCCCGGGCGGATACATCCGTCGCTGCCTATCCCTTTAGATCCACCGCGCCCTTACCTCTCCATGGGTCGTATTTATGAAGCTCTGCCAGCGGAGCTCTCAGGGGCTTTCCATCTGGGTGCTTGCTGAGAGGACAAGGGGCGACTGGAAGTGGCTGGGGGCCGTTCGTGAATCGCGAAACCGACCACTGGCAGCCTGCAAGGCCTGGTAGAGGTTTATAAATACGGCCCATCGGGCCACACGCCCAACCGGGAGCGGTAGCTCAGTGCATCTACTCATGTCATTGCGGCGCCTCTGACCGGGAGGTTCTAGGTTGGAGTCCTGACGGGGACAGGATTTTCGACACTAGCATTTCAGCTAGGTCGAATTCAGTCGCTCCCTGGAGGAGAATTCTAGCGGCCGGCTGTTCTGATCGGTAGTTTTCCGTGGTTTCTCCCATCAACACCAGGCGAATGCCGAAGCAGTACCTTACCAAACGGACCACGGACCGCGCGCGATCTGCCCTTCCTCTCCCCTTACACACACACACACACACACACACACACACACACACAGTAACATGCACTACACTACCACATATTCCGGGAGAGCGGTCGGGAGCTTAGAGCTTGTCCCGCTGGGGCGGTGCTCTACTGGTGGGAGAGTTCTGGTTGGGGGAAACCCCACTAGCCGACGCATCTCGCCATCTAGCGGGGGAAAACGTGCACTACACTAACGGGACTGATGATCAAACAGTTGACGCGCCCGGAAACATGAAAAAATCAATCAATCAATCCACATCCATATTCCCTCTCCTCCCCATCCCCGTTCCCCCTCCACCCGTCTCCTCCTCTAGCCTTCCCAATCTTCCCCTCTCCATTTAGATTTAGATTTATTACTAATTCTGCAAATAAGTTCCAGAACTTGGTGGCAGAATACACTAACTAAACATTACAGAACTTAACAACTATACAAAATTTTACAAATTTTACACACTTTACAAATTAACATAAACATTTCACCGTGCAATCTTTCATGGCACTCCACTTCACTTCACTTCACTTCATTTCACTTCACCTCGCCTCGTCTCACCTCACCATACTGCCAATCACGTTTTAATGTGATTTTGACTCACTCGTTTCCCTCAACTTCATATCACTGCACTACACGCCACTGCACATATAATAATAATAATAATAATAAAAATAATAATAATAATAATAATAATAGTAATAATAATAGTAATCATAATAATAGTAATAATAATAATAATAATAATAATAATAATGTTATAAAATATAACATACTTTACATAGGAGATAATAAGACACATATAAACATCTAGGAATTTAATTTATTTTTAAATTTGCTGACCCGCCCTTGTGCCACCCCTCCCTCTGCTCTCCCCCTCACCACTCCCTTTCCTGCACTCCCCCATCCCCCCTCTGCACAATCGTTCACGTGCCTCCATTGTTGTTCCCTACACGGTACCCCACCTCTCTTCACAGCATCTGCTCATGTCTGCGCCACAGCTCCATTAAACAATTATCCTATTTGTAACATGTAGTGCTCGTTGCAGCGAGAGGGGAAACGGACACTGGATACCGCTCTTGCGGGAGTTATGAAGATAAACTAGTAAATTGGATGCGGCAGCTTGTAGAAACACATCTTCCTCGCCAGAGTTCCTAGGGTTGGAATCCTGTCAGAGGCGGATTGTTTACACTTCTTTGCAGCCTGGTCTCGTCTTAGTCTGAAGCAGACTTCGAGCAGCCGGCTAGCCCGTTCATTAGTTTTAGGCATGTCGGGAGAACAGTCAAGAGTTTAGAATTTGTTTCGGGTAAAACGGTTAATGAATTCACAAATTCAATACTGGTTTAAGTAAGGTTTATGATCTAAATGTTAAGGACGTGAGAGATATTTAAAACTGTTGGTGTAATGTTTGAAAAAAGAAAAAAAGAATATAGCGTGTATCACGGCGTTCAGTGCATTTAATTCTCTCCGAACAAAAACTAAACTATTTCAAATGTTTCACTTGCTTCGACGATCTTTTTTTCATCTTTTTACCCGCCTGTTTCCATGCTCATACACGCTTACATGCATCACACTATGAAACATGTCGGAAGAACAGTCAAGATTTTACAATTTGTTTCTAATAGATCAGTTTTTCAAGCACATGTACTCACAAATCCAAAAATGTATAAGATTTATTATCAAAATACTATGGACTTGAGAGTTATTTAAAACGGTGTAATTTTTGAAACATTTTTTGAAAAATAATGCATATACACAGCGAGTGCCTTGACATTTAGTGCATTTAGTTCTCTTCGTACAAATACTGTACTATTTCAAACGTTTCACAACTTCCACGATCTTTCCTTAATATTTTCTCCTTCTCATACACGCCTTTCGCTTGTTCATTCACGCTTGCATGCATCACACTACGAGATAATATTGTGACGTCGTGGGAATACACAATAATCACAGACACGAGCTTCAATGATAAATATGTACAGGTTTATTCACAATATGTACAGTAAATAATTAAAGTAATTCTTAGCTCTGGTAGACGTTTACTCCCCTGATCGCAGGAGCGACCCTTAAAAATAAAATGTCTGACCCGTGGCCCGCGCCACTCCTCTGCGAGCCTTATGCATACAGCATTCAGCTCCGGCGACCTAGGTCACCCGTGAAAATACTGTCCACAGCGGCGTCCCAACACATGGGTTCCGTTACAAACCTAGCTCGGCTCCGCACCGCCCTGGGCGCAAGTTTTGTGCGTTCGCACGAGGGTTCAACTCAGCTCGACAAACCCCGCCCCCGCGCTCTGCGTTCGCTCTTATATAGCTCCCACCCACGTGACCTGAAACGTCACTGGTTTTTTCACACGGCCCGCGCTACTCGCGTTGCCAGGCATTTTGGGCATCCCTTTCCCTATCTCTCAGAATTCTCCAAATACCTCATTGTTCTCACATCCTGCCTGGCCCCTGGCGTCTAATCCTTTGACGCAGCGACCTTGTGACGCCCCGCCGGTCGTTCTGTGTAGCCCTACAATACGTTACAATGTTATGTTGACAGACCAGTCAAGAGTTCAGAGTTTAGATTGTGTAGAGAAACACATTGAACCATTTTTGAGAAAATCTTGTTTTTAATATTTCCTTTGTATTACTTAAAATTACGCGGAAAGTATTCATATTTTGAAAAAAAATGTTAATTACTTTAATTAAACCACTAATTGTGAATATCAACTTTCATTTAAAGATAAAAATTGTTTACCTTCAATAATGTAGTTTTACAATGCGTCCGAAAAAGTGGAAACTTTTGCAATTTTTGAAATTGCAAAAGCGTTAACGGGAACACATGAGACTATACCTTTCTTTATTTACTAACTTATGTCTTTACTTCATTGATTTCTTTCAAGTGAATTTTATTCTATTCACCCAAGATATTTAAACAAAAATTTTGAGCTAGTTTTAACCAAAAATTACAAATTTACTTCGTATAAATTACCCCAAAATGTATTCTTACCAAATCGCAGGGCTTAGAAACGGGTCTCATGGATCGGAAAACATTCTTTTTGGCGTACATTCTAGGAGTAGATTCTTTTTCGCTACCGGTTCGCGAATTTGAGAAAAAATTTTGTTGGTATCAGGGGACCCAAAAACGTGTATTTCCATTCAAATCAGTTTTCAACAGGTTTACATTACTTTCTCTCTCTCTCTCTATATATATATATATATATATATATATATAGAGAGAGAGAGAGAGAGAGAGAGAGAGAAGAGAGAGAGAAGGTATATTTCTCCGTGTATACCCATGTATACAGACACTGCTGCTAAAACTGCACGTTCTTTCTCCTCCGTACTTGCGCGAAAAGCAGTAAAATTGTCGAAAACTTGTACATGACGTTATTTCAAAATCTATTTTAAGAAAAATGTTTCATTAAGAAAAAATCTTTCTTCTTAAATTTAATTATTGAAGACCAAAAAATTTAATTTGCCGATTTTTTTTTAAGTTTCGAAAAATCAGTTTTTAAAAAAATAAGCCTAATATTTGTCTTAAACGTCCTTTACACTACCGAACAACGAAATTTAATGAAAAACAAAGGATATATTTTTTGAAAATTTTAAAAATGTCCTAGGAGCTTCAAGCAAAGTATCGCCCCAAAATGAAATATCAATATCAAATTCAAGGGACCGTGGCACCACCCAGATCGAAGGGAGAATATACATTTTCAGAAAATCTTCTGAATAGTTTAGCCGCTAGCGTTGTTCACAGACCGACGTAGAGACATTTGTCGTCATTCGATATTTCGGTATCAAGGATTCACAAACCATGGATTCTGGTTACACCACGTGTTAGAGGACTTTTTTCTAAATTTAGCATCTGGAATTTTCCACTTATTCGTTACCAGGTTTTTGTAATAAGAACGTTTCTGTCAAGGATTCCCATTTTTTTGCGCAACATTACATAACTTTTCTCATCCAAAAACCTCATTTTCTCTCTTTAATTTCGACCAAACCTTCCAATTCTGGCCTGGTCTCATCTCGGCTCTCTCCCCTAACTCTACACTGTCAGAAATGACATTAAAATTCATGTACAGTGGTACATTAAATCTATATTAAATGTAATGTATCTCGTACATTAAGGGAAATTAATGTACCTGTCCTTAAAAAACGATTTAAGTACGATTTACATTTAATTTAATTGTACATGTACATTACATTTTAATACACACGTACATTAAAGTTACTGTTCGTGTACATTAAATTTAATTTATGTACATGAAAATTACTTTCATGTACTTTTTAGTGCAGAAATTTCCAACAGTGTACCTAACCTCTTGTTCCCAGCCTGTCCCGTCTTCTCTCGGTAATACCTCGCTTTTCTCCCCGCGCAACTGCTTCATTAAACTATTATACCGTTTGGCACGCAAGTACTTCGCGGCGTGGAGAGGGAGGAATACCCTGGGCGCCGCCCTTTGTACGTGCCGTGGAGATGAACTGGTTAACCGGGAGCAGCAGGCCGTTGTGTGCGGGCGGGCGAGGAATCTGCCGGGCGACCGGTGACCTTTGGGTAGGGGGGTGGTTGCGATCGCTCGTTACGGTCCTTTCAGCGCCTCCCGCTCTCCCCCTCCCCCCCATCACCCCCTCTCCGACGACCACCCCCTCCCCTTGGCTGTGAATGGCCTTCCACATGCGGCTACTCCGCCGAGAGAGGTCCGTCGATAAGACTCCATGTTGGTCCTCTTCAGCCTCCGTCGGTAGCCTTTCAGGTTGTGGGGTTGGAAATGTAGGTTCTGTTCTAAAGACCATATTTTGATTTTGTTTAAAAGGTCATTGTAAAATGCATTTATTAGATATGATAAATGATAATGTCAAGACCATTGTAGTACATAAAATATGTAGCTTCTCTATTATAGATGACGTAAGCTTTATTTTAATACATATAAGTGATTTACATGATTTAAAAGTTTAAATTTAAGTAAAAGTTAAGTTTGTATTTTATCACATCATTTATTATAAATTGTAATAAAATTTCAACTTCTATTGTTTAATTTTTCCATTTTATGGCTATAATTGTTACTGTTTGTCTTAATTAAGTTTTTTTTTTGTTTTCTATAAACTGAAAATGGAATTCGGCATCAAGGGTTGTTTTCTAGTAACTGTTCCTCAACCTTCAACCTTTGTCTCCTCGACAGCATTTCTTAAATATTTCATTAGTGTGATTATGCATTGTGGTATTATTTACACTAGATTCTACATTTTGATTCAAACGTTTATTTCAAACGTTTGAATCATTTTGATTCAAACGTTTATTGGTTAGTTGCCACTCATTATTCTTCCCTTTCTGAGTGCCCTCAGGGATTTCAATTTATCTTTCCACTGATCATTAAAAAGCGTCGGGTTTGGAGAGAGAGTGTCACAAACATTCACTGCCTCGTTTTATACAGTACTGTTATGTGGGTATTTTTATTAAGAAAACTAATCGCCAGTATCCCGAAACATCAGCAGACGGGGGGGGGGAGCATTTGAAACTTTCAATATGAATACAATTATAGATCTGAAAACGGTCAATAAATTTATTTGTACTCATCATTTGCATCAAACTCACTTCGCTTCTATGTATCGCAAATCTTTATATTCAAGCCAGCCATCATGGACTGTGGACAATAGAGTATTCACAATATCTATATTTATGTTATGTTACATTCTTTTTTTGCGTTTATATCTTATGGAATAGTTTTTTTTTAATTATTGGCATGTAAAGAACCGATTGTGAGAATTCTTCTCATGTAAAGAACCGTTGTATGTATTTCATACATGATGTCCAGGGAGTAAACAACGAAATTTCAAAATAACCTTAAAGAAATTTTCAGCACATTTTGTCTAGCAGTTCTTTTGAGATTTCGAATGGCTGAGCCGCAAATAAGCACTCAAAAGTTGGTTTGAAAAAAATGCCCTATCCAAAACTTTTATTTGTGTTTGTAGAGATTTGTGGAAATATACCTTAAAATATTTAATTTGTTACAGTGTTCCGTGCGTGTTACTTTTTTGAAAAAACTTTGTCGCTTCATTCAGCAGCTTTTCTATTTCTGGTGGACACTAGTTTGAAAATTTACATTATAGTAATTAGCATTTGCTAAGGTAAAACTGCGAGCAACACAACTCTTCCTAGAATCCAAGGGCGATTTTCGCAAGGTACTAAAAAAAATAATGTCCCCAAAAGAGGAAATAACGGCTTCTGTGGCGAGAGAAAAAGCACTTCGAAATTTCTTGAAATTTCTCTAGTAATAAATGATATTATACTAATTTCCTTTTTATGTAAAGAACTTAAATCGATGTAATCACGGACTCGTTAAGTTCTATTAAACGATGAGATTCATGATTCCATACCATGCTTTATTGAGTTTTGTAACAGTAATTTTTAGAGCCGTAATACAGGATGAGTAATGTTAGTTGAAAGTTAGTTCCAAACCATAATATTTGCAATAAAATTCACTTACTTTTACGCTTCAGAAACATAAACACGAGTAGAATGTGTGTTTTGAATGTTACCAATTTCGTCGAAGCCTGTATAATACCGGATTTTTTATGAATTTCTATTATTCGTATAGCTGTTGTTGACGCGAAAGGTTTTTGAAGTCATTTGTTAACAGCGAGTGCTCTGTAATATTGTCGGTCGGTTGGTGGGATAAGGTTCTGAATGCGGTAAAGGTTCGGACACAACTATGGGCCACACTCGACACAGCGCTATCGTAATTTGCGCCCCAAATTCAGGAATTTCCGTTTGTATTTGTCTTCCAAAAAATTAGATATGTTCATTCTCCAATACGTAGAAATAACCGCAGAATTTCGACTTCCTATTGGCACAACCTGAGCGTCACTGAAGAAGTAAAATTTTCAGTAACTGCTGGTCAAAAACGAAGCGCTTCTCATCCAAATGGATTTAGAAGCACTTGTTCACCTAATTGAGGATAAAAGTTTGTTCATTTTTTTCTCGCTATCTCTTACGCAATAGAGAGGAAGTTATGTAATGCTGCGCAAAAAACGGCTAATTTTTTACCAAAAATCTCTTATTACATGGCTCAGGTAATGAAAAAGTGGATAAATCCAGTTGTCAAATTTGAAAAAAAAATCCTCTAACACATGGTGTTGCCAGAATCCATTTTATGTGGATACTTGATACGAAATATTGAAGATGGCAAAACCTACGTCCTCGGTCAGTTTGCGAACAACGCTAATCATAAACCTGTAAAATGCCCCCAATTTTCTGTAAAAATAATATTCTCGAATCGATGTAGCTGATGCGCGGCGCCTTAAATTTGATATCGATATTTTAATTTCGGGAAGTACTTTACATGAATCCTCTAGATCTTTTCAAAATGTTTAAAAAAATAGCTCCATCGGTTTTGTTTATAGTTTTGTTGAATAGTGTGAAGGATATTTAAGAGAATGGTGCAGGTCTCATATTCATTAAAAACTCTGATTTTAGAAAATTGCAAATATTCAATTTGTTTTGCGGATTCCTACAACTACGATTATTACAATAGAAATCTTTTCTTTTAATGAAATCTATTCCTTAAGGGAGATTTTCAAATATGATGATGAATACTTTTCCGAAAATTTGAGTACTTTTCGCGTAATTTAGCTTGGTAATACGGGCGAGAAAGTGTGTGATGTTTTAGCACCAGCTAGTTTTACCCTGAAATTACTTACATGCATGTGTAATTAGTATAAAGCATTAATTATAAAGTTCTCAGTTTCTACATAACATGGACAACTTGTTCAAAGCCATATGATCTCATTGAAACCATTCTTCTCCGCTGGTGTATTGCTTTATCAGTGTGAATTACGGCTTCAGATGAATTAATAGCACTAACTCGGATTAGGCTTTGAGGTTGAAGTGACATTGCCGTGTTTCCGGGAGTGTCAACGGCGTTGGTCATTAGTCCCGCAAGTGTAGTGCATGCTTTTTTTCTCGGAAGATGGCAGTGGTCGGTCTTCCCCCGGCGGATGCGAGATCCGGCGCCGACCTACCGTCGGCTAGAGAGGATGGGAGAAGGAAGGGGAAGGAGAGATCGCGCGCGGTCCATGACCCGTTTGGTAGGGTACTGCTCCGGCATTCGCCTGGTGTTGATCGGAGAAACCACGGAAAACTACCGATCAGAGCAGCCGGCCGCTAGAATTCTCCTCCAGACAGACGATTGAATTCGACCTAGCTGGAAAGCTAGTGTCGAAAATCCTGCCGCCGCCAGGACACGAACCTAGGACATTCCGGACAGACGCGCTGCAGAGGCATCAGTTGATGCTGATCACTGAGCTACCGCTCCCGGCGACATTATAGATGGGTTGAAAATCATATCTCAGCTGCCAACCGCGCTAGTGCTCGTACGACTGGAACGCGTTGCTCCGTCGGTTGTTTTCGACGATTACGCGAATGGAATCCACTGTATCTCCCTCGCAAGCTCTTGCCTGCACACAGAAGTGCGTTAAGCGCATCGCCGAACACTGCGTTGTGGAGTAGAGGAACAGAATCAGTGTGTCCCTAATAAAGCAGATTAGCGGCGATGTTCGCGTGTGTAGTTGGAAGACCGCCGCTGGAGCTTTGTGGGACGGTATACGCCACGGTTCCCGCCCCGTATGATGACGAAAATTCGACACAACTGTAACGTCAGAGAAGAGGTGTCTTTCAGATTTCAACGCTCTGTTACCGTGCTCTACTACGTTCATGGTGGCACCTATCAGACGGATAAAATATCAAAACAGCTTTTCCGGATGTAGAGTAGTGCGTAAGCGGAGAGGATAGGACAAGGAAGAGGAAGGAATGATCGCGTGCGGTCCGTGGCCCGTTTGGTAGGGTACTGCTCCGGCATTCGCTTGGTGTTGATCGGAGAAACCACGGAAAACTACCGATCAGAGCAGCCGGCCGCTAGAATTCTCCTCCAGACGACTGAATTGACTTATCTGAAAAGCTGCTCAGGTGTCAACTGATAACACTGCTGTGCCTCTGACCAGGAGGTTTTAGGGATCGAGTCTCGACCGTGGCAGGATTATTTTCCACACTTGCTTGTCAGCCAGGTAGAGTTCTGTAATTGCCTGGTGTCGTGACCGGCCGCTCGTAATCAAAAGTGCCGCTACGGAATGACGTCAGCAGGGCGTTAGCGCCCCTGGCGGCAGTGGGCAACAACCAGCGCGGGCCAGACGAGATCGGCTGACCGCGGCCGTCACGACTAAGCGGGCGGGGAGAAACTCGACCCCGCCCCAACTACGCAGCCAGTCAACGGGCCTACGGCCCGGTGCTGCTATAAGAGGGCCTTGGCGCAACGCCAAGGCAGATAGCAAGCGAGTGTGGTAGTGTGAGGATCTGGCGGTATTGTGGTGTTATAGTGGAGAGAGAGAGAGATAGAGAGAAAAAGAGAGAGAAAAGAGAGAGAGAGAGAGAAGAGAGAAAGAGAGAGAAGAGAAGAAAGAGAGAAGAGAGAAGAGAGAGAGAAGAGAGATAGAGAGAGAAAGAGAGATAGAAAGAGAAAGAGAGAGAAAAGAGAGAGAGAAGAGAGAGAGAAAGAGAGAGAAGAAGAGAGAGAGAAGAGAGAAAGAGAGAGAGAAAGAGAGAGAAAAAGAGAGAGAGAGAGAGAGAAGAGAGAGAAGAGAAGAAGAGAAGAGAGAGAGAGAAAAGAGAGAAGAGAGAGAGAAAGAAGAGAGAAACTGTGCTACGATTTTGGACTTCCTTTCTATTTGGTGACTCGGCATTTTTTGGTATATCTCCTGGTTTATGACGACACGGCTACGTTCTCTCTGCAAGCTCTCCTGGTTATTCGGCACTACGGCTTTGTACCAGGTTTTGGCAATAAATTTGTTTTAAGAACCCTGGTGTGTTTAATTTGGATACTTCACCTGGAGAATTCTGGCAGGCGGTTTCTTTGATCGGTATTTTTCAAAGATTTCTGCGCTCAACTCCAGACGAATACTGGAACAGTACCTAACAAACCAACCACGAATCACGTGCGATCTTTCGTTTCTCTTCTTTGTCTGTTGTTTACTCCTTACTTACACAATTACACTTACATGCACTACACATGTGAGGAAACCGGTCGGGAGCTTATAGCGTGTCCTGGCTGGGGCGGTGGCCCATTGGAGAGAGATACCTGGGTGGCGAAAATCCTCGCAAACTAACGTATGGCGGCGCCGGATTTTGCCAGCCTGCGGGGAAAATCTTAACTCCCTCCCGTGATTGAACTATGAACTGCACGTACGAGACTAATGACTTTAGCAGTTGAGGCGCCAGGAGACACTAATCAATCAATCAATCAATCAATCAACCGAATATTCGAATAGTACCAGCATTAACCGAAAATATCCGATCAGTACCAGCGGTGTAATAAATAAAATAAAATGACTAAATAAATAAAATAAAACAAGCGAAACTCACAGATTGGAAAGAGATTCTGTTGGCAATTACCTGTACATTTCTCGAGCGACACTTTTGGATAAGTGGCTATGCTGAAACGTGTTTTGGCAAATTAATCCAATCTATATAATTTTCGTTTCAACGTGACTATTCATCAAGCAAAAGGCGATAGACATACCGATTACAGCTAATATGAAGCTGTTGATCAATAAAGTACTTGTGGTTTTACTGATTTCAGCTTTGAAATGTTAACTTTAAATAACAGACGTGGATAAACATTATTAGAAAACCAGTGTTCACATTACCGCCTGTTAACTAGCAAGAACAGAATTAGCCTATCGCCTATTCTATAATTAATAGTCAAATAAAATTGCTTTTCCCCGAAGGGTTCGAACCGGGTGCGGTAGGTCAGTGCATCAACCGATGTCACTGCAGCACCTCTGACCGGGAGGTCCTAGGTTCCCACTTCCCACGGTGGCAGGATTTTCGACACTAGCTCGACGCAGGTCGAATTCAGCCGCTGCCTGGAGGAGAATTCTAGTGGCCGGCTGCTCTGATCGGTAGTAATCCGTGGTTTCTCCGATCAACACCAGGCGAATGCCGGAGCAGTACCCTAACAAACGGGCCACGGACCACGCGAGATCTTTTCTTCCCATTCCTTGTCCCATCCTCTCTCTTACACATACACTTACACTAACATGCACTACACTACCACATATTCCGGGAGACCGGTCGGGAGCCTAGAGCTCGTCCCGGCTGGGGCGGTGCCCCGCTGGTGGGAGAGTCCTGGTTACGGGGAAACCCCACTAGCCGACGGTAAGTCGGCGCCGGATCTCGCCATCCAGCGGGGTAAGATCACTGCCATCTCCTGAGAAAAAGCATGCACTACACTTACGGGACTAATGACCAAAGCAGTTGACGCGCCCTGAAGCACGGAAAAGTCAATCAATCAATCGAAGGCTTCGTGCTTCTATTATTTTTTTTACAAAGAGAATAAAACATTGAACGATATTTTAATTTTCTACAATTTTGTATTATAAGAAGATATTTTAAAGGGTTTTTTCGTAAATAACTATGATGAAAAGGGTACTCCGTAGTTGCAAATTCGTTAGTTTCGTTATTTCGTGGAGTGTCAATCTCGCGGAGAAAGTTATGACGGGTGGTTTCATTCCAGAGAAGAGCACCTCTGCGCGGCGTCTGCTCGCCAGTAGGGTTGCCAACCCTCCTCCATTTGGGAGGACAGTCCTCCATGGACTTAAAACGTCAGCTCGTCCTCCTTTGAATTTAAATGTCGCCCTTGTAAATTTTTAACATTTGTTAACATTTATTTTATCACATGACTAACATCTGTAATTCAAAGTTTTCTTCCGGGCTGAAGGGCCGTGGTCCATTGGAAAACATATTTCCAGGCGTTTCGTCGGCAACTACGGCAAACATCTTCAATTGTGATGTTGTCTCGGACTCTTCGATGGTTCCCCGATGACTGACTCAGTCATCGAGAATCACGCCGAACCACTCCTACATCTTCCTTGTTTTATCTTCATCTTGTACACACACACACTCTCTTTCACTGTCACACATTCCGGGATAACGGACTGGAGTCTACAACTTGACCCGACCCTGTCATTGCTCTACTGGTGGGAGATACCTGGTTGGGGGAAACCCCGCCAGCCGAAGTGTAGGGTGACGGAAAATATCCTCTGCCAACAGTGAAGAACACCACCTTCCGTGATAAAATCAAGCTCAACGCGAGATACCTGGTTGGGGAAAACCCGCCCTCGTCATCCAACAGTGAAAGATCACCAACTCCCATGATCAAATGCTTGCTATGTGTACTACTTCCGGGACTAATAACCATAGCAGCTGAAACTCATAATACTGAAGCAAACAATCAATCCGGACGTAACGTTTCTTTCCCGCCACTGCTACCCGCCTCCACGTCCGACCTCCTCAGCCCCGTCGCCTGCCTTCCGTCCCCCTCTCAGCGCCCCCTCCCCCTCTCTCACTCTCCCCCTGTCAGCCCCCCAAGGGCGCGCCCGCTGTGATAACTCAGCCGCCGCCGCCGCAAGAGCTTATTTTAGCGGCGAGTTAATTCGCGCGGCGTCCGCCGGGGGCGTCGCGGCATCGTGGTGCGGGTGCTGCTGCCGGCGGCGGTGGCTTAATTAAATTGCTTGTTGTCATCCGCATGGGCGCGGAGGGCGGAGAGGGGCAGGGGAAGTTGGGGAGGGGGAGGGGGTGCGGCGGCGGAGACGGCTGCCAGGAGGAGAAACAGACGCTGCTGACGCGTCGCGGGATGCGACGGTGGCGCCGCGCTGCGGGAGAACGACGCAGTGGGTGAAATGTTGTGCATGCCGGCAGAGTGGCATTTCTTAATTTTTTTTTGGAGGGGAGAGATGATGGTTGAACATTTAAGATCGTAGTTGAGATAAATGATTAGTTCGTGATCGATAGATTTTTAGTGATTCCGGGCGCGTCACCATGGTCGTTAATCCCGTAAGTGTGTTGAATGCTTTTTGTTCGGGAGGTGACGGTGATCCTCGGCGACTTTTTGGCTTTCTCTTTGGCCCTTCTCTTTGGCGAGGGCTTTGTCTTTCGGGAGGTGGCGGATGCCCAGATGCGGCGTCAACCTCCTGTCGGCTGACGGGTTTTCCTCAACCAGGTTTCTCCTACCAGCGGGACACAGTCCCAGCCGGGACAAGTTCGAAGTCCCCGTCCGGCCTCCCGACATGTGTGATAGTGTAGGGCATGTTAGTGTAAGTGTGTGTGTGTAAGGGGAGGTTTAGTTTTAATGATAGAATCGACATTCAGCGTTAGTTATAATAGCATTGTTTGCAAACTCGGCGGGGCACCGCCCCTGCCGGGACAAGCTCTAAGCTCCCGACCGCTCTCCCGAAATATATGGTAGTGTAGGGCATGCTAGTGTAAGTGTAAGGGAGGACAGATCGCTCGCGGTCCGTGGACCGTTTGGTAGGGTACTGCTCCCGCATTCGCCTGGTGTTGACCTCCTGATCACAGTAGACGCCAGCTAGGATTCCCCTTCACACAACGATTGAATTCGATCTAGCTGACAAGCTAGTGTAGAAAATCCTCCTGGCGTCGGGGCTCAACCTAGGACAGCCATGTAAGAGGACCTGGAGTGGGCACTGAAGTTGATGCACTGAGCCACCGCTCCAGGTTATTATTTGGTGTTTCGTGCTGCGTCAACCACTGAGATCATTCGCCTCGTTAGAGTAATGCACGTTTTTATCATAGAATATGGCGTTGTTTCTTCCCCAGGTGGAATGTATGATCCAGCACAGACCTTCGTGATGGTCCCACGTGGTTTGCCCCAGTCCCTCTCATCAATGGTCCACTTCGTGAGTCATGAAAAGCTCTAAGGTCCCGACTGGTCTTCCGACATGTGTGATTGTGTAGCGCATGTAAGTATGTGGGAGTACAGGGTGAGGATAAGCCAAGGAAAAGGAAGGAATGGTTGTGTGGGAACGTTAAATAAATAAATAAATAAATAAATAAATAAATAAATAAATAAATAAATAAATAAATAAATAAATAAATAAATAAATAAATAAATAAATAAATAAATAAATAAATAAATAAATAAATAAATAAATAAATAAATAAATAAATAAATAAATAAATAAATAAACAAATAAATAAATAAATAAATAAATAAATAAGGCCGCGGTTCGTGGCCTCGCACAGGTGAGAGCTGCAAACCCAGTGCGAGAGAGGGCAACCGGAGGGTCCAAGTGAGTTGCGGCTGGGGTGAGACGTGGAGAGAGGGTGGGGTTGGGAAGGACGTGACAACTTTTGTTGGCGACCGCCGTCGCCGTCGTCGGCCGCAAAGGCCGGGAGCAGATGTCCCCCCGACAAGAAGGGAACAGCCGGCCCGGAGAACGCCGGCGGAGGGCGACGAGAAGGGATGGAGGTTGACTGTTGGCGGGAGAGGAGGAGGAGGACTGTTAGAGGGAGAGTAGGAGGAGGAGGATTGTTGGAGGGCGAGGAGAGGGATGGAGGTTGACTGTTGGCGGGAGAGGAGGAGGACTGTTGGAGAGTAGGAGGAGGAGGATTGTTGGAGTGCGAGGAGAAGGGATGGACGTTGACTGTTGGCGGGAGAGGAGGAGGACTGTTAGAGGGAGAGTAGGAGGAGGAGGATTGTTGGAGGGCGAGGAGAAGGGATGGAGGTTGACTGTTGGCGGAGAGGAGGAGGACGTGGAGAGGAGGAGGAGGATTGTTGGAGGGCGAGGAGAAGGAGGAGGATTGTTGGAGGGCGAGGAGAAGGGATGGAGGTTGACTGTTGGCGGAGAGGAGGAGGACTGTTGAGAGTAGGAGGAGGAGGATTGTTGGAGGGCGAGGAGAAGGGATGGAGGTTGACTGTTGGCGGGAGAGGAGGAGGAGGACTGTTAGAGGGAGAGTAGGAGGAGGAGGATTGTTGGAGGGCGAGGAGAAGGGATGGAGGTTGACTGTTGGCGGGAGAGGAGGAGGAGGGAAGGAGGAGGAGGATTGTTGGAGGGCGAGGAGAAGGGATGGAGGTTGACTGTTGGCGGGAGAGGAGGAGGACTGTTAGAGAGTAGGAGGAGGAGGATTGTTGGAGTGCGAGGAGAAGGGATGGAGGTTGACTGTTGGCGGGAGAGGAGGAGGAGGACTGTTGGAGAGTAGGAGGAGGAGGATTCTTGGAGGGCGAGGAGAAGGGATGGAGGTTGACTGTTGGCGGGAGAGGAGGAGGAGGACTGTTAGAGGGAGAGTAGGAGGAGGATTGTTAGAGGGCGAGGAGAAGGGATGGAGGTTGACTGTTGGCGGAGAGGAGGAGGAGGACTGTTAGAGGGAGAGTAGGAGGAGGATTGTTGGAGGACGAGGAAAAGGGATGGAGGTTGACTGTTGGCGGAGGAGGAGGAGGACTGTTAGAGGGAGAGGGGAGGAGGAGGATTGTTGGAGGGCGAGGAGAAGGGATGGAGGTTGACTGTTGGCGGAGAGGAGGAGGAGGACTGTTAGAGGGAGAGTAGGAGGAGGATTGTTGGAGTGCGAGGAGAAGGGATGGAGGTTGACTGTTGGCGGGAGAGGAGGAGGAGGACTGTTAGAGGGAGAGTAGGAGGAGGTAGACTTGGAGGGGGATGAGGTTGACTGTTGGAGGGGGAGGAGGTTGACTGTTGGAGGGGAGCAGGAGGACTGTTAGAGGAAAGGAAGAGCAGGTTGACTGTTGGGGAGAGGAGGAGGAGAACTGTTAGAGGGAGAGTAGGAGGAGGAGGATTGTTGGAGGGCCAGGAGAGGGATGTAGGTTGACTGTTGGCGGAAAGGAGGAGGAGGACTGTTAGAGGGAGAGTAGGAGGAGGTAGACTTGGAGGGGGATGAGGTAGACTGTTGGAGGGGAGGAGGTTGACTGTTGGAGGGGAGCAGGAGGACTGTTGGAGGGAAAGGAATAGGAGGTTGACTGTTGGCGGGAGAGGAGCAGAAGAACTGTTAGAGGAGAGTAGGAGGAGGAGGATTGTTGGAGGGCAGGAGAAGGGATGGAGGTTGACTGTTGGCGGGAGAGGAGGAGGAGGACGGGTAGAGGGAGAGGAGGAGAAGGTAGACTTGGAGGGATGAGGTTGACTGTTGGAGGGGGAGGGGGAGGGGGTAAAGAGAGGAGGGCTGTGGAAGGAGAAGAGGAAGAGGGGGGCAGCTGTTGGAGGGAGTGGGCTGTTGGAATAAAAGAAAAAAAAATGAAAGAAGGCAGAGGTAGAAAACGAGGCTGTATAGTAGTAACAAGTAATGGAAACAAGGATATGTTGCTAAATTGAACGCAAAAACAAATGAATCTAGTACAGAAGACAATGCAATAGTGACTAAGACATTACTGCAGCAAAGAAAAACAAACAAATACCAAGAATGTTCAGCTAAAACACGCCGTAACAAGAAGTTATCGCCATTATACGTAAAATGACTGAAGAATAACATTTCTTGTAAAAGGTAGATGGTCAGGACGAAGGCAGGAAGAGATAATGGAAAAGTAATTGTAGCTTATGGAGAGAGAACGAGAAGGGTGTGGTGCGATTTAAACGGTTGGTGATCGTGGAAATACCGACGGAAAAATGGCAAGTTTAAGCGAATGATTTGGAGAAGACGAGAGAAAGTGGACAAATGAAGAATGCAAGGGTGATACAGGGAGGAAAGAAAATAGAGGCAAGAAACAAAACATTAAGCGCGGACCAAGGCACTGGTAATTCCTACGAAAGAGAGCCTTGACAAAATCTATAACTGGCTACAATGTTAGAATAGTTGAAATGAACTTCATTAAATTCGTGATTGAGTGTGCAGTTATGTCGTTAACGTCCTCGATGCCGCAGAAACCGAATACCTAATTCGTTATTATCTGCCTGTTTTCAGCTTTTACAAATCTGTAGACTGCAAAGAAGTATTTCTCAGAGAGCTGTTAATAAGTCCATCAAGCGGGAGAAAAATAAAATAAAAACAGTGACTAACTTGTCACCGAAGGTATGAACGCGCAGCCGCGGTTCAGGGCAAAGAGAAAACGCATTAAAACTGAGGCGCAAAATTTGACACTCGGAAGCATATGGGTGCGGCGGGGGGGGGCCGGGTTGGGGGGGGGGGGAGGAGCGATGTTGGGGCGGGAGCGGGCGAGGAAAGAAAAGTGCGGGCGAGGCGAAGTGTGTCGTGCAAATTTTCGCCAGTCACTCGAGTTGCTTTTAGGAACCGCGGAAGTAAAAACCTGCCGTGAACTTCCTCGTGCGGAAAATCGACTTCGCTCCGCGAGGCGTTTGATGGTGAGAGAGAAGTCCGTAAATTTAATGTGGCCAGACAAGCTGAGACATTACATTCTTCTGCCCAAAAAATTGCGTTTTTATCAGTGTTCACGCAACTAATGTATAATGTATATTGTTTCTGATACGCCTGGCAGCTTGGCGGCGGCTGTACAAACTATTTTTGTCCTATGTGTTACAAATACATAATAAGTCAATTAGTGCGATCCTGGTGGTTGAGTTTTGAACCAGTGCCGCCAAGAGACGCATGCTGTATCGGCTAGCACCGCAGTTCAGTAGAAACGTCCTTCTTGGAGAAGAAGCACGGCGCATTAGTATGCCTCTCGTTTTGCATTGTTTTTCGCGGCAACAGTGCACTCAGTAAAATGTCATGTTGCACATGTAAGGTGCGAGTGGTGCTTTTATTGATTGTGTTGTGCGGCTGGAATGCCGTGAATATACTTATTTCCACTACATGCTTCTCCTTTGCTATGCCACGTGCGCTAGCACACGGCTGCTGTATCTCAACCCACCGCGCTACTGACGGCATTGGGTTGGTGCCTTGATTGACTGTTATTTTTCGTATTTCCCGTCGCGTCAACTGCTTCGGTCATTAGTCCCGTTAGTGTAGTGCATGTTTTTTTCTCGGGAGATGGCGGTGATGTTCCCCTACTGGATGGTGAGATCCGGCGCCGACCTACTGTCGGCTAGCGGGGTTTCCTCTTAACCAGGACTATCCCACCAGCTGGGCACTGCCCCAGCCGGGACAAGTTCTAAGCTTCCTGACCGGTCTCCCGAAATATGAGGTAATGTAGTGCATGTTAGTGTAAGAGTGTGTGTAAGGGGAGAGGATAGGACAAGGAAGAGGAAGGACAGATCGCGCGCGGTCCGTGGCCCGTTTGGTAGGGTACAGCTCCGGCATTCGCCTGGTGTTAATCGGAGAAACCATGGAAAACTACCGATCAGAGCAGCCGGCCGCTAGAATTCTCCTCCAGACAGCGACTGAATTCGACCAAGCTGAAAAGCTAGTGTCGAAAATCCTGCCGCCATCAGGACTCGAACCTCCCGGTCAGAGGCGCTGCCGTGACATCAGTTGATTCACTGAGCTACCGCTACCGGTTTGGTTCGAGGATGCAGTCATGTATTGTGAAAGTGCTAATTTTCTTGATTGTGTATCGTGCGGCTGACATGCCGCGAAGATACTAATTTCCACTACACGTTCCCCTTCTGCTATTCCACGTGCGCAGAACGCTGCTGTATATCGTGCTCCTGGCGGCATCGGGTTGGTTCCAGAGTGCAATCATGTAGTGTGGAAATACTACATTTCTTGATTATGTGGTGTGCGGGCCTCATGCCCATCGTTGTGCATCGCGTGGGGCTACACAAGTCATCCATTCTGCACGTATCATATTCTTTGGTGCTGTGCTGCAGACGTAGTGTGTTTCGTTCAATGTACGTTCAATGTTTCGTTCAAGATTATTGCACGGACATCCAACTAAAGCATTGTTTAATGTGTTTCCAGGGTTTGTGTCAGTTGTGCAAATCGTGTTTATTTGATGTATTTGTGTGACAATATAAACTTAAATGTTTGAACGACCACGTGTGTGAGCACTTTATAAACTACCATGCACTTTCCCATTAATAAGAGCTCCTTAGAATTTGAGAACTGAGTATCGTAGGAATGTACAGGATTGTCTATGTATTATTATAGTCCATTCTTTTCCGACTCCATTAATCAGCCTACTTACAAAGTGGCAAGATTCATTAGCGAAGTGGGCAAATGCCGCGATTCGAAGCTTTCTGAACACATACGTGTTTAGGACTTCTTCGCTCTCGAGAGAACACGACTACAAGAGAAAATTTGACGATCTAATTTTAAGCAAAGTATGCAATTAAGATGTGGCGTAAGAAAGTTCTTAAAAATTACGCTATAAAAGTTAATAATACTATTTTTAAATGTGAATTTCAAATCAAAATTTGTCAAAGAATTCAGATAGATTTTTATTTCTAACTATAGTAAAATGATTTCTTTAAAAAATAATATTTCGTTGTCTACGGGGTGAGAAATCCATTTCCTTTTCTCATTTTTTTTTAAACTTTCAGCTTCATTTTTATTCATTTTTATGCCATGACTGTCCAGATCCTTTCCTTAAAAGCAACATATCTTGTATTACAAAAGAAAATCGTATGAATAATGCTTAAAACGTGAACTGATATAAACGCATGTTTATAATTTAATAACTATGTGTCTCTGAAAATGGCAACGAATTTGCTGGGTACAACTCGCAGATTTTTATGAAGTGTGTTCACCCTTGCTTCTAGTCTCTAGGAAATTCTCATTGGCTTGCGGAGCACTTCGTCTGCTCCAAACAAATCTAAAAGCCATTCGTGCAATATATGAGAAAGCAAGGAGACAGATGTTTCTACTCCAACAATTTACTGTATTGCTCAAGCAACAATTTAAATCAGTTACGTCACGTTACAACCAAAACGTCACTCTCCAATTACACAATAAGAATGCCTGGTCTTCCACTCGCCAGTAAAGAAAGCACCAAGTTCGTAGCCGCATTCCGTATCAAGAGATATACCAGTTCGTAACTTGATCAACAATTGAAGACCTTGGGGCAATAACGTGCTGTACAATATTTCTGATGAAATTGAGATATTTGTGTATTTCGACGTCCCATAGATGTTGTGTTTTTATTTTAACGATTCCTTGCAAGATGTCAGTGTAATTTATGAACTAACGTTCTTTATCCCAATGTGTAGAATGCAATGTCCGAACGTTTACTTTCCTTTTACTTGGAACGTACGTATAGTGGTATATCCTGTTATTGCGCCGAGGTCGTCGGGTATCCCACGGGAAAAACGTAGCACTCGTTGCGGTCAGCATAGCAGTCACTAAGCGGGCACAATCTCATAGCGTTTTCCATTCGTTGCACTGAAACCCACCCTAGTGCAGGGCAAAAACATCATCGCTCCGCATCAGTGCTGCTCCACACGCGTGAAGGGCAGCTACGAATGAAACGGATTCCGGAACTGAGCAGTGCGTGTGCGCTACGTAGTGAGATTATAGATATGTCTTAAAATACTTTCTGTGACTTACGCGAAGTTCGGAAAATCAGTTTGTGTTTTCCTAAAATTTAACCTTGAATAACTTCATGTTAACCAATCGAGTGCTCTTTAGAAACCAACGTGTGGGTACGTCTCATTTTCGAAACGCTTGTGAAGTGAAAATAAAAGTATAGACCCTTACAAAATCATTCAAATATGTGCAAAGAAATGTTTCTCGAACTCCGATACGTACACCTGCGGAAATGCTCATGTTAATATCTCTATGGTTTTCGCTAATCAAACGTTCTGGAAATTAATCTCCCCGGGAAAATAATATATCGCCTCAGTGCCACAAGTTCCAACATTAGGCGGCTCGAAAAAACTGTCGTCGGACAAAGGTCATAATCGAAGAAGTATCCCCTATGATGAAAGTAGCAGACTATGAATGGGCACAATGATGAACTTGTATCACTCAGTTTCACTGCGGAAACAAAGGCCGTGCTATGCGTGGGCTACAATTGGCGCCGGCGACGCGCGATTGCTTGCTTCAGTTTCAATCTTTGTGTTTCTTGAAAATCCGCGGAATAAAGCGCGTTGAGTTCTACGTAGGTGACAGGAAGCCTGCCACAGTCTGGCGATATTTATCCTTGAAAATAGATTTTACTACATGGGAGTTTTTTTTTCTCCTTTTCAAAATTCAAAATTTAAGTAGTATATGACTTAGTGTAGGGATCACAGAATGTTAAAAATGTGCACACAATTCACTTTTCCCCATAGCACGTCATACGCAGTTTTTAACTGTTTTTTGAGGTAAAATAAAATAAATAAATAAATAAATAAATATACGCCATGCCACGCGGAAACGCGATCGGTTTCATTAGCCGCTCGCGCCATCCTGCTACCGAAAACATCTCGTTTATTATTATGGGCGTTAAAGGTCCTTTCAAGAGTGGCACGATGTTGCAACAGTGCAAGAGGCATTGAAAGGTGCTAAGAGTGCATTGAATACTTAGACACAGAGACAATTCAGAATCAAGTGTGGAGAGAGCCCAAACTGAAGGGAAGGATCTGAGAAATTACTAATGAAAAAGTACGAAGCGAACAATTGAATATAATTTATTTTTAAGGACAAATAAATATATGGAGATTTTCAGATCGTTCTGTGACTGTATTTTGCTGAACCTGGATCTTAATAAAAGTATCATTGTGGAGAAAATCTATTTAATTTTAACATCATCGAATATAGGGAACCACAAATGTTAGTCCTTCGAAATTCACTGTAACCGGTCTTCAAGCATTCCAAATGCTGGAATTTAAATATTTTTTTTACCTTGCTGAAGTAATTCTCTATTGGTTCACTTCAACAAATAGTGAATTCGTTCTCGTATACAACTCAGAACTCTTTCCTTCACTTCACTCTTGTTCACATTTGTTCCGCAGAGAAAATCTTTTGAAAATTCTGTAACAATCCATGTAATTTTTAACTATTTATTTTCATGAATAAATTATCTAAAAAATATTTTATTTTGATTCAACCGATTGTCAACTTTATTATTTACAGCGAGTTAGCATGTTGCCAAATATCTGAGAGTAAATTATATTAAAATTATTTACTTGTGGAATATAATCTGCTTGTCTGTACAACTTTCTTACCTTAATGCTACTTTAGTAATTTGAGATACGAAATTGTTTTCCTGTGAGAATATCCACCCTGACAGACGAAAGCGCTGGGTGGTGTTTTTGCCGTGAAAAATTAGCGCTTGTTTGCTGCTTTGTGTGCTCTCTTAATTAATTCCTTACATTTCTCTGAGAGGTGTGTGGGAAGAAAGCAAAAGAGGTGTAGCGGCGGGGGAGGGAAACGAAGAAAGGCGGGAGTAGGGAAACAGGAGATAAAGCAAACCAATGCTAGGTATAAAGAGAAACGAAGGATACGTTGCCGATTAGATGAAAGGAAACTAAGATGAGGGAAAAAGATACAGAATAGTTAAAGATTGATTATTTCGTGTGTCCAAGCGTGTCAAATGCTACGGTTTACTGCGCCAGTCCCGTAAGTGTAGTGCGTGTTTTATCATGGGACTTGTCGTTGTTCTTCCGCTGCTGAATGGTGAGATCAGGCTGGGGATTTTCAATCCGACTTGCGATGTTTTCCTCAATCAGGCATCTCTTCATTCGGACCGGGAGCGGTCGCTCAGTGCATCAATTGATGTCACTGCAGCGCCTCTGACCAGCAGGTCCTAGGTTCGGGTCCTGCCGGCTGCAGGATTTTCGACACTTGTTTTCCAGCTAGGTCGAATTCAGTCGCTGTCTGGAGAAAAATTCTAGCGGCCGGCTGCTCTGATCGGTAGTTTTCCGTGGTTTCTGTGATCAACACCAGGCGAATGCCGGAGCAGTACCCTACCAAACGGGCCACGGACCGCGCGCGATCTGTCCTTCCTCTTCCTTGTCCTATCCTCTCCCCTTGCACACTCACTGACACTAACATGCACTACACTACCACATATTCCGGGAGACCGGTCGGGAGATTAGAGCTTGTCCCGGCTGGGGCAGTGCCCCTCTGGTGGGAGAGTCCTGGTTAGGGGGAAACTCCTCTAGCTGTCGGTAGATCGGCGCCGGATCTCACCATCCAGCGAGGGAAGATCACCGCCATCTCCCGAGAAAAAAAAACATGCACTTAACTAACGGGAATACTGATCAAAGCAGTTGACGCGCCCGGAAACACGAAAAAAATCAATCAATCTTCATGCGGGTCATCGCCCCCAGCCAGGGAAAATTCCCGACTGGTCTCCCGACATGTGTAGTAGCGTAGTGCGTGTAAGTGTAAATGAGTGTAATGGACGAAGATAAAATGGGGAAGAGGAAGGAATGATCGTGCGTTGTCCGTTTGTTCCTGTACTGTTCCTGCGCTTGCCAGGTATTATGGGAGGCACGACCTAAAATAAAGATCTTGAAACATCATAATCATAGACTGAATGAGTACGTATTTAGTGTGTTCGGGTGCACCGTTAGTCCCGTGAGGTTGTACGGGAAGAGGGTAATGTTCCTCGCTGATGGAATGTGTTACGGCGCTTACTTATACCTTGACTTCCGAGGTTGTCCCACGTCATCTTTGATCCCGGTGAATAAGCAGATAAGTCATAAACATTTAATTTTACAGGAAAGCAAGAAACAAAGTTTAATTTAATTAAATCAGGGATTAATGATATTCAAACGAAAGTGATATTTAAACAAAACTATTTTTGTGTAGGTTTTGTTTGAATATCATTAATACCTTATTTTTAGTTTAAATTTATTTTGCTCCTCTGAAAATTAAGTTTTTTTCACTTATCAGCTTATTCACCGGGGTCAAATGTTTATCCTCAAACCACGGTGTTGCAAGGACCACTTGCAAGGGCCGTAGTGGTCTCCCGACATTTATGATAATATATTGCATGCAAGTGTGTTTCTTTGTGAGTAAAGGGTAAGGATACAAGGAAGAGGAAGTTAAGATCGCGCGCGGTCCATGGCCCGTTTTTGGAGTACGACTCCGGCATTAGCATGGTGCTGATCGGAGATACCACGAAAACTGCCAGTCAGAGCAGCCGGTCGCTAGAAATCTTCTCCAGGCAAAGACTGAATTGAACCTAACAGACAAGCTAGGGTCAAACATCCTACCGCTATTGAGGCTGGAACCCTACAACCTCCAGTCTGCAAAGCTGCAGAGGCAACGGATGCTACCTAAACATAACGATGCAGGAGAGAGAAGAAGAAGGGGAGGAGGAGATGAAGAGAAGAAGAGAAGGACGAGGAGATGAAGATGAAGAAAGAGAAGGACGAGGAGATGAAGATGAAGAAAGAGAAATGAAGATGAAGAAGGAGAAGGACGAGGAGATGAAGATGAAGAAGGAGAAGGACGAGGAGATGAAGGAGTAGAAGAAGGAGAAAATCGAGGAGGGGGAGGAGAAGCAGAAAACAAAGGAGGAAGAGAAGGAAGGGAAGGAGGAGGAGAGAGGAAAAAGGAGGGGGGGGGGAGCAGGAAGGCAGCACAAGGAGGGGAAGGGAAGTCTCTTGCTCCTCTCCGGAGGCGTGCTGGGTGAAGATGCGAGGGGCGGAATCGAGTTAAAAAAGTTGCGCAGCGCTGCGCGAGGCGGCGTCGCGGCGCACTGGGCTGGGGTGGGCGGCCTCCTGGGAGGCTGACTGCGCTCTCCGACGCTGCGCATGGCGTGGCGCACACGGCCTCACGCGCAGCTACGCTTGTTTGATTGATTGATTTGTTCCTGTTTCCGGGCGCGTTAACTGCTTTGATCAGTATTCCCGTACGTATAGTGCATGTTTTTTTCTCGGGAGAAGGCGGTGATCTTCCCCCGCTCGGTGGCGAGATCCGGCGCCGACCTACCGCCGCCTAGCGGGGTTTCCCCCTAACCAGGACTCGCCCAGCAGCGGGGCACAAGCTCTAAGCTCCCGGAATATGTGGTAGTGTAGAGCATGTTAGTGGGCGTGTAAGGGGAGAGGACAGGACAAGGAAGAGGAAGGAAAGATCGCGTGCGGCCCGGTTGTGTGGGTACTGCTCTGGCATTCGCTTGGTGTTGGTCGGTGAAACCACGGAAAAACTACAGGTCAGAGCAGATGGCTTCTAGAGTTCTCCTCCAGACAGCGACTGAAGTCACGCAGATAGATAAATCTATAGTAATAAAATTGAATTCAACGACAAGTAACAGGAATCCAAACCACAAGAATGAATGAACGAACGGGCACGGCTCTTCTTCAGGATTATCGCAGTGTCCTTACAAATTTGGTATTGGTTAACGAATACGATAAATATATAATTTAAATAATATGTTAGTAGATGCTCCACTTTCAATATTTTTCGCTTGTCGTTAAGAGAAGATTGGTTCGTAATACATTCTGAGAGAGGCCAATAGTGGTGTAGCAGAACTCTTACATACTAGGTTCAGTACAGACCAGTAGTGCATCAGAGAAAATAATTTTATTTAATAGCAGTGTACTGTAAAATAAAATGAATACTATTGTATTATATTATAATATGAACCAATGACATTAAAAATAATAATCCGCGGTTGTTGGCGCTTAGGCGGCCAAACTTAATTCACATTACCGTTCTTGGAATTCAATCATTCATAACAATTCCTTGGCGCTAATTAAGAGCATTTTAAACGTCCCGAGTTGGACTTTCTATAAAACGGCGGGCGGGCTTCCACAGAGAAAGGAAACACGTTTCTCATTTGAAACTCTTTGGAAGCACTGAACTGCTTTCAAAGGAGCTCACGAGATCGCGTTAGCACTGGGAAGCGACCAGAGATAGCATTTCGTATTGTCGACAAATTCTGGAATCAGATGCCTTTCCAAATAAGACGCAACGAAAGTCAATTGTTTGAGAATCTTCAGCCGAGCGGTTTCACAAAGGATAGACGTGTCAGTAAAAAGGTATTTCACATTTTGTCTGAACTGAAAATTAGATTTGGACGATTGGTAGAGTGACTAGCTCACAGAATTGCAGTTTTGTGAAAATAACGCGCGATATCAGCGTAATAACACTATCACGCCCGCATGACGAAAGAAAACGATTTCTTTTCGCCCAGACAACGTAGTACTGACAATTTATTCAATACTCAATAATTATTACGCGAAGGTAAACTGGTAGTTTTCAAATAATTTGCTTTCAGAATTTTTCCTGGTGTTGAGGTTAAAAAAGGCGGCAGGAGTCATCTTGTGAACCCGAATCATCATCTGATCCTCTCCCAATAAACTCCAGCTATTTTGCAGCCTCAACAACGGTGTTGACGCATAAAAGATTTTACCATAATTTTTTTCCTTTTTCACAAGGATCGGATATGAAAAAATTTGAATACCCCGCATATGTCCGGGCAATACTGAGTATTTTGCTTGTAGTATTTCTAGTATATTTCGAGTTTATTTGTAGATATTTTGCAACAATGAAGTGGGTCACTCTAATTAACATACAACATAATTAAATATATTTATAACATATTTATATATTATAACATTTTAAATATATTTATACGTTAACCTGGCCACAGAAGGGTGGGAAAATGTAACACGAATGGGTGTGGGTATGCGAGACCGGGATCAACTACAAGAAGTATACAACAAATATAGTGTTGCTAGTTTCATTTAGGGAAACTCCCAATTATTAAATATTGCAAAACTTTTACATAAGTCAATATTGAAGATAAATATTTTTTTTTCAAATAAAGTCTGTAATACATTTTAAGATTCAAGTTTAAGAGAACCTTCTAGTTTTCACAAAATTTGTTCTTGAAGTTAAGGCTAATTATAAAACAAAATTCTCAAACCTCGCTCAAAGTTGTTCCATGGACAGAACAAGGGACACTTAAATGAATGGTGCAAATAACATTTTGTTGAAATCTGATATACAGGTGGTAAAACTGGTACACACTGGTAAAATTTAGAAATAATGCGAGAAAGTGTGTGCTGTTGGAGCATCGCTAGTTCTGTTTCAATATTAATTTAATACTCATACCAACTGCATTGTGCTTGCAAACGCGGCAAAAGTGAAACGCGGAGAGGTGTAAAACATGCAAAACTCAGAATCAACTTAGTAAGGAAGCGTTCTTTGTTCCAGAGAAAATGAATTATTAAAGGTTAATGCCACTAAAGATATGCCTCCGGTAGAACATCGATTCCGTTGTTGACGGTTATGTTCTCGCCGGTTCTGTGTTTACCACGGTGCATAAAATTGATTCCAGGGAAAGGAATGCATAATGTAGGCTTCATTAATAATGCAAAGAACGCCGGAGGCCGTTTACGAGCGAAAGTGGAAATATGCACCCGGGCAGAGGCAAGGACCGTAAACAACAATTATTTTTAGACGCGCTGGGCAGAGCAATCTGAGCGAATCTTACAGGGTGTCACTGAAATATTATGCCCAAGCGAAGTACAAGATTAGAAAACAGGTTTTTAAAAATTATTACTTGTAATAGCACTACCGCTCGCTTCGCTGGAACCGGGAGCGGTATCTCAGTGCATCAACTGATGTCACTGCAGCGCCTCTGACCGGGAGGTCCTAGGTTCGAGTCCTGACGTCGGCAGGATTTTCGACACTAGCTTTTCAGCTAGGTCGAATTCAGTCGTTGTCTGCAGGAGAATTCTAGGCCGGCTGCTCTGATCGGTAGTTTCCGTGGTTTCTCCGATCAACACCAGGCGAATGCCGGAGCAGTACCCTATCAAACGGGCCACGGACCGCGCGCGATCTGTCCTTCCCATTTCTTGTCCTATCCTCTCCCCTTACACACACTTACACTAACATGCACTACACTACCACATATTCCGAGAGACAGGTCGGGAGCTTAGAGCTTGTCCCGGCTGGGGCGGTGCCCCGCTGGTGGGAGAGTCCTGGTTAGGGGGAATCCCCACTATCCGACGGTAGGTCGGCGCCGGATCTCGCCATCCAGCGGGGGAAGATTACCGCCGTCTCCCAAGAAAAAGCATGCACTACACTTACGGGACTAATGACCAGAGCAGTTGACGCGCCCGGAAACATGAAAAATTAATCAATCAATGGCTTCGCTGGGATTGCCGGCTGGCTGAGTGGCAGCGTTGTTGCTGCATGTCCGGCATCGTTGACTGGAAGGTTCCAGGTCCGAGTCATGGCAGTGGTGACTTTACGACCCCAGCTTCCTACCTGCGTCGAATTCACTCACTATCTGGAAGAGAATTCTAGCGGTAGTTTTCCGTGATGGCTGATCAATAGCAAATGAATGCCGGAGCAGAACCTAAAAACGGGACACGGACACCGAGTGAACTTTCTATCCTCGTTTTTACCCCTTCTCGCCTGACACACACACACACACACACACACAATTACTTTAATGCACTCTACTACAAATCGACGAGTTTTCGGAATACGGTTGTAACTCACAGAAATCGAACATTACAATTTATGATATAGGTTGACGAAATATAACTGTAAAAGGTCTTTGTCTCTGACGTATACCAATTGTCTCTTGGTAGCAGTTGCACCACTATTTCATGAACGGTGATCGCCATTAATTTTGCCGATTGAATCACCGATTCAAAAGCAATTTTTTAAAGGCGAAGGAATACTTCGTACGCTTTCCTTCATAGGAAAAGTAAAGCTCGCTGTCATATGTTGTAGATTTACTGCATGTCAAATATCAAGCATAAGATAATTCTTCTTTTTCACTACAAGGATTAGGATCTAATGAACCTGTTCCGGTGTCCATTTTGCTCTTCGTCTTCTAATATATCTTCTCCCCGCTGCTCTATAATCCCTTGCGATTGCAGGCATTCGCTACAAATGTTCACACTATCTTTGTCTGTTTCTTCTCAGAGTATCTATCAATGTATCAATCTTCAATTCCTGTCTTATATCTGTGTTTATTTTTTTTTATCTAAAATTGTAAAACCAAGAGTGCTTCTAATGAACTTCATTTCTGCCACCTGGATTCTCAATTTGTCCTTCTCTGACATTTCTCTTATTTCATTTCCATACACGAGTACTGGAATAGCAACAGTATTGAAATTTTTTCCCGTGTTTGTCTCCTTGTTTTATTTTTTAAGTTTCTTTGAATTGTACCACGATGCTTCTGAATCTATTAGGTTTTTGTCTAAATCAATGTCCTTTTCATTAGATACAAAAGCCACTGAGTAAATTTCAACCCCTCTTTCGTCGAGCGAGTTATACCTTCTTTCTCTGCTAGATGGCGAAAATAGCGCAGCAAAATTTCCGTGATCAGGCGGTACAGCACGCCAAGTAATATAAGGTATCAATATTAATTGATTGAAGGTAGGCTAATAGTGGAAATTGTGAGAATTCTGATTCGGTGTTGTTGACGTTCTTATGAGAAGAAATAAAAGAGGTCATCTTCATCAACATAGTAACTAATAGTAACATAGTAACTAATAGTAACATAGTAACTAATAGTAACGTAGTAACTAACACTAACGTAGTAACTAACAGTAACGTAGTAACTAACAGTAACGTAGTAACTAATAGTAACATAGTAACTAATAGTAACATAGTTACTAATAGTAACATAGTAACTAATAGTAACATAGTAACTAATAGTAACAGTAACTAATAGTAACGTAATAACTAACAGTAACGTAATAACTAACAGTAACGTAATAACTAACAGTAACGTAATAACTAACAGTAACGTAATAACTAACAGTAACGTAATAACTAACAGTAACGTATTAACTATGATGACGAAGATGACGTCTTTTATTTCTTCGTAGTAATGAAAATGCAGCGTTGGATTCGAAACCACATCAATGGCGACATTGGCCCCTTCAAATTTATCCTGAATTCTTCAGTGTCCGACCACGGAACTGTGGAGGTTGAAGCCACGTTCCTGACTTGAAAATGATCATCTCCCGGTTCTTTGTGACAAGTTATTCCGAAGCCATGCTGGACAGTTTACGACGTGTGGGAAGCTGTTTTGCAAGGGAGATGGCGCGGTCTTCGCGTAAACTTTGCAGGCGCGAGGCGCCGAGCTGCGAGTTTGCTTATACATTGGTAATGGAGCACTTAGCCCCACCCGGCTGAGGTGGCTCACGGCGTCACGTGATGTCACTGCATTGCCTCTGACTGGCAGGCCCCAGGGTTCGAGTCTAAACGGTGTGGCTGGATTTTCGACACTAGCTACATAGCTAGGTCGACTGCACTCTCTCTATGGAGGAGAATTCTAGTCACCTGATGCTCTGATCGGTAGTTATTCGTTGTTTCACTGAGCTAAACCTGGGAGAGGTGGCTCAGTGCATCAACGGATGTCGTTTCAGTGCCCTTCGAGCGGAAGGTCTTAGGTTCGAGTCGCTGGTCTGTGCAGTCGCTGTCTGGAGAAGAATTCTAGCTCCGGGCTGCTCTGATCGGTAGTTTTCCGTGGTTTCTGTGATCAACACCAGGTGAATGCCAGAGCAGTACCCTACCAAACGGGCCCCGAACCGCGCGCGATCTTTCCTTCATCTTCCTTGTCTTATCCTCGCCCTTTACACACGCACTTACACTAACATGCACTACACTACCACTCATGCCGGGAGACCGGTCGGAGGTTAATAGCTTGCCCCGGCTGGGACGGTGCCCCGCTGGTGGGAGTTTCCTGGTTGTGGAAGTCGACGGTAGTCGGCGCCGGATCTTACCATCCGGCGGAGGAAGATCACCGCCACCTACTGATGAAAATATGTACTACACTTATGGACTAATGACCTTAGTATTTGACACGCCCGGAATCGCTAGCAATCAATCAATCAGTCCGATCAGCAACATGCGAATGCCAAAGCAGTATAATCACAAACGGGACACAGGGCACACGCGGACTTTCTCTCATATCTCCCTCCTACACTTATTTCTCCGATCAACACCAGGCGAATGCCGGAGCAGTACCCTACAAAACGGGCCACGGACTGCGCGCGATCTGTCCTTCCCATTCCTTGTCCTACCCTCTCCCGTTACACACTCACTGACACTAACATGCACTACAGTACCACATATTCCGGGAGAGCGGTCGGAGCTTAGAGCTTGTCCGGGCTGGGGCGGTGCCGCTGGTGGGAGTCCTGGTTGAGGAACACCACTAGCCGACGGTAGGTCGGCGACGGATCTCGCCATCCAGCGGGGAAGATTACCGCCATCTACCGAGAAAAACATGCACTATACTAACGGGACTAATGACCGAAGCATGTGACGCGCCGGAAACACGAAAATATCAATCAATCAATCAATCAATCAATCCTCTTACACTTACAAGATCTACGCTACCACTCATGCGGGAGACTAATCGAGAACTAAGAGCTTGTTCCGGCTGGTATAGTGGTTCAGTGCCCTGTTGGGAGGAAACCTCGCGAAGTGAAAATTCCGTGTAACGACGTGCCAGCGAAGAAATACAGCCTCTTCCAGAAAGCACGAAAGTCATTCAATAATTAAAGATGCAAATTGGTCTGGAGAAAAACGATTGGTAGCACAAATTTGGTAATTTTATGACTTTAACCCATATCTACCGGTATGGATTATTGTTACACTAATACAGTCATGCGGTCAGAGATTCTCCGTTGTTAATGAACAATTTTTTCAAAATCTTAACAATTAAATATTGTTAAAGGACTATTTCTATTCGATAAGTTATTTCTTTATTAAATGCAATAGTAAAAATATTTTGTTACGACTTTTGCATGTCAAAATAGCTAAAATTTAAACAAATGCATTTTCATCTTGATACAATAGATGATCTTACTCTTCATTCAATTATAACCAAGATATTAACTTAAAACAAACATATTTATTTTTTATAGTTAAATAGCCAACAAAGTTGAGAAATAAAGTTAACTGAAAATAAAAATAAGTTTGAAGAAAATGTGTCTAACACAGGGCAGTCTTCGAGACCGCTCCAAAGTTCAGAGTGCCACGAATCTCTCGGTTGAATCCAAGCAGGAAACTGATAGTCGTGACTGTTGAAGAAGCAGACGAGAAATAAAGATTGCAGAAAGACAGTATCGCCACACTGCGGAAATGATTGCAATATAACCTTGAAAATTTGTTGCGGTCTCCTTCGACATTGTAGTTACGAGTTACGTGGGCATCACTGAAATGAGCCCTGACTCTCTTGAGGACCAGCATTGTTGTGTTTATAAACACAAAATAAAGTTGATCGATGACGAGTCGACGTGAAAATCCCACATTGGTTAAACAACGTTCTGTGATTAGTTTTGTACTTGACGAAGGTGAAAAACAGCAAATGTATACTCTAGACTGACTAAAGTGTATCGTGAAAGTTATATGAACCGCTACATTTTTACAAGTGGATAGAACAGTTCTAAAGAAGTTGCGACCCAGAAACTGTTCTGTCCGCGTCAGTAATATCTGCATTGTGCCTACCTCCCACTTGTCATTTAGTCAAGGGAATTCACGCTGGAGTGGGCTCCTAGTCTGTAGCATCTACCCGCACGCCCGCAGACGTACAAGTACGCCTTTAGGCTGGTATCTGGATCCCGCCAGGACGCAGTTGACCCTCATGGTAGCCTCTCCATGCAATGCCTAGGTCGGACGCCCTGCCAGCTCAGAGATCCCAGACCGGGAGCGGTAGCTCAGTGCATCAACTGATGTCACTGCAGCACCTCTGACCGCGAGGTCCTAGGTTCCAGTCCTGACGGCGGCAGGTTTTCGATACTAGCTTGTCGAATCAGTCACTGTCTGGAGGAGAATTCAAGCGGCCGGCTGCTCTGATCGGTAGTTTTCCGTGGTTTCTCCGATCAACACCGGGCGAATGCCGGAGCAGTACCCTGCCAAACGGACCGCGCGCGATCTGTCCTTCCTCTTCCTTGTAGTATCCTCTCCCTTACACACACACAATAACATGCACAACACTACCACATATTTCGGGAGACCGGTCGGGAGCTTAGAGCTTGTCCCGGCTGGGGCGGTGCCCCGCTGGTGGGAGAGTCCTGGTTAGGGGGAAACCCCACTATCCGACGGTAGGTCGGCGCCAGATCTCGCCATCTAGCTGGGGAAGACCGCCGCCATCTCCCGAGAAACAAACATGCACTACACTAACGGGACTAATGACCAATGCAGTTGACGCGCTCGGAAACACAAAAACAAAGAAACAAACTCAGAGATCCCAGCTTTCCAGGCAAGTACCGGAATCAAAACAATACGCCGGGAACAAGTTCCCTGCTCTTTGCTAAGAGTATCGGGTCACTGCCACGACGAAGCCGAGAACGCAACTGGGGACCACGTGGACTAAGGTTCGGGCGGCTCGGAGCCACCATCCCCTCTCCCTACTTCCTACGCCTTTAGGCTAACGACATGAGTATCGCCGGAACCTGGGCAACCTGTCGGGTGGTATCAGTTTTCCCGCCGGACTTCTACATGTAGGATCCAGAGTACTTCGATTAGCATCCTACGTCCAATCCTGCCAAAGGTCAACGCGCCATAGGTGGGTAACCGGGCAGACCCGGATACCAGTGGCCTACTCATTACCTTCAAGCTAACGACGTGAGCAACGCCGCGAGACTCATGGTCCGTGTGGTCGTCGACGACACTCCATCAGAAACCACGACAACCTACGTCATCGTGATTGCTCCTGAGGGAATCACGCCGCATGAGGCCACACCAATAGGAAAAGTTACGGTGACGGTATTGGGGGATGCTGTAGATGCGTTTATTTGTGGTTATCGCGATGACCAGCGTACAAAGAAAGATAATACTACTCAGATATACTTTTGAACAAGGTGAAGTCAGCCATGAGATATAAAATGGATCTCAGAAGAGGTTCTCCAGCAAGACAACGCTTGTCCTCACACTGCTCAACAAAGCCGTGAAACCATCAACGAAATGGGTTCGAAGGTACTGCCTCGTCCCTCTTACAGCATCGATTTAACACCATCTGATTTCCATTTGTTTGGTCCACTGAAGGAGGCATTACGTGGCAAGAAGTTCCAGAATAACGAGGATGTCATACAGGTGTGGGAAATTGGTTCAAACACCAAGATAGTGTTATTTGCAGCCAGTACAAAAAGCTAGGAAACTCGTAGAGTACATAAATGTTGGGGGGGGGTTCATTGAGAAGTAGTAACTGTTTTGTAGAAATAAACGTTTATTTCGTCAGGCCAATTTGTCTCTTTAATTATGGAATACCCTTCGTACCGTGCACTTCAATTACAGGGCTAACGACCTATTAGTTGACGCGAGCTAATCAATACATTCACTCACAAGCAAGATTCCTTGGTCATCATCAATGGTTGGTCGGAGAGTGTCTGCCGACAAGATAGCTTCATTGTTATCCCTTCGTTTGTGTCGCCTCGCAAGATGAATCGGGTACAAGAAGAAATTCTCTCACTTCCAAAGTACTAATAGACATTCTTTGATTTTATTCAAATTTGTCACCATGTCCAACAGCAAATACATTTAAATACTTCATCAAATCCTTGTATAAGAATTAAGTCTCCACATTCAGAAGTTATGCTGCACCCACTGTAATCAAAATAAAATAAAAATTATAAAATTTTATTGTTTCGAAAAAATTGAAATACGAATTGTAAGGAGAGGATCCGCCCTATATAATCCACAGAGAAATGTTTTTTTTATATCTTAACTCAAAAATATGTGTAAAAGTATACATTTTTAGTCATTTATAGAAGTGTTCTAAACCCTGGCAGACCTACAGGGCCAAGGAAGAATTGAATACATTTTATGAAAAGGTGATACTGTGTTGCAGACTTAATTTTAAACCAAAGTCTTTCCAGTATATTGTCCGGAAGTAATAGGTTTACATTCAAAATATTCACAAATATGCTGTAGAAAACGTGTTAAATCAATTGAAATGATCAAATGTCTCACCTATTGAAACTGCTATTGACCCTAGAAACAAAACAAAATATTTATAGAAATACTAATCCATTTTCGTTGTAATAGGTAACAAGATATATGCTCATTATTTTTAAGACATATTGAAAATATTTATTTTATTTATTTTACGTCAAAAAACAGTTAAAAACTGCGTATGACGTGCTATGGGGAAAAGTGAAATGTGTGCACATTTTCAAAATTCTGTGATCCCTACACTAAGTCATATACTATTTAAATTTTGAATTTTGAAAGGGAGAAAAAAAACAAAAACTCCCATGTAGTAAAATCTATTTTCAAGGATAAACAAGCAATAAATTTTGAATTTTGAATTTTGAATTTTGAAAGGGAGAAAAAAACAAAAACTCCCATGTAATAAAATCTATTTTCAAGGATAAATAAGCAATAAATTTTGGCTCTTATTACTTCCTGCCGCGACAACATGGAAACGATAATTTGAATAATTGTATTTCCCACTGAATTCTAGAAGACGTGCACAGAAAATGAAGTTACATTTATGTCCAGAAGCAAAACAAGGGGCCATCTCAGCATTTGCTCAATGGATCAGGGAAACTGGACGAAAAACCTGCATCGAGATGGGTGTCAGCGACCCGGAAGCGGTAGTGAAGAAAAATTTTATACAGTCCAAATGGTAAATAATGCATTATGTATCATTGTTAAAATTAATGTTCCTTTTCTTGTGATGCTCAGTATAGTCTCTAATTGTATAGAAACAGTTATGCAGCAGAAACGATTTCACTTGGGATTTAAACTTTTCTATTGAATTTAATCGTTGAATGTCATCTGGCAAAGTGTTGTAAAATAATGTACATGTATTGTATGTGAATTTTTTGTAATGAGCTGTTGATACTGTCTCCTGATGAATATGATTTCTACGTCGAGTGTTATAGTAATAGACTTCGGCATTTTCTGAAAATATATTCCGCCCTTGAGCAAGTCATTTTTTACAAAAACACTGATTCGTAAATAAAAAGACACGGTAATGGTAGAATTCCTAGATTAATGAAGAGAGGCTTACATGAATCACGTGGGTGGGGTTTGGTTATTATTCGTACAATTCGTTTTTGTAATCTAAAAGTCTGGGAGCTATAAGATGTATTTCCCAGAATATTATGCCATATCTCAGGCGGAATGATAAAAATTTTGTTGCCTTAACATCAGTCAATGGTACACTGTTCATTTTCAATGGAGCACAGAAGGGAATTTGCAAGAATTCTGAACGCGTAGCATAATGAACTTAATTTTGTGTTCAATTCATTTAAATGGACGTTCCATTTAAGGTTTGACTGAATTGAGAGACCTAAAAATTTTGTTGCCTTAACATCAGTCAATGGTACACTGTTCATTTTCAATGGAGCACAGAATTGTTTATTTGAAATGGAAAACTGCATTAAAACCGTTTTCTTTTCGTTTACTATTAATTTGTTATTTCGGAACCAATTTGAAATTTTTACGTGACTATGAAATTAAATTGCTTTGTGAACAATACCCCATGACAAATTGAAAATTAAAATCTTTATATTATTGATATTTTAAAAAATCCTTTAATGGTCTTAACTCAATAAATTAATTACATCAAGAATATATCATGTAGTACGACCATGCCTTCAACCACGATGACAACACCAACTATAACTTCCTTCACAAACATATACACAGCCACCTGCATCATCATAATCATGCATCATCATTGTACTACAGCTTCCGGGTCAATGACCCCATCTCGATCAGGTTTTTCGTCCAGTTTCCCTGATCCATTGAGCAAATGCTGAGATGGTCCCTTGTTTTGCTTCTGGACATAAATGTAACTTCATTTTCTGTGCACGTCTTCTAGAATTCAGTGGGAAATACCATTATTCAAATTATCGTTTCCATGTTGTCGCGGCAGGAAGTAATAAGAGCCAAAATTTATTGCTTATTTATCCTTGAAAATAGAGTTTATTACATGGGAGTTTTTGTTTTTTTTCTACCTTTCAAAATTCAAAATTTATTGCTTATTTATCCTTGTAAATAGATTTTATTACATGGGAGTTTTTTGTTTTTTTCTCCTTTCAAAATTCAAAATTTTATTGCTTATTTATTTTTGAAAATAGATTTTACTACATGGGAGTTTTTGTTTTTTCTCCTTTCGAAATTCAAAATTTAAGTAGTTTATGACTTAGTGTAGGGATCACAGAATTTTGAAAATGTGCACATAATTCACTTTTCCCCATAACGCTTACCCTCGCCCTTCACCAACGTGAGTATCTCCCCAAATATTAGTATCAGCACCTTCATCGCCAACTTCGGCGCCCCGGTCTTCACGTCGAGTTTAATCTCCCGGCGCCGTCAAAGCGGCTCGTCTCTGATTATAAGCCCAAGGCGCCCCACGACCCGTCACCCCTCCCCCTCACCATCCCCCCTTCCCCACCCCTTCCCCTCTCCCCCACCCCACCCACTACCCCAGAACTCTCGCGTCCGCAGCCGCAAACACGAGCTGCCAGCATTTTAATATGAATGATGCATGCGATATCGCAAAACTCCCGCAAAGTTGCCCGACGGCAGCGCGCGCGGCGGCGCAAAAAGAAAACTCGCGAATGAGATCTTCCCGCGCCCCGCTCCTTCGCCGGCGCCTGCCTGCCTCGCCCCTCGCAGTGGTCGAGGGCCAAAGGGGTTCGGAAAAAAATTAAAAAAGCTGGTGAAAAATATTAAAATACGTATGATTACAAAGCTCGCGAAAAATATTACTTTTAATATAATATTTTTATATATAAATGTATTCAGAAAGTGAGAAGAATAGAGAGTTGAAGAAGTGAATACATAAATTTTAAATTAGAACTGAAATTGCGAATGCATACATAAAGAAATAAAAAATTTGATATATACCCACCCTTTATATATATACATGTGTGTGTGTGTGTGTGTCTCTATATATATATATATATATATATATATATATATATATTTCATCATGTACGCATTCACAATTAGTTTTAATTTAAAATTGATGTATTCGCTTTTTGAATACTCCAACGTTTCCACCTTATATATTTTAGGATTTCATCAAGGAAAGACATCATATTTAAATTAATAACGAAGTTACATAATCGTTGGGTTAAGATACAAGTTGCGACAAGAACAGCTGCGAAAATTAAAAATAGTATTGAAAGAATTCTGGTAACGAAACTTCCAATCTTGCGACTGGTATTATGTGTTCTATCCTTGTGTTGTTCTCAGTCTTTGTAATTGTATATAAAATGGTCAAATAATGGAGTAATGAAATGTATCAAGTGTATTATACGAAAACCTGAGAGAGTGATATAAAATACTAGACATATTCATCATATTTTACACTCTGAAAACACATCTGTGTTGAACGTGCTGCTTTAGATAGCGAAATAAGTGTTTCATTAGAAGAATTAGAGTTGTTATAACTCGATTGATTGGAATTTCCGGGCACAAATGCTAAGACTATTTAGTCTCTTTAGTGCAGTGAATGTTATATCTCTGGAGATGCCGGTATTTCTTCCACGCTGGATGTAGAGATCCGGCGCCAACCTACATGAGAGTTGCGAAGAATTTCTGCCCACCCTCCCTCTTGATATTCCTTTAGCGAGGCAACGTCTCAGTCTGGTCTAGCTATGAGCTCCGGATGTGTAAGATAGTGTAATGTGTGTGAATGTGGCATGCGTGCGTGAGAGAGAGAAGAGAGAGGAGAAGGAAGAGAGGATAAGGAAGGAGAGACAGTGAAAGAGAGAGGTGAATGAGGGGGAGAGTGGAGAAGAAGAGAGTGGAGAAGAGGAGAGAGTGGAGAATGGGAGAGAGTGGAGAAGGGGAGAGAGTGGAGAAGGGAGGGAGAGAGAGAGAGAATAGGAAAAGGGAAGAGAAAGGAAGGTCGCGCGCGGTCCTTGGCCCGCTTGTTAGGGTACTGCTCAGGCATTCGCCTGGTGTTGATCGGAGAAACCACGGAAAACTTCCGACCAGACCAGCTGGCCGCTAGAATTCCCCTCCAGACCTAGCTATATAGGTAGAAGATTCGTTGCAGACAAGCGGTAAAAAAATAAGGCGAAATTCAGATTCCATTTTCATGTATACCTGCGAATATGAATTTTTCTTCCCATTGTCGCGTATGCTGAACCACTGTACACAGCTCGTCCCCGCCCTTTTCCTTCACAATATGTCCTGTCGTACCTCGGGGCGTCGTGAAATATGATGATGTTAGGGAAATAATTCCGGGGAGAGGACGCTCGAATGCAGACGGTCGGGCAGGAGGACCTAGAGAGTTAGCGGTGGGAATGTGCAAAAAGGTTGGAATGAAAGATAGGGAAGAATGTGTGGGACCGTGCAAGATAAAGAATTGGTAAGGAAGAGTTTACTAGTAAATGTATTGGTTAAATATATTTATTGAGGTAATTGCACTGATATGTAGAATTAATGGAATTGTTAAAAGTTTGTATGCCGATATACAAATCGTAAAATATGAAAAATAACAGTACTTCGAAAGAAGTATCTTTATAGTCTGGTGTAAAATTTTATATTCTTCCATTATTTTTCGTAGACACCTAGATTGTGCTCATGGGAATATGGAAAATGTTGGAATGAAATTGGGAAAGAACGTATGGGTCCGTGTAAGATAAAGAATTGGTAAGAAGAGTTTACTGGCAAATGTATATGTTAAATAATTGCTATTGAGGTAAATGCACATACATGTTGCAATTAACGGACTTGTTAAATGTTGGAATGCCGACATCACAAATTGTAAAATATGAGAAATACTTGTAATTTCTTATATTTCGATAAAGTATCGTGATCGTCTTGTGTAAAATTTTACTTGATTTTATTCCATTGTTTTTCATAAATACTATTTAAGAAACACGATACATCTTACGTACCCAGTATAGTCGGGGAGGGTTGGTGATACTGAGAATCGAGATAAACAGTTCGCACTATTTGTGTGCAACGTTGACGCTCGAAATATAAATAAATCGATGTCGCTTCCATAAACGTATCGAAGTATCTGCAAAGTGGCACGAAGCAACAGAAAGCATTTCGATTTGCATAACAGCGCATTTTTAAGTGTAGCTACAAACTACTTCAAATGGTAGTAGCCTATTGCCTGAAAGAGCCCGCATGCGCATTAGTGACTTAATAAAAACATTTTTGTCTCGCCTGTTGGTGATAAAGACATACTGTAGCAGCATATTGTCGTCAATTTAATGTTCTGCATAAAAAAATACATTATTTGTATTCACATGCAACCTTGGCTGTATCTGTTTTGGTTATTCTTAACGGGTAACAATTGCGACGACTATCTTTTTGTTAAAAAGTAATTTTCGCTCTGTCGATATAAAATTAAGTATTAAGAAACAAACTAACGCTGCAGAACTTCTCAGAATGAAATATCAATGCGGTAATTAATATGCCACAAAATAAATTAAAAAGCAATATAAATAATGAAAATTAATTGTTAGAAAAAATGAAATTTATTGTTTAACATAATCAATTTATTGTTTATATTTGTTCAACAATTAACAACTTTTAACAATTTGTTTTTTTATAAAAAGTGTGGAAAAATTGACAAAATATTCAATTATTAGTTTATATAAATATTTTTTCCACTACTTACATCAATATTTTATTTACCAAAATGTTTTCTTTTCTGTTTGCAACATTATGAAAGTTTTCACGATATTCGGTAGAACGGCTGATTCATCATGGTCTCCTCGAATTTTCTCCACACATCTTACAAATTTGCCGGTGGATTTTGGACACGTTAACAATTATACCAATTTTAATAACAGTAAAATATTAAGCTCTTGAGCACCGAACAATAAAGAATGTGAATAAAAGCTCGTGTATTGTAATGTAATTTGTTTTGAATGTAAACGTTTGAGGTCACTGTTGAAACTTTCTTAGGTTTTTTTATATTGATTTGGAATGAGATGTATGAATAGGGGGAAACTATCACCAGGAATCTATAGCATGCGTTATTACACTTTTTGTACAGTGTAATATCTTTGACCTTATACCACGCGTTTCTTTGCTTTCTTACCTTCTCCATCGGTAATAATTGGTCTGGTTTTAATGCCCAGTAATAGGGAGTCAATAAAGTCTTCTCAATATTCGATAGACGAGATCGATGACGTTCGTTTATTCAACTAATAATATATTATCAAATTTAAATTTTAAAATGCACTAATAAATCTTTAATGTTCATTTTGAAATAAATGATAATAGTACACACCTGTGTTCATAGGAGCAAAAAACCCTTATTGATATAAATTCATGGTTTGTTTGTATACTGCATATTTACTGTTTCTGTTAAGCCTACATAAAATATTTTGAAATAAAATGATTTTATAACATTTCAACACATGTTAAATTACTGTTAACTAATTAATTTTCGTAGTGAATCTATTTAATGTTTTTTAATTTAAATGCGACAGCAGATCTGGATTACTTATACATTGATAACCCAGTAAAACTGTGTTATTTCAACAAACGAGGTATATTTGTGTTTTAAATAATATCAGTTTCATTGAAGTTTCTTTCGTTTAGTAATTGGAACTTTTGTTATTTTATTTTATTAGTTTTTATTTAATATAGTCATAGATTATGCTTGTGCATTTTATTTACATCTGTCGCGCCCAAACTTTTCAGGTGCATACCGATGATAAAGCGTAGGTTCCAAATTAGGATTAAGTATGTTAATTTACTGCCCTTACCCAGGAGAGGGGGGGTAAACGTTGTCTTCACCAGCAGACAGGCCACATTTTTACTTCTGAGAGCCCTTTCATGCCTTCCTCCTCTTCCCACTGATCAACACCCTTCCTTCCCCCTTCTCCATCCCTTTACAGCACTCATATTGACGTCATTATTACTCCTCATATTGCTTCAATTGCTACTGCATGCTGGAGAATTAGTTGTTAGTGATTCCGAGAGTGTCAACTAACATATCATTAGTCCTGAGTGTGTAGTGCATGCTTTTTCATCGGGAGGTGGCAGTGATGTTTATTTATTTATTTATTTATTTATTTATTTATTTATTTATTTATTTATTTATTTATTTATTTATTTATTTATTTATTTATTTATTTATTTATTTATTTATTTATTTATTTATTTATTTATTTATTTATTTATTTATTTATTTATTTATTTATTTATTTATTTATTTATTTATTTATTTATTTATTTATTTATTTATTTATTTATTTATTTATTTATTTATTTATTTATTTATTTATTTATTTATTTATTTATTTATTTATTTTACGTCAAAAAAACAGTTAAAAACTGCGTATGACGTGCTATGGGAAAAAGTGAATTGTGTGCACATTTTCAAAATTCTGTGATCCCTACACTTAGTCATATACTACTTAAATTTTGAATTTTGAAAGGGAGAAAAAAAAAAAACTCCCATGTTCCCCCACTGAATGCCGAGAACCGGCACGGACCTACCGTCGGCTAATGGGATTTCCCCCAACCATGTACCTCCCACCAACGGGGCGTCGTCACAGCCGAGACGAGCTCTAAGCTCCCGACCAGTGCCCCAGCATCTGTGTTTGCGTGGCGCATGTTGTTGTAACTGTGTGTAAGGAATGAGGATAGGACAAGGAGGAGGAAGGAAAGATCGCGCACGGTCGTTACCCCGTTTGTTAGGGTAGTGTTTTAGCATTCGCCTGGTGTTGATCACGAAAACAACAGAAAACTTTCAATCAAAGCCAGCCACCACTGGAATTCGTCTCCGGAGAGCGACTCAATTCGACCTATCTGACAAGCTAGCGTGGAAAATGTTGCCACTGTCGGGATTCGAACCTAGGAACTCCCGAACAGTGACATCATCACTGAGCCTCCTTTTCCGGTGCTATTGCATGTACGGGTCCTCCTATTTGCTGTTACTCCTTGCCGCTTCCCTCTGGCTATCTCATACTGTTCCCTTTATTCTCCTCCGACCTGCCCTCACTTGCAGAGCTTTCCCCAACCAACCAGGTACCTCCTGAAAGCGGTGACACCGCAGGCTGGGACAGCTTTTTAATCTCCCGACTGGTTTCCCGAGATGTGTGGTAGTAACATATTTCTCTCACAAGCACTCCTTTTGTGCTAATAAGAAGAATTGTGTGCAAGTGAGAGGTGAGGATAGGACAAGGAAGCGGAAGGACAGACCTCGCGCGGTCCGTGGCCCGTTTGTTAGGGTACTGCTCCGGCATTCGCCTGGCGTTGATCAGAGAAACACGGAAAACTACCGAACAGAACAGCAGGCCTTAGAATTTTCCTCTACACTGCGGTTGACTTCGACCAAAGTACCTAGATTGTGTAGAAAATCCTTCCACCGTTGGACTCGAACCTACGACCTTTCGATCAGAGACACTGCATTGACATCAAATGATGCCCTGAGCCACCTACGTCAGTGTTCATGTGCCGTTCCGTCCTTTGGCTAGAATTACACAAAATACTTCAAATAAATAATTAATATGTCCTTTTAAATATGTTTCAACACATTGGTGTTCAATTCATTTCTTTGTTTATCACAATTTCTCTCTCCCTTTGACAATTAGGTTCACATACACATGCTTTCCTTGGTTTTTTACTCACTCCATCATTTCAATTTGCTTTCTGTTATTTCGAAGATCCCCCTCCACTTTATTATCTGGTGCATTAAGACCTCTGTTGTTTTACTTGACCGAAGTTGGCACCACCTACAAACACAGTGCCTTGACTAGTTGCGTATCGAACAACATGCACCGATCCCTTAAACTTTTAATATCAATTGGAAGAGGACCTTCCACGTCAATCAATTGCATTCCTCAATGCCTTTCTAACATGGTCCTTTAGACGACTGTTGTTTAAGATCATAAAGTGCCTGGTCTTATATTATATCTTTACATCATGGTGTCACATAACCTCAGAAATTTACAGATACCGCGTCTCATATCATTGTTTTTGTTTCATACTAATAATATCCATGTAATATGTAACGATTGTAACCGATTGGTCGATGATGACCTTTCAGACACTGAAGAGAGCCTTACAATTTAGGTTGAAACGTCCGCTACAAATATATTTAAATTGATTGGAATCTTCGTTTTTACCCTTGTAATGACAAAACACTTCGTTCCCACTTCAACCAAATCCCTGGTGAATTATCCCATCCTTTACTTTCCGGACCATAACGTGCGTTGGGACGAACCGTTGCAAAGAAGAAACGCCATTACAATGAATTGCGTGAAATGGTGTAACGCTGCGGCGGTCGTTACGTTACGCGCTTCCCATCGCATGTTATTAGCGAAAATGAGCAGTGGAATTGCGTATTACCGCGAATTACTGAGAACAAATGGCGTCACGCGCAAATAGGATTGTCAGCGCCATTTAATTGTTTCACGCTCGGGCAACGGCAGAGGCGAACGGGACGGCGAATCGAGGATGGCGGGGTACTTTGCGGTTGCGTGCGAAACTGCGAGATTTCGGTGTTCCCAACTCGAGACGAGAACAACAGGGACAAAACTGGCCTGATGCTACGCGACTAAAGTTACCACCGCGAACAGATTCTAGGGGATTAAAGAGCTCTGTGGTGCTTTATTGCATGGATGAACACGGCGAAGGCTACAACTCAACCGAACATTTGACCTCAACAAAAGAATAAACAAGTTGATAATATTTTTAACGAATGTTGGTTTTAGATTTTTGTATGTTTTGTGGGAAATAGCTCGTTTTTGTTAGAATGTCAATACTATGTTATTTCATTCACGAGCGGATTTATACTTTAAATGACGTGGATAGCATTGCTCCTGGGACAGTTTTAATTTAATTAAATAAATTATCAAATATTTAAATCAATATTTTCGAAAAATACAGTCCTCCCAAATTAAACGGGCATTTAGCTTATAGATTAATTTGCGTGTTATTACATTGATATAATACGACGTTCAATCAATATCTGTTAATCAACGCTTCAAAAAAAAATTAAAGATTGTTTAGATCCAAATTGGCAAAGATGATTTCGATTATTACTTTCTTGAATACAGTCAACAACACCTCATCAGCATTCCGATAATTGATGAAAGTGTAACAAGCAAACAAAGCACGTAATTTTAATACAAAGTAAAATCACACCTTTATATAACTTCTGAACGTAGCCCACAAATTTCTCAACAAATGTCTCCCATCGTTTCACAAGTTGGAATAATAAGTATAAATTCTTCTCAAGTGACTAGACATTTTTGCATTAGAGATTTAGTTTTGGCATTGAAAGTGAAATCCAACAAGAATTGTATCATGGGATAAAAAGACATGCGTTGATTGCAAATAGACGCTGATTGCACGGCGCATACTGAAGCAACTCTCACCCAACAGTATCGATTTGCTGGGTGGTGCAGACATTTCATTATTAGTTGCCTCCATATGATTGTATGTGTGGATGTTTTGCAACTACCTAGCATTTCTATTTTAATGTTCATTGGAATTGTAGAAACAGAAAACATTTATTTTATTTAATAGGTAATTATTACATACAAATTAGAAAACTTGATGCTAAGTGGCAAGGCCGAAGGCCACCAGCAATAAAATTTTTTATTTCAATCAATCTTATATCTCTTGGTGGTTTACCGCCTTTCTTAGGATTCTTGCCCAAATGAATAATTATCCAAAATTCTTGTTATAATAATATGCAATTTCTGGTATTAATCATAATTTTATTCACATTAATCACCCTTTTCTATTATTTAGGCTGATAATATCATCCTTCTTAATTAACATTAATCAATTAAAATGAAATTGTTCACGATTATATCAAAAATAAATAATTTTCATTGAATTTCCTATTAACAAGAATATCATTAATAATACTTCCTTTCTACCCAATTATATTTTTCAGAATATAAGGTCTTAAGTTAATTAAACTATTAGCCTTCAAAGCTGAAAATAAGATTAGCCATTACAATACCTACATTATACCTCGTTCTAACCTTTCGTATTCTGGTATTCACCCCAAATGGTCTCTCCATCGCATCAATGCCGCGGAAAAGAGACTATAAAGTACGGCTGAGGAAGAAAACCCTAAATGGGGGTCATTGGAATTGTGTAGTCAATGGTTCGGACAATCTGTTTACTTAATGGATGTCATGGAAGATCAGGCACTTGACACGTTCTTCCGATTGATTGATTGGCTGATTATTTCATATTTCCAGACGGGTCAATTGCTATGGTCATTAGTTTTATAAGTGTAGTACATTTTATAACACAGGAAGTGAAGGTGATCTGCCCCTGCTAAATGGTTAGATTGGGCGCCGACCTGCTCGTTGGCTTGCGACGTTTTCCCCATCCAGGTATCTCTCACCTGCCTCCCAAAATGTGTGGTAGTGCTGTGCATGTAAATGTATGTGTGTAAGTAAGGGGTGACGATAGGACAAGGAAAAGGAAGGAAAGCGCGCGCGGTCCGTGGCCCGTTTGTTATGGTACTATTCCGGCATTCGCCTGGTTGATTAATTGATTTTTTCGTGTTTCCGGGCGCGTAAACTGCGGCGGTCATTAGTCCCGTTAGTGTAGTGCATGTTTTTCTCTCGGGAGATGGTGGTGATCTCCCCCGTCTGGATGGCGAGAACCGGCGCCGACCTACCGTCGGCTAGTGGGGTTCCCCCTAATCAGGACTCTCCCACCAGCGGGGCACCGCCCCAACCAGGACAGGCTCTAAGCTCCCGACCGGTCTCCTGGAATATGTAGGTGTGTAGTGCGTGTTAGTGTAAGTGTGTGAGTGTAAGGGGAGAGGATAGGACAAGGAAGAGGAAGGAAAGAGCGCGCGCGGTCCGTGGCCCGTTTGTTAGGATACTGCTCCGGCATTCGCCTGGTGTTGATCGGAGAAACCACGGAAAACTACCGATCAGAGTAGCTCGGAGCTAGAATTCTCCTCCAGACAGCCGTTGAATTAGAACTATCTAGTTAGTTTCGAAAATCCTGCAACTGTAGAGACTCGAACCCTACAAACTCCCTGATAGAGGACTGGGCTACAGTATGGCATCAGTCTTTATTACTTAAGGCGGTACACATTCGTCAGGGTCACAGGACCCTCTGGAAAGAATTCGGACTTTCTGGAAATATTGTTGCGACAAGTACTGACGCGTAAACACACATCATTTCTATGTATGTTTCGAGTTTCGGCATTGTCTTCAAACGCCAAAGTAAAAGAAATTGAAACAGTGCATTTGTGCTTGACAAGATGTTAGGAACTTAACATAAATATCACCTTTGATAGTTATTTACTGTTCAACTAATGGAAGTTATCTTTACCAAAGCACTGCAACAAGAATTTCAAAGTTATGTCTCACTTTTTTGCGTCCCAAACTAACTATACTATAGAGGAAATGTGTGCAGTACTTACTGAACCGGCCTATATTTCAATTCACATTAGTTCTTATCAAAAGATTTTAATGTGCCGGTAACGAACGGTTTCAATCTGATTTTGTCGAGATTATTTTGTTAACCGGCTCCAGATGAATCCATCCAAATGAATTAATTTTTTCCTTGTAAAATGTTAAATTGTTTATAAAAAAGATAATGTCTATCAAATTATACGAACAATTTCATGGTTGAAGAAAATACTATACTACTGATGTTAGTGGTACTGTAGAAAAATATTAAATCTTGGGCGGCATATTTGTAGGATATTTACTTCCTAAAATCCGATTTTTCCTAATTGACTTAGGTTTCTTTAAAAAGTAAAACATTCTTTATGAACAGAATGAAATTAATTGTAAAGGCTTTTAAATATTTTCAAATTATATAAGCGACATTCCTTCTATGTCTTCAATAATATAAATATTTTTAAAATAATATTTGTGCATGATTTATGCATATTCATATATTCGTAAAATTCGTTTTACTAGTTTGGAAGTATATTAAAAATGCAACTACTGTTGCGTAAATGCAATACTTTGACTCGCTAGATTTGGTTTCTTTATGTCGTGAAGGCGTTAAAATATAGTCGGGGTGTAAAGAAACTTCCATTTCTCGGCGATGAAACGTGAATCCGTAGTAGTTGCAACTCTCTTAATACAAAACTCGAGTCGCGAGCTCAGAAGCTAACATGGTTTCTCCCTACTTCTTACTCTGAGAAAATTCTACTTTCAAGTTCATTCGTTTGCCTCGGACTGCAGGCTCTCAGAGTACTTACTCGGCAACGGAAGTTTATCGAGCATTCAAAGTTAAAATTGTGCCTGAAATTCCTGTTCCTTTTCTTTAATTACAAGATAAATTAATTGGTTTCACACTCAATGAACACCACCAAGTTACTAAGTGCCCAAATTTGTTTTAGCAGACAATTTGCCGAGAAATTTGTAGTTGTTCTGGTCTTCGGGTGCGCAGAGGGGCTCTGGTGCTGCCATCTGGAAGGCCACTCCGTAAACCTGACTCTTCTCCATGCGGAAGAATCGGAATAATGAATTTTTAACGGTTATCAGATTTTTGCAGGATGGTTCAGAATAAATGTTAAAGCCGGTATACGCGGTAGATTTTTCGAGCAGATTCTCATACAGTTTCTGTTCAGAAAACTTCAAGATCCGCAACTAGAAGTATAAAAGCTAAAACTCGCGCATACACGGTCTGAGTGTTTTCTGCATGAAGACGCCACAATTCGCCGCTAGAGCTTCTAGTGGGAAACAACTGAATTGCGCCGTCCGATGTACTTTCAGTTGCGGTATTTCTGTGCGTTAGTGGGTTCTGGCTGTGAATTTTATTAAGTATTAATCATGAGGAGCATAAAGTAGAAAAAGTCAGGAATAGGAAAAGAGGTAGTTTATCACAATTTCACTTCACACAATCGCACTTGACAAACCTAACCACAAAATCCAAAATGATCAGCCTATTTCTCTTTTGAAAGTTTTTCAAAAATATTAGAGACATTTTATGTACGAATGGAAACCTTTCTCAGTAAATGCAACGCGTTTTCAGATTGCCAACATGGATTTAGAAAATCAAAATCAACGGAAACAGCCATATTTTTATTTCTTAAAGATCATCACTGCATCAAAACGAAGTTGCCTCATAATTGCTTCGTTTAAATGCAATGAACACGCTCTTGAAAAGAAAATTGTCTAGAACACCAAAAAATATTCCCGCCGCATAAACAAAAGTAGACGCCAAAGAAAACGTGAGAGGCGAACTCCTTGAATTCATTACTTTCATGGACATTTCAGATGAAAGAGTTTTGTACCGAACAAGCATATCCTTCAGAAGAGATTTTCTGGCAGGCTGTAATCTTGTGAATTGATCAACTATTTTTTCCTACATTTTTGTTTACTTTGTTTAAAAAATTGTGTAATGGGAAAGTGATGTGTCCAAATTCAACACACTCAAAATTCAATAAACAATTTATTGATAGAGAAAACAGGTACAGAGCTATAGTGCCGAATATCCAGGAGAATGTACAGAGAAACTTAGCCGAGTTGTCGTAACCAGTAGAAGCACCAAAATATCGCCGAGTCACCAATTCTCCGTAGAGGGAAAGTCCGTGGTCGCAGCACTGTCAGTCGTAATCACAATCTTCCAGGTTCTATCACTTATCGCCACACCTCACAGTTACTCGGCCGCTCACTCTCTGCCTCTCCCCGGGCCACGGCCGGCTTATATTCGCTCCGGGCCGCAGGTCCGCAGACTGGCAGGCGTAGCAGGGGGCGGAGGTTGGGACTCGCCCCGCTCGCTCAGGCGTGGCGGCCGCACATCTTTAAGTCCCGCTGGCCTGCGCTTGTCGCTGGCCGCTGCCGCCGGTAACGCCCTACTGTGGCGGCACCTTCGAAACTGTGCGGCCGGTCACGACAGAAAGTAGGCGAATAAAATATTTTAGTGTAATAAATACCTTATTTTACAGTATTTAGTTACATTGTAGTTGCTCTACATCAAGCAAATGAACCGGTGTACTCTATACGCCGCGCACCATTTATGTGAGTATTGCTCGCGCGCCTACTGAAGGGATAAGGGCGGGAATATATTTTCAGAAAACGGCAATGTCTATAACTATATCACCCGACGTAGAAATCGTTTTCATTAGGTGACAGTATTAACAGCTCATTAAAAAAGTTCACGTACAACACGTACATTATTTTATAACACTTTGCCAGATGAGATTAAACGATTAAATTCGATAGAAAAGTTTAAATCCCAAGTAAAATCGTTTCTGTTGCGTAACTGTTTCTATACAATTAGAGACTATCTGAGCATCAGAAGGAAAGTAACATTTATTTTAACAGTGATGGTTAATGTAGTATTTACCATTGTGAGTGTAATTATAAACAACCCGTTACAATTATAGTACCGCAGCCTCTGGGTCAATGACCCCCATCTCAATCAGGTTTTCTATCCAGTTTCCCTGATCCGTTGAGCAAATTTTGAGGTCAAAGCCCCTTGTTTTGCTTCTGAAGATAAACGTAACTTCATTATCTGTGCACGTCTTCTACAATTCAGTGGGAAATCTAGTTATTCAAGTTATTGTTCTTCATGTTGTCGCGGCAGGAAGTATTTTTCCTTGACGAAGGACATGATGGATAAGAGCCCAAATTTATTGCTCATTTATCTTTGAAACTATATTTTATTACATCGGAGCGAATACTTGTGTTAACAATCCTGGCCAAAAATGCTCATTATGTTCTGTATTCAAAATTCAAGTTGTATATGGCTTAGTGTAGGGATCACAGAATTTTGAAAACGTGCACAGCATTCACTTCTCCCCATAGCACGTCACACACAGTTTTTAACTGTTTTTGACGTAAAATAAATAAATAATTTCGAAATAGCCAATTACGGTCGCGTCGGGTCAACAAATCCGGTAGTTAACGATTCATCCGCTAGAGGCGCTTCAGTCAAACTGAAAGTTTTCTGCATGAAAAATTACGAATATGTCCAAACGTTTCTTGCAGAAATCGTGTAGTTTGGACTGCACGTTTTCTGTATGTCCAAGCAGCACGAAAACTGTACCGCCTTTAAAAGCTTCTAGAACATATAAGATAGTCAATGGCCACGACGTATCAAATCTGAAAATGTTTTAGGATATCTCTTTGAACGTTTCATAACTGATATTTTGAAACCCATCCTGATCTTTGAGTAACTCGTCTTGTACTTCGTGTTTATTTATTTATTTATTTATTTATTTATTTATTTATTTATTTATTTATTTATTTATTTATTTATTTATTTATTTATTTATTTATTTATTTATTTATTTATTTATTTATTTATTTATTTATTTATTTATTTATTTATTTATTTATTTATTTATTTATTTATTTATTTATTTATTTATTTATTTATTTATTTATTTATTTATTTATTATTTTACGTCAAAAAACAGTTAAAAAACTGCGTATGACGTGCTATGGGGAAAAGTGAATTGTGTGCACATTTTCAAAATTCTGTGATCCCTACACTAAGTCATATACTACTACTTAAATTTTGAATTTTGAAAGGGAGAAAAAAACAAAAACTCCCATGTAGTAAAATCAATTTTCAAAAATAAATAAGCAATAAATTTTGAATTTTGAAAGGGAGAAAAAAAACAAAAAACTCCCATGTAATAAAATCTATTTTCAAGGACAGATAACACGAACTCTGAGGACGACTGCTTACAAACTGTGTGTGACTTCCTGCTAAACCTCAGTGAAGTTTGATATTTGTAATCCATTGGTATTCTGTCATCAAAGACAGTTAGGAATCTTCTTTATATGAAATTTATTAACTCATTTCCGCAGGAAAAAGCTGCGAATTTCCATTTCTATAGCTTTTAAATTAGAAATTTCCTAGCATCTGCCAAAATACACATTTATTATTTCATTTATCGGCTAACAAATGTCTCCGTAGTTTTACATACATGTACACTTGCACCACTATCTATGAACTATATATTGTCACCATCTTCAGTATTCAAAGAAAACATAAAAGAAAGTTTGCTGCTGTTCCTTTAACCTACACTCACTGAATACATGATTTGGATTTCCAATAACATAACACCTCCTTACATTTTCACTTTGTACTTTCTGGTCCCAATTTTTTGAAAAAGGCCCACTTTCCACATTTAAAACTTTTCTTTTTTCTTTCTTCCCACCTATCTTAGAATTTGACTGTTTTCACCAAATGCGTATACTTCCTTCGCTTTTAAGAAGGTTCTGCATCCTGAACTGCCCGTCATTAGTTCTCCGTCAGAAGCATATTATTTATTTCAATCGATTTCAGGTTTTCCACCTATATTGAGATATGCAAAATTTTCCTCTCTCTACATTTATATCTGCTAAAGATCTTAGCGTCCGGCTTGCTGGGTCAATGGGTCACGATATATTATAATCCTTATTACCTCTATAATTGATTATAGGATCCTGACTATACAGCGCAGCTGGGAATCTGAAATAGAATGATTCTATTCCTAGTTCATTTCTGTTTGGATTGACTAAATGAAAGATCACTTTCTTTTCTAAAGAACAAAATTCAACAAAGTTTATTTTTACGCTTTTAGCAAACAATTTAGTGAATTTACAATTTTTTAGGCCTTTGATCAAGATATCTTTCAATTTACAATTTATACCGCGGTTAACTTATCTTTTCTTCGTTGATGTCCCTCGTAGACTTCTCAGTCGAAATATCTTGGAGCTTGCCGTAGTCCAAAGTTCCACGAAATCCTCTTCTCCCCTATCCAAGCTGGTCTCAAACTATCAAAATTATCAGTCCCGATTACGTCCTATGACATAGTCCCGAACTCGATTACCACTCCCGACAAAGTTCCAATTTATACATCAATATTGCTTCCACATGAAAATATCTGCAATATCATTCACTGTCCTTAAAATTTCACTGATAACCCAATTCTATCTGATTGTACTCGTTCCCAACCTTCAGAAGCGCGTTGCCGAGCAGAATGAAATCTTCCTGCATGATTCATCCCTCGAAGACTTCGTATTAAACTACCTTCATTTTTTTCATAACATTTGACCGTCCTTCTCTCACCCAGCCAATCCATACGTTTGTTATATTTTGGTGTAGCTGACCGTCTAAACTTCTTCGCCCAATCCCAAATTTTCTACTTTCGGCACCAAGCCATCTCTTAATGCATTTAGAAAAAACAAAAACTACATTGTTTATTCACGGTCGTTGCTAAGCTCTAGCTCTCGTGATATTTCGTAATGCATGTTCCACCATATTGTCTACAAATAAATGTTAGTTTATTTTAACTGACATATCGGTATGTCACAATATGTTTAAATAATGCCATCGAAAATGTCTCATAGTTATCAGGTAGACCCATTACCATAGTATACGCTACTTCCTTATCTGATATTTCACACTCAGCTTCTTTCAGTGTATTACTACACACTTTCAATTTTGATAAACACGACATGGTTTCACTAAAACAACTTTATGATGGACATTTGTTCTTTTAATTGAAAGGTCCTCGGCAATGATTGCGGGTGGAAGGTTTTTTCTTATGCTTCCCACAACTCATGTACGGTTTCACAGTCGACAATGTGTACTTGATGATCTGGTTCAATATTTAACGCAATGCCTCTTCTTCATTCCTTATTAATTTATCTAACTCCCTCTTTGAACAATTTTCTGGAGGTACTGTTTCACCTGCCACATAGTTCTATAGTTGATTAAAAATAGTATCATTTTCACATTGTATTCAGTTTCTGTACTTACCACCATTTAGTTAATTTATTTTCTCATTTATTCATGCCGTGGTTGATGTACTCATCATGAATATTCTCTGATTTACGTTGTCTGGGCGAGACGGAAAAACGCGCAGTTATAACAAACTGAACGCGAGTGGTCCTCTTAAGACCATGATCATTAAACGTGCCATAACATTTCATTTCATTACATGGCATTACATTTTAACACAATGCTTCATGAAGCATGGCAGCAAGATAGTCCAGAAAATGAAGTGACGCGTGTGTTTTCGACTAGCGACCTCTAGCGAACGCGCTGAAAACGTGCGCGATACCGCTTATCAGTGGCACGTTGACAAAAGCTTACAGGTTCTCCCGCGCGGGGCGCCACTAGCGGCGATAAACGCTCTGATTGGCCACCGGAGAACATTATGCAGTGAATTTTAAGCGACGCTCGTTGATTGTTTGAACGCGCTTGCCCGAAAACAATTGAAATTACGCGCGATTGTTCGGCGGGAGGTAATTTCGTTTTCAAATTTGCTTCGACGATATTGCACGTCACCAGGATAGAGCATTGTCCCTACGAGGTCTTTTGGTTAGCATGTGTCTACGTGTATTTTGTTTCGATCGCCAGTTAATTATATAGGTGTGTGAAAAAATCAAAACGAGCTTAATGTCTTCAAATGTTGCGTACAATTTACCCTCAAAAGTTTTAAACGTATTTATTCTAATATTGTTGTAATTTCATGTAAATTGATGAACACTTTTTTTTTATAATAATCAATCAACATTTAAAATGTTTCAGTAACATTTAGGAAATAGTGTAGGATATAACATTTTTTTACCAACACACTTCAAAATTTACAGCTTTATACTTTTCAATGTTAATGACAGATTAATTTTTGTGCACCTTCAGCTTTCAAAATAATTACTAACGTAAGTTTCATTGGTTTGTTTGCTAAAAATTATTGTATAGTATCCCCTAAGTTTTTTCCTCATTTTCTCCCCACTCTACGTACAAAGTGATAATTTTGGTGTTGAAATAATATTTTCAAAACACCACACACCTCTAAGATTACAAAATGTCTCATTATATTAGTTATGAACTCAAAATCTCGAGAAAATTGTATGATAATTTTACTTCCACTTCTTTCTGTGCAAACACGAAGCTTGTCACGTAGTTAAGTTTACTACCGCTTGATAACGCCTTGAGACTTCTTTTTTTTAATTATTATGTTTGATCACGCGTAGTGTTATTCAGTGCTTAACAGCATAGTTTCATTATAACGTGTTTCCAAAAGAGTAATTTACGTAACTTAATTTATTTAAATTATATTTTTATAATTTTTATTACAAAAATTTGTAAAAGTCACTAAATAGCATTTGTTGTTACAGATCACTTGTATTTACCTATTTTGTCTATTTTTCTTTAATAAATTTAAAAATGTACCACAAAGGACAGCTTTGAGAAAATATTTTCAGACATGTTTAATTCTAAAAACAGTGACATGCAATCACATATAAGAAACAAAATACTACCGGTTTCATGTAGTTTAGTTATGAGAATTCATAATTCAGTCTTTCAACGAACTAAAATAAAACATCCATGAAAGGCAAAGATCCAATTGGGAGCAACAACATAACAAATGTGTATTGGGAGGCAGAAAACAGAATGTGTAGGATTTGTGAGGAAATTTTGAAACAAGAAATATGTGATTGATTGCGTATAAGAAGAAAATCCAGAAAAGAAAATGAAAAGTTTTTAGGATACAAAGTATGGACGTCAGTGTGAGGAAGATCCAGATGAATATACGAAAAAAATAATACAATACTTTGAGATAATATTCATAAATAGGGAGAGAATTCTTATGTCATAAAATGTTGAAATATGCTTTTAAAAATATGCATTTATGACCTAGAATTCTGAAATAGGACTTTTTATGAAAATGAAATTAAAATATTTATTTTTCTATAAACCTTTTAAAATTCAGAAAAAGCATGCTTGGAATGAAAATATATAATTCTATTCAAACAATTTAATCCTCCCTTTATGCAAGAGAAATAATGGAAATAAATATTCACCTTAGTAAAGTACATTGTAGGTCTATGTCTTGTTAAATTTCTTCTGACTGGTTTAAAAAATAGGTTATCAAACGATATCATCTATAGAAAATACAAAAAGCAAACTGTGATATTCCTGTTCGAATTAATGAACTCTCACAAATAAATAGATTCAATAATAATATTAATCATTTTCATAGATAAGTCTATTTTAACGAAATATGCAAAATACACGCCTATAATTACACGAATAATCACCACCAGGAAAAATCAGCCAAATATGGACAAATTACACTAAAATATTCAGCTACGTAGCACCATATTCTAGGTAGATGTCAAGAAATTTCATTTAGTTATGTACTGAAGTAATGGATTAAAATTTGCAAAATCATGGAAATTCGCTTTGTTTTAATAAAAATCACGAGTGCTGTACCAGAACGCAATAGAAACTATACGCAAAATGAAACCTTTTTAAACACAACATACAAAAGAAATTCGTTCTGATGTAAATAAAAGTCATCTGTATAACTTTTTTTAACTTTGTAAAACCAATTTCATTTTCCCTTTAATGTACGGAATTTAGTTCACCATCTAGTGTGATGTGTATTATTATTATTATTATTATTATTATTATTATTATTATTATTATTATTATTATTATATAATTAAATGTAATTCAAGTGTTAACAGAATAAAGTGCTACAAATGCAACTAATGAGTAATGTATGAAACATATAATATACAATTTATTAAATGTCCAACATAATATATCTAAGTTGTATTGCAGGAAATAATAGGAATATATAATTATGTAATGTAACTATACGATATATGCAATATAAATTATAACGGAGTCCAGTCAATATTCAATCAATTTAATAAATTAAAGTATTATCACAACAATAACTGGGTAAAAAAGAAAAGATTATATAAAAAAAAAATTAAAAAATACCCAATAAACAAGTAAAGAGTCAAATGTTAATCATAGCTATGCAAACTACAATATACCAAACAGATGTACGAATGTATGTTACGAGCCACGTGCTAAATGGGTAATTGCAAAAACTTGTAACGTACTAAATGGTTACCTGACCGCATGCTAAGTTGTAAAACTTATCAGGACTCTGAAATTTTTGTGATGAATAAATACCAATTCAATTATAATTATTATAATTATTTTTATTATTGTTGTTATTATTGTTGTTATTATTGTTGTTTTTATTATTTTATTGTTATTATTACTTTTATTATAATTGTTATTATTAGTTACTAGTGAGAACCCTCAAAATTTGACGGTGTGATCTGAGATAAATGTAAAATACTGTGCCCAGACTAATGTTCACAATATGTTGCATTGTTTGGATCTTCAGGGTATAATGAAGATATTCTGTGATGTGGAGTTCCCAAACTTTTGAACACGTATGGCCCATGACCAGGTGGCAATGCAATATGGCCCACCTATTCTAATAATACACCAAATGACACAAAAGAAAGAGCACTATTAAAATGAGGGATATTGTTTCTAAAGTTTTTTGATGTGTCATCATCTGTAAACAAATTTGATTACTTCTGGCATATTGCTCGAAGGTAAGCTTATTTTCCCATTTAAGCAACGCAAAGTAAACTCGTTTGCAGAATTTCTCTCGCATGGGAAGTACAAAGCAGAACAAAACTGACATTTCATAGACAACGACCCAATAGAAAACGAAATGACCTCACTATCTCGACACCTACGCTGACTTTCTCTTTCTCTGCGTCCAGTTAATGTACGTTTGCGTCGTTTGGGGCGTGTGGGCAACGATTCGGAATTCGACATAACCTGTGAACACCTGTGAACACCTGTGAACAACTTCACTACTTCAGTACAACCGAACAAAACCCACTGTCCGAATGTTCTCTACAAAATACATCACAAAAGCAAACTGTCAACGCCACAATGCAATTATTACACTGAAACAAAACCTTGACGAATTGTAAACAAATCTCAACAATCAAAACAAAATATCAAGCAGCGCTACCATGAAGCAGCGTAGACTTACATCTAGCGTTTCATATAAAATCGCTCGAATCATCGAATGGAAACGCCTACCCTTTGGAAGAAAACAATTGACTATTGATAACGTACTATTAAAGAATGATTTTATTAATTAATTTACACCGTAAATGTGAGCGAATCAACACAAACGATATCTGATAACACATCTAGGGATCACATTCTTTCATTTAAAGGAATAAAATACTACAATCGGTTCAGTAGAAGCTCTAAACGAAGCCATGCAGAATACCTTATTTTTTTTAAATATATGGGTTATTATCATTTTTATTATCCTTCTAATAATTCCTAGCCAATTTTCTAAAAATATGAAACTAATGCAAGTTTATAAATCAATTGGCAGGCTTACAGAAAATATAATCATCTAAGAAGTAGATTATAATGAAATATTTTATGCTATTGTCTTTTTGTGAAACAATATTTTGTTACTATATTAAGAGGTGACAAAAATCCAGAATTTTTGAAGTTATAATAAATAAAAGAAAACAGCCCCCACAACATCACACGAATCGCAGCTAGCTATCGAAATCATTGGCATGAAACCTGCCGCTTGTGGGAAGCAGCAGCTGCAAAATTCTTGCTGGCGTGTTCGTGAACAGCCCTTCACCGCGTTACGTGACGTTCTTTTGTCGCTCCAAGCGAACGCCATCGATTTCGGATTCTTTTCATCGCCACTCCTCCCCCCCCTCCCCCCTCCCCAACTCACCTCCCCGCCTCACGGCACTTCCCTCCCTTCTTACAGGCTTCTCCCGTGCAGGCTCCTGAATCGACTCTACTCTGGTTCACCTACTTCCTACGGAACCACCGGATACGTAGCGTCAATGAAGCGTCCACAGGATTTTGTTTAGGGGGGGGGTAGGTGAACTATCCATCCGAGTAAATGTTATGTTAACCCTTTACCCGAGTAGATGTTTTCTTGACCTTTCCCTCCTGGTAAATATAAGGCAATGTTATGGTGAGGCGTACGAATTTTTCGAGGCGGTTTACACATATGCCACAAGTTTTCTTTTGTCTTTTTTTCGTAAATGAAGGGCAACCAAGGAAATAATTGTCGAAATAAGTTACAGCGTCATCGAATTCACATTCTGCGACTTCATCTGGACGTTCGATTGAAATACGTTGTTATTTACAGCCTACCGCATCTTGCACGTATTTTACCACATTGCAATTTTCATTCGCAGACATATTTGCTTGTTTCTTTGTTTCTGAACGTAGGAATCAGTTGCAGATGACAAGCTGGTGTCGAAGCGTCATCGTCTGATTCTTCCGAAGGCGAATTTATTTATTTATTTATTTATTTATTTATTTATTTATTTATTTATTTATTTATTTATTTATTTATTTATTTATTTATTTATTTATTTATTTATTTATTTATTTATTTATTTATTTATTTTACGTCAAAAACAGTTAAAAACTGCGTATGACGTGTTTTTTATTTTAATTTATTTTATTTTTAATTTTAATTTTAATTTTAATTTTAATTTTAATTTTAATTTTAATTTTAATTTTAATTTCGATGCCTGTCTTGCAGATCATCTCGTTCCTCTCATTCCTCTCTGATTCATCACCAGTTTCGAAATCAGTACTTTCATTTAGCACATCCAAAACCATGTTTCTAAATTGTTCCTTTTTAGATAGAAATTTATTCTGCAATGGGGCAGATGATGCCCGGTGGCAGAATGCAAAATAACAATTACAAATAACACAATAATATATAAAAAATAAATATAAACAAACAAATTGACTGTCATTTCCTATATATGCAGATGGCATTTAAATTCCTATACTAAACATTAAAATGCATATACACTAACATATAAATGAATAAACCACATATTACTATACTAAACATTAAAATGCATATACAGACGAAGGAACCCTCACATTACTTCAAATGAAATAACTTCACTTCACTTACTTCACTTCACTGCACTGCATATAACTTTATCTAAATATTAATTGTTCATTACTTTTTACTGTAGACTACGCATAATCGCACCTTTCACTTCACTTCACTATACGTTTTCACCCTATCGACGATATTGTATGATAAATATACCAGAAGAAACAATAAATGCTTCAAGTAGCACACGGCATTCGAGCGAGAAATCAAACACTCGGCAACGGAGATAACTTCCGGGTCAGCGCACGGGGTTGAGAAATTCGTTGTCACCGATCGAGGATTTCACTCACACTGCTACGCATCTCCCAATCGACGTGAAAGATGTTTGCAGAAAGGTACTGAGAACAGTGCGACCATTCGCAGTTTCGCAACAAAATGGCAAGCAAAGAAAAAGAGACCCAAAGGAAACGCACATGACGCGACTAAACAAGGGTTCAACAATTGTTTTTCATTCATGCTGTATACAAAATGTATTTTTAGGTTTTTGCAAATCATTATACAGTATTTGAGTAACTCCAAGTGTGCGTATTTGCGTGTGTGCGGATCCGTCACTAACGGCTAGACCACCTCCCCCTCCACCAATGAGACATATTATACTTGGGTTTTCTTAACGTGGCGTCTGAAGGTCACTCGCGAAGGAGGGAGAGGGAAGGTAGACTCCAATGGGGAGCTGCAACGTCACTACAGCTCCGATTTTTCGGCTCCGATTGGAGTCTGCTTTCCCTCTCCCTCCTTCGCGAGTGACCTTCAGACGCTACGTTAAGAAAATCCAAGTGTATATGTCATTCGACGCATCCCAGTTTCGTGGTGGAGAATTGATAATTTGATTTCGAATCCGGAAAGAAAATTTTATGAAATTTCTAAAACGGTTTTTGGGTGTTTTTAGCATTCAATCTTGAAGAGGAGACGGAAAATTAAGCGAGTACATATAAATAGATCTACATTGATTAAACTCCAGTACTCTGTGGTTATTTTAAGTCCACGACAACATAATTATCTTCCATGCGGATAGCAACACAAATTGTTGACAAATGAGTAACATCAGATGAAAATTCCGCGGCAGAATTTGTTGTGGATTCGTAAGAGTGGAATATTTCATGGAATTTGTTTATATTAAATTTTTAAATTACCTTGGAACAGTGAATTTAAAGAATATGAAGTGAATACGTACAAAACAAAATATAATAATAAAATAGAATACATTTCTTAAGCTTGCAAAGATCGATTTTCAGTTGAAAGTGACTTAGGCTCATACTTATTCACCCTTTCACAGAAAAATTCAAAATATTAATGTTTCAATGTTTGTATAATAATTCTTAATATAAATAAATTATATATATATATATATATATATATATATATATATATATATGTATATAATCATGCACTAGTAAATAATCATGCTTATATATTTACCTTCAGAATTCACAGGATGAACTGGTAGAGTTTCAGAATATTAAAAATATAGAAGGCAAAAATATGGATGTGTTAAGTAACTCAGGGGAATCAAATGTGGTTGTAGAAGATTTTGTGACAGAATTTTCCGAACTAATTGAGAATGATCTTATATTAGTATTAGAAAATAACGCAGAAGAACACCTTACAGTGATCGCTTATGTTCATATAAGAAAACTAGACGTAAACTAATATAGCTGTACAAAATTTTAATTATTCCCATCATTCATGCTTGCAAGTATTTTTCACGGCGATAATAATTTTGAAATTGCAATATCACCAGTTCATATCCTGTATGGAGATAATAAACAAGGCAATTGGGCGTTGGTAATTTTTGAACAGGTGTATAACATTAACGTCTACTACGATTTATTGGTAAGTCAAATGCCTGAGACTGAAAGAACATACTTGAACGAAGCTAGGCATGAAAGAAATGAAGTATGAAGGAAATTTTCAATACTGGAAGTATTTTTAAAACAGTTTACATCGTCGGCGACACCACATTCAACTAGTAGTTAGTTTTATAAACGTTAACACTTGGTATATTGAATTACTTTTGTCAGTATAGAAAATTAGTTTATGGTGTATTTTTCAACATGTAATATTGGCCTCAGGGGGGAGGGCTATAGTTCCACGAGCCCGTACTATCCTGATGCATTCACTTCTATTGCATACATATGGTGATATTGTCCATGGTGTTAATGTTACCTCTTTACCATTTCTGACCGGAAAATCTCGGAGTATCGTCAGTGGAGGATTTTGAACACTATAAACGGGGGTCGAATTCAACAACTCCCCAAATGAGAATTCCAGCGTGCGGGTGCTCTGATCGGTAATTTACCTTTCCTTCACCGATCAATACCATTCGCTTGTCGGAGCAGAAAAAAATGGGCCAGGGCCTTTCTCATTCTTATCCGATTCTCTTGTTTCTATTTGCACACACATACCTTCGTCTATGGTCTTCGTCTATGTATACATGCGTATATGTTTGTATGTATGTATATTTGTGTAATATGCAAGTTTATTCATTTATATGTTAGTGTATATGCATTTTAATGTTTAATATAGTAATATGTATGTTTATTTCATTTATATGTTAGTGTATATGCATTTTAATGTTTAGTAAAGGAATTTAAATGCCATCTGCATATATAGGAAATGACAAAGTCAATTTGTTTGTTTATATTTATTTTTTATATGTTATTTGTAATTGTTATTTTGCATTCTGCCACCGGGCATCATCTGCCCAATTGTAGAATAAATTTCTATCTATACACGTAACTTACATTCGTTACACTGACCCACACGTGACGGAAGGCGAACATAGAGCTTATCCCGGCTGGGGCCGTGCCACGTTGAGGGAGATACTAAGAGAGATGAATTTCACAAGTCGACGTGTAGGACCGGGAGCGGTAGCTTTGTGCATCAACTGATGTCACTGCAGCGCCTCTGGCCGGGAGGTCCTAGGTTCGAGTCCCGACAGCGGCAGGATTTTCGACACTAGGTTTCTCTGATCAACACCAGGCGAATGCCGGAGCAGTACCCTAACAAACGGGCCACGGACCGCGCGCGATATTTCCTTCCTCTTCCTTGCCCTATCCTCTCCCCTTACACACACACACACTTACACTAACATGCACTACACTTCCACTTATTTCGGGAGACCGGTCTGGAGCTGAGAGCTTGTCCCGGCTGGGGCGGTGCCCCGCTGGTGGGAGAGTCCTGGTTAGGGGGAAACCCCTCTAGCCGACAGTAGGTCGGCGCCGGACCCCGCCATCCAACGAGGAAAGATCACAGCCATCTCACGAGACAAAAACATGCACTACACTTACGGGTCTGATAACAAAAGCTGTTGACGCGCCCGGATATACGAAAATATCAATCAATCCACGTGTAGGTCGGCACCGGATCTCCATTCAAGCGTGGAAGGAATACCTGTGGATATAACACAAACTAACGTGTCTATTATGCCCGCTGCTCAGTATCCTGTAATTCGTTTGTACTGGTTGAAAGATTGGAGAGTGCCAATAATTTCTGAAGCAATGAAGAGGGCAATTTTTAATACGCAATACGTAACTTGAAAAAGGAGCCAATATTCTCAGTACAGATTGAAACTGTTCTTAATTGTATAATAATGACTAAATTTGTATTTTTGAATACTTTAATAAAATGTGCATCTTCTATTAGTGTATTTGTTGAGTCCGATGACCTAGTTTTAACCCCACCATTTATTTACAAATCATACAAAAATATTTTTTATTTATTTTTTCGTTGTTATTTGTTACACTTAGAACCCACTAAATAAATTTTCAATAATTTTGTTAACGATAAAATTATCAGGACTCAGGAGGATAACCGTGCAAGTATACGTACTCGTAAACACAAAATAACCAAAAACTCAATCAACCCAGTGTGTTAACATATATAAATTATCCTCTTATTGCAGTACCTTCAATGTGCTGTAAGCCAGATCGGTCCTTTGCATCCCTGCTTCCTGTTATGTCGTAGAAAGTTGCTCTTTACCCAGGGCCTTGCCACAGAGCATCTCTTTTGGCTTTCGACATGTACTGTCTAGTAGTGATAACTAAACAAAACATTCTTGTGTCGTAAATAACACGTGTAAGAGTTTGCATCATGTGCGTAGGTAACGAGACCGTGAAATCCAGTCTTGTGGCGGAGACGACAGTTTCATTCTTGAACGTCTTCTAGAGTAGACGTTGCGTTGAAGAGTAGCGCAAACGTTGAAAGATGAAACGCGAACATTCGAAAAGTGAAACCTGACTTAAACGGTCACTAAAGATACCAGAAAAAATTGGCCGCAAAACGGCAGGTTTGAGAATCTAGTAATCGACCGAAAAAAAAGAAATTAAAGCGTGGGAAAACACGAAAAAGTTCAGAAAACCAAGTACTTTAATAAGAGGGGAGAAGAGGGTTTATCGATGACATCTTGAAAAAAGTAAAATGTGATCCTGAACTCAAATATTTGGGTTCAAAAGTCACTTTTATATGGAAGACAGCAAGCGCCGATCTCCTCCTACAACTTTGGAGATCTGCAGATTGCCAAACCATGGAATTTGTCTTCATTAAAGAGCGGGGCGGAAGAAGAGTACCAGAAAACCAGTGCGGCTTCCGCAACACTCACTCAGCAGCCAACGCTGTTCAGGTTGTCGTTGACTCCGCCTGTGACGATAAAAGGGGAGCACATAGAAAAGGATCCTAAACAACACTCTACGGTGGTAACATTGGAATAGAGAACATTAAGAATGCCTTTAACTTAGCAAGATGGAGTGACAACTGTACCACATTAATGAGTGTGTGTGTGTGTGTGTGTGTGTGTGTGTCTCGCTCTTTCTTTCTTTCTCCTTTCTCTTTTTCTTTCTTCCCTTTTTTCTTTGTTTCTTTTCTTCTCCTTTTTTTCTCCCTTTCTTTCTTTGTTTCTTTCGTTCTCCCTTTCTTTCTTTGTTTCTTTCTTTCTCTTTCTTTTCTTTCTTTCTCCCTTTCTTTCTTTCTCTCTTTCTTTGTTTCTCTCTCTTCCTCGATCTCTCTCCCACACAACTCTACACAGCACACATTATACCAGTCAACTCTCTTTCTCTCGTACACAGCACACAAGCGCACTTTATACCAACTCCACTCTCTTCTCTCGTACACACTCACTACACTCTCTCTCTCGTACACACTCACTACACTCTCTCTCTCTCGTACACACTCACTACACACTCCTCTCTCGAACACACTCACTACACTCTCCTCTCTCGAACACACTCACTACACTCTCCCTCTCTCGAACACACTCACTCCATCTCTCTCTCGAACACACTCACTACACTCTCCCTCTCTCGAACACACTCACTACACTCTCCCTTTCACACACACACACACACACATTTCAGTCTCTCCCTGTCTCGCACACATAAACCCACTTGTCAACCTGTCCTCTCTTGCGTCAAACCCACTGCCGAACGTTCTATCTTGAAATGACCGCCTCTCCCGTACGCCTGACACGTTCGTCTCAATGACTGACCCATCATCACATTATCAGTTGCCCAGTATTCCTGGATCGAATTCTCTAAGTTATCCAATCTGTCATAGCATGGGACGAGATCGTCCTCTTCCACAGTTGGACCCCTCACCCTCGACAAAACTCTTTGGAGTCTCTCGCCCATGGATGACCCCAGCAGCTCGGCGCTCCGCCTTCCTCTCTCCCGAGCCGTTCTCGACCTATCCGAACGGATATCACTGTGTCTCTCTCTTCCCGAGAGGTTCTATGGTTCGTGTTCGGGCCCATAGCAGAGCAGAAAGTTTTTGTATAAGCTTAAGCTGGTTCCACACATTCGGCATCCGCTTGATTGATTTTTTCGTGTTTCCGGGCGCGTCAACTGCTTAGGTCATTAGTCCCGTTAGTATAGTGCATGCTTTATCTCGGAAGATGGGGGTGATCTTCCCCCGCTGAATGGCGAGATCCGCCGACCTACCGTCGGGTAGTGGGGTTTCCCCCTAACCAGGACTCTCCCACCAGCGGGGCACCACCCCAGCCGGGACAAGCTCCAAACTCCCGACCGGTCTCCTGGAATATGTGGTAGTATAGAGCATGTTAGAGTAAGTGTGTGTGTAAGGGGAGAGGATAGAACAGGGAAGAGGAAGGACAGATCGCGCGCGGTCCGTGGCCCGTTTGTTAGGGCACTGCTCCGGCATTCGCCTGGTGTTGATCGGAGAAACCACGGAAAACTACCGATCAGAGCACCGGCGCTAGAATTTTCCTCCAGACAGCGACTGAATTCGACCTAGCAGAAAAGCTAGTGTCGAAAATCTTGTCGCCGTCAGGACTCGAACCTAGGACCTCCCGGTCAGAGGCTTCGGCATTCGCCGAGCAGCGAGCGAGTGCTCGCCCAATCCGGAGCAGCTGACGCGTTCGGCGAATGTTCGCTCCTTTTGATGTGTCCAAAAGACCGACACGCGGTGGGTCGGGCGCACCCCGAATGTTCGTCATTCGGCAAATAGAAAGCAACTCATCCACACTACTCGGGATTCGGTCAGCAGTTGCACGGTGATCACCGAATAATGAATGTGTGGAGCCGCCTTTGGTGCTTGTAAGTCAATAGATCAATAGATGTATGTATTTCTTGATAGTTCCTTCTCGTGTAATATCACGTCATCATTGAATTATAGTTAATAGTGTAATTATAATTCCTGTTGAGATAATAATAAATTTATATTGATGAAATATTTAATTAAGCCTGCTGCTATTGTTGTAGCTCCAATAGCACCTGTAATGGGTCATGGACTAACATTTACACTAAATGGAATGGATGATTTTGATGTGTTGACATTAATTAACTTCTCTTGAATATAATGTGGTTAAAACAGCAAATACATAAGATTGAATAACTGAAACTGCTAGTTCAAGAACTAATAGAAGAATTTGTGATAAATGAGAATTTGAATTAGGATAGTTGAATTTATAATTATAGGTCCTGTATTTCTAATAATTTAATAAGAGATGACCTGCAATTATGTTTGCGGCTAATCGTACTGCTAGAGTTAATGGCGAATAATATTATAATTGTTTCAATGCATACTATAAAAGGTATTAAACGGGAGGGGTTTCTTGAGGTACTAAGTGTGCAAATATATGTTGAGTATTATTAATTCATCCATATAATATAAATGATAATCAAAATGGTAATGATAAGAATAATGTAAATGTTAAGTGGCTTGGACTTGTGAAAATGTAAATGAATAATCCCTACGAAATTATTAAACAAAATAATCGAAAATAATGAAATAAATATGAATGATCTTCCTAGATTTTTATTTCCAACTAATAAAGTTTTAAATTCATTATATGGCGGCGGCGGCGATGGTGTAGCGGTTAGCGTATCGGACTGCTATACCCAAATTTGCGGGTTCAAACCCGATCGAAGCCGTGGATTTTAAGGGCGAAAATCCTTCGTACGCCTTCCTTCGAGGGAAGTAAAGCCGGCTGTCCCATGTTAATACATTTACTGCATGTAAAAGATCCTCAAGCCTAAATGATGCCTCTGAGCTAAATTCAAATCGCCTGTTTCTGTCGCCCAAGTAATACCTTCTTTCTCCCATGATTGGTGAATGGAGGTAACGGAATTTGCGTGGTCAGACGGAAGAGCAGGCCTCATGGCCTGAGCCTCGCCACGTAAAACAAGGCAAATTCAATTCAATTCAATTCAATTCATTATATAATTTATTAATTAATAAGTTTAATATTAATGATCTTCGGTTAGGAATTAATCAATAAGAGGATGGTAAAATTAATAATCCTAATAATTATTTTATCTGCTAACGGCGTCCCGAACCACTCCCAGAACGCGCTTCCGCCTTCAACCCTCGGGCGCTTGCTTCAGTGCGTTCACATGTACGGGAGCGAATTCCGAGAAGGGACAACGGCTTGCCGGCAGAACGGCAACCGATATAAACGGACTTCTTAGTTCCAAAACAAAATCAAATGCTCCTTAATGATTGGCTGGGGCCTCGCCCCCACTCTTATGCGCTTTGTGGTCCAAATCTCGCGACGTTGGTCGCTGCGTAAAAAACGTTAGTCGTAGAAAGAATCTCTTGCGGCTAACATGTAAGCACCCCCTGCCTCGTGTAGCGCTGTTACACGAAATATCGTTAACAACTCCTATAGAGCTATTAGCCATTATCGAGCATTAAATTAGTATTGTTAACTTCAAGTGTAATTATTTCAACTGCTACTAGTCGTAACCGTGTAGTGATTATGTGAACTGCCATGTGTTTGAAAATCGTGTCCGTTATTAACAGTGCTTACGTAAATCAATCTGTAACTGATAAGTGACCAAGCATTAAATTGTTGTGCAAAGTGAAACCACAACTTATTGCTGGATGTTCCTTACCGCTAAATTTCCTTGAACTGAAATATGAAACGGAGCGGATCAGAATGTACAAAAAACAACATCAAAGTACAAACCAGTCCGATCAATTCGATTCCCGGCGGTGGCAGGATTTTCGTCACTAGCTACATAGCAAGGTCAATTTCAGTCGCTGTCTGGAGGAATGTCTAGCGACCAGTAGCTCTGATAGGCATTTTTTCATAGTTTCTCTGATCAACACCAGCGAATGCCGGAGTAGTACTTAAACACACGGGCCACTGACCGCGCGCCATCTTTCCGTCCATCCATCCGCTACTTACGCACATACCTGCAATACACCACCACACATGTCGAAAGGCCAGTCTGGAGATTAGGGCTTGACCCCGTGAGGGCGGTGCCATTCAGGGGGAGAAACCTAGTGGGGAAAACCCATTAGCTAATGGTAGGTCGGCGATGGATCTCGCGGTCCGCGTTCTTGCGCTTTCTCTCATGGCGCCAAGTTGGCGTCCCGACCAATTGGATTGCCAGTCGCGCCAGCCTCGAGCCCGCAGAAGTCCCGTGAACTTTGTCCCTGATCCTCCAGCCCTTTGACTCTCTCAGAGCGCCAACTTGCGCTTCATCCCTTCATCCCAGGGCGAATTCGTAAGGAATCAACTTGATTTGGCGGAAGGTTTTCGCTGTAGGTAAGATAGTACATATGTGTTCAATGAAATTGGCAATGTATGGCAAGGTTTCACTTTTACCTCATTATTTTTAAAGTAATATATCATTTCCACCATTACGAAACCGAAAATTTTTAAAGAAAGTTCTTTGGGCGGTTTTGGGAGGAGGCAAGAGGATGGGGATTGGTCGAAGCGCCATCCCAGACCAAAACTAATAAGAGAAAGTGATCCATTCTGTAACACCACTAGTTTTTTTTTCTTTATTTACTGCCCAACCTTTTGGTTTACGACTGGTATAAAACATTCAGTGGTAATATAATATACTCAGTTTGAATGATGAAATTCTAATTTTTGAATTGAAAAGTACAAATAAGGTGTCTGGCTAATTTTGATAGTTAATTTAATTTCTTGTGAATATCGATTATTCAATTCTAGTGCCGCTGGTTTACTGCACTCTGCTGTGGCAGAGCCAGTGGTTAGGAAACGAGTCAAAAGGACGACAGGAAAAGGTCGGAGTGTCAGAATACGAGGAAAGTTGAGAGACGGTTCCATGGGATCGGCTCGATGGAGACGAACGGTCGGAAGGCAAGCAGACAGGAGGAGAATGAAGTGGTCGAGGGATAAATGAACGTGTCCGGGAATGATGAACGATTGGGGGTATGAAAGAGACGGCGGAGGGAGAGATGAACGAATCGAAGGGGTGAATAAATATAGGAAAAGAACGAATCTATGAAAATGATCGAGTCGAGGAAGAGTGGGGTGAACGAGTTGAGGGAGGAAGAAACGAGACGACGCAGGACTGAACGCGTCGATTGATTGATTTTTTCGGGTTTCCGGGCACGTCAACTGCTTTGGTCATTAGTCCCGTTAGTGTAGTGCAGGTTTTTTCTCGGGAAATGGCGGTGATCTTCCCCGCTGGATGGCAAGATTTGGCACCGACCTACCGTCGGCTAGTGGTGTTTCCCCTAACCAGGACTCTCCCACCAGCGGGGCACCGCCCAGCCGGGACAAGCTCTAAGCTCCCGACCGGTCTCCCGAAATATGTGGTAGTGTAGTGTATGTAGTGAAGGTGTGAGTGTAAGGGGGTGAGGAGAGGACAAGAAAGATGAAAGGAAAATCAAGTGCGCTCCGCGGCCCGTTTGTTAGGGTACTGCTCCGGCATTCGCCCAGTATTGATTGAAGAAACCACAAAAAAACTCCCGATCAGAGCAGCCGGCCGCTAGAAGTCTCCTCCAGACAGCAACTTAATTCGACCTAGCTGATAAGCTAGTGTGGAAAATCCCGCCGTGGGGAGTGGGAACCTAGGACCTCCCGGTGAGAGGCGCTGCAGTGACATCAGTTGATGCACTGAGCTACCGCTCCCGGTGTGAACGCGTCGAGGAAGATGAACTGGTTGGAGGAACGGGTTTGCAGGGAGACTAACAGGTCGGAGATGATGATCTAAGAGAGAGACGGGCCGCTCAGAAGGGGCATTTTCGCGAGGGGCGTGGACGAGACAGAAGTGCGGGAAGAGGCGCAAGCGGGGGTGAAAGCCGAGGGCGAGTCTTGGTGAGGGGTGGACGGGGAGGGGAGAGGAGTGGTGGATGGGCAGAGGCGGGGAGAGGGTGTGCAAGCGGGGGCTATGGCAGCATCCGGGAAAGGGGAGAGCTGCGTGAAGCAGGTCAGGAAAGAGCAGAGCGGGGAGGGGTCGGATGGAGGGGGCGGGGCAGAGGGAGGCGAGGCGGAGGAGGCGAATTTGAGGGAGCTGGGTGGAGCGATGCAGGGCGGGGCTTATTCGGGGCTTGTTCAGGGCTTGTTCGAGGCTTGGCGGGGCTTGGCCGGGGCTTGGCCGGGGCTTGGCCGGGGCTTGGCCGGGGCTTGGCCGGGGCTTGGCCGGGGCTTGGCGTGGGCGGGGCCAGGCAAGGTGATGTAGGGCGAGTGGGGAGAGGCAGGGCGAGAGGGGCGGGCCTGGCGGGGCTGCGTGGAGTAGAGTGGGCCAGCGGGCGGGGAGGAGCTGCGCTGCGCAGGGCGGGAGTGACGGCACGGCGGCGCAGGCTGGCAGGTAGGCGCCTCCGGCCGCAGACTCGCTTCGCCAATTAGTCGGAGGGCTGTCGGCCGCCTGCTCGTTAATCATGCACCTCCCTGCTACCTACCTGCCGCCCACCCGCCGCGCCGGACGCCCCGGGCTCAGCCGTCGCCCCCGCTGTTCCGCCGCGCCAGAACACATGCGCCCGCCCCCCGCCCGCCCCTCGCCCGCCCCTCGCCCGCCCCTCGCCCGCCCCTCGCCCGCCCCTCGCCCGCCCCTCGCCCGCCCCTCGCCCGCCCCTCGCCCGCCCCTCGCCCGCCCCTCGCCCCGCCCCTCGCCCCCGCCCCTCGCCCGCCCCTCGCCCGCCCTCGCCCGCCCCTCGCCCGCCCTCGCCCGCCCCTCGCCCGCCCTCGCCCGCCCCTCGCCCGCCCCTCGCCCCCCTCGCCCGCCCCTCGCCCGCCCCTCGCCCGCCCCCTCGCCCGCCCCTCGCCCGCCCCTCGCCCGCCCCTCGCCCGCCCCCGCCCGCCCCTCGCCCGCCCTCGCCCGCCCTCGCCCGCCCCTCGCCCGCCCCTCGCCCGCCCCTCGCCCGCCCTCGCCCGCCCTCGCCCGCCCCTCGCCCGCCCCTCGCCCGCCCCTCGCCCGCCCTCGCCCGCCCTCCGCCCGCCCCTCGCCCCCCTCGCCCGCCCCTCGCCCGCCCTCGCCCGCCCTCGCCCGCCCTCGCCCGCCCCTCGCCCGCCCCTCGCCCGCCCTCGCCCGCCCCTCGCCCGCCCCTCGCCCGCCTTCTCGCCCGCCCCTCGCCCGCCCCTCGCCCGCCCCCCGCCCGCCCCTCGCCCGCCCCTCGCCCGCCCCTCGCCCGCCCCTCGCCCGCCCCTCGCCCGCCCTCGCCCGCCCTCGCCCGCCCTCGCCCGCCCCCGCCCGCCCTCGCCCGCCCTCGCCCGCCCCGCCCGCCCTCGCCGCCCTCGCCCGCCCCCGCCCTCGCCCGCCCCTCGCCCGCCCCGCCCGCCCGCCCACCCTCGCCCGCCCCTCGCCCGCCCCTCGCGCGCCCTCGCCCGCCCCTCGCGCGCCCCTCGCCCGCCCTCGCCCGCCCTCGCCCGCCCCTCGCCCGCCCCTCGCCCGCCCCTCGCCCGCCCTCGCCCGCCCCTCGCCCGCCCCCTCGCCCGCCCCTCGCCCGCCCCTCGCCCGGCCCTGGCTCTCCTTTTTTTTATTCGAGTTCCGGCGGCCTTTGTCCTTCCTCCCTTTTTCAGACCCGGCGATGCCGGAGCAGTACCCTACAAACGTCTTTCCTTCTTTCCTGTCCTTCCCCTTTTACTTACACTGACCCTTTCGTGCCCTACAGATGCCAGGAGACCGGTCTGGAGCTTAGAGGTTGTCCGATCTGGTGCGATGCCCCGATGGTGGGAGGACCTGGTTGAGAAAAGCCCCGTTAGCCGACGGTGGTGGGCACTAGATCTCATCATAGGATGATCACCGCCATTTTCCAAGGAAAAAATGCATTACACTTATGGGACTAATGATCTGAGTAGATGACGTGCCCGGAGTACTAACAATCAACCCAACCAAGAATTACACTTACGGGATTAATGATCTGAATAGATGACGGCCTGGAGTCACTAACAATCAACCAAACTTTGGCATCTTTACGCTGTATGACAGAGGGAAAGTGAGCGGACGACAGTGTGATAATGGTACAGTTTCCAAGCAAAGTTTCATCATTTTGAAAGTGAAAAGTTTTTTCACTAGAATAAGTAATAATATATTATTCAACACATTATTACCATATGACGGCATCTGTGAATAAAGTATAAATAAAGAGGGAATAAAACTATTATCAATTGAAAACAAAGAAGATCTGTTCCATAAATCTTTAGAATTCTGAATTTTTTGTTCCAATTTAGGTATGCCAAAAAGCTGTTGAAACTTACACTGTCTGATTTTAGCTAAATTTCGTTTGCTTTCGCTAGTTGTTTAAGACAACGTTCCTCTAGCTATATAAGCCGCAATAGAGTAGCAACAAAGGATTTCTCGTGCAAATTAATAAATGTTCGCCTCCACATAGCTTCTCTGAAGGGAAGTTAAGTGAAAAAGTAACAGGCCTACCAGCTACAGTAGCGACTACACTTTGTAGCGGTATACAAAATATTAGGAGAGAAATTGTTTCGTCCGAGCTGTGTTCACTGACAAGCACGCCCTTGTTGTCGCATTGTTTTGTCGACTTCTGTGACAGCCCGCTGTTCTCCGGAATCTTTGAGTAATTGATGTCGGCAATCTCAGTGAAGTTTATTACTCTTCTAAAAGTTTCTTTTTAAAATGTGAGCTGTGGTTGCATTATTTTTACTAGATCTATACGTAATATTTACTGGTTTCATAGGTTATTATATTGATGAGGGTCTGTTAAGTCATTTTAATTGTGAATTGAGCTTCAAAATATGGCTAACCATAAGAATTATTTGGTGAGACTCTGAACCGATGATTGCTTTTTATTGATTTCAAATTTTTTAGACAGCAGAAAATTATTAATGATGTCTATGTTATGCTTTTTGATATAACGATGATGCCTTTTGTACAAGTGTTACGTGGAAGTGCAGTGAATATATCGTTTAGATGTACTAGAAAAAATAAGGACTGTTCTCTTTCAAAACCAGAATTCAGAACACAATTGGAAATATTTTTAGTAATTTAGGTGTTAGTAAAAGATATTTAACACATTTCTTTATTTAACTTCACATTTATTGTATTAGGTTGTGTAATTCAATTTTGTTAAATGCAAATACTGTTGGAAAATGTTTTGCTTCCTTTTTAATTGTAGATTTTTATAAGGAAACATTTTTTCTGTAGTTGAGTATATATCTCAATGATTATTCAATTTATTAGTAAAACAAAATCTAATTTTTCAATAAAAATAATTAACTTGTGGGTTCCGGCGGATCCTACTCCTCACTCCTTGCCATGATTTTTACATACCTTTGTATTGCTATGATAAAAGTTTCGAAGCTTAGCTTGACACCTCCAGCAGCTATTTTCTAGTCAAAAGTTTCATTCAAGCTTTGGAAGTTCACAGCAAAAATAAATTGTAAACATTTTACAGTTTCCTGGGTCGTCTATATTGAAGCATAGAAAGTAATATGAACATTCATGATTTTTGTTTAAATTTTCGTAAGCAACTTACTTTTAATTACTATCAATCTGATATATCAAATCGTAACTATTTATGTAAATGCTGGAAAGAAAATGTAGAAATGTATATCGTTTCACCAATACTTTTGTAGGTTGTCTTCAAACGATTAAAATCACGTGTTTTCCTAAAACTGTTCTAGAGTATTCTAGAGGGAGCCGATGAAAAAGTGGCGGCAATCGATTTGTCTTGTCGAGAAGAATAATCAATTGACCATCTCTTTAGTGACGTACGACATTTTAGTTTCTTAAAAATAAAAAAAAGGTTTTTGGAGAAATTTTCTACAAACTTGTGGATGATCAGCCGAACAATAATTCAGGCACACACACAAAAAAAAAGGTGTCAGATCAAAGATTTGACTCATGCTGACGCGCTGAATCCAATTAAGAAGCCACAATTGCGCCATCACCCTCCAGTTTTTTTTAATCGCGAAAAATCACCGTGAAATTGTATATTTTTTTTAATTTTTAGGTGTTATCAGTTCGAAAACCGTGAACATGTTTTCTATGTCGAGGCGCTGAATCCGAATATGAAGCTAGATTTACGCCACCATCCTCCAGTTTTTCGAGATTAAAAACAAACAAACTTGAAGATGGTTCTGTCTTCGGAATTGAAATCAACGCGTCGACATACAAGAGAAAGTTGTGTCATGTCGTGGGGTCTAACAACGTTTGGCTTCTGTAAAGTATAATGCTACAAGACACAAAAATCTAGTATTCGCATGTGTGTTTCCCCATTTAAAAAAATGTGGAGGGTATTGAATTGAATTGAATTTGCCTTATTTTACGTGGCGACACTCAGGCTATGAGACCTGCTCTTCCGCCTGACCACGCAAATTCCGCTACGCTCCTTTCACCAACCAATGGGAGAAAGAAGCTATTACTTGGGCGACGAAACAGGCGATTTGAATTTAGCTCAGAGGCGTCATTTAGGCTTGAGGATCTTTTACATGCAGTAAATTTACTAACATGGGACAGTCAGCTTTACTTCCCCTCCGAAGAAAGGCGTACGAAGAATTTTTTCGCCCTGAAAAATCCACGGCTTCGATCGGGTTCGAACGATATGGCGCAATGCTGACTTCAGATTGAATTCAGCGCGTCGACATACATGGAGATATAAGTGTCAAGTCTGACAACGTTTTTTTGTTTGCCTGTGTATCAATTCTCTCCAGGAGTCCGGACCGAGACGTGTCGAATGAATCATTTGTCTTGATTGACGAACCAGAAAGTACCGAACCGAGAGGATGGCCGGTCGGCTGGACGGGGGTTACGGGATGTTATTACGTCTACTTCAATTTATCAATGTGAATGAACCTTAAACACCAAGGCACGTGGTGGCGTCCAAACCCACAACTTTTCTTCTACACCATGAGTAGCTTTCTTTCAAATGAACAGCCGGCGTCAAGACGCGACGTGATTCACCTTCATCGTGACGGTGTCCTACCTCTCTTTCTTGTCCTTTGAGTTTTTATGCCACCGACGTGGAACGTCTGTGTAAATTCTGGAGAACTCCAGGCGACGGGAATGCATAATGAGGAATATTACCATAAAACAACGTACGTCAGAATTTTAAAAAAATCCTTGTTTTAACTAACGTAGAAAGTTCAGAGATATTTTCCCACTGGGAAAAGGTGCCTCGCTAACAATTAACTGCACCTTCGTCTTTTATTTGACCAGATATTCCGTGTGACGTTCGGAATTTTTTACAAAAAAAAAAGAACTTTAGGACACGGAAGGAGAATTTCGCAATAAAAAAATCCGTAGTTTGCACAGCTTTAACAAACGTCCGGACGCTCTCCGTAACTTCATTTTTCATTATGAAACACTTGCAGGTTTGGACCGCGTTGTAATTAATTCTCACAGTTTGCGCTGCAGAATTAATTTGGGCGCGTTCAGAAAGCAGGCCGCGAAGAAAAATCGTAGCAGTCACACTGGGAGGTTTTGCCTTTCTGCGAGAAGCTGACGAATCAGACGGTGTATCTGCAAGGAGGAAGAAATACAAAAAGGACACTGGTAGAAACCCCTCAAAATTGGACGCTAACTGTAAAGAATTCGGCAAAATGATTTTTTTTACCTAAGAATTATAAATCCGTGGATGAATACATTTTTGATTCATTGTCTTTGAGTTTCTATTGATTTTCTCCCACACATAATGAAAGACGTGAAATAAAAAAGGATGAAAGTGCCATTTATGTTAAATTTACGTTTTCACCAGATCTTTGATGAATGAATCAAGCACTATAACATAAATGAGAACCAAAATCTAGACGCATTTCTTGATATTCCTAGGGAGTGTACATAACTGGTAGGAGTTGTATGTGCCAATAGATGTAACATATATATAATATTTTTTCTCGTCATTTCGATCCTTTTTATTTCATCTCTTCAATTAACCTCTAGCCCGGGATAAATGATTTTTTTGTTTTTATATGTTTGTTTACATTAAACCATCTATTGGGGTCTGTGTGTTTTTAACTGAGCATATAAATCGGTTAGCGGATCACAAAGCGTGATTGTTCAGACGCATTGTGGGCAAATTTTCTATTAGGAAGCTGGATGCACTTTTATATCTGTTTTTCAAAAATGTAGCGACATCAGTGTCAATAAGATATCGATTTTCTGTTGTAATGTGCATGGTTTGCGTAGCCTTGTTTAACATAGCAATAACCTCGCACCCACAGATTTACTTGGATCATGTGACGAAACTACGATCAATTGAAACTCGCTAATAATATAATCAGAATTGATTGGCATATAAACATTCATCCTATTTATTTTTCTTTTTTATTAAAATGTATTTATTTATATATAAATTCGGTGAGAGGTAGCTAGATATCCCGTCTGATGCCAACTACCTTTCAATTAAAGAAAAAGACACGAAATTTGGTGTAGTAGAATGCTCAGATTGCTTTCTAAGCGAAACCCCATAGTGTTTTAAATATAAGGATTTTTTTGTCTCTTGAAGTCTGTGATGAAAAGCGAAGGGAACTGAATATCGAGTGGTGAAATAATGTGGTATGAATGTCCTCGCAACCTCGACACTTTTTAAATTTTTTTTAGTATTATTTTGTTTTAATTTATTGCGCCTTCGTCATGACACAACGCGTCTCATAACTCCCATTGGGCGTTGAGAGCTTAGGAGTAATCCTCCGTTACTTTTTAAAGTAATTAAGCCGGCGGCGCTAGCCGAATGCGTTTACTACGCTCCGTGAAGTCACGAAGGGTAAGCGCATTCGAGACTCGCGGGTTCCTGATTGGGTGATCGGCCAGGAACCCCGGGATCTAACGGCGTCGAGCCCCTGGCCGAAGGGATAAAAGGCACTGACTCACTGCGACGTGACGAGACTTGACAATTATTAAAAGTAAAAGCACATTAATGGAAGATTACTCCCAAGTGTAAAGGACTCAACGCCCCTTAAGGGACTTGGAGACGCGTTGCGTCAAGATGTAGACGCAACAAATTAAAAAAAAATTGTCTTTGGGAGTAAGCCTCCATGGCGTAGTCCATAAGTCCGTTAGTCGTCAAGAGGACCGCCAGGTAGCATCTCCGCGTACGCGCCTCTCTCTCTTGCACGCTCCTGCGTCACTACCCAGCGGCCAGAAGTAGGAAGGAAATAGGATAGGGGTATTGAATTTGAATTGAATTGGCCTTATTTTACGTGGCGAGACTCAGGCCATGAGGCCTGCTCTTCCGTCTGACCACGCAAATTTCGTTACACTCCTTTCACCAATCATGGGAGAAAGAAGGTATTACTTGGGCGACGAAACAGGCGATTTGAATTTAGCTCAGAGGCGTCATTTAGGCTTGAGGATCTTTTACATGCAGTAAATGTACTAACATGGGACAGCCGGCTTTACTTCCCCTCCGAAGGAAGGCGTACGAAGGATTTTTTGCCTTAAAAATTCACGGCTTGATCGGGTTTGAACCGGCAAACTTGGGTATAGCAGTCCGATACGCTAACCGCTACACCATCGCCGCCGCACGGGGTAGGGTTTAGGACACTTCACGGGAGTTGGACTAGCCCTTGTGAAGCAGCTAAACTCGTTTTGTTTAAACAAATTTCACATGAGATTGTCCGGGAATCGAACGCCGACCTCCTTGGTGAAAGAGGCGAGCGACTTCGCTCTTGCGCTACGAGAAAGCACTTGATCATGTGTCATCCACGGATGTCAATCAATCCTCGTGGGTAATTCTACGTGAAATCGATCGAAAAAAGCATGATAACTTCGGATTGGTCTAAAAAGTTTTTTCTTCTTCAATGTGATGTTAAAAAAAGCTACAAGCATCATATTTAGTGCATATCTTTGATCTTTAACCTTGTATTTATTTAAACGGAAATATAGTAAAATTTCTGAGCATTTTGGACAAACTCCCCAAAAAATTCATTTTAATATAAAAAATGTTTCTTCTAGTAGTAAATAGTTCAAAGACAAGGTTTTTGTTTTATGATTCATATCATTTGCATTTTTTTACCAATGTTTTACTCCCGAATTCAAACTTGCTGTTTTCTAACTAATAACTAATCTCGATTTTCGAATTTGTTGACCCAAAATATTACACAAACTCTAAATTTTCAGGTAAAAAAGAACTGACATGTTACGACAAGTCTTTTTTTATCCTTTTTTCAACCAAATTATGTTTTTAACTTGACATTGATAGAAAAATTCAATTAATTAGTTCTTGAAATTAAAATATATTTCTAAACACCAAATATTTCTATCACAAATATCTTTTTAACACATAAATTGAACATTCCTGCTTTATGAACTTAATTTTTTTAGGCATCACTGCTAAAATAGATACATTAAGTAAAATATTTCCAATTTATTTGAAAATTTAAATTGTATTAATACCACTGAAAATTTAACAAATATCATTATTTCGATTTAAATTTGAATTTTGTGTAGATGCGTTGTTTGAATTTCATTATCTCTTTTTTCAGGTAAGAATCTGGAGTTCTTGTTGATGAAAAGACGGGTTATATGTAAGTACCAAAATATTTATTAATTGGCGCATTTTGTAATTCAAAGGATGGATATGATAATTTTATACATGCGATATTAATATGTCGTAAGACATGGGTCAACATTGTAAAATTCATATTTATTCTCCAGCTTTAAAGGATATTCAAATACTTATATTATCATCTATTGTTTTTGTTTTTCAAATCCCCAAAAGTGATTTCTTCTGCTAAGTACCCATAATGCCTCCGAAAAACTCCACGACAGTACGCGCAATAGTTTTAGGAGGGGAAGGGAGTACATTATGTACGACCCTGCAATCCGATCGCGAATTCACAAATCATCTAAACAATACTCAGTATAGAAATTTGCGAATCTCGAGACTTTCTTTTTTTAATTGGTTATTTAAGGTCGCAGCAACATCTTAGGTCATTAGCGACCACTATTGCTGTTAACGGTATGGTATCTATGAGGATGAAACGATATGGTGATGATAAGGGGTGAAAAGACGAACACAAATACAACCATGCCAGAGGCGGGGCTCGAACCCGCGACCGAGACTTCGGTCCGAGATCACTATGACACTACTGCCTTAGCGATCTCGGCCACCGGGCGACCGAGACGTTCTTTGTTAAAGGGGAAATTTACAGTTACCAGTCACCCGCGCTTACTATTGCTCCCATTGGCCCATCTCTCCTCCAGGCATTTCCCCTTCATACAGTACCGGGAGCAGTAGCTCAGTGCATCAACTGATGTCACTGCAGCGCCTCTGACCGGGAGGTCCTAGGTTCATGTCCTGACGGTGGCAGGATTTTCAACACTAGCTTTTCAGCTAGGTCGAATTCAGCCGCTGTCCGGAGGAGAATTCTAGCGGCCGGCTGCTCTGATCGGTAGTTTTCCGTGGTTTCTACGATCAACACCATGCGAATGCCGGAGCAGTTCCCTATGAAACGGGCCACGGAGCGCGCGCGATCTGTCTTTCCTCTGTCCTTGTCCTATCCTCTCCCCTTTACACACACTTACACAAACATGCACTACACTACCACATATTCTGGGAAATCGGTCGGAGCTTAGAGCTTGTCCCGGCTGGGGCGGTTCCCCGCTGGTGAGAGAGTCCTGGTTAGGGGGAAACCCCACTAGCCGACGGTAGGTTGGCACCGGATCTCGCCATCCGGCGGGGGAAGATCACCGCCATCTCCCGCAAAAAAACATGCACTACACTAACGGTACTAATGACCAAAAGAATTGACGCGTCCGGAAATACTCAAAAATCAATCAACCCTTATTTTGCTATTTTGCCTACTACCTTCTAACGACTCATAGCCCCACAGTTTCACAGCTGCTAACACTACCGTCAGAACGACTCTAACGCATTCCCGTCCCCAAGGACACTGCCTTTCTGTCCACGCTTCCGGGCCAATCCATAGACTGGGTTTTGCTCAGTCAACATTGCCCTGACTCTGCTGCGACTGCGACTGGTAGGTCCTCGGGTTAGAGTCGGGACCGTGACGGAATTTTTAAAGCTTCCTAAATTGTTACGTCTAATTCAAACGCGGCATAGAGGAATACTCTAGCGGAGGGCTGCTGTGATACGTAATTCCACACCTGTCGGGACCTTAGATCTTCTCCCGGTTGCGGTGATGTCTGGCATGCATACCTGAGCGCGGATGCCCCAGCGGAAATACATGGAGGAGGAATTCCTGCAACATGACGTGTAGGTCGGCGCCAAAACACACCCTGTGGATGAGGTCCTTTACGTCCTCCTCGTTCACCTCTTCCTGTCCCAGTAGCGGATCATTCACTCCGCATAGTCGCCATTACATTTGCAGTCATCATCACATGTGCAGTCACCATCACATTTCCAGTTACCGTCACGTTTCCAGTTACCGTCACATTTTCAGTTACCGTCACGTTTCCAGTTACCGTCACGTTTCCAGTTACCGTCACGTTTCCAGTTACCGTCACTTTTCAGTTACCGTCACTTTCAGTTCCGTACTTTCCGTCACTATCCCATTCACTGTAACCATTCACATTGTTACTATTATCATCCATCAACATCAGCAACCATCTAGTTACTATCTCTATCACCGCCACCACCAACCGTCTATCATCACACGAATGCACAACGCCAATATCACCACAGTCTTGTGCGACAGCCTGACCCGCCTCCGGCAGATTCAATTTCACCTATTGCTTATTGCCTTTGTACTCATTACGCTTCATTGATGAGCGCTAGCATTGGGTTTACCGAGGTTTCGCTCCCTGGTACCAAGGTTAGTTGCCCCAGGCTCTCCGCAAACGGACGAGAAGCAGCCGGAGCGCTATGAGAAATTTAAATGAAAAATTGATTGGTGTGAGAAATTCTTCGTGGAATTACGTAGCCGCTACTCGCTCCATTCTGTGAATGGAATGAGTTAATTGAGACTTATTTTTAATGCTTCTTTCCCTAAATACCTCTCTTTGTCCATGCCTCTGAACCACGCAGAAGAGATGGTATAGCTCACAATTCGTAGGTTCTCAGAACACTATCGACTTTAACATTAATGGCTAATACTGGTTTTAATTTTCCGATGATTTGTTGGCCTAGATATATCTTATTTCCAAAATCATTGGAAATATAATATGAAATGCCATATCTTAAATGATTGAAATGACTAACTTGTTCTAAGATTAATTATAATACAATTATAATTTTATCCATTTCTGTTTCTGTTCCTGAAATGTCGAATTATATCGTTTTTGTAGATGAATTCATGTTGTATTCCAGCGCAGTGTTGTAGAGCAGGGCTCTTCAGTTTTCTTTCTCTGGAGCACAGGACATGTGTTGCCGAGTTCTGCGCATGGCTGAGATCCAAATCGAAAGCTATCCGAAATTTAAAGGTCAAATTGTTGGATATGAGATATTGATCGGTCAACCCACGTTGCCGCGACTCAATCTATACTGTAACAATGTTTCGTACGTAGAGACGCACCAGAAGTCATATTCCAAAATATCACTTCTCATTTCTTTCGGATTAGACCTATTATTACATTACTCTACAGTAATTTATTTTTATTTGTTTGTTTTTACGTCAATACCGTTAACAACTATGTGTGACATGCTACTGTGTCAAGTAAATTCTGTGTACGTTTTCATAATTTTGTGATCCCTACCCTAAGCCATATACTACTTGAATTTCGAATACAGATATGAGCGTTTTTTGCAAGAATTGTTAACAAAAGTATTCGCTCCGATGTAATAAAATCTATTTTCAAGGGTTAATCAGCTATAGATTTGAGCTCTTATCCCACATCATGTCCTTCGTGAAAAAATAATACTCCCTGCGGCGACAACATGGAGAACGACAATTTGAATAACTATATTTCCCACTGAATTCTAGAAGACATGCACAGATAATGAAGTTACATTCATGTCCAGAAGCCAAACAAGGGACCATCTCAGCATTTACTCAAAGGATCAAGAAAGCTGGACGAAATAATCGAAAATAATACCACAAGTACTGCAATATTAATTTCATTCTTTAAAAAGAGTCGTGCAAAATACAACACTAATCGTATCCCGATGCAGTTACCCATTAGTGCCCACAGTTACCATTTGTTAACAAACATTGTAGAAACGGCGCAGCGGAGTTGTGTCAATGTCTGTTAAATAATTTACAAATTTTATTTCTTCAATACACAGAGTCAACCTAAATGAAACACATAAGCAACATTTTTCATTCCTGAATGCCATATGTCGATTTAGTCGTGATCACGAAGGCATTGTACACTCCTGGCCAGGGTGTAGACATCTCAATCGGGTTTTTGTCAAGTTTCCCTGATCCTTGAGCAAATGCTGAGATGGCCCCTTGCTTTGCTTCTGGACGTAAATTTAGCTTCACTATGCCCACGTTTTGTTGAACTTTCCTTTTGCTTGTAGTGGTAGCAGAGCTTAGATTGAGTTTCTATTTTGTTACCAATACAGAAAAATCAAATCTGTTTGTTCCTTTACTGTTAAAAATAAGTTTTCTGTAATTTTGCAACTTTTGAAAATATCTAGTTTTTGAAATGTTAATCCCTTTTTTAAATTTATTATTATTACTATGATTTTTCATCTTTCAACTATTAATAGTTAAATTGTTGGGAAGGATTCTGAAACTCAAGAAAGCGTGCGCAGATGATTTTCTCCCCCATACGTCACATACAGTTTTTGACTGTTTTTGACTAAATAAATAAATAAAAATAAATTGAGTCGGTTCAAATCTTCATCTAAAATCGTGCTTAGCTTAGCCGCCCCCCTCCGGACCCCGCACCGGGAGAGGTGGCTCAGAGCATCAATTGAGCATCATCGTCTCTGCAGTCCCTCTGACCGGGAAGTCTTATATTCGAGTCTCGACGGCGGCAGGATTTTCAATACTACCTAGAGAGCTTGGTCGAATTCTGTCGCTGTCTGGAGGAGAATTCTAGCGGCCGGATGCTCTGATCGGTAGTTTTCCGTGGTTTCTCCGATCAACACCAGGCGAATGCCGGAGCAGTACCTTAACAAAACGGGCCAAGGACCGCGCGCGATCTTTCCTTCTTCTTCCTTGGCCTATTCTCACCCCTTACACACACATACACACACACACACAACACTACCGCATTACACTACTAAAATGCGGAAGACCTGTCGGGAGCTTAGAACTTGTCCTTGCTGCAGTGGTGTGAGATAGACTGGTGGACGATACCTAATTTTTAATATACATCAATATTTGTCTGTTGAACCTAACCTGACCGTATAAAGTTCATGCTTTTATATCACTTAAGATAAGGATTACAAAATCAATATATTTTATTCAATTTTTTAAAATTTTACCCGCAATTGCGAATTTGAAATTAACTTTGTATTTGGACAGATCTATAATTTTATTTTAATCGATCATTTATTAAGACATAATTTTCTTAGCTGTAATTATTTCATCAGCCTTAGGGACTAAAAGAGTAATTAATATAGCTAAATTTGGAACAATAACTGTCAAGTAAGATCTCCCAAAGACTGTCAGGGACCAGGTATTCAGTGATGTACAGCCATTCCATAACACATGTACAACTTACTTTTAAATCTCGCGCCAATTTCTCTGGACGCTGTGCCCGCGAGCTCTAGTAAGCTTGATACCTTTCGCGTGACGTTCATGTGCCTGACATGCTGCAGGGTAACCGGTAATGCTTGCTTTGAACTATCTCCGCCCACTACCACCGACTCAACCACTTTCCGCAGTCTCTGTGGCCACTAGTTCGTCCCGTCCTCAAACTACCACTGCCCACCCAGCCACCCCCTTCCTCCTCCGTCCCTACCCACCGCCCGCACCGCCCCCTGCCGTCCGACTCCAGCCACCGCCACCGCCATCTGCCGGCGCGTAATCAAATTAATTAGCCCCCGCGCCGTCGCGATACGCGCGATAAAATATTTAACAGCTCAATTAACGGGAGCTTAATTGCTTGCCTGTCGGCGGTGCCCGTGCGGTCCGGCTCGCCGACCACCGCCGCCACCACCGCCGCCGCCACCGCCGCCGCCACCGCCGCCGCCACCGCCGCCGCCACCGCCGCCGCCACCGCCGCACGGTGGTTTGAAAGGCGAAAAAGCGGACAAAATCATTTTTCAAAATCCTCCAATTTGCTTCATTCTAGCATACATGAAAAGAAAAATGTCCAATGCTTTATATCTTATACTATATTTAGTTATTTTCTTGTCCATTGTTGTGTATAACGCGCGTGAAAACGGGAGATTTATAAGAGTCTGGACGGCCATAAATTCATCCCATTTTAGAATCCTCATTTCTCGGTTACTATTAAACTTATTAAAATAAATTTTTTTCTTGTTACTTTTTAATACTTTATAACTACATTTCTTGTAAAAACAAAATTTATCACTTTCACATAAGTTGTAAATAAATTCTTGAAATCAAGTCTGTTAGAAGCACCATTCTACTTGCGTTCCTTGACTTACAAAAAAATGTACGTCTATGTATGTCATGAAACTTGCAGTAACATCTGCGGAAATACCAGGGAACACGTTCATGTAGGTTTCATCTGCAACTACTTGCAACTCTGGAAACGAGAAGAAAGAGAACGTTCTCCCGCGCGGCCGGCCGTGCGGCCGCGGCAGCGCGCTATTGACGAGAAACAGACGCCGGAGAGCGAGGGCTGCTTTGACACATTTATAACCTATGGCCAAACTCCGACATTAGGGAACAAGGGGACCCTTGCAGTGGTTGTAATGTGCTCGCTAGCTTTTAGTGTGAACGAAAGAGCTCCCGGGCTGTAGTCTGGACGAGTTCTTCAGTAGTGTTACATGTGCAGTGTGGTGCAGTGTGGGAAGTGCAAAATGAATTTCACAGTAATTCGTAGTGAGCTCCATCAAAAAATTAGAGAAAAGAAAAATGATTGTCGTGCAAAACAAGAACAATTTGTGGTAGCACATCTCATGAACAAATTTGACTTAAACGTATTTGAAGATGTCAAGAAAACATTGTATCAGTGCGTAAGATCTTTTTTCTTCCTTATTTCGAACGTTGGAGAAAGTATCACCGTAGAGAAGAGTTTTTCGAAAAGAAGAATGCAGATTGGTTAACAAAAACATGCAAATTCCAGTCATACCTCTGAGGGATTCTGAACAGACAGAAGTAAAAAAGAAAAGTCAAACCTCTGAGGGATTCTGTTAGGACATCAGAGCTTGCATATGCGACCTCTATGAAATTAAGGGCAGAAGGAGACGATCCGTCAGCTAAATTATTGAAAGAAGCAACAACAACAACAACACCAACTAGAGGAAAAAGAATAAGAGAAGCTTGGAAGCGAAGGGGCATACAATCAACGAGAATGTCAGTGGAAAAAGCCCTGTCGTTTATGATCAATGCAAAGTTATCGAAACATTAATACAAAATTCATAATCATGACCTGTACCCGACTTATTATGCCATTCTAAATGCTAAAAAGAATACTTATCCTCAGAATATCTCTATCAAAGAAACTGAATGTGAAGTGAAATTACAGGATTTGCTTGATCATACTGCCGCCCGAATTTTAAAACTACTACCCGACAATGATACAAATAATTGTGCTTCTACCTACATATTACATTACAAGTGGGTTTTTATGGCAGCTCCGGACACTCCCAGTATAAACAAACTTGGACTGAAGCTGAATGCCGTGACGAGCACTTATTTATGTCATCAGTCGTGCCTATTCGCCTCGTCAATAGTAAAACGAATTATTGAATGGAAAAACCCCAGAACATCATCTACCCGTGACTGCAGACCTATTCGCTTGAGGTGGATTCACGAAACTTCAGAAATATCTAGGGGAGAAAGGGATTACATTAATAATGAGATTGAGAATTTGCAGAATTTAAGTCTCAATAACGTACAAGTAAAACACTCCCTAATATTATCAATGATTGATGGAAACATTTGTAATGCTCTAGCAGACACGTCAAGCATGAAATGTTACATTTGTGGCGCAAAAATATCATAAATAAACAATGTTTCTAAAGTGACAGACAAAATCGTTGAAGTTTCACTCTTAGAATTTGGCATTTCCGTACTGCACGCCCATATACGATTTTTTGAACGTCTCCTGCATATTTCATATCGGTTAGATTGTAAAAAATGGAAAGTGAGTGTGAAAGATGGCAGTAGAGATTTATTGGAAAGGAAGAAGAGACGCGTTCAATAATTGTTTAAAAGTAGATTAGGCCTCCAAGTAGATATACCAAAGCCTGGATACGGATCTTCAAACGATGGAAACACTGCCCGGAGGCTTTTGAAAATCCTGGGTAGCTTCAGAAATAACTGGAATAGACTGTGACCTAATTTCTCGCTTTGGAATAATTTTGAAAACAATTTCATCTGGTCATGAAATTAATGTTCTGGAGTTCAATTTCTACGCCAAAGAAACAGCACATTTATTTGTAAGATTATATCCGTGGTATTATATGCCTCCAACAGTTCATAAAATTTTAATACATGGTGCTTCCATAATAAACGCTGCAATTTTACCAATTGGAGAACTTTCAGAAGAAGTAATAGAATCCAGGAACAAAGGCATCAGGAAGTTCAAAGAACACCACACCAGAAACACTTCGAGACTTTCCACTAATTGTGACCTATTCCAGCGATTGTTATTGAGCTCTGACCCTTTGATTTCCACTGTTGGTGGCCTTCCAAAGAAAATCGAAAACAACTTCCTCAGGAAGTCCGTGATTTATTACTGATTCCCGCAGACGAAACTGGAGAACAAGAGGAAGACGACTCTGAAGAATCCGATGCTACCAACACTGAAGATGCATAATAATTTCGCAGTAAGTAGTGTGATCCACTTTAATAACAAATGAACTTCAAATAAACATTAAAAGTAGAGTTCTAGATTAAAATCATTTCATTTTATTGAGAAAAACTATTTTTGTCCGCTTTTTTGCCAATCCGTACCATAGTGCGGCGCCGCCACCGCCTTCAAATATTTACGCTTGCGCTAGTCGAAGGGCGTATTCCCCTTAAATTTTTGAGGGCCACCCGATCGCGTGGCACAAGGAGGCTTTCTCCCTCTCGGTGATGCTGTCCACGATGACGATGATAATGTGATAATTACATAAGTACGACGATGAGAGCGACGATAATGTGAAGGCGATTACGATGTCGATGATGTCGGCAGGGAGGAAGATGATGACGACGATGATGGCGACAATAACTGTCGTGATGTTTGACAATAATGACGCTGATGACGATGCTGACGCTGAGATGACGACGAAGACGCTGACGCTGGCGACGAAAACGCTGGCGCTGACGTTGGCGACGAAGACGCTCAACCTAAAATTCAAATCATATCCTGCGAAACGTCTTGGACTTGGTGTAACATTCTGAAGACGTAATAAATAGATTTCAAACCAGTCGGCGTGTCAATGGTATTTGAATTTATAACCTTCTAAATATATTAATATAAACATGGAAGTATAACGAGTGGAAAAGTAGTAATCATTCACAAACGCGATTTATTATTCAATTAGTGGCCGACTGTTTCGAGTATTTTTACTCTCATCTTCAGTGCATCCAAGAAAATTGGTAAACTTGAGTAGTGGTACGCTTGTTAACCGGTGCCATTTTGTACAAGTATTGTAAAGTTCCTCAATATTTCTGCGAAAACCGCCGAGTTAATAAAAATTAAAAATGTCCTTCTAAGAAATGTGCTTGTGGTCGTGCTCTTTGCAAATCATACTCTAATTTTCTTTTTCCTCTTAACTTTATCTAGTCAAAAAGATCTGTTCTGGCCAATATGATGTTCCTAATTTAGTCTCCATCCTCATTCTCCCACCTGAAAATGAAAACCGCGACCGTCGAGAGAATATTACAGTAAAATTGGATTCCTTTCTCCCTCATTTATGTCGGCTGGGAGACAGGAATTTCGGACTGCCTTCGTGCGAAAAGGGTACAACTCCATTCTCTTTATATTACGGACAAAGACGAAAATTACGATGAAAATTTTGTATTAGGATTTTTTATATACTATTCATATATTTTTAACTTAATGTTTTAATTGTGAATGTTTCTTCACAAACTTGTGGAATCTCTGACGCAATACTACAAAATATAGCACACATACTGTAGGGCAGCCAAGGAAATAAATGGAATGGAAATCACAAACGAGTTTGTCTATTTGTTCTTAGGTTGTAATATAGTTAGGTCAGGAATGTCAAGATTGCGAGGAAGGGAACTAACATGCTAGAATTTGGGTGACCTGCATCTAAAGTATCTTGTGTTAGATTTAAAACGAAGAATTGTTAAAAATCCTTCAGAAGGAGTACGTCCCTCAAAATCTACCTCATGAGAGTCTGGGCCATTTCCTTCACAAAAACAAATAAATTATCGATTACACAATTTTTATAGTGATTAGTTAATATATCATATTCATTAACATATGAATTACCCCAAAATTTCGAATACCAAACCTAAATAAGTCCGACTTCCAAAAAAATAGGTACAATACATGAGCTGATGAAGTTTTTAAGACGAGTGTTAAAAATGATTTTTTCTACGTATTTTATCCAGCTGTCAGCCCTTAACGTCCCAATGGGATGAATATTCGACCATACACTGGACACCAACACAAACGCGGGCTCCTTTGTTGCGGGGTCAGCAGGACGCGATGTCCTCAGCAGATTCATAAGAGGCAAAAGTAAATATTCATGCTCATGTCGGGCCACAAACCAGCGACCCTTCTGACCGAGTCAGTTCACACTCTTGGACACCACCACAATCCAGGTCGGCAAAACAGTTATCATACATGCAAAAATAATTTAAATAAAATTCAAAAGATTTTTTAAAATATTTCCTTCGACTCCCAAATGAAGGTGATGAAACAACTAGTCGGTCCCAAATCGCCCCCGATTCGTCCCTGACTTGTCCTGACTCCGCCCCGACTCCGCCCCGACTCCGCCCCGCCCGCCCCACCCGCCCCCCCGCCCGACCCGCCCGCCCGCACCGACTCCGCCCGCGACTCCGCCCGCGACTCGCCCGTGACTCGCCCGCGACACGGCTCCGTTTCGCCTCCAGGCCTCCCGACATTTTTCGACTCCCAAATGAATGTGATGTAAAGTAAATTCAAACGAAATTCCATTCACATTTCGCTTTCTCCATTTGGCAAGAAACTGCTTGCGGGGCGGTGGGCGCCGGCCCGCGGTCCGCGTTGACGCCTCCGCGGCTCAATAAAGCGCGCCGTCACCCGCACAAAAGGCGCGGCCGCTCGCCCCGCTGCACTCGGCGCCTCGCCTGGCAGGTGCCACCCGCCCACGCCATGTCCTGCAACGCCACCGCCACACCCCCGTCACGCCTTGCCTTCGGTTTATCGCAGCCCGCCCCGCCCCTGCCCCGCCCCTCCCCTCCGCCCCCCCCCCCCCCCCCCCCCCCCCCCCCCCCCCCACGACACGCCCCGGACACCCCACCGCCGCCGTCCCCCCCCCCTCCCCGACTCGTCCCCGACTCGTCCCCGACTCGTCCCCGACTCGTCCCCGCTCGTCCCCGACTCGTCCCCACTCGCCCCACTCGGCCCCTCCGGCCCCTCCGGCCCCCCGACTCGGCCTCCGACTCTTGCTCGTCATCACCCGACCACGCCCTAGTCTCGCCTTTGCCCTGATCCTATTTCTCCCCTCACCTCACTTTGTCCCCCCTCGCCGCCCCTTTCCCCCCCCTTTTTAAGGCCAAACCCCCCCCCTCTTGGCTTCTCGCATGACACGCCCCTTTGCCCGTCATCCCATGCCCCCGCCGCCAGGCAAGCTCTCTCAGCCCCTCCCTCAACTCCCCCTCTGGGCCTCCTGCGTCGCTCACCCCGTGATATCGCAGTGCCTTCAACATAGTCTCAGGATTCACCCCCGAACCCTAATCTACTCTCCACTGATGGCAACCACCTCGAAACGTCCTACCACTGCTCGTCTCGCCAATGGCCGCACCAACCAATGTTCGTCTCCGTCGCCGATTGTCACCGCCGACTATTGTCCCCGCCATAGTTAATCCCCACCGCAGATTGTCGCCGCCGTCGAGTGTCCCGGCCACCGATAATCCCTCACAAATTGTTCCCGACGCCGATAGTCCCTGGCGCCGATGGTCCCAGCAGCCGATTATCCCGCAGCCAATTGTCTCCAATGCCGATAGGCCTCGGCGCTTATTGCTCCCGACGTCGATTGTGCCCGCCGCCGATTGTCTTCTCCGATTGGCCTGATTGCCCCTCCGGTGTGCCCCGGCGCCGTTGTCCCGCCGCCCGCCATTCCGCCCCTTGGCCCCCGCCGCCGATTGCCCCCGCCGCCGATTGCCCCCGCCGCCGATTGCCCCCGCCGCCGATTGCCCCGCCGCCGATTGCCCCCGCCGCCGATTGCCCCGCCGCCGATTGCCCCGCCGCCGATTGCCCCCGCCGCCGATTGTCCCCGCCGCCGATTGCCCCGCCGCCGATTGCCCCCGCCGCCGATTGCCCCCGCCGCCGATTGCCCTCGCCGCCGATTGCCCTCGCCGCGGATTGCACCGCCGCCGATTGCCCCGCCGCCGATTGCCCCGCCGCCGATTGCTCCGCCGCCGATTGCCCCGCCGCCGATTGCCCCGCCGCCGATTACCCCGCCGCCGATTGCCCCCGCCGCCGATTGCCCCCGCCGCCGATTGCCCCCGCCGCCGATTGCCCCCGCCGCCGATTGCCCCCGCCGCCGATTGCCCCGCCGCCGATTGCCCCCGCCGCCGATTGCCCCCCCGCCGATTGCCCCCGCCGCCGATTGCCCCCGCCGCCGATTACCCCGCCGCCGATTGCTCCGCCGCCGATTGCCCCGCCGCCGATTGCCCCGCCGCCGATTGCTCCGCCGCCGATTTCCCCGCCGCCGATTGCCCCCGCCGCCGATTGCTCCGCCGCCGATTGCCCCCGCCGCCGATTGCCCCCGCCGCCGATTACCCCCTGTCGGTGGTCCTTGTCAGCGATTGCGTCCGTTAGCGATTGTCCCCGTCTCCGTTTTTGCAGCTGACGGTTGTCGATCCTCTCGATTCCAACTCTTTCTCATGTCCATCGAACGGGGTATAGAAGAGCAATGTGGAACGCAGGCGAGGCCGTGGCGGAACTGGGGTTTGCATGGGCGGAAGAGGGATGAGTGGCAGAAAGGACGAGTGGGGGAGGGGCAGAAATATCGCCGGCGTTAATTAACACGAAGGACGCGTCGCGCTGACGGCCGGCAAAGCTCCGATTCACGGGAGGCAGCGTTCCTGGCGGCGGCGGCCGGAACTAATGGAGCCCTCTGCCGCTCCATCAGCGCCTGCCACGCGGGGCGGGGGAGGGGGAGGGGGTGGAGATGAAATGCGAGAAGGGGCGTCGTCGCCGAGCGCGTGGAAGGGTTTTGGGGAGGGGGAAGGCAAAGAGAAAGGAAGCCAACCGCGGTGCTGGACCGATGAGGGTATGGGGGTGAAATAAATGCTCCTGCTGCAACGGGGATGGGAGAGTTAGAAATTGGGGAAAGGGAGAGGGAGACGGAAATGAGAAAAAAAGGAGAAAAAGGAAGAGAAAGGGGAAAGGGAAGAGAAAAGGAAATGGACTTAAATAGAAAAATAAACGGGTGAAAGAGACAGAGAGAGGGACAGAGAAAGGGAAACAAAAATGGAAGGAAAAGGAAGAGAGGGAAAAAGAGAGAGAGCGGGGGAATACGGGAAAAGGAGAGAGAGAGGAAAAGAGAAACAGAAAGCGAAGGGGTGAATAGGAGGTTAAAGAGAGGGGGGCAATCAGAGAAAGAGGGAGAGAAGGATACATCGTGTGGGTCTCGTGGAATTGAAAATTAAAAGGTAAGAGAGCGAGGAAGGCAGGGTAAGAGATGGTAGCTGGAGGTATGGAAGCAACAAAATTCCTACACGGAGTGTTCTCAAAATTGAATTTTGTCCGTTGAACGAAAGTTGAAGTTATGTTTTTAATAGCCCGTACTATGTGTGGGAATCAAATGTTGGCGTACCCGACTGCAGCACTCAGAATGGAATAACTACGCTTCGGTACTTCCCAAGAGATGTCATGGTCACACACAACGATAATGATTATGATGATAATGATATGGCATTGGAAAAGTCCATACACTAGATCGAAAGTACCGGGAGCGGTAGCTCAATGCATCATCTGATGTCACTGCAGCGCCTCTGACCGGGAGGTCCTAGGTTACACTCCCCACGGCGCCAGGATTTTCGACACTAGCTTTTCAGCTGGGTCCAATTCAGTCGATGTCTAGAGGAGAATTCTAGCGGCCGGCTGCTCTGATCGGTAGTTTTCCGTGGTTTCTCCGATCAACACCAGGCGAATGCCGGTGCAGTATCCTTACCAAACGGATTACGGACCGCGCGCGATCTTTCCTTCCTCTTCCTTATCCTATCCTCTCCCCTTACACACACACACACTAATCTGCACTACACTATCTCATATTCCGGGAGATCGGTCGGGAGCTTAGAGCTTGTCCCGTCTGGGGCGGTGCCTCGTTGGTGGGAGAGTCCTGGATAGGGGGAAACCCCACGACGGTAGGTCGGCGCCGGATCTCGTCATCCAGCGGGGAAAGATCACCGCCATCTCCCGAGAAAAAACCTGCACTACACTAACGGGACTAACGTTCAAAGTAGTTGACGAGCCCGGCAACACGAAAAAATCAATCAATCAAATCAATTAGATCGAAAGTTAGAACTAAAATACATAAAAATTTGAAACTATAAAAAAATTCAAACAATATATTCAATAATATTGAATTACATGTGTTTATATTTTATAAATATGTAGAATATAAGACTTGAAGAATATCATTAGTTTTAAAAATACGTTATACAATAAAAAACTGTTACAAATGCAACTCTTATTACTATCCTGTGGCTAAATTATTTGCACATTTCTTAATTCACAATTTGATAGATGAACGACCCCTTCCATAGCAGTTGATGTCCGAGTTTAGACTGAATAGATTGAAGAAAATTAAATATTAATGTAATGTTTATACTTTGCATCCCTCTTTATATAACACGAAGTTTACTATTTCATTCGAAACGGTTAAAGGAAATATAAAAACAGGCAATATTATGAAAAGTTTTCGCAAGGGCGAAATTAAAGATATCTTGTGAGTAAATGGTGTTATGTAAGAAGACAGTCAAAATATGACTGTCTCCTCTCCTCTCCTGTTTAAAAACTTGATGCGCGCTCGACAAGTGGGGCAGGGCAGTCTCCTTCATTTGGACTTCATTTTGAGACTCCGTAGGTTAACTATCACACTCTACTTATTGTCTCACATAGTTGAATTTGTGAATCTGTGCTGAAGTTATAGGAATGGTGAATAAGAATAGTAATAATAATAATAATAATAATAATAATATAATAATAATAATAATAATAATAATAATAATAATATCTTCTGGTCTGGTTTATAGACTTCGCCGTCGTAAACACCAACAACATCATGACAACATACCAGACGAAGTTGGGCAAATATAGAGAACTGGCGCAAACTGTGAGAGAAACTGTGAGCTCTAACACTTGCCAAAATTATACCCATAGTATTGTCAGCCACCGGCGTCGTCCCGAAGGTCACCATCGAGGCGTTGGACGGTCTGAACATAAAAAAAAAAACATAATGATTAATATTCAGAAATCGGTACTGATCAATACCTGCTCTCTGGTCAGAAAATACACGGGTGAAAACGTGTAAAAATATGAGATAATAATTTTCTATAATTGATAATTAAGTAATAACTGTCTGTTTGATATTTTATATCCTTTATATAAATTTTATTTGATAATAATGTTTTAATGTACTTTTGATGTACTTCGCAAGTTCTTGAACTAATGAGGTTATTAATGTTGGACTTGCGGACACATAGCTAAGTCTCTCCTATCAATACCAGCTTAGAAGGCTCTGTTGTCCCTCTAATCAGGAGATCCTATGGTTCGCGCTCCCACGGTGGCAGGATTTTTCGACATAGATAGGTCGATTTCAGTTACTGTCTGAAGGATAATTCTAGTGGCCGGTTTCTCGAAACCTTTCAACGAAAACGAGACCTACACCATTTTCTTCAACGTCCTTCACACTATCCTAAAACAAAATTTAATAAAAATCCAAGTGCCATTTTTATCAATATTTTGAAAATGTCCCTGGGACTTCATGTAAAGTACTCGCCCCAAATAAGAATTGTAACCGCCCATATGTCGTGTTCCATTGATTTTTGAGAACACCCGAGAACGTCAAGACACGACAAGATGCAATTATAGTGTTACCGAATTGCAAGAGATCGCGCCAGCAGTATATGGTATCCCTTGCGAGAATTTATTAAAGTTTCTGAACGCACTCGCGTAGTATGGAACGATAACCAATCAAAATCACCCTTGCAAATATCAGCACTAGCGCAAAGCACCGCTACGAAAAGCTCTCTCTTTTGCTGCCAACCGCCGATCTGGACGCACCGAAATTGTTCGTGTTGGACGGAGAGGAGAATTCGCCGTATTTCGGCGATAAGAAGCTTGGAAAAGGTAATTCGTCTCATCATGTTAAAATAACGATACCATGTATGAGAGAACTGAGAATTTGAAATAATGAATATTCTGGTAAATTCACGTGAACGCATTAGGTAGAAATATACTATTTTTCTATCGAGGAAATAATATATTTCAATGTTCTAGAACGTATACTGAAGTAGAAAGCATGTGCTATAGGAAATGTTTCTTTCTATTTCCAGCTTTTTTTCTTTCTGTTTTTCGTCTTGGCTTACCACGTAAGAAATTCATTACGCGGAGATATTGCAGTCATATTGTATAAAATTCGAAGGACTGTGGTAGCGATTCACCAGAGCACGTGTTCGCCGAAGCAAGGGGTTGCCACGACCTTGAAAGGATCTGGGTCGCCGTCGCCGCTCCAAGCTGTGGAAATATTTCTTCGAGACGACGTGTCGTGAGTGAGAAAACTTCACTAGAAATTCTCAAAAAAATGTTTAAATAAGCGATAATTATGCTACAGAGATAGAATTCACTCACTTACAGACGTAGATAGTCGAGTAATTATATTAAAATAATTTAAACGTAATCTTTTACAATATTGCAGTCGTAAAAGATGCCAGATAGCTAATTCATATAAAGAATTGTAATAACCTATTTTTTTCATTTTTCTATTAACGATAACATTTGTTCTTTTAGTATGTGTTTTCAATTTATTGTTTAATCGTTTTCAAATTGTTCAAAACCAATAATTAGTAAAAGAGTTATTAATTGTACGTTCATTGCAATACAATATTTTTTTGCTGATTAAATTGAATACAGTAATAATCTACGTGAAAGTGAAATAACGTCTTGTATATATTTCATCCACTATTCAAGTGACAATTTCTTTGAAAGGGTGTATGTAAAGGGCATTTTGGTATGTGATTCTTTTTCAGTATTTTCTGTTTCCATGTATTACTGTCTTGTGTACAGGTATTTTATTGTGTTTTTTGTGAAGTGAAGGGTATTATAATTTTATGTAAAGTGTTTACGGGAGTGTTTAAAACGCAACTGCAGTTTTTAGGTAATCACGTAATTGCTAAAAGTAGAGCAAGTGATAGAATTTTCCAATGCAATTGTAAATGCTAGATAAAATTGTATTCAAATATTTAACAGAATATATCTAGAACTCTGTTCATAGTTAAAATATTAACTTGCCTATGTTTCTTTAATTACAAAAAAACAGGTCAAAAGACGAACCCACTCCTGTAGGGCAGTTAGGACACATAAAACCATTCCTAATTTTAGGTGTGATATTGTCATAACAAGTTACAGGTCAAGTAATACTAATAGGTTACGTGAGTGACCCTGTAGGCTTTTTAGGGAATATAGTGAAAAGGTACAGCGGTCACAGAATTACGTTTTCAAATTCTAGGGTCCGCGTCATCAGCCACATAGATTGGGGAATATCAATTTTGCAGGAAATCAGCTAAACGGTTTAGCCGCTATCGTTTTTCACAGACAGACGTTTTGCCGTCAGTCGATTTTTCAGTATAAGGAACTCACAAAACAAGAATTCTGCCTCCACCACGTGTTAGAGGATTTTTTTCTAAATTTAGCAACTGGATTTATCCACTTTTTCGTTTCCAGGGCTCTGTAATAAGCCTTTTTCCGCCAGAAATTCGCCGGTTTTTTTCGCGCAGCATTACAAAACTTTCCCTCTACTCCGTAGCGAGCAAGTAAAAATCGGGCATGCGCGCTGTCACGCATTCCATACCGCTGTCGGCTTACGGGCGAGCTCACAGTTTCTTCTGCGGTGTTACTTCCAGCCCACCGCCCCCTGAACTCCATCGCACACTCGCTGCCTCCACCCCCACCGCTGCTCTTTGCCTCCCCCTCCACAATCTCTCCGCTGCACTTCCACAGCAAGAGCTACTTGGACTGGAGTTACGAACAAGTAGTTTTGGGTGGAGGGCAGCGGGGAGCGGGGAAATTTCCGGATTTCTGTGTTTGTACGCCTCGAGAGAATGTGTGGAGGTAGGTGGAAATAATCTAGTTACGCTTGGCACACGGAGCGTAGAAATGAAATGGAAGAGACTAATTAGTATTGCCATTAATTACGTATTTCTTTTTCTTGCTTACAGTTCAAAGATGTGAATGTTATATGTTCAAAACCGACATCTTACGTGTAACAAATCCCTAACATTGATTTCCAACTTGACATTGATAGAAAAATTTCAATGTGAAGGTTCGAAATAAATGTTTGGGATTTGTTAGTCCTAAGATGTCGGTTTTGAACAAATAATATTTGTTAGTTCTATAGAAATTAAAATGACCTAATTTCTACATAATTAATTAACAGTATGTTTAAATGAATATGTGAATAACATATTCATACAACACTCTGCCTTAATTAATTTATTTTCAGTGTTTTTAATTTTATAAACGAAAACATTTATTGATATTCATTTATTGATTCAGTTCAATTTGTATTAGCTGACTTGCGTTCTTATAGTCGTATCTGACTATTTTTCTAGTCCTGGTAAAAACCACAAACATGTTTGTTGTGGACGAAACAGAACAAAGCTGTGTAAAATTGTTAATAAATGATTAACCGCAGTTGAGGCAAAAATAAATTGGCAATTCTGTTACAATTGGGCTAATTGAATGATTGTATCATTATGATTCAAATCATGACTCACAAAATTTTCCAGATTGCCAACCTTTAATGTTTGTTCCAAAACTTGATCACACTATACGTAAAATAGTTGGATAACACTTCTCAGGTATTACAAAAAGGTGAATTAACGGTGTGGCGTCATGATCAGAATTGTGGCTCAAACGTTACACTCGTTCCCTTTATTCTGGTTACAACAGTTTATTTCCCGATTATTGTTGTTCAAATTCTTGACAGATGATGGATCACACAATAGGTAAAAGTAGTATGGATATTCTATTCCAATGGGGTGAATTAACGACTGTGTAATCATGATTGGGATGTGACTCAAACCTTTACACATCGCTCACCTTTAGTTCTTGTTCCAAGAATATATTTCTCGATTGTTGTTGTGCTAATTCTTGATAGATGATGGATCGCACTACAGGTAAAAGTAGTCTGGATATTCTATTCCAATGAGGTGAATTAACGACTGTGTAATCATGATTGGGACGTGACTCAAACCTTTACACATCGCTCACCTTTAGTTCTTGTTCCAAGAATATATTTCTCGATTGTTGTTGTGCTAATTCTTGATAGATAATGGATCGCACTACAGGTAAAAGTAGTCTGGATATTCTATTCCAATGGGGTGAATTAACGACTGTGTAATCATGATTGGGACTGTGACTCAAACCTTTACACATCGCTCACCTTTAGTTCTTGTTGCAGCGTATTCTTTCTTTTCTTGTTCCCCGCGGCCATGCATTAGGTCGTTGCGGAGCGATGTCGGGCCGTGAATCTCAGGTCTGCCGCCGGCCGCCTACAAATCTTCCGTCCCCCTCTCACCGGTGCCGTGGTGGGAGGAGGGCAGGAGGGGCAGAATTCTACTCTAATACGCATGATGTAGCGTTGTTATCCCTGGTTGTTCTTGTGAACTTGGTCAAAGGTGCATGCAGCACGTAATGTATACGTTATTGTCGCCATAGGTAAAAAGAAGAAACTGCTAGTTTTTAGCCGTTCCGGTTATTCCATCGTGAACCACAAAGTACCCGTGGGGAGTCAGAGCATGCACGCTGTTCTCCGTATCTCCGTCGCCGCCAGGTCAATGGAGTGGTCCACTCGAAACTAGGTGATCGGTCCATCGCCCCCTCGCCGGTTGATTGATTGATTGATTGATTGAAGTGATTCCGGGCGCGCCAACTACTGAAGTCGTTCGTCCCGTAAGTGTAATGCATGATTCTTCAACGCGATGTGGCGGTGATCTTCCCCCGCTGTATGGCAAGATCCGTCTCCGACCCACCGATGACTAGCGGGATTTTCCCCAACCAGGTATCTCCTGCCAGCGGGGCACAACTCAGCCGGGACAATCTCTAAGCCCCCGACCGGTCTCCCGGTATGTGTGGTTGTATAGTTTATGTTGGTGTAAGTGTGTGTGTGTGTGTGTGTGTGTGTGAGTGTGTGTGTGTGTGTAAGGAGAGAGGATAGGACAAGGAAGAGAAAGGAAAGATCGCGCGCGGTCCGTGGCCCGTTTGGTAGGGTACTGCTCCGGCATTCGCCAGGTATTGATCGGAGAAACCATGAAAACTACCGATCAGAGCAGCGGATCGCTAGAATTCCCCTCCAGACAGCGCCTTAATTCGACCTAGCTGAAAAGCTAGTGTGGAAAATCCTCCAGCCGTCGAGGCTCGAACTTCGGACCTCCCGGTCAGAGGCACTGCAGTGACATCAATTGATGCACTGAGCCACCACTCCCGGTCCGTGCCGGGAAAAGGCACTGGATGAGGTGCCTCGGTGCATCAACTTCACTCTTTACTCATACACTTACGTTAACATGCACCACACCACCACACATGTCGGGAGACCGGTCGGGGACGGAATTTGTTCTGACTGGGGCGGTACCCCGCTGGTGAGTGAAACCTGGTTGGAAAAAACCGTTAGCCGATGGTAGGTCGGCGCCGGATCTCGCCATCCATCGTGAGAAGATAACCGCCACCTCCAGAGGGGAAAACATTCATCTACACTTACCGGACTCATGACATTAATAGTTCGTGCGCCCTGAATCACTAAGAATCAACCACTATGATATTAGAATAGGTTTATTAGTGTTATTACCTTGATTAGGATTTATATCCGTATAATAATGATATTGACAAATTTAGGGTTGTGTGAAATAATGTAAATATCCTTATCTTTAAAAAAAGGAGCTAGAATGCACACATAATAAAAAATTATAAGACAATGGATGTACTAATTGTATTTTGTTACTGTTGTAAGTTTGCTGTTCTATTAAGTAAGAAATCCCTATCAAAACATTTTTCCAGAAAATTGCATGTGGAATATATACAGTAGTTTGAAAGGGAGATATTAACAATACACTTTCATCGGTTGATGAAACAAAGCAATAATCTAAAACCGAGACCACCATTTCAGTTACTGGGTCAAAAAAAAGAAACAACTCATTTTGGTCACCGACAACAAAACAAGGCACGCGTAAAGGAGTATTTGTAGACAATTCTCTCATAAATTTACACAAGAATTATTTGCGTAAAAAGAGAGAGAAAGAGAGCGAGAGAAGGAAAGACAGTGAGAGAAGGAGAAAGAGAGTTAGAGAAGGAGAGAGAGAGAGAGAAGGAGAGAGAGTGAGAGAAGGAGAGAGAGGAGAGAAGGAGAGAGAGAGTGAGAGGAGAGAGAGAGGGAGAGGAGAGAGAGAGGGAGAGGAGAGAGAGAGGAGAGGAGAGAGAGAGGGGGGAGAGGAGAGAGAGAGAGTGAGGAGAGAGAAGGAGAGAGAGAGGAGAGAGGAGAGAAGAGAGAAGAGGGAAAGAAGGGGAGAGAAGGAGAGAAGGAGAGAGAGAAAGGGAGAGGAGAGAGAGAAAGGGAGAGAAGGGAGAGAAGAGAGAGAGAGAAAGAGACAGAGAGGGAGAAAGGGAGAGAAGGGGAGAGTGTGAGAGCGAGCGGGTGGGAGTGTGGGAGATAGTGTTTAGCAACAAAATGGTCAGACTATCAAACAACGTAGCTTGGAACTGCACGGAAAAATATCTGTAAAAACTTTAGTGTTCCTACCCCAGCCTTTCAGTCCCGAATTGTTACCACATTTCCGGAAATGTTTGAATTCTTGACTATCCCAGCGTATAGCAAATTTAGCCATGATAATAATATTTTGTGATGGAAAATATGTTCCATTGTTTAACGGTTAAGTTTTATTTATTTAGTTTGCAGATTAATGAAATATTGTGTCAAACTGTTACCGTATTTGTTGGTAGAAGTGTTGATAAAAGCGATCTGTACATTTTATTACGTATTTAATAGTTAACACATAAAAAATAATATATTTAGCTATGATTTTAATTAATGCATGATCCTTTCAAATTTGCAATGAATATTATACTTTAAAATACAATGTATTTTTGACAGACTGGAAATTCTGAAAATTTTCCGCTAGATTAGCTGGGTGAGGTCTTTGTTGAAAGTAATTCAGCGGAATTACCAAGTTTCTAACTCCTAATTACTTCCCCTAATTAAAGCGGAATTAATTGAAGGCTTATAACTGTATTGAAAAGTTGCGTCGTTTATTTCATTTAGACCTAAATTGAAAGTTTTCTTTGCAATGCCAAAGATGATGTCTCGCTTTTAAGCAGGCCGTCTCTCGGTATCGGAGAACGTATCGAATTGTCTGCGATTTTTCTTTTAAAAGTAATATATTTCACCATCAAATTTCTTTAGAAATTACATTGTTTGATTGTTGCCTTACATTCTATTAATTCAGAAAACCTGAATACTACTTTACTCTGAAAACGGAGATCAGGAGACTGTTACAAAGTCTTTATTGATTAATTTTGTTTTCAGAAATCTAAATAGTGTTATTCAATCTTCCAATGACAACTCTAACGTATAAATACTTTCTTCATCAACTAATTTTCCAATACACATAATTGCCACAATTTTCAACAATTTACAAATAAATTATCATTCAGTAAATCATTCTTGGAAAATACACCTACAGTTAAAACACGACTTGCTAAGTCCACCGAAATGTGAACGACTCGCAGAAGCAAGAAATTTATTTGTATCATACGCATTGCAAATCGAAAAGTCATGTTCATGATGAACCAAACCAGTCATTTATGATCAACCAAGACAAATGAAACGTTTGCTCGGAAACGAAAACGCTTAATGGAAGTGTATAATTTAATGTATTAGTATTTTAAAGAACACCAAAAATTATCAAACATTACGCGATATCAGGAAAAAAATAACAAAACACGAAGAGAAACTCGAACCATCAAAACAACTTATTTCGTTTTCTTGTGTTCAATTGTCATTAGAGTGGTGGTCAGTAATCTCGTTTTCAAACAAAGGAACCGAGTTTCGATTTACGGTCAATCGGAGTGACCCATTTGGCATTAGTGATTTAATACAGCGGGTTTGCAACAGGTTTTCTCGTAGTGCTGCCGTTTTATCTGCCTGACAATCCACCCTTTTTATAGCACTTGTAATTTACGATTGATAGATTGTTCAGTGCTACCAAGAGTCTATTATTGTTTTTGACAGGGGGCCATGGATAATTACAAAAATTGTGCCGTAAAAACTCTTATTAACGTTTATTTTTAACAAACAATGTCCATACGCAATATTTATAAACGATTCTGAAGTGTCATTTACATTCGACTACAAAATAAACATTCACGCTGTGGAATTTGAAATTATTTGCAGTGTCATTCATCTATTTAGTCGGTGCGGAGCGCACTGCAAAATTTTGTTGTAGTGCTACTGTTTCATCTGCCTGACAATTCACCCTCGCTACAGCACTTGTAACTTACGATTGATGGGTTTTTATTATTGTTATTAATAGGAGGCCATGGATAGTTACAAAAATTGTGCCGTAAAAACTCTTATTAACGTTTATTTTTAACAAACAAGGTCGATACGCAATATTTATAAACGATTCTGAAGTTTTATTTACATTCGACTACAAAATAAACATTCACGCTGTGCAATTTGAAATTATTTGCAGTGTGATTCGTCTATTTAGTCGGTGCGGAGCGCACTGCACAATTTTGTCGTAGTGCTGTCATTTCATCTGCCTGACAATTCACCCTTGCTACAGCACTTGTAACTTACGATTGATGGGTTTTTATTATTGCTATTAATAGGAGGCCATGGATAATGACAACAGTTGTATCGTAAAATCTCTTATTAACGTTTATTTTAAACAATGAAGGTGGATACGCAATATATATGAACGATTGTGAAGTTTTATTTACATTCGACTACAAAATAAACATTGAAGCTGTAGAATTTGAAATTATTTGCAGTGTGATTCGTCTATTTAGTGGGAGCGGAGCGCAATGCAACGCGTGAGTGCGCGGAGGCTGAGAGAATCTCGCGTTGCAAACCATTTGAAATGGAAGTGTAAAATGTATGTGTGGAGAGGAAAAACCAACCTTTTTAAAGAAGTGAACAAGATAGAGAATAGAGGAAGGAGTAGGAAAAGTATGTTGTGCAAACATTTGTCAAATTGCAACTATTAGTTGCGCTTGAATTGTGCGAGTAACTATAAATAATGTGTGAGAGATGCTGGAGGCAATGATATTTAAATTAAACACACTTTTCAAGCATAAAGTAATTAACAACCCCCCCCCACAACCCTCCACACCTTCATAAGTCGTTCTCGTTTTCGTCACTTTGTGCACGTTGCAGACCTTGCGAGCACTCATAGACAATACAGGCGTTTATTCGACTCGGCTCATCTCAACTGACTGGCTTTCGCATGGCACCTGCTTCCGTCGCCGATCTTGAAACTGCTACTACTCCACGCCGCACCTGTCGGCCAGCGCCGCCAACCAACTCCTGCAGCCAACCTCAGCCTAAGAAACGCGGAATTCCAAAATAGTAAGGATCTAAATTGAAGGGTTGTGTGCAATAATATGGTGACCTACAATTTACAAGTGATAACAATAGTTATGAATAGTGCCCGAGAAATCTCTCGTGCATAGAAAGTTTTCGTCTTGAGATATGTTTCGACGGACAATGAAACGAAGATGTTCTTAAAACAAAGTTTTAAACAAAATTAAACTTTATTTTGTTTAATATCTTGGGTGACCAGCAAGATGGGCATACACTACAACAACCTGGGACCCTCGGTATGGGGGAGAAACCAAGGGAGACAGAGAAGATGGACAGAGAGCATGCAAAGCAGTGGTCCCACCTGGCCCAAGGAAACAAATGGAGGCAACTGGATATGAACGCAAAAAGAAGATGATGATCCACAGCACAGTGCTATTAATCGATTTTAGTGAAATTGAGTGAACTTTAAAAATAAAACCCGCTAAACCTTTTTTACGGGTTTTGGGTAATAAAAAAATGATTGTGAATGTGAGATATGATATAATAGTAATAATAGTAATAATCGTTGGTAGCATTGCTGTTGATGGAAAATAAGCCTCATGTGGGTTCAATTTTCCCCCTTTTGGGTAACTCAAATTACGAAGAAAATATTTTACTTTAGAACTTTAGATTCGTTATCAGCATCATAAAAATAGCAAAGAAACAGAAAATCAAAACTTCACCACGATTTCATTTAGAACAGTCCCATTGAATATCTATGGATTGTATTAAATGTCCAAAGTCAATTCTATTAGTGTAGAAGGATATTTTAGGATTCCTCATATTTATTTTAAAATGGCGTTTTCTTCCTTGTAACCAAACACAAAGAAACACAAATTGAAGACTTCACTGCAAAGAATATATTTAGATGAAATTGATCGTTTTGCTGATCTTACATTACCAATCCACGAGTCACCAGTTCAATTTTCATGTCTATGTATTGGGAAGGAAATATGCGGTTGTGTCCCTAAAGAGGGAACTGCAGAGATGGAAAGAAACACACATTTCGTCCACGACCACCAGAAACAATGTGAGTCCTATATTTCCATATATTGTACTCCATATATTTACGACGTCAGTTACAGCATCCAGCGTCATAGTTACTTTCATTATCGGAGTACACAAGGTGCAAGAACAATGACAAATGAAACCTTCAAAGGAAGAGTTTTTGACTCCCATATACCTCCCATATCCACCAACATCCATCTCCCAACAACCACTTTTTACTAATTGAATGTTGGTGAGGAAATTGGCCACCATGGAGCAAGTGCCCTTTCGAAAATAAGATCTGGGCATTGTAAAATAAGCACTATTGGTCTACTTCAAAAGTTTTCTCTCCAGACCTGTGAACTTTGTAATACCCAACTTGACGTCGATCTTGGATTTAAAGTATGTCCCAGACACAACCATCAGAGTCAATTATTAGAATTTAAGCATGATGCTATTCTACATTCATCAAAAAATCCTTTCAAAATTCAAAATTTTATTGCTTGTTTATCCTTGAAAATAGATTTTATTACATGGGAGTTTTTTTTCTCCCTTTCAAAAATTCAAAATTTAAGTAGTATATGACTTAGTGTAGGGATCACAGAATTTTGAAAATGTGCACACAATTCACTTTTCCCCATAGCACGTCATACGCAGTTTTTAACTGTTTTTTGACGTAAAATAAATAATAAAATATCACACCGGGAGAGATTGCTATGAGAATCAACAGATGTCACTGCAGTCCCTCTAACCGGGAGGTCCTAGGCTCGAGTTGCCAGTTGATAGTTTTTTCTAGTTCCACAAACACCAAATACAGCAAATAAAACGGAAATAATAGGCACCTTCAGCATCGTTCACCACACAGCAAATGCCGGGTCGTACAGCTGCTTACACACTTTCAATACGGCGACCATGCGCATCATATCGGCGCACGGATTGTGGGTAGCTTTCCGTTCTGTGTTGTACCTATTCTATGGTCTTGCCATTCCTCCCATCACACTGCCCACACTATCCGCCACTCCTGCTTCACCACCCATCCCGACACTCCGGCATAATCACCTTCGTCATACTCAGTACTAGGGCCGGGATGCTTATGGCTAGGAGCGGATTTTAATTTTCTCTGCACTTTAGCAAAATGCCATTTAGTTTAGAAATGAATTTTATGTTAAGACAAAAGAAAATTACCCATTTTATGTCATTTTTTGGCATTTTTGTTCATTTTCACTAGTAAGTTACTTTTCACCTTTTTCCGTCATTTTTATTGCATTTCCGCTGATTTCATCGATTTTAATATCATTTTCATAGTGTTTGCTTCAAATAATATTTACGACAACAAATATTCTCCACAGCATTTCTGAAAAGCCTATTCGATTTCTTTGTTCAAACATTGTAATCTCAGCCGTTGTATGTAGTCTAAGGTTCGTCTGACGCCAATCAATGCCATTATCGGTTCAGCCGGGAAAACTGAAGCCAGATTTCCTAGTAATGAACAGCCCAAACCAAAAGTTTGAAAATTTAGTTTACGTTGACGAATAGAAGAAGCCTCGCTTACATCAGTAACGTATCCAACGACTTGAGTAGTTCATCCGAACTGACTTTATCACCTTTTTCACATTTTTCTTTCCTTTTTAGGGCATTTAAAAATTTTAAGAGCAATTTGAATTTTAAGAGCAATTTATTGAATACTTTGGCGATGTTTAAGTCAACAAAATTCGCCTCCTATTTATACCTAAAATGTAGCCAGCTTTTATGACCTAAAATACGAAAATATGACTTAAAACATTTTTGGTTGCATTTTGGAAATTTCAAAATCTTGCCGCTATTTAAATCACCATTATATTAAAAATATACTTTTAAAATCTAGTACATTCACAATTCAGCCCTTCTTCTTTAGCGCGCCATGAAGACAATGCTACGTGCCAAAATTGTTTAAAGAAGCAGTTGACGTTTGGACAAAACCTGACAAAGCTGAACCAACTCTTCCTTCACATCGGTCTTTCCACTTTCTTTTACTCTTTCTATATACCATTTACCCTCCTATTTCACATACATATATATTTATAGGAAAGACAGACAACAATTAGAAACAGTTGTAAGAAATGAAATAATAATTAGGAGACTGAAAAATCTCTTTAAGACACGTACATGCAAATAGGCAAAAATGAAATGAAAAAGATACAAATACGACAAAAATTCAAAAATTTATGATAAAATATGACCATAATGTGAAGAATTAACGGAAAATGACAAAAAAATATGACTTTTCATGGCAGTGAAAATTTCAATTATAAAATTATCTAACTTATGTTTTCAATGGAAATAACACAAAGAAAAAAATATGATATGTCATCAACATCCTGCCCTACTCAGTACTCACTATCACACCGCTCACCTACTGACATTTTCCCCACTCAACATTCGCGTCCCTCTTGCCTCTCTTGAATTCTTGCATCCCCTCACTACTCTCCCTTGCGAAAACAATCGTTAACCTATTCCCTACGCACCTCTTAACACAGGGCACTTTTACACGCGCCACGATCCGACTTATTTAGTCGTTACTCTCCCAATTCGCTTTTATTCATCTAACCACCTCGACTAGACTTTCTCCCAAACCACCTATTTGCCATCTTAATTCCTCCTTGCACTTGCACCCCACTTGCCATCCGCCAACCGCCATTCTCCCAATTCGTTCCACCCCATCTACTATCCGCCTCACAATGTTCTTCTAGCCCACTTTCCCCTACTTACCATCGTCCACCTATCTCTCTATCTCCCTCTCGCTCTCCCTCCTCTGTCTCTCCCTCCCTCTATCTCTCTCTCCTCTGTGCTCTCCTCTCTAACTCTCCTCTCTAATTCTCCCTCCGTCTCTCCGTCTCTCTCTGTCTCTCTCCTTCTCCTCTGTCTCTCACACTCTCCTCTGTCTCTCTCACACTTTCTCTTACTCTCTCTACTCTCTACTATCCCTCTTACTCTCTCACTCTCCTCTTACTCTATCACTCTCCCTCTTACTCTTTCCTCTCCCTCTTACTCTTCTCCCCTCCCTCTTACTCTCCCTCTTTCTCCCTCTCCCTCTGTCTCCCCCTCTCCCTCTCTCTTTTCCTAAATCAGCTTCATTCCAATTCCCTCCTCTCCCTCAACCCAACCAACCCCCCTTTCCCTTTTAAGGCATTATCTTTCCTCTTCCCAACCCGCGTCTCCCCATTCGCCAACCGATACTTTCACATCCCTCTTCTTCCCACTTTACCATCTGCCGCCCGTCCCCTCCCAACCTGCTTCTTCCCCACTTCACACCGACCACTCGTCTCTTGCTGAGCCCGCTTCTCTACCACTTACTGCCAGCTCCATATCTCTCTCCGCGTCCCGTCCTATGTCTCCCCGCGGCCCTGCCGTTGCTACCCGGGGCTCATGCATATGCAAGCGGGCTACGTTATCTGCGCAGACAGCGCTAGTTGTTGTTGCGACCGCTGGGAGCAGCGCGAGCGGGGCCTCCGCTGCCGTCGGGACTGTCGCCCGCGTTCCGGTTCTCTCGGCTCTACTGTATACAGGGTGCCCAGGCTTTCCGGCGCCGAAAGACGGCGTCGTATGACAAACAAAAGTGTTTACTCGTTTCTCAACGTTTCATTTTCGTAAACACAATTAATTCCTCATTTCTTCCATTGTTAACGTGATATATTTGGAGAACTGAAACATGACATTTGGTCCGTACCTGTCGTCACGACTCTACTGTATACAGCGTGCCCAGGCTTTCCGGCGCCGAAAGACGGCGTCGAGTGACAAACAAAAGTGTTCACTCGTTTCTCAACGTTTCATTTTCGTAAACACAATTAATTCCTAATTTCTTCCATTGTTAACGTAATATATTTGGAGAACTGAAACATGACATTTGGTCCGTACTTGTCGTCACGACTCTACTGTATACAGCGTGCCCAGGCTTTCGGCGCCGAAAGACGGCGTCGAGTGACAAACAAAAGTGTTTACTCGTTTCTCTACGTTTCATTTTCGTAAACACAATTAATTTCTCATTTCTTCCATTGTTAATGTGATATATTTGGCGAACTGAAACATAACATTTGGTCCGTACTTGTCGTCACGACTCTACTGTATACAGCGTGCCCAGGCTTTCCGGCGCCGAAAGACAGCGTCGAATGACAAACAAAAGTGTTTACTCGTTTCTCAACGTTTCATTTTCGTAAACACAATTAATTCCTCATTTCTTCCATTGTTAACGTGATATATTTGGAGAACTGAAACATGACATTTGGTCCGTACTTGTCGTCACTGCTCTACTGTATAGCGTGCCCAGGTTTTCCTGCACCCAAAGACAGCGTCATTATGGACTAAACTCTCCAAACCATCTTGCACCTCTACAAATGCCATAACACATCAATTGTGTATGTTAATTTTTTTTGCTCGTGAATAGGCCATTTTGGACCACGTGGGACATGCACATGCACGGGCCAGTATCATTTTACCACGTTGCAAGTCTTGCATGTAATTAATCAGGGGCAACAACATTAGGCTGAATCCGATTTTATACCCCAGGGTTGTTAGTCGTGGGGGGATGGACAATGGAATGATGATGATAATGACGGATGAATGAACGGAACATACAAGCAGACATACTCAAACACACCCGTGCCCGATGCGAGATTCGAACCGGCGATCCTTCCGTCCAGATCGCCAGAGCACCACTGCCATAGCGATCTCGGCTATCCGGATTGGCGTATGTTAATATTATTATTAAAGTTGTAATTGCGTTATTCTTCTATTGAATGATTCCGGGAGCGCCAACAGCTAAGGTCAATACTCCCGTAAGTGTAGTGCATATTTTGTAGTGGGCGATGGTGGTGATTTTCCCCCGCTGGATGGCGGTATCCGGCGCCGTCCTACGGAATTATCCCCGACCAGGGATCTCCCGCCAGCGAGACACCGCCCCAGCCCGGACAAACCCTCTAGGCTACCGACTGGTCTCCCGACAGATGTGGCACTGAAGTGCATGTGAGTGTAAGTAAGGGGTGATGATAGGACAACGAAGAGGAAGGAAAGATCGCGCGCGGACCCTGGCCCGTGCGTTAAGGTACTTCAACAGTCGCCTGGTGTTGATCGGGAATCCACGGAAAACTATCAGAGCAGCCGACAGCTAGAACTGTCCCCCACACAGCGTCTGAATTTGGCCTAGCTGGCTCGCGACTGTCGCACATCGTGTCACCGTCCGGATTCGAACATAGGACCTCCCGGTCGAGGCACAGCAGTGACATCAATTGATGACCTGAGCCACTGTCCTTGAGCCGGTATCTACCTTGTAGAATGTTTTACTTGTTATGTACATACAAATTGAATGGGAAAGGGGGCGTAGTCAATAATTGGGCTACCTATTAATTTAGATTGCGCACGCCTAGGTTGCCTAAGGGCTACCCTGACGATCAAGCGGTAGCCCTTAGTCCCATTTCGATGCTTTTTCTATTGTCCTGGATGTAGTTAACCAGTTGATTGATTGATTGATTTTTCGTGTTTCCGGGCGCGTCAACTGCTTTGGTAATTAGTCCCGTTAGTGTAGTGCATGTTTTTCTCGGGAGATGGCAGTGATCTTCCCCCGCTGGATGGCGAGATCTGGCGCCGACCTACCGTCGGCTAGTGGGGTTTCCCTAACCAGGACACAGCAGTTCTAAGCTCCCGACCGGTCTCCAGGAATATGTTGTAGTGTAGTGCATGTTAGTGTAAGTGTGTGTACAAGGGAGAGGAGAGGACAAGGAAGAGGAAGGAAAGATCGCGCGCGGTCCGTGGCCCGTTTGACAGGGTACAGCTCCGGCATTCGCCTGGTGGTGATCGAAGAAACCACGAAAAACTAACGATCAGAGCAGCCGGCCGCTAGAATTCTCCTCCAGACAGCGATTGAATTCGACCTAACTGAAAAGCTAGTGTCGAAAATCCTGCCACCATCAGGACTCGAACCTCGGACCTCTCGGTCAGAGGTGCTGCAGTGACATCACTGAGCTATGTTAACCAGTTCCTCAGTTACTTAAGTAGTATAGTTGTACTCTGATCTCACCCAGTAAGTGTGCACACGCACAATTACTGGCAAGGACAAAGGATTGTGGAGTAGGTGTTACACGTGATACATGACGGACTGACAATGCATTCCCTTTGCCCCAAATACAACTGAAACTAGTGGTGCTGGAACAGCACGTAGTTTCTCGCCTTTGCTAACGGTTATGTATTACTACTTATACCACGATTTCTCTCTGAATTAACACACATATTAGCAATTTTTGTAAATCTCATTATCAATTGTAGAAAATTTAAAGCGAAAACTAAGTATTTTCAAGCAAATATCAACAAAATGACAATTATAATTTTTTCTTACAGCTAAATCACATCACAACAACGTAACGTAATTCACAGAAATTCGCGGTCGCGACGCGGAATGCCATTCATGCATCCCAATCTGTTATTCCCAGAAGGCTAGAAATTTCTATTTCATATATCTCGAATAGGTTTCTTACAATTTATTAAAAGAATAATTTATAAACGTATAATAAACGCTCGAAAAGCTAAAAATCGCGAAGAAATAATAAATAATGTACAAATTCTAACTTACGTAGCATCCAAATGAGCGGAATCATTTCTCATATTACGTTCACGGGGCTCAGGATATTCGGAGTGGGCGACAAAGTTTGACGACAAATTTCTCAAAAATACTCACATTTTCGAAAACCTTGACATGACATTATTTGAAGATTGTATCCTTAAAATTGTAGTTGTAGGAAGATGCCGAAAAATTTTAATTTTTTCAATTTTCGAAAATTCAAGCATTTCAACGAACATGAGACCTACACCATTCTCTTACGCGTTGTCTTACGAATTCTCTTACGCTATCTGAGATAGAAATTTAATCGAAAAAATGTGAAGTTTTTATGAAAAACTGGTTTAAAGAAAATTAAAAATGCCTACGTTTGACACCAACATTCGCACAAAATACAAGTGTTTTCGAAAATTGAACGTGACATTATCTTTAGAACGGTTTTGATAAACACAGTCCATCAACACACATTCCAAAAAAAAATATTTATGGTCTTAATTGTAGTTGTAGGGATATGCCAAAATTGTTTAAATTCGAAGATTCTCCGCTTTTTCCAGCAACATTAAATAACTTTCTCTTATTCAGAGTTCTTTCTTCAGGGCGAGAATGTAAAACACATGCTTTACGCTAGATTTACACCCGCATCCTGAGTGTCGAGAAAATTGAGTTCACTTGCCTGATAACCTATGCCCAAAGTTAGTTTGATTGATTGACTTTTCGTATTTCCGGGCGCGTCAACTGCTTTGGTCATTACTCCCGTTAGTGCAGCGCATGTTTTCTCGGGAGATGGCGGTGACCTTCCCTGCTGGATGGTGAGATCCGGCGCCGACCTACCGTCGGCTAGTGGGGATTTCCCTAACCAGGACTCTCCCACCAGCGGGGCACCGCCCCAGCCAGGACAAGCTCTAAGCTCCCGACCGGTCTCCCGGAATAGGTGGTAGTGTAGTGCATGTTAGTGCGTGTGTGTGTGTGTGTGCGTGTGTGTGTGTGTGTGTGTGTGTGGTGGTGTGTGCGTGCGCGCGCAAGATATAGGAAGGACAGGTTGCGCGCGGTCCGGGGCCCGTTTGTTAGGGTATTGCTCCGGCATTCGCCTGGTGTTGATCAGAGAAACCACGGAAAACTACCGATCAGAGCAGCCGGCCGCTAGAATTCTCCTTAAAACAGGGACTGAATTCGGCCTAACTGAGAAACTAGTATCGAAAATCCTGCTGCCGTCGGGACTCGACCCTAAGACCTCCCGGTCAGAGGCGGTGCAGGAGTTCAGTTGGTGGACTGAGCTACCGCTCCTGGTGTGTCACAAGTTAGTCTTTTGTCATAGAAATCGTAGTAATCAACGAATAATAATAATAATAATAATAATAATAATAATAATAATAATAAATAGAATAACATATCATATAATTTAAAATATTAGTATAATGAACTATGTGCATGGTATCAAAAGTTATTTTTAGATATACGAGCCTATCAAATTATTTCCAATCAATGTTAATTTGAACACACTCAAGAACGTGTGTTCTTGGCATATTGTCACTTCTAATTATCCCACGTCCAACACGGTTTATTGAAACGTACAGACTCTAGAAGTCTGTGTAAAATTAAATTTAATCTTCAAAATTCTACGAAATTTAATTTCACTTGTCTGTATGTTTTTGTCTATTAATAAATTGCAGTACGGGAATGTTTATCCACGAACAATATCTGTACCATAGAATCTGAACTAAAGTACCTATGTAGCATGACGCACAGTTGAGAAACTATCTTTCCATACATTGGTTCCAGGATTATGCTTCTTTCAATTTGAAAATAATTTTTTGTGCAGAATATATAGTGCAGAATAGTGCAGAATGTTTTCTCGCTCAAACCAATAGTTTTTGTATATGTTGTGGGTGAAGAATATTGACAATTTTTGAATGTTTTCTACATACACGTATTTTTCGACAATGTCTCTTTATACCTTTTGTGTAAATGACATTGTGAATTGTGTTTAAATAATTGTGAACATGGTGAATTTCAAGGTAATTTAATGTTTCAGCTTCGTAAAGTAAATTGCAAAGCAAACATTTACACAGACCTCATAAACCGCAAAGCATTTAACGTGAAAAACAGCGTGGTTTTATTTGATTAGCAATTAAATTACTCGAAAAAATGTTTGAAGTTGCAATTTCAGTAGATATTAAAAGTACCGTGTCTTCACGATCTGGCAGTGTGTAGAAACACGTTGTGCTCATGATCTTGATTATAAGTTTTAGGTTGAGTTTTCTTAGACAAAAAATACACATTAAATAGCTTTTTTTCCTACATAATGTTCCTTATAATGGAATATTATTTTATCAACGTAAATTAAAGTTCCATTAATGAAGGAATTTTGGTCTAAGTAAATACAGTTTTTTATGGGGTTGGAAAAAAATTATACTATATAGTCTTTAATAACACAGGAACATTCCCTTGCGATTAAATTACACATAATAGCAAATGACTAATTGAGTGGAATAGATTTCGAATTTATACAAGCTTCTGTCATAATAAAGATGGAGTACCTAGAAGAACTAAAGCTCCAAACATCTTACTTTCTAATTACGTCTTTCTTCTTACTTATTATCATCCAATATCTTACTTTATAAGTACGTCTTACACCGATAAAGCCTAGAATCTTTTTTGTGAAGTCAGTGTTTGAGATTGGCAAATGGTTTTTAAATAAAATAGGTCCATGGGGCCCGCCTTCTTCTGCCCACCCCACCGGTGGCACCAAAGCTCGAAGCAGCAGTGTGTGGGATGAATGGTTGCTTATTAGTGATTCCGGGCACTTCAGCCCGTAGTGAGTCGGGGTCATTAGTTCCGTAAGTCATGCGTGCGTTTTTCATTGGGAGATGGCGGTGATCTTCCCCCGCTGGATGGTGAAGTCCGGTGCCGACCTATCATTGGCTAGTGGGGTTTCCCCCTCACCAGCACTCTCCCACCAGCGGGGCACTGCCCCAATCATGCTCTAAGCTCCCGACCGGTCTCCCAGAATACGTGGTATTGTAGTGCATGTTAGTGTAAGTATGTGTGTAAGGGGGAGAGGATAGGACAAGGAAGAGGAAGGAAAGATCGCGCGCGGTCCGTGGCCCGTTTGGTAGGGTACTGCTCCGGCATTCGTCTGGTGTTGATCGGAGAAATCACGGAAAACTACAGATGAGAGCAGCCGGCCGCTAGAGTTCCTCTCTAGACAGCGACTGCATTCAACATAGCTGACAAGTTAGTATCAAAAATCTTGCCACCGTCGGGACTCGAACCTAGACCTCCCGGCCAGAGGCACTGCAGTGACGTCAGTTGATGCACTGAGCCACCGCCTCCGGTAGCAGCGCGTAAAGACGCGGGAACGGTTTATGCCGCCCACACTCACCCTCTTCGACTTTGGAACAATTTTAAGGCGACTGATCAATCCCAACACTACAATCCAAAAACAATGTTGCACATATTTTTGTTTTCCACATTTTTTCCACGGCTTTTCACCACGCATTTCATGCTTTCGTACAAAGTTCTATTCACAGCGAGAAGCAGCACTGCTAAGCAAAAATGGATGCGCGGGACACCACTATCTGGCCTCGTTTTCCTGGCAATCGACTTATAGATAGATAGATAGAAATTTATTCTACAATTGGGCAGATGATGCCCGGTGGCAGAATGCAAAATAACAATTACAAATAACATAATAATATATAAAAAATAAATATAAACAAACAAATTGACTTTGTCATTTCCTATATATGCAGATGGCATTTAAATTCCTATACTAAACATTAAAATGCATATACACTAACAATAAATGAATAAACTACATAATACTATACTAAACATTAAAACATATACAATAAGAATAAAAAAAACTTACATATTACACAAATATACATACATACAAACATATACGCATGTATACATAGACGAAGGAACCCTCACATCACTTCAAATGAAATCACTTCACTTCACTGCACTGCATATAACTTTATCTAAATATTAATTGTTCATTACTTTTTACTGTAGACTACGCATACTGTAGACTTATGTTAACTGCGCGTGAGATTCGGCGCATCCCGCCCACGGGTGGCCGCGTGTCGCTACGATATTTTTCCGCGAATCGCTCACGGATTTGCGTTCTGGAAGCTTCAAGGACATTTCAAATATGCTCATATATTTGGGAGATTAGTTCCCACGTCCTTCACTTCACCCACTTCCAGGCGAATGCCGAGTTTGCGGGTTCAAACCCGACCGAAGCCGTGGATTTTTAAGGGCGAAAAAATCCCTCGTACGCCTTCCTTCGGAGGGGAAGTAAAGCTGGCTGTCCCATGTAGTAGATTTACTGCATGTAAAAGATCCTCAAGCCTCAAAGAAGCCTCTGAGCAAAATTGAGATCCGCCCGTTTCGCCGCCCAAGATAATACCGCCTTTCTCCGCTAGGTGGTGAAAGGAGCGTATCGAAATTTGCGTGGTTAGACGGAAGAGCGGGCCTGATGGCCCGAGTCTCGCCACGTAAAATAAGGCATAAACTAAACTAAACTAAATTCACAAACTAAAACTATTTTTTCGCATAGCACTATAAATTTTAGAGTCGATTAGACCTTCGTAGTGTCTGAATGTGCCGTTCGTTACGTAAATAATTGATTATATTTTGCAATTTTGAAGTCCTGTTCAAGACAAACTCGACAAATGCACCAGTGTGCATGTGTGTTTTCATCTCAAAGTATATGTGTAAAAGTGAGATAAACGCGTATTTGTATTCTTTGCATTGTTTGGTCCGAGTGTTACGAGTGATAGAAATGACTTTTACTGGAGTGTGCTGTACTGTACTTTACTCTATTTTTCTGTTGTATTGTACTGTACTACTCTACTCTGAGGTGACATCGTTACCTCATCGTCAGTGTTTAGTCAACTTGCGTCTTGCAAAAGGTAGCATACGTAAAGTATATCCACCATGAGGTACAGTGGCGATTCTTTTCTCGTGTCTGAGTCCAGGCTTGTGTTACAAGGTCTGCCAGTCTACCAGATCGTCGTGTCGTTAAAACGTCCCTATCAAGACCAACTTTGTGAAGTGTCATGCATGTGCTTTTGCAGAAGCTGTGATGCAACTATTACGAATGAATGTTCATTCGTCTTCGTTTCATACATGTATATATCTGTTTGTGTGTGTGTGTGTGTGTGTGTGGGTGTGTGTGTGGGTTGTGGGTAGTTGGGTGTGTGTGTATGTATGTGTGTGTGTGTGGGTGTGTGTGGGTGTGGGTGAGTGGGTGTGAGTGGGTGTGTGGATGTATGTGTGTGTGGGTGTGTGTGTGGGTGTGTGGTGTGTGGGTGTGGGTGTGGGTGTGTGAGGTGGGTGTGGGGTGTGTGGGTGTGTGTGTGTAGGTGGGTGTGGGTGTGTGGGTGTGGGTGTACGAGGGCAGGTGGAAATTTTCAGAAGACACTGAATAGCCCGTATTACCCAGTGTGTGAGATTATTACTCACTAAAACCGAAGCTCCCTTCTCCTCCATCCTCTCCGCGGAACCGCCTAAAGGCATTATGTCGCGGAGAGTGGAGTAGTGACCTCGTCACATGAAATGGGTCAGTAGAGGAAAAATGAGATATCAATCCTCTCTTTCTCTAGGCGTCTCAATTCCATCAATGTATCTTGTGAAAAATTGCACACCACGCTTCAATTGCTGTCAGAAGCAAGCATACTTGAAACTATGTTTCCTGGAGTCAACTGGCCTATACCAAGTATCTCGGCAAAGGGCTAGTCGTTGAAGTGCGAAACGGGGGCACTGAAAAACACGGGTTCAGAGCCCTCGACATTGGGTTCACCCACAGGACAATGAGGGGTATCACCTAGTTTGAACCTATGAAAGTAGACTCTGCAGCATGTTTCATCAAACCACATTATTTCACTACCGCAATTAAATCATGTTTACTTATAGTGTTTATTATATTTAATATTAGTTTTAATATTAATATTATTTGATTTCGTACTTGCAGATATGTTCAATTTCCAAAAAATCTCACATCAATAATTAGTTTCAAATGACTATCAGCCAGAACGGTGCTGTTGTACACCAAAAACCAAATTAGACTGCTTTCTCCTTGTTGTAGCGAATCATCAGGCTACCACATTGAAGGAGAAGTGCGGTCGTTAAAATGTCGCGATTCTCATCAAAGAACGAATGCTATTGAAACGGGCGCCCCAGCGAACCGACAACTTCATAAACATGCCTCTGGAAGGGCCCTGTTCGTGCGCCATGTATTTTTAAGTGGCTCATTGGCCCGACGGAAGTGATGGCAGCCGGAATAGCACCCCTTGGATCTTCTGTCGTTATGTAAATGAGTCGTAACTGGATGGGGGTGGAATGGCGCCAAAGCCAACCGCCCCCGCCTCCTCCACAGCCCTCGTCCCCGCCCCCGCCCCCGCCTCCACCCGCCGCCCTCACCATCCGGCCTTGCTGCTACTATCCCCGCAAACGTCACCGCGTGATGGAAGAGGCCTGTGGCGTTGACGGTGGGGGTTCTCTGACGGGGAAAGGTTTGTGACGATGCCGGAGGGGTCTGTGACGATGACGAAGAGGTCTGTGACGATGGCGGAAAGGTCTGTAACGATGACGGGGGGAGGGTTTTGGCGATGACAGAGGAGGCGGTGACGATGACGGAGGAGGCGGTGACGATGACGGAGGAGGCGGTGACGATGACGAAGAGGGCTATGACGATGTCCGAGGAGTCTGTGACGACGCGGGGCTCTGACGATGGCGGAAGGATTTGTGACGATGACAGAGGAGCTGTGACGATGACGGGGTGCTATGACGATGACAAAGTGTGTGTTGAATGGGAAGTGAACGTTGACGAAGGGGCTCGGACAATCATGAAGGGTTCTTATTAGAACCTAACTTAACCCTGAGTTATGGTTTCTAATTTAAAGATATGTCTATTTTCAATAAAAATCGAAATTGCAACAATGCGTAATCACTTCGTGAAAACTAATTTCTCTTGCAGATGAGCTTCTTTAAATCCTTTGTAATCTTATTGTAGCGTCTTTCTATGTAGAAAATATTTGTGCACAACGTGCATCTTAGTGAATGTTGGACTAATTTTTCCAAAACGGACGTGATTCCTCGAAAAAGACCGAAAATGCAGAAAATGTACGAAGTATGTGCGATCATGCCAGGCGTCAGAAAACGCTAATATTGTAATACAAACTGGCAGTAAATGACAAGAGAATATATATTGCTAAATCAATGTATTAGTTCTTACGTGTAATTTATTCTGTGGTCAACTGTTGACACTATTTTCATTAGTAGTAATAATAATAATAATAATAATAATAATAATAATAATAATAATAATAATAATAATAATAATAATAATAATAAGAAGAAGAAGAAGAAGAAGAAGAAGAAGAAGAAGAAGAGGAAGAAGAAGAAGAAGAAGTCCATTACAATCCCAATTCAGGGCTAATTCCCCAGCTCCCCAGAGGGGGCCATGTGCAGCTTAGTGGGTTTATACTACAATAATTTTGCGTACTTTGTTCCATACTTAAGTTAACTAAATAATTGCTTAAATTACAATTAAAACAAAATAGATAAAAAGTAAAATATAAAAATAAAAATATATACTGACTACGATTACGAGCTCAATAAGAAATTTCTCAAATAGTTGAATTACAAAAACTATAAAATCGTTGATTGAGCTACAAAAAACCCTTAATGACACCATTAATGTTTTATAAATACAGAAATGAAACTCGTGTTTGACTGTTTAACCTGATAGTGCCCACAGGTGGTATGAGAGACCCGGGATGCTCTAATATACGAGGAGCATTGAATAATTAAAGAGACAAATTCGTAGGGAGAAATAAAATATTTATTTTTTACAAAACACGATTTTTCCTACTTTTTCTTAAAATATTCACCAATATTTAAGCCCTTGTCCAACGGGTTACCAATTTTTTAACCGGGGCCCGAACTCTTTATCTTGGGTTTAACCGATTTCCCACATTGTTTTGACCTTTTCGTTATCCTAGAACTTCTTCGCACGTAATGCCTTCTTTAGTGAACCAAACAAATGTAAATCTGATGGTGCTAAATAGGGGTGTAAGGGGGATGAGGAAATACCCCCTTATCAATTTTGTTGATGGTTTCACAGCTTTGTTGAACAGTGTGAGGGCTTGCTGGAGAATATCACCTCTCGTCTGAGATCCACGAAGTTTCTCTTTCATGATTGTCTTCACCTTGTTCAAAAGCATATCTGAGTAGTATTGACTATTTATTGTACGCTGTTCATGGAGATTACAAAGAAAGGCATCTACAGTCCCAAACACCGTCCACATGACATTTCTTGCTGATCCGACCAGAACGTGTTCGTCAGTCACTGAGCCACGACCACTTTTGAACTGTTCTACCCACTTGTAAAAATTCCCGCTGTTCGTATAACTTTCACCATGCACTAAAGTTATTATATAATATATATATTAGCTGTTTTTTACATTCAGAAGATAAAAAAATAATCACAGAACGATGTTCAATCAATGTGGGATTTTCAAGTCGATACATTATCGTTGAGCGTATTTTTAGGTTACGAACACAACAATGCTGACCATCCAGATGGTCAGGGACTCTCCCAGTGATGCGAAATTAAAGTCCTAAAATTAGAAAACTTGTCCAATCAACTGTTTATCTCCAGACCAATTGAGCACTTTAATTATTGATTGATTTACGTAATGTATTGTGAGTGCAGTTTGGTCGCCCGTGACCACTGCTTCCAGGTATTACTCGCGCAACTTTTCTTGAACGATAGATTGAAGAATGGCGGGCGGAGTGGGAGTATTAGTTACAAAGTCAGCCTCTAGAGTATTTACAGTAATGCCAACCTCTGGAAAATCAAAGTCAGACCTGCTACGTGTGCGGCCAGGTCATCGCTCTGGGTAGGCAACAGCAAGGACACCAGATAGGAGTTTTAGGTGCCTCCCTTCAAGGACCTGTACCTGCTTCAGCCATGTCGTTAGATAATGGTAGTAAAGCTCAACAGAAGTTCTCGACTATGAAAGCAACTAGCTTCTGTTTCGCACTAACGAAGTTTTAATAATTGGAATGTTGTCATCAGTGCTCACTCTGAGCTTTTTGCTTTCAACTGTTTATTGCTCAAGAGAGGGGGAAACAAGGTCATCGTTCAAGACAAGTTGCGCGAGTAGTATGTTTTCCTTCCACAGATATGAGTTTATTTTGAGAAATTGAGTATTGTTATTCTTACTACTGGTCACACATTCCAAAGTGTTGCACGAGTCTCAGAGACCACCTGCGTGCATGCGTGCAACGGTTTTCTGTCGTTACTTTACACAACTTGAAATATTAATGCCAAATGTTAAAATGTTTATTTGTTTGGAGCATTCACTAACAGTTTGTAAATCTTATAATGAAGAAAGTTGTCAGATATGTAAAATATACCAAATAAAATGAAAATAATATTTCAGCTCATTTCATTTCTTCAGTTTTGTTCATTTGCATACAAACCACTAACTATATAATCAATTATTTAAAAATATGTTATTATTGAAAATAATATCCATTTTCCCCCTGGTACACTCCTTTGATCGAAAATGAATTAAGGGAAATGTTAGCGGAAGAGTCTGTGGGACCAGGTTCCTGCACTGAGGTTTCAGAAAGAGGGTAGTGTGCTGCCGGGTTTAGAGACAATTTTAGGTGTCTAATACGGAATGTTTAGAACCTAAAAATCCTAAGACTAACGATGGAGTACTTTTTGTCCCTGGAAAGACCGTCAGAGATTCGTTCACCGTATTCGATTCGCCTCCGAGCTTTGTGTCCTAGTTACCGGCGAGTGGCGCGTGTTGCAATGGGCGGAAGCGACCGTGGCGTTGCGAGCGGCGATTTTGCGGTACTAAATCGCGTTTGCCAGCGCCATTCCGCCCAACGAATTGCAAGCTCGTTGCCGGCGGCGGCCGCCTGGGCGCTGTAATCTCATGTACTGTTACCAACGCAACGTCGGTTCGTTGGCTAAGTGTGGGCGGCGCTGGGTTACTGCGGGCTAGCACCCAGCTATTGCCAACGTAAGAGGGCGGCACTGCCGACATTTAAGGTCATTACTTCGTCCCCGTTGCAAACTACAATAAAATTCTCGGGATAATTCTGTCCTGACTAGCTTCTATTTTCATACAATTCATAATCTTGATTGATGGATTATTTCATGTTTCCAGTTGTGTGTTGTGGTTATTAGTCCCGTAACTATAGTGAATTTTTATTAAGGGATTGGCTAATATTCTTCCTCGCAAAATGGAGAGATCCGGCGCCGACATAGTCCTCAACTTGCGGATTTTCCCCTTCCAGGAATCTCCTCCAATAGAGCACCACCCCATACAAGCCCTAAGGACCGGTAGCGGTAGCTCAGTGCATCAACTGATTTCACTGCAGCGCCTCTAACCGGGAGGTCCTGGGTTCGAGTCCTGACGGCGGCACGATTTTCGACACTAGTTTTTCAGCTAGGTCGAATTCAGCTCCTGTCTGGAGGAGAATTCTAGCGACCGGCTGCTCTAATCGGTAGTTTTCCGTGTTTTTTCCGATCAACACCAGGCGAATGCCGGAGCAGTACCATACCAAACGGGCCACGGACCGAGCGCGATCTGTCCTTCCTCTTCCTTGTCCTATCCCCTCCCCTTGCACACACACTTACACTAACATAAACTACACTACCACATATTCCGGGAGACTGGTCAGGAGCTTAGAGCTTGTCCCGACTGGGGCTGTGCCTCGCTGGTGGGAGAGCCCTGGTTAGGGGGAAACCCTACTAACCGACGGTAGGTCGGCGCCGGATCTCGCCATCCAGCGGGGGATGTTCACCGCCATCTCCCGAGAAAAACACATGCACTACACTAACGGGACTAATGACTAAAGAAGTTGACGCGCCCGGAAACACGAAAAAACCAAACCAAGCTCTAAGATTCAGACTGGTCTCCTCAAAAGTAAGGTAGTGTAGTTCATGTAAGTAAAAACATGTGTGGGTAAGCAAGTCAGTCGTAGGATTCGTATCGTTTGCACAGTTACCCGGTTAGTAAGACTTCGTCACGGACGTTATTTGGTAATGGGGGGGGGTTCTTTAGGATGAGACGTACCCTCCAACAGCGTTCCAATCTGGATCACGGATTATCAACAGACACAGGCAATCAATTAAATCACGGTTTGGAACAGAAGGATTATGATTTCTATTTCGGATTCTGATTAAGGCATTATGATGAGGCATTAAACAATTATGGATGCAACATACTAAGAAAATTCCTGACAACGTGCCGAACTTTCGGTCTCCTAATCACTAGTACGCTGCAGACGTTAAGCATTCGCGTGAAAAGTTTGTACTGTAAAACTGAACCATAATCCCATTCAAAATAATAAAATAATTAAAAAAGACGTTAAGCGTTGTCTCAATGCCGATATTGGTGAAATTGAAACGGTTATATTATTGTTAACTATTTCACATTCTATCTAGCGCATACGCAGTAGATAACGTTATGTAATGCTATGCCAAAAACTGCAAATGTTTGGCAGGAAAATTCTTATAACAAGGCTCTAGTAACGAAAAAGTGGATAAATCGTGATGCTAAATTTAGAAAATTTTCCTCTTCACCAGCTGTTCCCAGAATCCATGTTTTGTGGGTCCTTGATACCGAAAAATCGAATGACGACAAAACGTCTTTCCGTCCATCAACAACACTAGCGACTAAACAGTTCAGCCGATTTTCATGAATTGATATTCCCCAATCGATCTGGCAGTTGTCGCCGCCTCTTGAATACGAAACCGATATTTTAATTTTGGGGGTACTTTACACGAAACCTCTGAACATTTTCAAAATTTTTCAAAAATGGCTTTAACGTTTTTAATTAAATTTTGTTGTCGGATACGTAAATGACATTTAAGAGAATGATGCCGTCTCATTTTCGTTAACTCAAAATTTTCAAAAATTGCAAAATTCAGTTTTTTTCAGCGTCTTCCTACAACTACAATTACGAAGATAGAGATTTTCTCTTAATGAAATCTGTTCCTTTAAGATAGATTTTGAAACAATGTCATGTACAATGTTTTGAAAATTTGAGTACTTTTCACATAATTTTGCGCGAAACTACGGGCGAGTAAGTACTTGCTTCTTTTGTCACCACTAGTCTTCTAGTTCATCCATTGAATTATTTGCGATGTATCGTTGATTGATTTTTTCGTGTTTCCGGGCGCGTCAACTGCTTCGGTCATTAGTCCCGTTAGTGTAGTGCATTTTTTTCTCATAAGATGGCGGTGATCTTCCCCCACTGGGTGGCAAAATCCGGCGGCGACCTACCGTCGGCTAGTGGGGTTTCCCCCTAACCAGGACTCTCCCACCAGCGGGGCACCGCCCCAGCCGGGACAAGCTCTAAGCTCCCGACCGGTCTCCCGGAGTATGTGGTAGTGTAGTGCATGTTAGTGTAAGTGTGTGTGTAAGGGGAGAGGATAGGACAAGGACCTAGCTGAAAAGCTAGTGTCGAAAATCCTACCGGGAACCTAGGACCTCCCTAGGTTAGAGGCGCTGCAGTGACATCAGTTGATGCACGGAGCTACCGCTCCCGGTATTTGCGATGTATCGCGAAAAGAAATGTTTGTACATCCGCGCTAATCAACGATTTGTGGAGCGTCGTAAACAACCGGCTGACGGTCGCACGCACGTGCCGTGCGTGCCAGCGGGAGCGAGCCACGCGCATGCGCAGGCACGCGCGGGACCGCGGAGGGAGGAGGGGAAATGCGGGAGAGATGATAAAGCAAGAGAAAAACGGTGACGTCGGAGAAACGTGAGCCAACTGCAGAAGGAGATAAGTTTGGTGAAACGCGGTGCAACGCCAAGGAGCGAGAGTAACTTTGGCTGTTGTGAGTTGTAGTTGTTGTTGTTTGTTGTTGTTGTTGAACACGTGCTGTTAGTGAAGACCACGCCCACCCTCTAAATTGACTCTTTCGTGTTTGTTGATAGATTTAATTCTTGGATGCGTCCTTGGGGCCTTTCAAGCTCTGTAAACCGGGAAGTGATTAGTTTAAGCCTTAACTACTGGTGTCACATCCATAAAGTTCGTTTTACACCGACATTCTTTCTGTTTAGAAAATGGATTCAAAAATCGACGTTCGTTTCTAAGCGGTTCTGTGCCGGCATCGAAATTGTATGCCTGAGATCCAACGTATTACATGGAGAGGTCGTTTTCTGCAAGTAATCGTGATGAAAATATTTCTTCTGGACGCCCGAACAAGCGCTAAGACCAATCAGTTAAACATCGCATTATCGAAAGCAATTAAATTTAGGTTACTATTTTGGGACACCACGGAGGAGACCTTAGAACACAGTACATGTTTTATTTCTTACTATTCTAATCACTACACGTTACGATTCAACACATCAGAACGCTCTCAAAACAGCACAAAAGGAACAAATATCTCCAGATTCATTGCAAAGTGCAAATTATACCCCGTCTGGTACGTCACTTTTCTGTACAGATGAAAAACGATGAAAAAATGGCCGTGTAAAACGAACTTATCACACTGGCGTCGAGTTATACGGACCCAACGATTCTGATTTAAGAAAATTGTGCCCTTTGTGTCGTTTTTAAGAGAACATGTGTATATTTGTATACAAAAAATGTAAAAATCTTACCGTTTACAAAATAAAAGAATACTGAAACATTCCTAAACTATCTCATAAACAGTTAAATAATTAGTCCACATGCTGGGCAAGTCATTTGAAAAAGGTTCCTTTATTCATATTAATATTTTTAAAATAACTAATTAGCATACGCAATATAAATTATATTACTAATAACATCGATATATTTATTCTTACGTAAAAAAACTGGGAGCGGTAGCTCAGTGCATAAACTGATGTCACTGCAGCGCCTCTGACCGGGAGGTCCTAGGTTCGAGTTCTGACGGCGGCAGGATTTTCGACACTAGCTTTCCAGCTAGGTTGAATACAGTCGCTGTCTGGAGGAGGATTCTAGCAGCCGGCTGTTCTGATTAGGTGGTTTCCATGGTTTCTCCGATCAACACCAGGGCGAATGCCGGAGCAGTATCCTACCAAACGGGCTACGAACCGCGCGCGATCTGTCCTTCCCATTCCTTGTCCTATCCTCTCCCCTTACACACAGTTACACTAACATGTACTACACTACCAGATATTCCGATAGACCGGTCGGGAGCTTAGAGCTTGTCCCGGCTGGAGCGGTGCCCCGTTCTTGGGAGAGTCCTGTTTAGGGGGAAACCTCCACTAGCCGACGGTAGGTCGGCACGGGATCTCACCATCCAGCAGGGGAAGAGCACTACACTAACGGGACTAATGACCAAAACAGTTGACGCGCCCGGAAGCACGAAAAAATCAATCAATCAATCTTTCGTAAAAAAATGTGTGTTCTTTTTACTTCTACTATTCCCCTACGTTGCTCAGAACTTATTTAATAATATAACAATCTCTTTTATATCAATATTATCGCATTGTCGCTAGCTTAATAATATTTTTCTCATATTCCGACATATGGATCGACATACGGCCGACTAATACTTACGTTACTGTAGGCAGACATGCTGTGTATACGGATCAGCAATGTTTGGAAATTTTATCGACTGAAATAATTGTTTGATTGATTGCAACTCTCTCAATTGATCATCCATTTTGCCAAATAAATATAATATTTATTAAATTGTTCGAATAATAACGTTTCAAATTATAACCTCATTTACTGAATATTTACTTTGATATTAACCTTTTTTCCAAATTTAATTAAACTGTCTTTCATTGGTACATAGCATCTTCGCCCGCACCCGATGTCTTTTCTGATGAATCGTAGAAAATGTTCAGTCTAGATATGTCTTCTGTCTTTATATGTCGCATGCTTTTACCTACTTCACCGTTATTATCCAAACGTTCTTATCTAGGGAATATTACTAAAGGGCAATAATTTACAATAGTGCCTAATTCTCAATAAGTCCAGCGAATGAAGACTGAATAAAATGTTTGTATAAATTATACTTCTTTAATATTCACCATGGGTGAGTGCTTACCATGGGTGAGTGCTTCATCGTGCTACTTCCTAACATTTATAAAACCATAATTCAACCTTCCTAATAAGTACGAGCTTCTTCTTAATCTAAATATTATCTGATAACTCACATATGTTACCTATGATTTGAATGTTGAATTTATATATTGTTGTTATTCTAATATTTAATTTTATTTTCACATATCATAAAAATAGCAATAAGTAATACTACGTTCTCTCCTAAATGTGACATTACATCCTTGTTACCTCATTATACGAATATCTGGCAAGGCGTCCCCCATCTAATGCAAAGACTATAAGGGTCGTATTTATGAAGCCCTGCCACCAGAGCTCTTAGGGCCTGCCATCTAGGGGCTTGCTGGGAGGACAAGGAGCGACTGAAATTGGCTGGGGTCGTTCATTAATCGCAAAATCGAACACTAGCAGCCTGCTAGGCTGGTAGGCCCCTGGCAGAGGTTTATAAATACGGCCCTAGATGATGCGTTCGACATGACTGCCAGCGGCGTAAAGGGCAGATTTTGTATCTCCCGGCCATGACTACGCCATCTACGTACATCATTTCTTTTATCTACATAAGGGCTTTGCCCTTCTCTCTATGAAGACTGTGATATCCTAACTGTGTACTTTCACATTCTCCGTCATTGTTTATTTATATCCGCTCCCATGTCAATTCGTCCATTTCGCGTACTTTACCATTCTGTATACGTAATGAACTATAATAAACGTAACATTGAATCTTTATATTAACATGGGGGTTCCTTTGACTTATCACAATGCAGATAATTGTCATCTTCTTGTTCTTTTATGTAGACTGTAATTTTACACAGCTGATCTCTGCGTTCACTCCACCTTTCGTTCAATTGTAGAAACTTACAATTTCTGGCTTCTCTAGAGGGCATTTAAAGTGGGCGTTCGACATAATTTTTTGTCTTAGAATAAAAGAAATAACTACGTATCGTGATTGGGTAGTAGTAATATGTCATATTCACCTCCTTTACAAGCCAAATGGGATTGAATTTATCTTTTTGTTTACTTGGCAAGAATTCCAAAGAAGTGTGCAGTCTGTTCTTTCGTAATGTTTAAAAAACGCCTAATTGTTTTTCACCCACAGGAAGCAGTATACACCACTTACGTGAATTGAGTCGGGAAGACTGATTTATCGCCTAGATGACATGCGTGCTCATCCTCCTTATCGAAATGCAGAGGTACACTAACGCTGGGATCTGGTCAGAAAGGACAATTAATAGAAGCCTCCTATCAACGGCATTTTCATTGTACACTCTGAAAAGGAACGTTATCAGAAGAGATAACATAGAGCACGTATCATCGGTAGGTAGCCATGTTGTCGGAAAATAAAAGAGAAAATGTTTTCGGATTAAATTAATCCGATGACAGTAGTTAAGGATTGAAGCAAGCAGTTAAAACCTGGTGAAATGTTTCACTAGCTAGATAGTTTTGGGCCCAACCAGGATGAGCTTTTTAGAGCCGGACAGTTCAGAATTAGTGTAGTTCCGATATGATCCAGACTCATGGCTTACTGTTGGTCAGGAACCGCATGCACTACCCCGATTTGACTCTTTCTCTCACCTTTGAAATCGGACGATGGGACGATTCTTACACCCATATGACCTAACCCCATAAACTCGGAAAGCAATAGTATCGGGAGCGGTAGCTCAGTGCATCCACTGATGTCACTACAGCACCTCCGACCGGGAGGTCCTAGGTTCGAGTCATGACGGCGGCAGGATTTTCGACACTAGCTTTCAGCTAGGTGAATTCATCGCTGTCTGGAGGAGAATTCTAGCGGCCGGCTGCTCTGACGGTAGGTTTCCATAGTTTCTCCGATCGGCACCAGGCGAATGCCGGAGCAGTATCCTAACAAACGGGCCACGGACTGCGCGCGATCCTCTCTCTCTCTCTCTCTCTCTCTCTCTCTCTCTCTCTCCCTCTCTCTCTCTCTCTCTCTCACACACACACACGCATACACATACACAAAGCATAACTTGCCAAGCTCATTTTTCGTTTTTATTATATTGACATTTACACCTGAGGATGGTTCATCCTATAGTTTCTGAAATGTATAAACGCCCTTGAAAGGCAGGAATGCCGAACAAGAAGTAATAAAATTTTAAAAAAATATTGACGCGATAATTCACATACATAATTGGAAACTTCAAATTGTTTCAATATTGCTATTATACCGTCAAACGAATGGCGTGCCAATTCTTCTTCTTCTCCTTCTTCTTATTCTTCTCCCTCTGATGTCTCTCAGCGTCGGGTCAATTGACGTCGTTGTCGGGTCGTTGGCGTACCAATTCAAGAAGTATAATGCTCAAAAGAATTCATTCATAAGGAATATCAATTGGTGACACGGAATAACAAGCGGGGTACAAATGCAGCCCAGTGCTTATTTTTAGTTAGTACACGTAAAATACCTTGATACTATTACAATATTTAATATATGACAATTATTGTCAATTGAAGTGTTTTGGGCAATGTAACGAAATTTCAATATCAGAAAATAAGCCAAACACACAGCAAAGGAAAAAAGTGAGATTCGGGTGCACGTGTAACCCGCATTGTATGCGAAGGGTTAAAGAGGTGTAATGTTAATGCATCTCTGTATATTATTTTCCAGTAAAATTTTCCATTATTATTATTTTATTATTATTATTATTATTATTATTATTATTAATTTGTTTGCTCATTATCGTGCAGGCATTACATTTTTTGATGTATTGGACCGTTAAGTTACAGAGTGAAAAATACTCATGTACGTAGTTCGTTTCTGAGAATTAGTCTGAATATTGTTTTTTCATTGACCGTTTAGGGATATATTAGATAGGGACGTATTAGATACAAGTAATTGTTCACCGTGTAGCGGAAGCAGCCGTTCTAGCAACAAGATACTTCGTAACCAGCTTTTTTAAAAATTGCCTTGTTCTTAAGTTTCTTTTCTCTTCATAAAGGTGAAGAACCTAATTTATTTTCGAATCACACCCAAAAGTATTAGAATGGAAAAAAAAAATTGTATTTTTAGTTTACTATGGTTCAAAATGAAAACAACGGTAATGGTACTTCTACATAATTGCGCCAATCAAAAATAAAGGGGATTGGAAACAGTAAGTTTATCGATGGCAAATACTTTAATTAACTCCACAGCTTAAATGTTGGGCTGTGCAACAAATTTCCATACGCAAGGAGTAAAATTTTATTTTGATCCCTCAAATGACACATACTAGCTTAAAACTGTGTTTTGAAAGAAAAGACTGTAAACCCCGGCAGTACTTTTTGATTAAACAGTACTAGGTTTAAGTAAAATTCTTTCCACGTTTTCTTTAGAAACATACATTCGTTCTCGTGAATAAATCATCTAATTAGTTCTTCCCGTAAAAATCACTCAATTATAGTACTTTAAGAAACTTCAAATGATCAGTACCACTTGACAATATTGTTTAATCCCTGTAATGATCATTTTGAAGAGCACTAAAAATATTGTAGAAAGGGGAGATTGAAATATTTTAAACGATTTGTTTATTTCTCTCATTTATCTCAAAATTAATTTATCTTATTACTTATCTTAAAATATATTTATCTACTTATTTATTGCGAAATAAGAGTTAAAAACTTTTCTACTTATGGAGAAGTGCAAAATAATGACACCATTACTGCATTTTATTTCACCATGTACCCATATCGAAGGAGTTTCTTAGACAAAATATACTTTAAATTGTCCTTAGAGCTTATTTTCAGTTTCGTTATTTCCTCCCTGGGTATTCTATATATGATTGCTAGTTTTTCTACAAATAATTTTATTTATAGTATTTCTCCTCACAATACGAAGCACAAGAGATTTAAAAAAATAAATATAAAATTTTTCCAATTCAAAATGTTTAATGAAAGGGCAGATCTGCCATAGAACTCAGTATTTTTCACTTTCATACCACAAAACATTTCAAGAAAGGAAAAAAAAACGAGGTTTTGTGAGTAAATGGTTGGTAAGTGTGGGAAATTGTCTCGCTTTGTCTAATAAATACGCAAAGAACTATTTTTAAAAAATAAGGCACTAAATGATTTGAGATATAATACTCAAAAGACAATTTCATGAAAAAAGTAAGAGCAGAAATACGCCTTACTGTGCTGAGACAAGACACATTGCTGTGAAGCGGGTTGCCTAGATGACGTCATCTCACGGCGCACAAGGAAACGTTCAAGATTCCTCCTCTTTCAAGGAAATATCATTGACCTCGGTGATAAGACAAAAAACTTAATTTCACAGGAGATCAAAAAACGACTTTAAACGTATACTGTAAATCAGGGATTAAATATATGAAAACAAAACGTATACACAAATATTTTCATTCAAATATCACCTTCCTTTGAATACAAGTATCATTAAACCCTGATTTAATTCAGTTACAAGTTGTTTTTTTGCTCTCCCGTTAAATTAAGTGTTTATGACTTATCAGCTGTTTTCTTCAATCCTTCCTCATTCCTTTTCTCTTCCTTACTTTTCCTTCTTTCTTCCCTGCCTTTCTTTTTCCTTTCTTTCTTCCTTTTTCCTTCTTTCCTTCCTTTCCTTCCTTTCCTTCCTTCCTTTTCCTTCTTTTTCTTCTTTTCTTTCCTTTCCTTTTTTTTTTCCTTTCTCCATTCCTTATCCTTTTCTTTTCCTTTTTTCCTTTGCTGTTTTTTTTTTTTATCCCTGCCTTTCTCTTTCCTTTGCTCTTTCCTTTGTTCTTTTCTTTTTCTTTATTTTCTCCTTTATTTTTTTTACTTTCTCCTTTACTTTTTCTTTATTTTTTTCTTTTTTCTTTTTATTCTTTCTTTCTTTTTCCTACCCTTTTCCTACTTTTTCCTTTTTTAGATCTTTCCTCATTTCTTTCGGCGGTCTTTTTTCCCTCCTTCTTTCCTTCATTTCTTCCTTTTCTCTCGCGTTCTTTCTTTCTTCCGGTTCTAAAGTTAGCGTAGGCTGCTAAAACTGGGATGTTTTTTGTCGGACATTGGTTTACATTTCTAAATATCCCGGCCCCACCTGCCAGTGGCATCAGGGAGGAATTTCCCGTTTGACGTTACGCGCGGACGGAGCTGCTGAAAACAAAGGTGAGGTTATATGCATAGCCTCTGGCGGCTCCGACCCCCGCCCCCCCCCCAACGCCACCGGAATAATTAATTTACCCTTTTCATATTCAAATAATCCCCGGAATATTCATCCGCCGCGATCCGAACTCCGTCGATATCCAGCGGAAGGAAACAGAGTGGGTATAGAACCGTGGAGCGGGGAACATGAAACTCTAAAGCATGTCTTCGAGAGCTAAAAGTGTGATGAGTATCAAAAACATTTCTGAGCGAAGGTAAATGAGGAGGAGTACACCTTTATGTTCACCTTTGCCTTGGGAAGTTGATTCCTGAAGCTTTTGGCTTTTGCCTTTCACCGAATAAAATATGATTTGATGTTCATTAGGGTGAAAGATAATGGTGATTGGGAGTCGCGGCCCAGAACATGTGGTTAGATCGGTACTTCCTAACACGTTTCAAAGGATTTATTAACAATGTTATAACAACAATATATTAATAGAAACGTTTTAAAGAATGTTTAACAATGTTATAACAATAATATATTAATAGAAATGTTTCAAAGGATATACAATAACATATAAAACAAACTTTTCTCTAATAAGCAAAGAAAAGCCCGCCTTGCAGTCAAATGAATAGTGCAACGGTTTAAATTTCTTCAATAATTTACTAAAAGCAGTTTCCAATCAACAAGAACAACAATTTGTGCTGGAGGTCAGTATCCAACATAATTTATGAACGTATTAAATAACTTGCGATTACAAGATGTTGATACACACAATTAGCATCCAAAGACTTCTCAAAGCACCCAATTTTCTTTCTTCAAGTTATTCTCTAACCTTCTTTACCTTTCCGTACTGTGATATCCTTATCTTCGGCGTATCTACCCCAGCTAAATTAACCATATTCAGCCGTTCTCCTCATATTTAGCAACCACGTAACTCTGCATATGAAAGTCCAAACACTTGTTAAATTCTAAAACATTTCACTAACTCTACAATTGTAAATTATTAAGCGTAACGAACATTGCACAAAATAAATTTAAAATAAAAAATTAAATAAAATTCGCATGTGATACAGGAAAAAGTTAAGATGCGTATAATCCGCAATACAGCTGCAACGCACATTACACAGAAACATGTGCTCCGCTGCAACAAGAGTTACTCTGCAACACGCGTTACCTGGTAACGGGCATTACACAGCAACATGTGCTCCGCTGCAACAAGAGTTACGCTCAACACGCGTTACCAGGTAACGAGCATTACACAGCAACATGTGCTACGCTGCAACAAGAGTTACTCTGCAACACAATTTACGCCGTCACACGTGATACAATGCAACACGGGTTTCGCTGCAATATATGTTACACTGCACTGCGCGTTACACCAACACGTTTCGATTCAACCGTAATTCGCTGCAACACTGAATACGTTACGCTGAAATACACGTTGCACTGCAATGGACATTACGCTCAAACAGACATTACTCTGCAACACGAAATACGCTGCAACGCACATTACATGTTTCATTGCAATACGCGTTACCCTGCAATAATCTTTCTACTGCAATGTGCGTTACTCAGCAACTCATATTTCATAACAACGTGCATTGCGCTGAAACATGTGTCTTACATTCTTGGCTGTCCGGGTGACGCCGCGTTAAGTTATCTGGTGCCGACGTTTCGATCATCATGTCGTGATCTTCATCGGGCCCGGACAGCCAAGAATGTAATATTGACTCTAGCCGCGGAAGCCTACGACTTCATGAAACATGTGTGTTACTTTATTTACTTTATTTGCTTTATTAGCATTGAACGCAAAAATCAATTTAGCAAATACGAGACTCGTTAGTAAAATATATCCCAAATATTTACATTAATTTATCAACATTTAAAGTAAATACGTTGTTTTATAAATTATATTAACCAAAATAGTTTTGGTCCGATGTTTCTCGTCCATTAACTGCACGCTTCTATTGTGAAGTTGACGCAAATATGGAAGGCTGATGTATTGATCATCACGACCGAGACAATAGGCGGGAAAGTCTTTCCCTGATTACTTAATTGCCCTCTGTGGATAATAGCTGCGCCATTACTCATATACCCAACAAAGCAGAGTGTTCTCTGCGCAATATCAGCCGCTTCTTGTGTATAGTGCTTCCGTTGAGACGTGCTCCCATTTATCTAAGGGGTTTCACAATTCATTGGTAACAAAGATTTGTTCCTCGCTGGGTTTCCATAATGAAAATAATAAAGTAGATGAATCACGATCCATAATATTTGTAGCGATATCGTTGCTAAAACTTGTAATGTGCAGTCAAAATAGTGTAAGGTAAAATGTTTATGAACTGAATTTCTGATATGTCGGGATAAGACTTATTGGCACGCGAAAGAAGGAAAAGCTGGTACCATCTGGCGTTTTATTTCTAATAAGCCTTTTTTCAGGGAGTTGAAGGGTTAAACATTAACATTCTGTAAAGCTGAGAATGCCGATGTTTTCGATTTAATGATGGTTTTCTGAAGTGGGAAAGAGAGAGTTTTCACCTTCCCCTTATTATTGCGCAGTTTGACAGAAAAAAATATATTGTTCCGAAAAGTTGTGATTTTTCTTATATTTGTAGTAAAGTATTTTTTCTAACACTTTGTGTAGCCAGAAACCACATTTGTGTGTTCTTGATACCTAAAAATCAGGTTTACGACAAAACGTTTTCTGTCTCTATGTATATATGTATGTATGTATGTATGTATGTATGTATGCATGCAGGAATGTATGTAGGTATGTATGAATGTATGCAGGAATGTATGTAGGTTGTATATGTATGCATGCAGGAATGTGTGCAGGTGTGTATGTATGCATGCAGGAATGTGTGCAGGTGTATGTATGCATGCAGGAATGTGTGCAGGTGTGTATGTATGCATGCAGAAATGTGTGCAGGTGTGTATGTATTTAGACTGCTGGCCAGCTAAAAAGCCGAACTAACGGGACAACTTTTGAAAAATGTCACTGTTGGATGAGAACATACATTTATACTCGATTTAGGGTAGTTTCGATTCGTTTTATGTTGGCTAAAGTTGTTACCAACCGTCACACAAATACCCTGAATATATTACCTTCAAGCGGTAGGGACATTTTTTAAAATTTAAGTTTGCAATGAAACAATGACTACTTCCGTAGATACCGCCAACATTCAAAGCCATCCAAGTGAAATTGTGTTAGTTTACTAGTGTTGCTAAATGCATTTTGCGTTTGCGATTTGCATTTTGCGTTTTGGTGCTCTTCGTTCTTTGCGTTTTATCGTTCAATTTATTTATTTAGTAGTACTAGGCTTTTTTGAGTTTTATTTCTTATTTTCCAATTGTTTTCTTTAGTAATAATAATAAAGTTAATTGAAATAGTTATAGTAGTTCATTATTTGTTGTTGTTAAGTGCCCCTTTAGTATTTCTTGTTTTAAATTAATTATATTATATTTATTATTATTTTTCTGAATTCATTTTAATTATAACTGGAAAATAATGGTAAGCCTAACAACATCTGGGTCTATACTTAATACTGAACCTTTGAAGATAACACGTTTTCAAAGACTGTCTCTGGTAACAATGGATAAGTTATTGAGAACTTACTTACACTAATGATGATTTTCATTATTTTTGAACTTACTTTTAAAAACTAATGAAATGTATCTCACATTAATTAATAAGTATAATTGAGGTATTTTTCAGTATTCAATATAACATTAGGAACATTTCATTAGATCACTAAAAACTACCATGTATATCACGTTAATTAACTTCAATAATTGTGGTATTTATTTGCGTTCAATAAAACTTATTACTACCACTTCAAAACGTGAAGGAACTGTTGACACACATCTCAAAAGCATTAATAACGTAGCAGTACGACCGCAGATAACTTTTGAGGTTGTATTTTTCATTTGCACTTGACACTTTTAACACTTCTTAAGCTCGCAATAGTTGATAATGATAATTCTTAATTAACTTAATAATTATTCACAGAGTTAATATTCGTTTATAGATCAACATCTCTTTTTCATTCTACTGAAAAACGAAACATGTATTATTGAACAGTGGACAAGACTCGAGACCGCGCGAGGATTGTGAATGAGACAACAAACAAAACAAAACGAGAGACTTGATCAGAGTTATAGTTTCATAAGTTGGCTATTCTGACAGGAAATCTTTCAAGCTGCCATATTACGAATTTAGTGCGGCCTGATACACGGCCTGGAGTCTATGCAGGAATGTATGTAGGTATGTATGTATGTATGCATGCATGCAGGAATGTATGTATGACTGTCATCTGTCAATGGAGAGTCTTCTCGTGTGAGCCGATCATCGGATGTTTTTCAAAATTATTTAATTCCTCAATCCGCACGATGTTTCTGATCACGTTCACAGCTAAGTTCATTGATCTCGTAAATGTAGTGCACATTTTTTATTGCGAAAGGTGGCTGTGAGCGTTGCCCGATGGATGGCGAGATCCGGCGTTTATTAACACGTCGGTTTCCCCAACCAGGTATCTCTTACCCGCTGGCGAACACCCCAGGCCGGAACAACCCCCAAGCTCGCGACTGGATTCCCGTGTGTTGTATCGTGGAAAGGATGATAATCACCTCAATATTATCACCGGTAGCGGTAGCTCAGTGCATCAGCTGATGTCACTGCAGCGCCTCTGACCGGGAGGTCCTAGGTTCCCACTCCCCACGGCGGCAGGATTTTCGACACTAGCTTTTCAGCTAGGTCGAATTCAGCCGCTGCCTGGAGGAGAATTCTAGCGGCCGGCTGCTCTGATCGGTAGTTTTCCGTGGTTTCTCCGATCAACACCAGGTGAATGCCGGAGCAGTACCCTACCAAACGGGCCACGGACCGCGCGCGATCTTTCCTTCCTATTCCTTGTCCTATCCTCTCCCTCTCACACACACACTTACCCTAACATGCATTACACACTACACATATTCCGGGAGACCAGTCGGGAGCTTAGAGCTTGTCGCGGCTGGGGCGGTGCCCCGTTGGTGGGAGAGTCCTGGTTAGGGGAAACCCCAGTAACCGACGGTAGGTTGGCGTCGTATCTCGTCATTCAGCGGGGGAATATCACCACAATCTCCCGAGAAAAAACGTACACTACACTAACGTGACTAATGACCAAAGCAGTTGACGCGCCCGGAAACACGAAAAAAACAAACCAAACCAAACCAAACCTAAATATTATCCCTGAGGTTTCTCATAGAAATAACTAATGGTTATAAAACAGTACGTAATTTCTCGCCCGTATTTGTTCTCAAAATTACCCGAAAATTACTCATTTTCGAAAATGCGGGGCCCAGCACTTTGATTACAATAACAATTTCTGAATGCCGTGTTCTTTTAACCGTAGAACTGTTGTAAAAATCTGAAACGACTCTCTGAACCTATAGGACTCACCATGAGATTTTACGTTATCAATTCTGAAGAAAGTTAATTGTACTTTTTAAAAATATATAGATATAAAAATATAATGTGACATACACGTTAAACACCATGTTAGGGAAATACGAAAATCAATACTTTTAATTTTTTTTTAAATTACTGTAAATGCTATTAAAGTACTGCCTTGACTGCCTTGGGTGTTCTAGAATTACGAATTTCATCCCGTTCTCATTAAAAATTTATTTTCAGATAATCATTTTCATTATGTTTTTATGAAGGTAATGTTTGGTCTTGCCTTAAGTCTCTTGCTCACCTATACTCTTTGCACCAAGTCCATAAAAAGCCGATATACTTATTACTTGGCGTGGAATTTCAGTCCACCTCAAAAATTATTTTCCTTTGCTTCCAGTCTCCCGCGCAAATCTCGGTTTCAAACGCCTGGCACCCGCACTTCAAGGCCCCTTGCAGGGCTCAAGGCCACCTCGAAACGTCGCAAGGCCGAAAGTCCACAAGGCCTTCTTGCAACCATGGCTCATTAAGTTGCCGTCCCGCCTCTTCTTTCGCTGCTTTTGCAGGAGCTGGCTTGGCAGCTGCCGCCGCGGCGTGGTTATTACGAAATAAGTTACACCCGCGCATAATTACTCGCATTCTTCACCAGATAGCGCTGCATGGGGGGAGGGGGTGCGGTTCCAGGGGGTGGACGCGCTTTTGCGGAGCCCCACAAATCTTGTATTATCGCCCACGCCGCTTGCCCGCCTGCATGCGCGCGCGCCGTCTTTCTTTTGTTTCGACCCAGGCGGCGCCACCGTCGCGGCCCGCGCCACGGCGGGCGCTGCTCTTTTGTTAATTGTGACGATATTAGACGTTGCTGCGCCTTTGTTGGCTCAATTATTCCCCTCCCCCCTCTCTCCCCCTTCCGGCCGTGCGTCTCTTCTCGCGATAAGTCCGCTCGTCCGGGCTTTGTGGGAGCGCTCGTATTAGATTTTCTGCTTTTCTCGCGCGCGATGAGCAGGCCTACTGCCGGTGAGGTGCAGGAGAACGAGGGGGAACAAGAAGAGGAAGAGAAGGAACAAGAGAAGGAAGATGAGAAGGAAGAAGAGACGGAGGAAGTGGAAGAAGAGACGGAGGAAGTGGAAGAAGAGACGGAGGAAGAGGAAGAAGAGACGGAGGAAGTGGAAGAAGAGACGGAGGAAGTGGATGAAGAGACGTAGGAAGAGGAAGAAGAGATGGACGAAGAAGGAAGAGAAGAAGAGGAGAGAAGGAAGAGAAGAAGGGAAGGAAGAAAGAAGAGAAGGAAGGAGAGGAGAGGAATAGCAGGAGAGAGCAGGAGTAAAAGATGAAGGTAGGGAGTGAGTTGGTAAAAAGTGAAAGGCGGGAGGAGAAAGAAAGAGGGTAACAAAGAAAAGAAATGGATGGAAACAAATAAGAAAAAAGGAAGAGGAGAAGCTGGAGGAAGAAACGAAAAAATAAAAAGTTAGGATCATTCGGAAGACGAAGAGAAAGAAGAGAACGAGGAAACAAAGGCGGAGAGTTACTGTGGAAAACCGAGAAGACTCATTTCGAGTACATCCCCCCCCCCTTGCGGCAGCACAAGCTGCTTGCCCCGAAACGTTCCCGACTATTCATTTCGTCGCAATTCGTTGGAAAATTACAAATTTTAATCTCTTGTAGCAGTTATCGTCGCAGTGGTTCGAATGAAGTAGTAGCAGCGGGGGCGTGTATGAAAGCACAGTACCATGAATGTCATCCTGTAAAATGCATTCGCGCGATTAATATTCACAGTTTCAAATGCGAGTTTTATTGGATTGCTCTAAAAATAGCTCCCTCTCGGTGAATCGTCGCTAAAGTTTTCAACATCCCACAAATATTTCTTTGTGACGCTCTTGATGAAGTAATGAAGTTTCCAAACGCTATCACTGGTAGTTAAACGTTGATCAATCACAAATGGGAGATTGTGTTCAAATTCTGCCAGCTTGATTACGAAAATTGTTACGTAAATGTGTTACTTTACATGCGGTCTTAACATTTTCAAAGTGCTTCCTTATTAACGATTTTGAAATTATTAATTTAAACAGTGTTGTTAAGTTAAAATGCTTTATGAGTGATACAAGGTATTCCAATATTTATGAAATTTGTACAATTGTTTTGAGTAAGGCGTTATTAAGGTTATAGACGGTATCCACGGAGATTTAAAAAAATGTTTCTGTAAAAATGATCTTTCAGAATTTTTAATACACACAAAAAAATCTATGCTAACAAATTTTGAAAAACCAAAACAAACTGTACTTGAAGATTTTGTAGGAATGATAAATTGGGGGTGAAGATGAAAGGGCTTAACTTAGAGGTAACGTTTTGCATGTACTTATCCATCCGAGTACTTGCTGTAGAGGCTGCACGAGATACTTGTCTGTGTACACAGCGACCGTTAAAACGCACCCTAGACCCACACGCATGCGTAGTAGAAACATCTAGATCTTCTAGCGCAGTTCTGAAAACATTGGGTAGTGTAAAGTGAGCTCGGAATAGTAATCGTCCAGAAATTTGTTTTCCTTTCATTAGTAATTTGTTGCATTAGCTTGTTTTGGTACGTGTTATGGTAATAATATGAATATATTATTTTTGTGTACCTAATCTGCCTGACACAAAGCTAGAAATTCGATGCATTTAAGAAGGCATTCAGTGTAGCAATGTTTCTCCTATGTGCTGTCAGCCGTGTACACAGATTCCTCGTGCGAATCTACAACTACTGTCTTTCGAGTTCATGAGTGAAGGAAGGAAGTTAAAGAAGAAGGAAAGGGAAAGAGGAGAATAAACAAAAGAGAATGAGAAAAACGACTGGATCAAAGCGAAAGAGAAGTTTCATACTGGATAAGTAACCTCAGATCCAGCAGTGACGTTGACTCCGAACCGACAATGCCTGGAAGGTCCAAGAGTTCGACTCGTGTCAGAGATAGGATCCTAGTTCGATTGCTAAATTGGATTCAGACGCTGTCTGGAGGAGAATTTCAGCGACCGACTGCTCTGATTGGTAGTTTTCCGTGGTTTCTCCGATCTGGAACCTGGCGAACCTGCGGAACGCCGAATCCTAACAGACGGGCCAAGAACTGCGCGCGATCCGCTTCCTTGCCGCTTCCGCTTCCTTGCCGCTTCCGCTTCCTTTCCTTTCCGCTCCTTCACCCCTTACACACACACACACACACACAAGCACTACCGCACATGTCGGGAGACCAGTCAGAAGTGTAGAGCTTGCCCCGGCTGGGGCAGTTCTCTGCTGGTGAGAGATACCTGGTTGAGGAAAACCCCGTTAGCCGACGGTAGGTCGGCGTCGAATCTCGCCATTAAACGGGGCAAGATTAGCGTCACCTCCCAAACAAGAAACGTGCACTTCACTTACGGGACTAATGAACTTGTCAGTTGACGCGCCCGAAGTTACTGTTAATCCACCAATCATGAATCAGGAGAACAAAGCCGAAGAGGCAAATTAAATACTGGCTGAGTTACCTTAGAGTTGGTGTTTTCTCTGAGGAATCTCTGAATTTAGAGTTATCTGCGAGATTCTATGGTTCCGGTCCTGACAATGGCGGGATTTCGTCATTAATTAAATTATTGGATCTAATTTAGCCGTTGCCTGGAGAAGAATTCGAGGGTCATCTGTTCTGAACGGTAGATTTCCGTAGTTTCTCCGAGAAATATCAGACGAATTTCGGATCGGTTCCCTCACAAACTGATCACCGAGCGCCCGTGATTCATTCCTCCATTTTCTTGTCCTATCCTCATCTGTTTCGCACAAGCACATGCACACACACAAGTACAGTACACTTCCACACATGTCGGGAGCTTAGAGTTTGTTCCGGTTGGGCGGTAACCAGCTCATGGAGATAATTGGGAATAAAATCTTCCCTTAAGTCCACTTAGAGATCAGCGCCGGGTCCCACCATATAGACAACTAAAGGATAAAAGGGATAAACCGAACCCATAGACCTTTGTCTCTTCAGTAATCTTCAGTCGCAACATTTAATTTAATTTGTTTTATTTCAAGTCGTCGTTTTTACGTAAATACATTTCGCCTGTTTCAATTTGGCAGACCTCCGGTTTGCGATTATAAGCCTCTCTGAATCTATTTAAATTGAAGATTACCCATTTTTGATTTGGTTGCGACCGAAATAAATTTTAATTCTCCCCAATTCTCCCAGAGCCACTCCAGTTGTCAACATTCCGAGAATTAAACGTCTTTCGAAGTAGGACGCCATGGGATCGCATTGTTTGTAAAGAAGGTGGCCGAAACAGTTTCGCGAAGACTCGCCTCGCTCTAGTAAAAGCTGTTAAGATGTACGTATACATGCTACTGATTATCAATTTAATTATGTAGGGTTGGTATTGCCACCCCAGTTCAGAGCCATTGACACGCAAGAGCTGTCACGCTCGCATTACGAGAAAAAACGATTTCTTTTCCCCCAAATAAGGTAACATTGACAACTTCAATATTTTTTAAGCTGGGATAAACTAATAGTTCTTTAATAACTGTCTATCAGAATTTTCTCTTGTGACAAGCAAGGAAGTTATGGCCACGCTTTGAAAGCAATCCGATTCGTTCGTCTGTGGCTCTCCCCAAAACCTCCAATGACGCTACCGGGAGCGGTAGCTCAGTGCATCAACTGATGTCACTTCAGCGCCTCTGACCGGGAGGTCCTAGGTTCCCACTCCCACGGCGGCAGGATTTTCGACACTAGCTTTTCAGCTAGGTCGAATTTTTCAGTCGCTGTCTGGAGGAGAATTCTAGCAGCCGGCTGCTCCGATCTAGAAGTTTTCCGTGGTTTCTCCGATCAACACAAAGCGAATGCCGGAGCAGTACCCTACCAAACGGGCCTCGGACCGCACGCGATCTGTCCTTCCCCTTCCTTGTCATACCTCTTCCCTTACACACACACTTTCACTAACATATAGTCCGGGACACCGGTCGGGAGCTTAGAGATTGTCTCGGCTGGGTGGGAGAGTCCTGGTTAGAGGGAAACCCCCTAGCGGACGGTAGGTCGGCGCCGGATCTCGCCATCCAGCGGGGGAAGATCACCGCCATCATCCGAGAACAAACATGCACTACTCTTACGGGACTAATGACCAACGCAGTTGACGCGCTCGGAAACTCGAAAAATTCAATCAATTAATCAATCAATCCAATGAAGCTATTTTGCAGCATCAAAACCAGTACTCCATTCAAATAGCACAGGTTTCTTCACTTGGTTAACGTTTCGTTTCATGGAACCCTGGTGCTGATGTCGCTATTTTCCGCAATCGCAGTCACGTGACAAATTTCAGAATCTTATAGTGTCCTTTTATCAATGCTTTGTTACATTGTGGGAATAGGAAGTGAACCGTTGCAAGTGATTTGTGCTTTGCGAGACGTGTTTCTGTTTGTGTCCAACATTTTTTCCACTCCGTTTGCTCTTACAAAATTCATGTGAGCTATTAAAATTGAGAGAGCCACGATGTCCCACTCCCTATGCTATTCAGCACTGCCGCGAAAAAAAGAAAACGAGATGCCACTGAAATCGCTGCTCCTCACGAAAATAATTGTAAAGTAGTAAATGAACATCAGACAAGTGGCCATCTGGACTTTTTTAAAAACGTTTTTAGTGCTTGTGACCATATTTTAAAGCCTTTAGATGCTAAAATTATGTAAGAATTGCGCGTCCGTGACGTGTGACCGCGTGCGGATGCGGTACTCATCTGGCACCCACCTCTCACACGGCGCCAGCACGATGATGAGCCAACGCGTGGACTAACTGCTGGCTATATGCACACACGTACACATACATATAGGCCGTCGGTAGCTCGACGATGTACCAGAGGGCTACTAGAGGAAATGGGCTGGAGGACCTGAGGCGGAATTCCGCGAAATTAGCAACTTTCAGCCTACGCGAACTTAAATTAGTTGTAGAGTAATTAAAATTATTGTATTCATTTCATGCATTTTAATATATCATTCCACATCGGTATTATGTATTAATTCATTATAAAACAATCATGAAAATATTCTACAAACCTTCAGGAATAGAATCCATACTGCCAGTTTTCTCTGCACAACTTTGTATGGCCACCACGTACAAATAAAGACGGTCTCTCTATGTTACTCTCGTACTGCAGGTCTACCGCACGCCGCGAAGGGTAAGTTCGGGGGACTACTGGTGCCAGGGGAATTGACCCAGAGACACGAAGTGGGCAGAAACAGATGCCCCTAAGTATACAGTGTGTCGTAGTATTTGCAAGAGTTCAATAAACGCGATTTCATTTTTGAGGTTTTGGCCAGGATTTCGGGAAAATGCACCACCGTGCGCCGTCAGGACTCGAACCTAGGACCTCCCGGTCAGAGGCACTGCGGTGTCATCAGTTGATCCACTGAGCTACCGCTCCCGGTAGGAAAATAGATAGATAGGTTTATTAAAGTTCGCTTTGAGCTAATGCTCGGTGGCAAACATTATTACAACTAGGTATACGACAATTACAAAACTATTACGAATATTTACAAATATAATTACGATAAGAATTAGAATTAAAATTAGAGATTGCTATCCTAGTTATAATTAATTTTGAGTTATCTGTAAGTTGACTTATAGCTTTTCTAACACTTCACTCCACTTCACTTCACTTCATTTCACTACGCTGCACTTCACTGCACTCACCTCCTCTCCCGTGCAGGAATGATAGGATTCAGTCGATATATTATATAAGAAGAAATTGAACTAATATTAATTTAATGATACGAAAGCTAAAATGAGCGTGATTATGCCTCTTGCTACTAAGTAAATCAAATTTACAATCTAAAAAAGAACAAACCAATTATAACTTATTCTACTATTTACAAATCCATGCCGAGCGATAATTATTAAGAAAAAAAAACTAATTCTAAAACTTAATAGTAGTTTACAAAACAAAGGTTTATAAAATTAATTATTATAACAAAATTAACTAGTACAAGTTTATACGCCTAAATTAATGAAAATCAAAGTTAAATGCAATTAATGAATGTGCATTGCTTGTGACAGATCTTGAATTCGAATGACTTTCTTAGTTCAGCACCCTCCAAGACAGAATCAGGCACCTGGTATGCGAAGGTCGTTGCCAGAGCTGGAAGCTGGAGCCTTGCCGCGATGCGGATGTGATGCATGTCATCCTGCATCAGCTGATCGAACGCTCTATAATTTCCAGCGAACTCTATATTTCGAAAAATTGCAAAATTTTAACATTTCAAATCTGCAAAAGCGAAAAATCAGATTTTTGCCTTAAACGAAATGTTCTAAAAATCAGTTTTAAAAAAATTATGTACGATGTTTTGAAAAAAAAATGAGTAGTTGTTGTGTAATTTATGCTTTAAATTAATATAATTTATTTTAAAAAATTCTCAACAACCACTCCAGTTTTTTTCATTTTTTTCTACTGAGGGATTCTAAAAAAGAAAGGCGCATTCCTCATTTCCAATTAACGCGTTTCCGTTAAACATTTAGATATAATGCGAGAAAGTTTGTGCTGTTGCAGCCCCACTAGTTTACTATGTCTTCTTTTCTTTTTTTTAACGAACGAGCCGCCTACGCCGTTTATCCAACTAACAAGCTCCGTAGGTTCGAAGCGGTACCTGGGTGCGTGATTTCGCGTCGCTCGTGTGGTCATCCGCGAGACTCCACTTAACAATGAAGTTTACGGCTCCCGTAGCGGGCTCTGCCGCACCGCCCACGTCGCCTCTTGACAAATGCCGGCGCGGGGGCGTGGCCCAGAACAACGACTGGCCGCTGCCCGACTCCTCCGCCCACGCGGCGTTGCCGGTTTGCAGGATTTTTACCTCGAGGAGAGCGAACACGGAAAAGCGAGCTTGAGGAACTTGTAGGGAAAGTTTTATAAAGCAACATTATTGAAGATTCTTCTAGAAACGGCTACTATAAAAGTGTTACCCCGTAATTGAGGGGCTCAGAACAAAAATGATGGAAGTGACGAGAACATTTTGAGGAAATTCCTTTTGAAGTCGTTTATTCAATAAAATATTACAGAATAAGCTTTCTTTGTATTACATTTTTTGTGAATTAAAGCACTGATCAGTGATATCAATAGTTTATTTCCCCTTACTAAATATCATTGTGAGCTATCACTATGGGCACTAATCTTATTTTCAAGGAAATGTCACATGAAGTTTTGTCTCAGTATCTCAATTTGCCTTTGGACAGCTTTCTTTAAGTAATCAAACGTGCTTTATGTGAGTTTAATGATTTCATATTAACTCTCTGTAGATGTACTTTATTATTTAAAAATATTGAATACAAAAGGGGCTCAAAATTTATTTTACACCTAGAAATATTATTTACAGACCAATATTTGAGAAATCGGTCACCCAACCCCTCTGGAAACAAATATTGTTTTCAACCATTATCAGCAGTCTAGAATTTGAGTTTCTTTGTGTGACTGATTTCCACAACGTCATGCTCTTTTTATCAGACACACTTGACTAGTCATCCCTTTGACTTCATTTTGAGGCTAATAACTAAAGCAGTTGACGCCCCCGTAAACAAAATAATTTATCCACTATTTTCTGCCACTGCCAACATCGCTTACACAAATCCATCGATATATCCCTTATATACCAACCGTCATCACCATCGACATTATATCATTGTCACCCTGATTATAACCATTTTCCCCATGACTGTAACCATTTCCCTCAACTAACAATTTCCCCGTGACTCTCACCACTTTCCCCAAGCCTATGTTCGAGTCCTGACGGCGGCAGGATTTTCGACACTAGCTTTTCAGCTAGGTCGAATTAAGTCGCTGCCTGGAGGAGAATTCTAGAGGCCGGCTCCTCCCATCGGTAGTTTTCTGTGGTTTCTCCGATCAACACCCGGCGAATGCCGGAGCAGTACCCTACCATACAGGCCACGGACCGCGCGCGATCTGTCCTTCCTCTCCCCCTTACACACACACTAACATGCATTACACTACCACATACTCCGGGAGACCGGTCTGGAGCTTAGAGCTTGTCCCGACTGGGGCGGTGCCCGCTAGTGGGAGAGTCCTGGTTAGGGGGAAACCCCACTAGTCGACGGTAGGTCGGCGCTGGATCTCGCCATCCAACGGAGGATGATCACCGCCATCTCCCAAAAAAGCATGCACTACACTAACGGGGCTAATGACCAAAGTAGTTGACGCGCCCGGATACACGAAAAAACCAAAAACCAAACCCAAGCCTATCATCATTTTCCCGTACCTATCCCATCTTCACCGTCCCGTCCCATTGTCTTCACGGTCACTCTTCATCATCACCCCGTCTCGTCACCATCTTACCGCCCCACATCACCAAAGACTATCTACTATCTCAGCCACCCTATCCAGGGTATCACAGCCAGAACCACAACCAAACCTACCACTTCTAATTCCACCACCACCACCACCACCACCACCACCACCCACCACCACCCACCACCCACCGTCACCACCCCCACCGTCACCACCCCCACCGTCACCACCCCCACCGTCACCACCCCCACCGTCACCACCCCCACCGTCACCACCACCACCGTCACCACCCCACCGTCACCACCCCACCGTCACCACCCCACCGTCACCACCCCCACCGTCACCACCCCCACCGTCACCACCCCACCGTCACCACCCCACCGTCACCACCCCACCGTCACCACCCCCACCGTCACCCCCCACCGTCACCCCCCACCGTCCCACCCCACCGTCACCCCCACCGTCACCCCCCACCGTCACCACCCCACCGTCACCACCCCCACCGTCACCACCCCGTCACCACCCACCGTCACCACCCCACCGTCACCACCCCCACCGTCACCACCCCCACGTCACCACCCCCACGTCACCACCCCCACGTCACCACCCCACCGTCACCACCCCACCACCGTCCCACCCCACCGTCACCACCCCCACCGTCACCACCCCCACCGTCACCACCCCCCACCGTCACCAAAAGCCGCATCGTCGCCGGTGCTACTCCCAGGTGCCCGGATTGCGCAACGCGCGTCGAAATTTAATTTCACGCGGGAGACAATGGCACAATACAATTACTCGACGCAATTTTGGGTCGCGCCGTTATGCTTTATTTTAGATTCAATTCGTTATTTTTTTCCCCCCGGCTCGGTCGTTGGCACGACGTGACGCGGTTTTAGAGCGTTTTTTTTCAATTTTTAATTTTTTTCTCTCTCTTTTTCTTTCTCTCTCTCCCTCTCCCGGGCGCGCGTTCGCGAAGGCCGCGCGGTTGCGAGTAATTTGCGACCCCGCGTCCCGTAAGAGGCCCAGGCGGGCGAGTGGGTGAGAGGGAGAGAAGGGCTTTTTTTTCTGTGCCCACAAAGGCACGGGGTGTTGAAGGGGCGTGTCCGGGCGCGGGTTGTCGTGCAGAGCGGAGCACTTCGCGAACGCCGCCTAAGTGTTCATACATATTGAATGAGCGCCGGGAGAAAGGGTTTTTATGCCCTTCGCGGGAGGGGCAGCGAGGGCGCGGTGGTCTGAAGGTCCAGGGAAGAGGCACCGCCGGCTGGGGCCGGTGTGACGCCGTAGGTGCGTGCTGGCGCTCTGTGGAGAGGGGAGGAGGAATTGTGTACTGGGAGTGGAAGGGTAGAGTGGGTGTACGCCAGCACTGTGGAGAGTAGTTGGATACTTTTTCTGTATACGATAGTGGATATGTAGGGGTTCTATGTAGAGTAGAAACCTGCCACTGTCTGTGGAAAGGAGATGGATGTTGTTTCTGTACAGGTTATTGGATGTGAAGATAATCCCTATAGAATAGGTGTCTCTCTTCGGAGAATAAGTGGATGTTGTTTCTGTACAGGTTATTGGATGTGGGAAGGCTCTGCCTGCAGTACATGCTTGTTATATCTCTGTGGAGAATAGGTAGATATTGCTTCTGTAGGAGTTACTGGATGTGTAGAAACTGTAGACGGCATACCACGCTGAAGGGTTAAAAGCGAGACTTTCCAAGAAACAGAAGATTTCACAAGAAGACGCCTTTCGCTCCCATTGCTGAAACCCGAGCACATCATATGGTCACTGCATTGTATCTACATGAAACGCAGAGTGTATTTTCTTATAGTCAAGAGCTGTTACCTGCAATTTCAGTGCATTATTGGAAATTTTTGACCGGGAGCGGTAGCTCAGTGCATCAACTGATGTTACTGCAGCGCCTCTGACCGGGACGTTCTAGGTTCGAGTTCTGACGGCGACAGGATTTTCGACACTAGTTTTCCAGCTAGGTCGAATTCAGTCGCTGTCTGGAGAATTCTAGCGGCCGGCTGTTCTGATCGGTAGTTTTCCGTGGTTTCTCCGATCAACACCAGGCGAATGCCGGAGTATCAAACGGGCCATGGACCGCGCGCGATCTGTCCTTCCTCTTCCTTATCCTATCATCTCCCCTTACACACACACTTACACTAACAAGCACTACACTGCCACATATTCTGGGAGACCGGTCGTGAGCGTAGAGTTTGTCCCGGCAGGGGCGGTGCCCTGTTGGTGGGAGAGTCCTGGTTGGGGAAACCCCACTAGCCGACGGTAGGTCGGCGCCGGATCTCGCCATCCAGCGGGGGAAGATCACCGCCATCTCCTGAGAAAAAACATGCACTACACTAACGGGACTAATGACAAAGCAGTTGACGTGCCCGGAAACAGGAAAAAATCATTCAATTGAACATCTTTGCCGATCACGTAATATTTGCTCCTTGTACGGAAATTGCTACATATTCACGCGGCAAAGTGGAGCCCCAGATGACGTGATCCACGTGGAGATTGGTAAAAAGACGTAAATATGACGCCAAAAGATGACTTGCAATGTCATTCTTGAAATATTTAGTGTTTGCAAACATTCTGACGATTCCAAATGCTGACAACATTCCACTTCGGGAGCCAAAATCATTGGATGCTCTTAGAATACGGTTGAAAATATTCTCAGTTCTATCTTTATCGCTCTCCCAACAAATTTGAACTAGTATTTTAATACATTAACAGGAAAGTATGTGTGCTGTAGTCATCGAAGTTTGGTATTGTATTTTCTTCTAGTCAAACGCTGTTACCTGCAATTTCAGTGCGTTATTGAACATCTTTCCCGGTCACGTAATTTTCACTCCTTGTTCGCAAATTGCTACACATTCACGCAGTAAAGTGGAGTCCCAGCTGACGTGATCCACGTAGAAATTGGTACAAACACGTAAATATAACGCCAAAAAATGACTCTCCATATTATTCTTGAAATAGTGTTTGCGAACATTCTGACGCTTCCAAATGTTGACAACATTCGACTTCAGGAGCCACAATCATTGGATGCTGTTAGAATACGGCAGAAAATATTCTCAATTCCATCTTTATCGCTCTCCCAACAAATTTCAACTGGTATTTTGATGCATAAACGGGAAGGTGTGTGTGCTGTAGTCATCGAAATTTGGTATTGTCCCAAATAAGCTGATTTTGCGCTTTAAGAAGTAATTCATTTGCCTATATACATGTAATATTTAATATCACTTGGAATTTATTTTGTACCTCTGTATGGACACCGGCACTGCGAATTAATTTTCATTCCCATATTGGCATCAGAGACGTGATGGAAACTTTAAAAATTTACTTCCTGATCCACTAACTCCAGGGTTTGGAAAAAAACAAGAGTTTGCGTATCTCACTTGGAGGTAAATTTTTAAAGTCAGTCTCTTGTATTTGAGACTGAATTCAAAAGAAGTGTTTATGTTCCTAAATGATAAATTAAATGGTATTTCTTATAAGGTGGAGTTATCTATGGTGCCAGGAAGAAAACTGCTAAGTTGGTCATTTCAGAAACAATTGTATTTTATTTTCCTGTAATCAGTTCATGAGTAATTTTATTCTTCATTCCGAAAAATTCTAATTTAGATATAAATCCAAATGGATGTTAAAGCTGTTGGTATTACGGTTGGTATTATAATGACCGGCTATTATACAATGCGTTTAAGTAAACTCAATAATCTATACACATAGTAAATAGTTATTTATGTGCCAAGGGCTTTATAAGGGATCATTAGAATCAGTTAACACCCGTGGTTGCAAGGAAGGTTTTATTTTCTACTTAACTTTCTTTACGCAGATATCCGTATTTACTACTGAACTGGATCTGAAGTTAACACTTTCTCTTCATATTTTACTCCCATAATTCCCACTCCCATAAGAGAACCTTTAGCATAATTCAACTGTTTTAATATTGTCCTTGATCAAAGTTTCCAAACCAATTTTTTGAAAATCAGTTTTTAGTTTTCTTTTTATTTTACTTGTACAACGTTTCGGAGATCACATGTGTTGCCATCATTATGAACATGTACAAATTGCCGGTTACAATTGGCAGCTAAAATACAATAATAAAATGAGTCTAATGATTCTTCAGTTTGGGTCATAGGAAAAATACATTGCAGACGTTTCGGCTTTATATTTGGCCTTCATCAGGGCTACAAAACAGATTGCAACGGGTCAAGAATCGTTGAATATAATAATAAAATACGAACATTATTTTATATACAAAATTTTAATATAAAGAAATAAAGGACGTAACTAGAGGCAAGAATAAAGAAAGAAGAATAAAAGACAGAAGCATACGCAGACAAGCATACTGTAGACAGACATAAGCAGAATAGTTCTGGATATTCCTTGTTCCGTCGCGCACAAGCGCACGAGAAAGAATCCTGATTGGATGATGCGGCGACTTCGTCCGCAGACCTGTGAAGCCCAGGGTCACCCGGCGCCCTGGGACGCAGGGCAGGTCCGCAGCGGCGGAGCAAGGCCAAGACCGACGCAGGACCGGAGAGAATGGAGGAAGAGAGTCCTTTGCGACGTTTTGTCCGCCGTCGCTGACGTCACCGGGCGTTTTCCTTTTTTTCCGCCGGCGGCGGCGGCGGCGGCACCGCGACGCAAGGGGCGTGGCACATGCGCGAACTGTGTAAAGGCCCATTCACAATGCAAACATAAGCATAAGCATGGCGTTAACATAAAAGTTAGGACTACGCCTACAAGTGGACTCATTCGCAATGCGTTCGCATAAGCATAACACGTAAGACGTTAACTTAAGAGCTTGCAAGCTTCAAGCTTCTGCGCTTATGCTTATGTCAGACATAAGGAATGAGCCAATCACAGTTCGATAACTCAAAATCGAGTATCGAAGTCGATAGGCGAACTATTCGTGTGCTGCGTGGTTGTGTTTGTCGTATTTGTTTTGAAATCTCGAAATCGATTCTCATATCCAACCAATAGTAAACTAGAATATTGTCATAGCCAATAGAAACTCTTATTTTGCCTATGTTTATGTTCGACATTGTGAATACGCCAACTCTTCGCTTATGTTAATGTCTATGTCTATGTGTTATGCTTATGTTTGTGATTGCATTGTGAATGAGCCTTAACGGGCGGGTTTGGTCCTCGCATCTGCAACTAGGCGCGATGCGGTGGCGGCGGATTAACACATACATTTTTTTAACTGGTTATTTAAGGTCGCATCAACATCTACGTCGTTAGCGAACACTATTGGAGTTATCGTTCTAGTAACTATAGAGATGAAACGATATGGTGATAATAAGGGGTGAAAGGACGAACACAAATACAATCATCCCGAGACGGGACTCGAACCCGCGAACTTCGGTCCCAAATCACTACGAAACTACTGCGCGATCTCGACTACCGGGCTGACGTACTTTAATGTAACACGAAATTTGGAGAAACGCGTTTTTGGGGGTAACGCGTACTTCGGATTAATGTGTACTTTGAATTAACGCGTACGTTTGAGTAATGCTTACTTTGCAACAACGCGTACTTTGGTGTAAAGTGTGCGCAGGAGAATCGGGAGAATACTCGGAGTAACGCGTACTCCGAGTAACGCGTACTCGGAGTAACGCGTACTCGGAGTAACGCGTACTCGGAGAACGCGTACTGGAGAACGTACTCGGAGTAACGCGTACTCGGAGTAACGCGCACTCGGAGTAACGCGTACTCGGAGCAACGCGTACTCGGAGCAACGCGTACTCGGAGTAACGCGTACTCGGAGTAACGCGCACTCGGAGTAACGCGTGCTCGGAGTAACGCGTACTGGGAGTAACGCGCACTCGGAGTAACGCGTTCTCGGAGTAACGCGTACTCGGAGAACCGCGTACTCGGAGTAACGCGTACTGGGAGTAACGCGCACTCGGAGTAACGCGTTCTCGGAGTAACGCGTACTCGGAGTAACGCGTACTCGGAGTAACGCGTACTCGGAGTACGCGACTCGGAGTACGCGTACTCGGAGTACGCGTATCGGAGTACGGTACTCGGAGTACGCGTACTCGGAGAGCGCGTACTTGCAGTAGCGCGTACCTTGTGGAAACACGTACTTTGCACCAAGGACTATTTTGTAGCATCGTGTGTTTTGTAACAACTTGTTTTTTGCAGCAATGCATACTTTTTTCACAGCACCATAAGCCCATGCACCATCTAGCTGCTAAACCCAGTATGATGGGAAGTGGCGTGAATACTTCAAGGAATTGAATTTACACAAATTATGAAAACGCTCCGGGAAAGATAGCAATGCGCTCCCCAGTACCCAACTTACTCTTTTTTACTAAACTGAGTTATACCACGAATGAAGTTAGCAATCAGCATTTTTGGCAAAAATATGTTGAAGTGTTCTATTCGTTCACGCGAAGTAGAAAGTATTTGCGGCAAAAAATGGGTCAAATATATATGGCCTTTTCTCTTACTGTGCCCCGTTGAAAAAAAAAAACTAATTTGCACGACAACCGCGATGTCTACTGGATCATATAATTGTGTATTATATTTTATTTAAAATATTCTTACTAATGTACATAAGATTTAACTTTTCATGGGTATTTTCAGTGGCATTTTATTAACATTTAACTCCTTCTTTACAATATTAATTGACCTTATTTGCTTTTTTACAGGTGAGTGTCGGTGATGCTGCGGTGGGAATGATGTGAAATAATATTTGTAAGTACTTTACTAAATTTTTCTACAATATTTTCACATACTGTTTTAGATGAAACAAAACGTTTGGTTTAGTGAAATATTGTAACACCAAAACAACTAAATTTTCAAGGCACTGAAGTCAGACAGGCAAGATAGGACCGACGAAGGTTGAATAACTGTCTTGATAAGGTTGTATTTCGCGATCTATTGTGCTATCTATCTGGTAGCAACTGAGACACATTTACAATCACTGGAAGTGACCGGTAGCGGTAGCTCAGTGCATCAACTGATGTCACTGCAGCGCCTCTAACCGGGAGGTTCTAGGTTCCCACTCCCCACAGCGGCAGGATTTTCGACTCTAGCTTTTCAGCTACGGCGAATTCAGTCGCTGTCTGGAGAAGAATTCTAGTGGCCGGCGGCTCTGATCGGTAGTTTTCCGTGGTTTCTCCGATCAACACCAGGCGAATGCCGGAGCAGTACCCTAGTAAACGGGCCACGGACCGCGCGCGATTTGTCCTTCCTATTCCATGTCCTATCCTCTCCCCTTACACACACACTTACACTAGCATGCACTACACTACCACATATTCCGGGAGACCGGTCGGGAGTTCAGAGCTTGTTCTGACTGGGGTGGTGCCCCGCTGGTGGAAGAGTCCTGGTTAGGGGGAAACCCCACTAGTCGACGGTAGTTCGGTGCCGAATCTCGCCATCCAGCTGGGGAAGATCACCGCCATCTCCCGAGAAAAAACATGCTTTACACTAACGGGACTAATGACCGAAGCAGTTGACGCGCCCGGAAACACGAAAAATCAATCAATTAATCAATCAATCAATCAATCACTGGAAGTGACTCTGGTCAAGACTCGGTTGGTCGTGGATGCCTACCATAAGAATCGGATGTGACATGCAATTTCATAATTGACTTATATTTCGATTTTTTTGACGTAGTGTCTAAAGGTCATGCATGGAAATGGAAGAGGGAAGCCACACTTCAAGAGGGAGTTGTAGTCACGTTGCAGCTCTCTATTGGAGTTGATCTTCGTTTCACTATTTTCGTGCGTGACCTTGACACGCCACGTTAAAAATATTCGAAGTCCACTATGGCATTTGTGAGGTATATTTCATTTTAATGATATTAATTTCTGCTTTACAAGTTCATAATATTTTTTTAAATAAATGAACACATCTCGGGCTCGTTAACCGTCGGTCAAGGAAGGATGAATAGAAAGTGTGAATTAAAACGTTTAAAACAGGATGTTTCATTACGTAATTGTATTAAGCAGTCGTCAAGCTGCTTAATCACGTGGTATTTTACCCAAAAGATAATATACTTTCCAAATTTTCATCACAGTAGGTGACTAAAACCACCATTAACACAATTTTTCTAGAGTTCTTAAAGAATAATCTAGAAGGATCAAAGTGCCAATTCATTTGTGAGCTATTGATTACCTCTGTAAAAACTGACTCACTGAGTATGAAAATTCTCATACTCAGTGAGTCACTTCTTATAACAATACCCACTTAATGCCCAGCAATGCTCCTAGGAAGATGTTGCTCGCCATTATATATTTCGTATTCACGTGTTGCTTTATGGAAGAGCAAATTTTTTTATATTCTTGGTAGAGAAAGAAATATGGAACTGTAAACACACGAAACGGTTACGGCAATTTTAGTGATATAGGTTTTGTTAAAATAATTTATTGCAATGATATACAAGTGTTTTATTTAACTAAATTTTACATTTGACCATTTTATTTGTAACACAGTGTAATAATCAATTTAAAGAGTTAATTATTAAGAGTTGTCCACAAATCATGTAAATAAAACTCATTTTTCGTATCCTCATATCAAAACCTGTATTTGTCAAAGCATTTATACCCACAAAGGTGAGCTACGACGGCCGAGGCCAAGAATGAACTTTAAAGGACGATTACCATGGCAACGTCAAGTAAACAAGACAATGTACAAATGACTGTTGACACACTGGCAAAGAATATTTATTATTTTTTGAATACAGAATGTTTTTAATAAATGTAAACTCTCACTAGCAGCTTCATCTTCAATTACAATTTCCGGCATATAGCACCACAAATCGCCAAAACCAGCCACAAATTCTACACGCTTCAACAATTATGAATACTGAAAACTTTATTGACAACAATGTAGAAAAAATCTGCATCGATACGACGAAACCGCATGGTATAAATGAGATCTCATCTAAAAAGTCAAACTTAAAATTGGGAGATGAGGGTGCGGTACTACATGGCACCCACCTCTCACACGGCGCCACGCACGATGATGAGCCAACTGCGTGGACACAATGATGTACCACTCGCGCAACTTTTCTTGACCGATAGATTGATGAAATGCAGGCGGAGTGGGGTATTAGTTACAAAGACAGCCACTAGAGTATTTTCAGTAATGCCAACCTGTGGTAGATGAAACTCAAACCCGCTATGTGTGCGGGCAGGTCATCGCTCTGGGTAGGCAACAGCAGGGACAGTACATAAGAGTTTTAGGTGCCTTCTCTTGAAGGTCATGGACCTGCCTCAGATATTTCTTTAGATAATGGTAATAAAACTGAACAGAAGTTCTCGACTATGAAAGCAACTAGCTTTGACTAGCATCTGTTTCGTTCCAACGAAGTTTTAATGCTGGGAATGTTGTCATCAGTGCTCGCTGCGATCTTTTGCCTTCAGCTGTTTATGGCTCCAGGAGGGAAGCAAGGTCATGGGTCAAGAAAGGTGCGCGCATGGCACTAGTCGCGCGACTTTCCTTGACGTCTGAGCTCCCTAGTGCTCAACACAGCACGACTCGGTACGGTCTGGTCACAACATTGGTCTCACACGGAACGGCACGGCAAGATTGTCAGGGCTGCCAAGCTCTGCTTTCGAATGAATTAGTCGCGTTTTTTTTTATTTTCTATTAATTTTTGGTTGTTAATTGTGTTATTATTTGTTATGAAATAAAAGTATAAAATTTTTTGACAATCATTTATTCAGCAATTTCACAACGTTTGTAACTCGTTTTGTTACATCATCAGGTGCTAAACTTAGTGAGGGAACGCTATCCCATTGAATTAACTCATCAGCAGAACATTCAAGGAAACATTACGAAATACCTCACTCTCACTCAGTTGATACCACATAACTAACCGTTACGAACAGACACTCCATTCAAAGTTTGAATGAGTCCTTCACTGGTAAACTAATAGTTCTTAATTAATTGTCTTTCAGAATTTTCCCTGGTGTTGAGATTACAAAAGGAGGATGGTGTATTGTTGTTAACTCGAATCAACGTCTGTTGCACTCCCATACCATTGATGCTCTCCGAGAAACAAGCCATTTTTCAGCCTCAACACCGAGAGGTTAAGAGGCAAATTTGAACGACAACTCCTTTCAGAACGTAGCGCCAGGTGGCCCTTACGTAACCGAGAATTATCTTGGCTTTCTGAACGCGCTTTCGCTGTTGACTGAAAACGCCGCCACCGGGGACCGTCTCCCTGGCAGCCATTGCTGGGCGCGCCTTCCATGACACGTGAAACAGCCTCTGACGGTTGTTCGATAAGAGTCCCCGGGGAGGAGAGAGGCGGGGCAGCAGGGTCTCATACTTTATGCATGCCAATCGCCTGATGGACAGAACGCCACATGACAGGCCGTTAATTGAATGCACAGCACATAGCCCTTCCACAGAAGCTTGTTTTCTTCAAGGGGACGTACCGAGAGAGGTAGCTCAGTGCATCAACTGATGTCAATGCAGTGCCTCTGACCGGGAGGTCCTAGATTCGAGTCCCGACAGTGGCAGTTTATCGACACTAGCTTTTCAGCTAGGTGGAATTCAGTCGCTGTCTCGAGGAGAACTCTAGAGGCCGGCTGCTCTGATCGGTAGTTTTCCCTGGTTTCTCCGTTCAAAACCAGGCGAATGTCGGAGCAGTATGCTAACAAACGGCGACGGACCGCGCGCGATCTTTCATTCCTCTTCCTTGTCCTGTCCTCTTCCCTCACACTCACACAATTACACTACACTACCACATATTCCGGGAGACCGGTCGGGAGCTTAGAGCCTGTCCCGGCTGGGGCGGTGCCCCGCTGGTGGGAGAGTCCTGGTTAGGGGGAAACCCCACTAGTCCGCGGTAGGTCGGCGCCGGATCTCACCATTCTGCGGGGGAAGACTACAATCACCTCCCGATGATGAAACATGCACTACACTCATGGGACTAATGACCCCAGTAGTTGACGCGCACGGAATCTCTTTCAACCAGCCACTAATTCAAGGGACGTACTCGCTGCGATTGCGTTTTAGAGAGAACATCGCCACCGTGAATATCGGGAATGGGACTAATGACCCCAGTAGTTGACGCGCACGGAATCTCTTTCAACCAGCCACTAATTCACTGCGATTGCGTTTTACAGAGAACATGGCCACCGTGAATATCGGGAATGGGACTAATGACCCCAGTAGTTGACGCGCACGGAATCTCTTTCAACCAGCCACTAATTCAAGGGACATACTCACTGCGATTGCGTTTTACAGAGAACATGGCCACCGTGAATATCGGGAATCGCGATGTGGGTATCGGTGGTGCGTTTTCGAAACTAGCTTCACAGCTGGTTCCAATTAGGGATGTGCCCTTAACATCTTAACTGTTTTTCTTAACCGTTAACGTTTCGTAACTGTTACGCGAAATATCAGTTATTACGTTTATCCTGTTATTGGCTGTTATCGGTAGAAATATAGAAAATAATAGAATATTTATTTTGCTACTTAGGAATACATAAATATTTCCGGTGGTAGCGTTTTCTAAGAAATTTCTACAAATATACAAAACAAACATCAAACAACATTAAAATATTAACATGTTAGCAAATACAATTTTACAAAATTAACCTATTAACTATATTTATTTAGTCTAATTTTAAAATTTTTGACATTCTGAGGGAAAGTCTCCAGCACTGCAGCAGGTAATTGCATATAACTGCATATAACTGCATAAATGCATATAACTGCAATCTACTGGGCGTAATCCGAACTACTACAAGCTTTTGTGGCAACCATTTTGTACGATAACAGCTTCACTGCAGCTAATCAATCATGATTTACCAGTGTTCAAATTATATTCATTAATACATAATTCGTCATTATTACACGCCATGTGCCACAATAATTTTATATTTTATTGTATACACTACAACAAGATGTTTGTCATTTAAATGAAGTCCGTCTAATATGTTAACTTATTTCTGTCCCATTGCTGCTTATGTGAGATCAACTAATAATTCCTTGAGTTCAATAAAATAAAATGAGTTACGGTCAAATAACTCACATTATAATACTTGATATTCGATAGTCAATAACACGTTAGGTATAGGCAAGCATAAATACTGTTTCTCCTCATTATTTTTGGCACTCGTCACTTCACTCTACACAAGTTGCATATTTGAAAGAATATTTGCTATCTGAACCCGACTCACTTTTATTTTAGTAATATTATAAACACATTTGCTACACATTATATGAATTATTATTCATCCTTGGCCGTTCATCCATTATCGTTCATATCAGCTGCTTCTCTGTCCAAACATGCTAGGGAAAGTAGTGCAAGAAAGCGCCGTGAGGTAGCTGCATTAGCTTTACGGTACTACCAACGTTATTCGTTTTGCGTGGTTTAACTCGTAGCAGTCGCTACAGCTGCTTTAACTCTTAGCAGTCGGCCATCTTCGGTTGCTGGTCATGGAGCTGTTATTTTTGAACTGTTATTAATAACAGCTATTACGAGTCAGCTGTTTTTGTGATCGCTGCTATTGAAGAAAAGCTATTAAGCCCATCTCTAGTTCCAATTCAACCTCGTCTGGATGAGAATTTACCGGTCGGCTAGGCTGGTTGATAGTATTCTATAACAAATGAGCACATTAGGTCCATGATTATTGATTGTTAGTGATTCCGTATGCGTCAACCACCAGGGTCATTATTCCCGTAAGTGTAGTGTAGTTTTTCATTGTGATGTGGCGGTGATCTTCCCCCACTGGGTGGTGAGATCCGGTACCGACATACCGTCGGCAAGCAGAGTTTGCCTCAACCAGATTTCTCTCACCAGCGGGGCACCACCTCAGCTGGGGGCAAGCTCCACGGTCCCGACCGATCACTCGGTATGTGTGGTAGTGTAGTGCATGTTAGTGTGAGTGTGTGTGTAAGGGGAGAGAATAGGACAAGGAAGAGGAAGAAAAGATCGCGCGCGGTCCGTTGCCCTTTTGTTAGGGTACTGCTCCGTCATTTGCCTGGTGTTGATCGGATAAACCACGGAAAACTACCGATCAGAGCAGCCGGCCGCTAGAATTCTCCTCCAGACAGCAGCTGAATTCGACCTAGCTGAGCACATTAGGGGTCAAAAGGGACTTTGTATTATTTGTTGCTTATTTTAATGGTAAGTATTTGTAATTTGTTGATTTTATTGTGGTTACCAATATTAACTCAGTTTAGAACAAATTCCACATTTCAAAAAACACATTAATATTCATAGAATTTTGAATCCTTAATTTATGTCACTATGGTGATAGTACTGTATGTTCACTTAAGGAAAATTACGTCAATGTTGTTCTGTTACCACTTCTAAGGATGTGACATTCATATTTAAAAGACGATGTTCAAATCAGAAGTTTTATTATTACTATTATTATTATTATTATTATTATTATTATTATTATTATATTTATTCCATCTGACTTGAATTTTGATAATAATTCATTAATTTGGACCCTCGCATAAAATTCTCAGAACTAATAAGTGGTTTTGCGACAGCACACTATATTTTGGATTATTTATGTTTTTTGTAATTTTGGGAAACTCAGTGAGTGCTATAAAATTGGTAGCTGAGCCAATTTCTACGCATTCTTTGCCTTATTCGAGAAAAAATAAAGACAAATATGGAGTAAGGGTTGAGGCAAGGACAAGGGAGAGGAAAAAAAGATCGCGTGCGGTCCGTGACCCTTTTGTTAGGACACTTCTCGAGTTTTCGGTTGATGTTGGTCGGAAAACCATCGATCAAAGCAGCCGCCCACTAGAATTCTCCTCCAGTCAGCCAATCAATCAATCCTCGAGACAGCGACTGAATTCCACTTAGCTGTCTAACTAGTATCGAAAATCCTGCCACTATCGGGAGTGGAATCCTAGGATTTCCGGTCAGAGGGACTGCATTGACATCAGTTGTTGCCCTGAGCCACCCAAATCGCTGGCCCTGCGTCTTCTCTTCTGCATTAGCGTTGTTGAGCTCCGCCTGCCTCGAGCGCGGAGGGCCTTGGGCGGAGAAGCCAGTGCGCATGCGCGGCGCGCCACGTGTCAGCGCTGGGGGGATTCCCCTCGGGGCGGCTGTCGCGTGGAGAGTCGCGACGCGGCGCCCTGGGCGCTTGCAGGGAGGGGCAGAGACTAGATGAGTAGGGTCAGCGGTGAAGGTCGATGGCTGGGTCGCAGGGAGGTGGGGGAGGGGCGGTCGAGGAAGGGCGGGTTAGGAAGGGGCGGGTTAGGAGGGGGTAGGAAGGGGCGGTTTAAGGGGTGGGTTAGGAAGGACGGGTTAGGAGGGGCGGTCGACGAGTAGCGGTTTAGAAAGGGCGGATTAGGAAGGGGCGTGTTAGGTGGGGGTAGGAAGGGGCAGGTTTTAAGGGGTGGATTAAGAGGGGCGGGTTAGGAAGGGGCGGGTGACGACTAGCGGGATAGATGGAGCGGGTTAGAAGGAGCGGGTTAGAAGGAGCATGTTAGAAGGAGCGTGTTAGAAGGAGCGTGTTAGGAGCGTGTAGGAGGGGGTAGGAAGGGGCAGGTTTTAAGGGGCGGGTTAGGAAGGGGCGGGTTAGGAAGGGGGTTAAGGGCGGGAGGAAGGGCGGGAGGGGGGAGAAGGGGCGTGTCCGGGGCAGCTGGACGGCATCTGCGTGAGAGCGAATAGTCGTGCGCAGTGGAGCCGGGCGCAGGGGTCAAGGTCGAAGGGCAGAGGGCGAAGGGTGAGGGCCCAGGGGCGCGCGCACGACTTTCCGCCCAAATCTACTCCCGCGTCTTCATGGAGCGAAGAGAACGGAAAAACGGTCACTTGTGCTTTCTTATCCTCTGCATTTGTCTTCGATGCGTTATTGCCACGTCACTTCACTTGGAAGTCGTTTAATGTTTCTATACCGGCGCATGAATTTATAACTTCCCCACTCTACAAATTCAAAGCAAATACATTTAAAATGAGAAAATAGTATATTATGAAATGATGGGTAATAATAAAGGAGTGTGATATTACGATACAAGCGAGTATGGTCATCTTCACACGAGTGTATTAATACCTATTACATCGAGATTCATAAGATACTTTCTCTACAACTTATGGTAACGTTTATATGTTAAACTGTGCATTGAACCGTTTCGCGGCAGTTGACATGCAGTATTCAGCCACTGCCACCTAGTGGACAGCTCCCTAACCCTACCCTGTCTGAAGGTGGCTGGTTACCAGTCCACCTGTGAGGGAGTACTGCGTTAGTCAAATAGGATCAAAGTGAAATTACGATCCAATTTATTTTAAATTATATTTCCCGAAAAAATACTACTACTTATAAAAGAAATTAAAACTGACAAACATAGTAAACATTACTTCCAATTTTAATGTGCACAATCGAAAATTTACGAGAACGGGTTTTCAATTAAGTCTCGTTGCTTGGTTTGTAAGCTTTTCTGTGATTGGTCAAGAACCTATATCATAATGTACTCAGTATTGTGATGAGTATTATTATGCTACTGGTTGCAGCCATCAAATGACATAATTGAACAATGGGAGTAGAAAAAAGCATATTAGGGTATTCTAATGCATCAAATGTTTAACTGTGTTATATTTAATGTTGTATCAAATGTTTAATCGTAGTTATACTCTACCACAGGCGAGGCCAAGCAATGACCATTGCCCTAGATATGACCGGAATGTTGAATTAAGTGGTTATCCGATAGATTTTATATTACAGACATTGAAACTTCTATATATTGGCCTGTATAACAAAATATTTTTAAATATAAAATTTCCATGTGCTCCGTTTAACGAAGTTGATCAAAACAAAAGTATATTATTTTCCCTTATTCAACATCAATGCCTATTCTGTTCACCAAATGAACAGTTAAAATATTTTAATGTGCCGAAAAATCTGGACTGTGTAAGCACAAGTATGACACTCTTTCATGCGATAAGAATATAAAATATATCATTAATCGACACTCGAGATGTAATTACATTCTATGTCACAGTTTTATTCATTGTGAATACTTAATACCGTTTGAAAAGGCATATTACCTAAAGTGTCCCTCTAACTTTATATTATCGAAGTGGTCTGTGGAACCATTTATGTTTACCAGACCTCTACAATATACATTACGTAACGTGGATTTAACCCGGCAGTTCCGCTGTAGGCAGACTGAAGCCAGTGCCCGCAATGTATCTCACTGTTATAGCTGCAACATTTGGTAAATTCTGAGTGATCTGAAGGTCCATTTCATGAAAAATATATTTTATGCAGTTTGTACATTACCTTCAGTGCAATTGTTAATGAATCCTATTCTGCAGAATTTTTGTCTGAATAGTAATTTTGAGAAAGGTAAAATTGACAAAGTACACGCAAAAATCATTAAACATCTTATTACCCTATTAAATAATATTAAATACAATTTCCTCAAATTATTTTCGCGTTTCCTAAACAAATATATATTTTACTTTTTCACAAAACTATTTAGAAAATCTTTGACTTTTTATATTTTAACAGATTCCCATTTTTTCATTTCCTACAGACGTCTCGTGCACGTCGTCTTTCTCTTAGGTAAGAAATCGTGTAAGTAAACAAGGCAAATTATAACATTTTCTGAATAGGGACTCGTTATAGACACGACTGATCGTAATGCTATGATACATACCATTCAGGTCAGGAGCTCACAATACTCAGGCGCCGTTGCACCCAACATATATGACAGATATCGCGCAGCTCAGCGATCGAGATTGAACTGCTCACAGGAAATGATTCAGCGAAAAGATAAAAATAAAAGGTCAATGAGATCAGAAAAGTACAATGAAGGAATACATGAAATATCAGACGACTAAGGCATCGCAATAATTCAGGAACATAAAATTGCCGTGTCGTGGAACTCACAGATCTATTGCGAGCACACCCGGGTTAAAGTAATGAATGAATAATGTACTTACATTAAAATTTTATAATAATAATAATACTAGTATAAACCAGAAGAAGTAACCGGGAGCGGTAGCTCAGTCGCTTAATTTCTTAAAAAAGACCGGGAGGTCCTAGGTTCCAGTCCTGGCGGCGGGATTTTCGACATTAGCTTTTCAGCTAGGTCGAATTCAGTCGCTGCCTGGAGGAGAATTCTAGCGGCCGGCTGCTCTGATCGGTAGTTTTCCTGGTTTCTCCAAACAACACCAGGCGAATGCCGGAGCAGTACCCTACCAAACGGGCCACGGACCGCGCGCGATCTGTCCTTCCTCTTCCTTGTCCTATCCTCTCCTTAACACAAACACACTTACACTAACATACACCACACTATCACATATTCCGGGAGACCGGTCGGGAGCTTAGAGCTTGTCCCGGCTGGGGCGGTGCCCTGCTGTTGGGAGAGTCCGGATTAGAAGGAAACCCCACTAGCCGACGGTAGGTTGGCGCCGGATCTCGCTATCCAGCGGGGGAAGATCATCGCCATCTCCCGAGAAAAACGTAGGCACTACACCTACGGAATTAATGACCGTAGTAGTTGCCGCGTCTGGAATCACTAGTAATGAATGAATCCAGACACGGAAAGACATAGACATTTGCAGCTTTGCAGCTTCTCAGCTAGGTCGAATTCAGTCGTTGTCTAGAGGAGAATTCTAGCGACCGGCTGCTCTGATCGGTAGTGTTTCGTGGTTTCTCTGATCAACACCAGGTGAATGCCGGAGTAGTACCCTCACAAACGGGCCACGGACCGCGCGCTATCTTTCCTTCCTCTTCCTTGTCCTATCCTCACTCCTTACACACACCACATATTCCGGGAGACCGGTCGGAGCTTTGAGCGTGTCCCGGCTGGGGCGGAGCCCGCTGGTGGGAGAGTCCTAGTTAGGAAGAAACCCCACTAGCCGACGGTAGGTCGACCCCGGATCTCGCCGTCCAGCGGGGGAAGATCATCGCCATCACACGCGAAAAAAACATGCTCTACACTACACTAACCGGACTAATGACAAAAGCAGTTGACGCGCCCAGAAACACGAAACATCAATCAATCAATCAATCAGAAGAAGTAAAAATATTTTTCGTAATGATAAGAACCGCTGGTAGGATGAATGTAGCGGAGCTTTCTACAAACTTCGAATGCTGATTGATCTCTCGCCTATTTTAATCATTACTTCTCATTATGAAAATTATTCAATCAAGCATTACCATAAACAAACAATTTGTAATCATTATTATGTGTGGTCAAAATGGTTCCATTTGAAAAGTACTTTCTAAAAGTGAAAGGGCAGTAAACTTCGCAATTCGGTTTCTTTGGAGAATGTGGGAAAATTTGCAAAATTTACAGTTCATGAAATATTGCATTTAATTGTACATAAAATGTATCAAAGAGTGGTTATACCTATTTCACTATTACCATTTTTAGAGAAAATCCGATTGCCAGGGGAGTTAAGTAAATCATGTTTATAATCGGGAGGCTTTCGAAGCAACTTTAATTCCTTCAGGAGATTAATAAATGCTGTAGATAGTACGTACTAGATACATTCCGATTGCCAGGGGAGTTTAAGTAAATCATGTTTCAACATTGAATGACATCGTGATTACATAAGCAACTGAATATTTATCGTACTTTACTAACTTTAACAATAGGGTTTTGAAAGCTCTGGCACACAGGAACATGAACACAGGAGCATGAAATTCACTTCTTACACCTCATAGCCGTGATACAATACAATCTACTTAGAAGTTGTTTTGTACCCGTAATCGCAGTAAAGAGTAACGAAAATTTAACCAAAATGAAATATCGTAATCTAGGATTATACACAAGCAGTGATGTGTCATCAGTGGTTAGGAACACCAAAATGTGAGGTAAGTTAATACGTTTAAAAGGAAATAATGACGAACAGTCAAAAGATTTTTTAAAAAAAGCTCATAAGGGGTTTGAATATTCACGGGAATCATTCATTACGAATAGTTTAGAGCCTTACTGCTGCTTGCGTCTTTGTTCAGCTCCGTTCTTATCAGAGGCTGACCAGAAACTGGCTTTCGGCCTAGGCTCCCTAACAATTGTCCAGGTCCGGCCAGGGAGAATCCAGAAGACTTCCGATTTGCACGAACATACAGCAGTCGCACTTTCGTATAGGTTACTGGCACAGTACGATACCGCACTAAATTGGCATTTTTTTGTATGAGAATAGTAATTTACATTACCAGGCAAAAAATTAATTTTTACAAGGCGGTCTGTGGAATCTAGTAATCTGACGTGTCATGGAAAGTCTCTTGCCAAATGATGTACAATATTTTATTCGATACCTCAATTTTATGACAATTTGTCTGTGTGATATTTGTTCATACTGTATATTATTAGAATATTATTATGAAACGATGATTAACGTAATATCACCATAAGTGTGAAGTGATATTACGTTACAAGCGAGGAATGAGATGTTAAGTTTTATACATAACATAGTAACATATAACATCCATTACAACGAATTTCATTCCAAACTGTTTCCACATCTAATGATATCTATTTCAAGTTTCATATCATTATGTGGCAGGTGGCATGCAACACCAATAGCAAACTTCACCTCTTCCAGATGGCATTGGTTGCGCATAACCACTGTCGAAATTCAACTCAGAGTGGTGAGTTGCACTGAGTGTGGTGAGTTGCACTGAGTGTGATGAGTTGCACTGAGTGTGGTGAGTTGCACTGAGTGTGGTGAGTTGCACTGAGTGTGGTGAGTTGCACTGAGTGAGGTGAGTTGCACTGAGTGTGGTGAGTTGTGCAATGCACGAGTTAAGATACATTTAATCCATCAATAAAATGTCCACAAAATGCAGCATCTGTTGGTACTTATAAGCTTAATAAGTGATAGAATCCTCATAGGGTTATTCAGTCTTTTGCAGATATTCTTCTCAGATTTTCTTCTGAACTTTGGAAACTGGGAGGGCAAATGCGTTTTACCGTCACCCCGACATGAGCTGTATTGGCATATTAATGCACACAATCCAAAGAAACATTTACTAAAACGATGAACAGTTATTCATTTATTTCTCAACTGTGAACTTGTCAGTGATTGGTCAAACACCTATCCTCCAATGAAGCTATATAATCATGACTATAATCATGCATCGAGCAGCAGCCAACTAATAAGAGATTATATACATTGAAGTAGGAAAAACAAATTTAATTTGACAATCACGAAAACATACTACCTATTTTTCCGGTCAGGTATTGACAGGGATTTTGTTTTATAATTGAATTTCCCGTAGATCTCGAGACTGGTGTTGAAAAAAGTTGTATGTTGAAATACTATGGAAATATGATCTTTCTAGTTGTATACTTTTTGAATGGTAAGAAAACTCACAAGTGTATATATACTATTACAATAGAATTGAATAAAGCTATCGCAGAACTTAAAAAGTATTATGATAATTACGAGTAAAAAGGAGAGGGAGTTAAAATGTTCCTTATAAAGATTTAAATAGCAGATGATTTGAATGTGTGTCATAAAGTAGACTATTAATTGATTTAAACAGGCAGAAGGCACAATATAATACAATCTGTATTACGTAATTTTGGAAATGTTTTTTAATTTATTTATTTTAGGTTGCATCAACTACAAGGTCATTAGCGACCACTCCAATTACAATATCCAATACACAAGTTTAAATTTAGATCTCTAATACAACTCTATATTGTTACAATACCACAATTTTACAATAATACAATATAACACTTCACAATAATTAACATGTTAATTCGAGTTCAAAGTTCCGACGTAATACCAATAATTTACACACCTTAACTACTTGTTTTTGATGGCAGGGGAATACAACAGTGCACCAATGTCCAGTCCCTGTAAGACGATTTTTGGCTGTAAGGAAAACTTTGAACATGACTCATTGATGTTGTTCAAAGTCAGAGTACAACTACATAATCACAAGTTCGGGGGGAATTCTTTTGTAGTAGGTAAAGATGACTTAATTTGAATGTCCCGTCCGAAATCTTGTTAAAACTACTTATTCTCTTCGCCTAGGTTTTTTATTGATGACCAGTGCCATAAAGTTTTTAAGACTTTTATGAAAACTGCTTGCTTGGCATTCTTTCCATGTTACCTTCATTATTCACCAAAATGCTTCAAATTATCAGTGTCAGTGTAGGATGGGTTGTGGATTTTTTTGTTCTGCAGATTAACAACTGCAGTTATCCTTCTATTTTCACTATTTGCGATGTGCTGTTTTAGTACAGGTGGTGCCCAGGCAAGAGTGACATTTTTCCTTGTTGAATAAATGTTCTTACACTGCAAAGCGAAGACAAATGTCATGAATTATGATGCTACGGAGCAGTAGAAATTCTCGCTAAGATACATGATCGTTAAGATTCTTACATGAACAGAAACGTCTGTACATCTTATGACCTATTTTCTATGCCAGACACCTATTCTTTTCATGCCGTTTATATCGTTTCATTTTTGGGTGCATAAAACTTCATTTTGTAACATCCAAAATTTCCATGTTTGTTAATTGATTGATTGAGTTTTTCGTGTTTCCGCCCGTCAACTGCTTTGGTCATTAATCCCGTTAGTGTAGTGCATGTTTTTTTCTCGTGAACTTCCCCCGCTGGATGGCGAGATCCGACGCCGACCTACCGTCGGCTAGCAGGGTTTCTTCCTAACCAGGACTCTCCCACCAGCGGGGCACCACCCCATCCGGGACAAGCTGTAAGCTCCCGACCGGTCTCCCGGAATATGAGATAGTGCAGTGCATGTTAGTAAGAGTATGTGTAAGGGGAGAGGATAGGACAAGGAAGAGGAAAGAAAGATCGCGCGCGGTCCGTGGCCCGTTTGGTAGGGTACTGCTCCGGCATTCGCCTGGTGTTGATCGGAGAAATCACGGGAAAACTACCGATGAGAGCAGCCGGCCGCTCGAGTTCTCCTCCAGACAGCGACTGAATTGACCTAGCTGAAAAGCTAGTGTCGAAAATCCTGCCGCCGTGGGGAGTGGGAACCTAGGACCTCCCAGTCAAAGGCGCTGCAGTGTCATCAGTTGATGCATTGAGCTACCGTTCCATGTTTGTTAATGAAACATTGTATTTGTCGGTGTGGATCCCGTTGACATGTCTCCTCATTTCACCTCATGTCGGGGGGGGGGAGGGCCAATGAACTCATGCAACCGAGATATCAACGGATGACGTGGGCAGTAACTCAGGGTGTGAAATGTGATGCATGCGGGTGGAGCACCAATAAAACAAAATTGACTGTGTGAACTGCATATTAGCAGCTTATTAGGTAATTAATCTTGCGATAATCCTCGTAAAGCCCATCTCTTCCTGAGGCATGCAATCAGTGATGACGGCTACGATATTGCATGCGTGTAATAACTCGTGCCTTGACGGCAAGCGGTACTCTGCATGCTGTACAGCGATATTTTTATTAAAGCTGATATCTCTTCATTTAATTTAATGTGCTGCGTGTCAAAATAATGAAAGTGTAAAGAGGTCGTGAAACATTTTGTGTAATTCCGTTGAGTTTACTGGAATCTGACAGATTACCAAATTTAAAAAATATAATTGATTCATAATATTAATTCAATTAAATACTTTAATATCAATGAATCTTTAATTTTTAATTAATTATTTATCAATATTTTAATTACGCAATTCATTTCTACGTAATTAAAGGAAAATACTTTGTGTGTAAAATTAGATTTATCTGAATCAAAAAGTTGTAAACAAAATGTTGAAACAGATATATAGGATTACTAATTTAGAAATTTTAATATTTATAATATTATAATTTGTATTATTGTTAATACGTTATATTTAAAAATATATTATTTAATTAATTATATTTAAATATATATTATTTAATTAATTATAATTTATAATATTTATCATATTATATAAAATATATATTTAATTAGTTGTATATTGGATCAGGTATTTGGTATTCTTTCTTAAATTCTAGCAAAATTCTTAGAAATGTAATTTGCAATACATATTTTTGCAAATATAATGTTCCTTATAATAAAAAAAATATTTTTGCTAGTTCTTTTGGGCTCACCCCTTAAACATTTTTCATTGGGGCAAATTTACTCAAAAATAAAATTTCATTACAATAGGCCGATTTTAACTCGTGCCGACTTGAGCGCGAAATTTGGATGTTTTTGAGATCACTAGTTTTGTTGTATTAGGTCGATGGAGAACTATTGATACATGTTTAATATATAATTTTACGTTACAATTTAATTCATTTTCACTTTTTAGACTGTGTTATGGTTTTTACTTTTAATGTGGGTACTTTTTTCAATGTTTCTTTCTTGCGATATGGGTACAGTGAACCATGTTCTTAAACAACTCAGCACAAATCGCTTTCGCTCATCTAAGACAGTAGTGTACATAAAAATCTTGCATTAATTTAACAGACCATTCAGCACAGTCATTCACAGCTTTCAACTTTATAAATAACTCTTGAGCTTCTAAATATGAATAGTTGCTTGTCCAGGTCGAGGGACATTATTGAATAAAACTAGTATCCATCTTCAGGAAAGAAAATAGATATCTGCTTTTGGTTCACACAGAGTCGGCTATTATTTTCAATGAAATGAAGATTAAATTGAATTAGGAGATGAATTGTGTATTAACTAATTAATAATTGAATAAAAAATCATCGGGATACAATTGGCGTATCGTATTATTCTCCATCCAATTCTCCACAAAAATAAATATAGCTCTCTTCCAATTGTACATTCTCTGGCTAAATTTGCAACTATTTTTATTTTTATTTGTACGTCTAGTTCAACGAAAAGTGATACGATAGTCGATTCTTCTATTAAATACCACATACCATGTCTAAAGCTTTTAGAGCTGCTTTTGAAATTGTTGAATCTATCCTTTCATGTGATTTTACAACTTTTTAAAATCAGATTTTGATAAGGATCTTTTACAGCTGCACTAAACAGAAGTCACGGTTTGACAACGATACAACGAACAGAAAGACATTTTATTAAGAATTACATAACTTACATTACATTCAAACATACATTGTAAAATTAGTTCTTTTATATGACGACGGCACGGAAAAACAATTTCCTGTCGAAATTTTCTTTAAGACTGAACGATCTCCTTTCAAACGCCAAGTGTTCGGATGCAATTGTGTCACAGCAAAGACTTCGTGCATAGTCTTCGATAACCCAGTCGTGTTAATACATTCCAGAGTTAGTTTGCTCTTTAGCAGAAGAATTTCGCAATATTGGAACCCTGATGAGCGGCTGACTGTCCCCAAATGTAACAAGAATGGGAAATCTTTCTTCCCTTGAATCCTTGATATTTAATGCAGGCAACGGTTTACAATCCCAATGAACACTAGATGAATTTCATATAAATTACTCTTAAAGGTCGATTTAATTGTTTACTAAAGTTCTCTCTCTTCTTGCGTTTGAAGAATAGAAGATTTATTAACCTAGAAGTACCCACAATAGGTAGACTCACGCCAGTGCCCGCATTGTATTTCTCAGATACAGCTGCAACGTTTTGTGAATGCGAATGATCTGAAGGTCTATTTACTGAAATACATTTTTATTCAGTTTGTACAGGTCCCCAAATGCAATTGTTTATGACTCGTACACTGGAAAGTTCTTGTCTCAATAATGGTGAGAAAAGTAAAAATTGACTAAGTACACATCACATTAACCTATTAAGTAATATTAAATTCAAATTCCTCGACTTATTTCGGCGTATTCTAAATAAATATACATTTGACTTTTTCACAAAAGTACTTATAAAATCTTTGTCTTTTTCGTTTTTGTAAGGTTCCCATTTTTTAATTTCCCAACAGACGTCTTCTGGGCATCATTTTTATCTTTGGTAAGAATTTGTGACAGTCGATTGTAGATAAGTCAAATTATTACATTTTCTGAATAGGAACGTGTCATAAACACGGATGACAATAATGCTTTGATACGTACCCCTCAGGCTAGGAACTCACAATGCACCATGGCACCATTGCAGGTACATGACAGATATCGCGTAGGTCAGTGACCAAGTTTCCTACAAGATAGCTTTTACGTCCTAGCTCTCTCACTCAAAGTAAAAACATCCTGCCTTCTTCCAAGTAATCATTTGTAAAGCAGATGAGCAATATCAAATACATTGTCCAAATTATTTCTAAACTACTCTTTCACGATGCTTAAAAATAGCTTCACATTTTTTTGCGTTTTTTGTAATTTTCTCCCATTCGAATACAAGTTAATAAGTTTTTGCAACAATGGTGATTAGCTCTTGTCGGAATTCCTGCTTTCTCCCAAAATATCGTGCACTCACGAACCACAAGTTTAGCACTTGTACTAACAGTTAAATTTACATTCAGTATTGGTATAAAATAAAAGTTCAGACATTTGTTTACTTGATGGTACATTGTGTCCATTTATTTGGTGTATTATATTAATTAATAATATTATCTCCTATTAAAAACACATTTTATTGGGCCCTCCAAATGACACTAACATATGGAAATATGTTAGATCAGTGACCTATAAACACTTGTGACACGATCGATTAAAATTCATGAACCGTTATTCTCGAGCCTGACTCAGCGGTGGGTGGTAGTTTTGGACGTGTCCGTCATGCGAGTTTGCGCTCAAAACGGCACGGGTTAGAATGCTCAGATCTCAACAAAATTTTGTATAGTCATGTTTTGAGGTCGTTCAAACAAAATTGGAAGGTGGGCGTTCAAAAATGTCGGAAAATAAGGGATACCTTAATGTATATCATTTGGCTTGCAGGTCTTTTTCTTATTTTGTCGAAATACTAATACTCGAATTTGAACCATAATAAAAATAATAAATACAATACTAACGGTTCTTAGGTCAAATCTATGATGGAAAGTAATCACGTAAAGAAAACAAGCACGAATAATGAAGGATTACACTTTTCATTATTCAATGAATTTATTTTTTGACAATGAATTTAATTTCTTTTTTTACTTTTTAAGGAACTTTCATATATTAGAAGAAGATTCCTATCTGCAAGTACAAGAGCATTAGTAAGCTGGTGCACCGATGTACGGCACCAGAATACCCGAAGCCAAGCAGACGTGCAATGTCACTAATTATATTAAGAGATTTCTTAAACATTATTTACTTCATTTATGTAGAGCAAAATATGGGAGTGGAAGGTGGAAAAGGAATGTCGAATTTTCACAAGCGACAGGTTTACTAAGAGTTCGCTAGTAGACCTAGTTTCCAGAAAGAATTTAATTGAGTTTGTGTATGAATTGTATTATATATTATGACCGAACACGTATTTATTTTTTATGCGAGGTACTTCACTTCTCACCGGAACCGACTACGAACTGACCATCGCAGCAATCGACTCCGCAAGTACGACGTTCAGCCATGAAAATACTGAAGTAGTAGATTTGAAACGATATCTTTACCGACTGAGAATCATCATGTGAACTATGCACAACCGGTCAATGGCTTCATTCTACGTAAGTGAGCATTTAGGAGAAGAGGCTCAGTCGATGAGCCTCTTTCTTATTTATTCTCCTATCTTGGATTTAATACCCCACTCCCATTTACCTTACGTAAACATTAATGGAAATGATACTTTCAAAAAATCATATTGGAACAAATTCATGACTGGAACATGTACGTACCGGGAGCGGTAGCTCAGAGCATCAACTGATGTCACTGCAGCGCCTCTGACCAGGAGGTCCTAGGTTCGGGTCCAGACGACGGCAGGATTTTCTAAACTAGATTTTCAGCTAGGTCGAATTCAGTCGCCGTCTGGAGGAGAATTCTAGCGGCCGGCTGCCTGGATCGGTAATTTTCCGTGGTTTCTTCGATGAATACCAGGAGAATGCCGTAGCTGTAACATAACATTTTTCCCTTCATTGTTCTATCCTCACCCCTTTCACAAACTTACACTTACAAGCACTACACTACTACACATGCCCACAGACCGGCGGAGCTCGCTGAGTGGGAGATACCAGGCTGAGGTAAACGTCATTAACCGATACAGTTCGAGCCAGATCCACCATCCAGCGAGGTGAGGTTATTACCATCTCCACGATATTGCATGCACTACAATTACGGACTTATGACCTCTATATCAGTTGGCGCACCTATATGACTAGATGACACGCCCGAAATTGCTAATCAAGAAATTATTTCACCTATGCATTAGAGAATTATCCATACATTTGTAGTTTGGTTCTGCAATGAAATTATTAAGTTGCTCTTAAAGATAAACATACTAACATTCAGAAAATATAAATAATAGGAGTAATTAAACATAAAATGTATGTATATGTTCACGGAATGCATCAGCTGATGTCATTGCAGAACCTCTCACCGGTGTCTAGGTTCGGTCCGACGGCGGAGATTTTCGAATATTTTCAGCTAGGTCGAATTCAGTCGCCGTCTGGAGGAGAATTCTAGCGGCCGGCTACTCTCATCGGTAGTTTTCCGAGGTTTATCAGATTGACACTAGGCGAATGCCGCAGCAATACCCTACCAAACGAACCACGGATCGCGCGCAATCTTTCCTTCCTTTTCTTTTTTCCTGCCCTCTTCCCTTTCGCACACACTTACACTAACATGCACTACACTACCACATGTTCCGCGAGACCGGTCGGGAGCTTAGAGCGTGTCCCGGCTGGGGCGGCAACCCAACTGGTGGGAGAGTCCTGGTTAGGGGGAAACTCCACTAGCCGACAGTAGGTGGGCGCCGGATCTCGCGTACCAGCGGGGGAAGATCACCGCCAACTCCCGAGGAAAAAACATTACTCTTCGCACCACACTCTCGAGACTAATGACCAAAGCAGTTGACGCGCCCGGAATCACTAACCAACCAACCAATTCGCAGAATGTTCCCACTCAACATATTGCATTTTAACGTTGAAATTAAAGGATGCTCCGAAGTCCTCTCTAACCCCTCGTAAAAGACCGCCCCGCCCAATGCATACGACTCGACACGTTAACTGGTCCCGGGGGCTACTTGTCAGCATTGTTGAGCAATGGTATGGTCATTTCCTTGTGCCGCGCCCTTTGCAAGGCGCCGTCCACCCACAGAGGGACCGCAGCGCTGCGTGCGGCTGAGTTATGAAGCAGCCCTTGACCCTTCGGCCTGCGGGCGGTGGCTCGCGGCGCCATTGAGTTGGGCGTTGGTGTAGGGCTGAGGGCGGGCGCGGAATGCCACTGTCGGGTTCTGTCCTGTGTGCGGGCCCTGCTCTGGAATGCCAGCTTACATATGAAACATAGGACGTACCATTTGGAAATGAAAGAGATTTTTTCTTTTTTCTCCTTCTCCTCCTTCCTCTCCTTCTTCTCTTCCTCTCCTTCTTCTCTCTTCTCCTTCTTCTCTTCTCCTTCTTCTCCTCTTCTCTCCTCCTCCTCCTCCTCCTCCTCCTTCCTCTTCTTCTCCTCCTCCTTTTTCTCCTCCCTCTTCTTCTCCTCTTTCTCCTCCTCCTTCTTTTCCTCCTCCTTCCTCTTCTTCTCCTCCTCCTTTTTCTCCTTTCTCCTTTCTCAAAAAAATCCATTTGTAGACTCGTTATTTTCTCTTTCTCTTTTCCTTGATTCCCGTGCTTGTAAGCCACGCAGTGTTATATATTGTATAAAAGAGATTTTTGACTTTTGAAAAGAACTCCTCGAGAGGCTCAAGAAGCGTGAGTTAGTTTTCTGAGAGGCGGCACCGGATTCGATTCCAGGATTCGATTCCGGCGTAAACATAAGATGTGACTAGTGGTTAGGTTGTAGCTGGGAAGGAGAATTCCAGCAGCCGGCTGCTCTGATCGGTGGTTTTCCGTATTTTCTCTCATCAACACCAGGCGAATGCTGGAGCAGTACCCTAACAAACGAGCCACGGACCGCGCGCGATCTTTCCTTCCCATTTTAACCTCACCTCGCCGCTTAATTACACACATGTACACTAACAGGCAATACACTAACACGTATGTCGGGTGACCAGTCAGAAGCTTAGAGCTTGTCCCAGCTGGTGCATTGCCCCGCTGGTGGGAGATACCTTGTTGGAGAAAATCTCGCGTGAAGTTCAGCGTCTGATCTCCGTATCTAGTGTAGATAGATCATCGCCAACTTCCGCTATAAAACTTACGGATCTACGTACAGAATTTGGCACGCTCGCCATCACCATTCAATCAATAAAACACTTTTCAGCATTGAATTTGAAATAATTTAGGCTTTCTCACACCGCGTCTTTAAACGGGACGCGGGGCCGAGGCGAGGGCGAAACCTGGTGCTTGACGCCGCCCGCGTCGCCCCGAGAAGAGTAGAGCCGTCGACGGACGGGGTGTACCGCTTCATCAGCCCTGGACGACCGGACGCTCTTGCCTTGATTAGCCCCGCCCCTAAACAACGCAATAGCCCTGTACAAAAATTATATACGACCTATTATGACCTATGCGTGTCCCATCTGGTTAAATGCCTCAAGAACCAATTTAAACAAAATTCAAATAGTTCAAAATAAATACCTCAGAGCAATTACTCAAGCCCCATGGTTCGTTTCAAATCACCAGTTACACAAAGAACTAAATATTCCGTACATCATCCCGTTCATTACCAAGATCTCCAGAAAATTCTACTCGTACATCAACCAAAACGACCACCTATCCCATTTCAACCTCGCTCAAATCCCAGATTCCCGTACTAGAATCAAAAATAGGTTCCCAATTCATGGTTTTTGAACTTGCAGTCAGAGTTTAGTAATAAGTAAGGCGCTTCATGAGCTCCCTTATCCTAAGTAGTTAGTTTTAGAATTAAGTTAATTTTAAAGTTAATTTAAGCCACCAAAATACGTATGTAAATGTACTATGGTACTGATCTATGTAAATTCAAGACCAATAAAAAGAAAAAGAAAATGAAAATGAAATTTACCATTTGGACTGTATAAATGAGTATAAACAACCTGTAACAACTATTGTACTACAGCTTCCGGGTCAATGACCCCCATCTCGATCAGGTTTTTCGTCCAGTTTCCCTGATCCATTGAGCAAATGCTGAGATGGCCCCTTGTTTTGCTTCTGGACATAAATGTAACTTCATTTTCTGTGCACGTCTTCTAGAATTCAGTGGGAAATACAATTATTCAAATTATCGTTTCCATGTTGTCGCAGTAGGAAGTAATCAGAGCCAAAATTTATTGCTTATTTATCCTTGAAAATAGATTTTATTACATGGGAGTTTTTTTGTTGTTTTTTTCTCCCTTTCAAAATTCAAAATTTATTGCTTATTTATCCTTGAAAATAGATTTTACTACATGGGAGTTTTTGTTTTTTTCTCCCTTTCAAAATTCAAAATTTAAGTAGTATATGACTTAGTGTAGGGATCACAGAATTTTGAAAATGTGCACACATTCACTTTTCCCCATAGCACGTCATACGCAGTTTTTAACTGTTTTTTGACGTAAAATAAATAAAAATAAAAAAATAAATGATTAGCCCCGCCCGATAGCGGCCTCCCGCACGCCGGGCAACGCCCCCTGCGCTCGCCTTCACGCCTCTCACCCCCCACCCCCCGACGCCACGCGCATGCGCCTTGCCACGGCCACGTCCCCAGCGGGAGCGGGAGCTCAGAGCATCAACTGATGCCACTGCAGCGCCTCTGAGCGGAAGGACCTAGGTTCCCTCTCCCCACGGCGGCTAGCTTTTCAGCTAGGTCGAATTCAGTCCCTGTCTGGGGAAGAATTCTAGCGGCCGGCTGATCTGATCGGTGGTTTCTCCGATCAACACCAGGCGAATGCGGAGAGTACCCTACCAAACGGGCCACGGACCGCACGCGATTCGGGCGCGGGGTTTCCCCCTAACCGGACTCTCCCACCAGCGGGCACCGCCCCAGCCGGGACAAGCTCTACGCACCCGACCGGTCTCCCGGAATAAGTGGTAGTGTAGTGCATGTTAGTGTAAGTGGAGAGGATAGGAGAAGGAAGAGGAAGGACATATCGCGCGCGGTCCGTGCCCATTTGGTAGTGACTGCGCCACATTCGCCTGGTGTTGATCGGAGAAACCACGAAAACTACCGATCAGAGCAGCCGGCCGCTAGAATTCTCCTCCAGACAGCGACTGAATTCGACCTAGCTGAAAAGCTAGTGTCGAAAATCCTATCGCCATGAGGACTCGAACCTAGGACATCCCGGTCAGAGGTGCTGCAGTGACATCAGTTGATGCACTGAGCTACAGCTTCCGGTCGTTGGTACAGAAAAGAGACAGATTGATCGAGTGATTGTGATACCGGGCGCGGCCCCCGTGATCTTCTCCTACTGGATGGCGAGATCCATTTTAATGTTTTAAATGATTTAAAATAAACTTTTTCAAAACTTAATAATTCCTGTGAAAAAGAGCTTCAATTTTGCATTTACAGTCTGCTTAATCGCCATTTTCTTAAAAACCCCTCGAAATCTTTCAATAGGAAATTTTTATTTAAGACAAGTTTTTAATCCTCTTTAATATTCATGAAGTAATAATTCGGTTGTACAACTAGGAAAGCAAAAAGTTGAGAAAGCGTCAAAAAATGTACTTTAGGCGACGAGAAATGGCAGCTGTCCCGAGAATGGAGCAAAACCTTAAAGCCAGACCACACCAAGGAAATTAGAAAACTATACTACGAGAAAGTGTATGCCATTCTGTAGCACCTCTAGTGTTTGTATTGCAAGAGCCACGAAATAATTGACGGCTTATATAGCTACAAGAGAAAAAATGTTTTGGTAGAAGTCTAAGCCCTTGCGAGGGGTATGAAGGGAAAGAGAAAGCTTTTTTTTTTAATTTAATTTTTTTTATTTATTTCTGCTTGGCCCAAAGGCCCTCAGCATCCGCGTACGATACAGTGATGTTACATTGAATTACATTAACATTGATTGGGAAAACTTATAGACATGAATACATTGAGTGCATGTGAATTAAATGTGAGAAGCCACATCGGGTACATGATAATCAAGGAGGGTCGAAGAACTGTCGCGGTAGTTTTCGCTTTAGTCTATTGTGGTGAGGATTTTGTTTTCCGATTTTGAAATGTACGGCTGAGGGGAATCTGTGGAATTTTAGGGTAGAAGCGAGGGGATAGGAGGGTGAAATGGACGGAGATAGGAGTAATGCCGAGTTCGTTATGTAGCTGGGAGTTAGGTACAAACCATGGAGCTTTACTGATGGTTCGGAGCAATGTATTTTGGAAAGAAAGAGAAAGCTGTGGCGATTGCTCTCCGTCGGCAGCCGGTTGTTTCATTTTCCGGCGACCGAGCTCGCGTCGGATTCGCCCAAATATCGGTGAAACGCCCCTGTTCGTGTTATCTCTCTGCGAGGGGCTTCAGAGGGAATGAAACGCGATGCGGATTTACCGGATCAACGTGTTCTCCGGAAAGGGATGAACACGTCAATCCGAATTCGGATGTTTTGATTTCCAGATGGATATACATATCGTTTTTAATGATGGTGGACAAAGCAGAACTTTTGAAACGATATGAATTCTATGAAAAAGTTATGTCTACGGAATACTTAGAAGTAGAGAGGTAAAGAGGTTGTAAGATTTTTTTGCCGATAACTGCTAAGGCTATGAAAATAAAGCAGGATGATGCATGAAACTTGTTATCCCATGTTTCAGTTTTGCAGTAACACGATTTCAATCGTAAACAAGCGTCTAAGGAAATTCTGAAGCCTTTCAATTGAATATTTGTTTCTTATTTTCAATTTCCTCGTCTGCATTACAGCGGTATCGAATGTGGCCTAGTATCGGAGTATTCGAAAGTTGGTTAAATTTAGGGATGTGCAATCCTCATTTACTCGTATGCGGTTGTACGGAGGTTCTCAGTGTGAGTGAATAAGTGGGGGAGAGAACGAGGGAACAATAATTCAGGTCGGGTCGGAGTTATATCGAGGTCGCGTGTTATATCATGGGAAGTAGCAGCGTTGCTCCTCCCTCTAATAGCGAGATCAGTCATCAACCTACACGTCGCCTTGCAAGGCACCGGATCCAAGATTCCGACTTATTATCATTATTATTATTATTATTATTATTATTATTTATTCTGCATTTAGGTGTGGGAACTTTGTGGCAAAACATCTTAACTTTACATTCATTAAGCTTATATTAACCGACAATGTAATAATCTACCAAAGAATAGTTAATTAAAAATAAGAAATACATAATTTCACCGTGCATGTCTTTCCAACTCTCCAGTCCACTTCACTCCACTTACTCCACTTCACTCCACTTACTCCACTTCACTCCGCTTCACACCACTTCACTGCACTTCACTCCAATTCACTCCGCTTCACACCACTTCACTGCACATCACTGCACTTCACTCTACTTCTCTCCACTTCACTTCACTGCACTTCACTTCACAATGCTCATTTAATATAAGACCAGCTGTTTCATATATAGGATACAACCCACGCACATGAAAGTCGCTACAAACTAGAGGTGAGCAAATGTTGGCTTTGTATCACCACCGTGCGTGAAGGAACTCCGCGCAGAGACTTTAACGCAGCGATAACGTGAGCGTAAGGGTCGCCGTTAACGCCCGACTGCCGTAACCCGCCGAGCACTCCGCAGGGAGTCGCCGCCACGGCCCACGGCGCGCGCTCTTACGGGCTGTAAAGCCAAGCTGCGAGCGGGCTGGGAGGCTGCTCCACAGCGAACGGGGATGAATGCGAAAGGAAGTCGCATGACTCACGGGAGGGGGGTCGGAACATCCTCGAGATAAAGACTAATCTCAGAGATAGGTGCCCGCTGATGTGGGGTTGGCTCGCCCGCTCGCTCTGACACTGCCATCCCTTTTCTCCGGATGGTCTCGCTACTTTCAATGACTCGCTCATACACTGTCATTCTCGCTCTTCTGTTCACTTGTTATTCGCTCCTCTTTTCGCGCTCCACTCGCTCTCTCGCGCTCTCTTACTCGCTCTCTCATTTTTCTCGTGCTTTGTCTCTCGCTCTCACTCGCTCTCTAACTCCCTCTCCCAATCGCCCATTCACTCGCCCTCTCACTCGCTTTCTCTCTCTCTCCCTCTCACCCGCTTTCTCTCTGTCACTTACTCTCGCTCTCTCCCTCTCTCTCTCTCTCTCTCTCTGTCTCTCTCTCTCTCTCTCTCTCTGCCGAGAGCATTTGTTCTATCGCCCTTGCCTTTGGTGGCGTTCTAGGCTGCGTCGTGTTCTAGCAGGCTAAAGTGAGTCTAACCACTAAGGAAGCCTCGCTTTACCTTACGGAGGAAGGGCCAGACCGCGTAGGGGCTCATCCCATAGTTCGGCCCGCCAAGGAACTGATGGAGTTTGCGCTGTTTGCAAGTAACACGTTTAAACTACCAAATCAAGACCATCAGAAGATTTGAAAGACCAGACCATCCTATTTTCTATAGAAGTGCATTGTCATGTAGAGTACGAATATAAGGTAAGTGGTTTTTGAATGCTTCGAATTATTGCATTTGGAGATGTTTGTCACCGTTAAACATGACTATAAAACCAATATCTAATATATTCATAATTAGAATTTTGAAGTTTAAGTATTTGACCCCGTGTAATTCTTAGCTAGTAACGTTCTGATTTTGAAAAACACCAATACAGGAATTTTTTTTAATTAATGATTCTATGACGTAACTTCCTAGTGAAGAATCTGCGTTATCAGATCTGAAAATGATAGTTAACTTAATTAAAAACTAATCAAAACGGAACTGGTAATCTTTGGTGTTTTAAATAGAAACCATTGGTGTTTATAAAGGAATGAGTCGCTACGTATTTGTTAATTAGAAGTAATGAGTTGACTACAATTATTACACGCTGAAAATGTTAAACCAATTTTATATTTGATTATTCATTTATTTACTTCTCATAGGATTTCAAATAAAATGTGTTCGTTTTGTTGTAGTTTTCAATAATTTTTTTCAGTTAGATAAGCAATTCAGTACAACAAAGTTTTGTGCTACATTGTGAGCCCCTAAAAGGAAACACGTCCTTGACATTTTGTTAACTAATGAATATAAAACTTACAGTTATGATAATTAAATGGTGTTTAGCTGTTTCATATGAACTTGAAAGCTCTTTTCTAACATTTTACCTGAGCAGAGAAACATCTGTACTAATCACTGCAATGCGACACAATGATTATTTATAAACGCTTTTCGAATTCAACGGACTCATTTGCTGGACATTGAACCACCTCTCCCACAACACAGCGGGCCTTCATTATTCAACGGTTTGAAATTGGTCGAATTGCTTCTCCATTTCCGCTTCCTGCATTAATAAGAGATCGCCTCAGTGCGATGCGGTGTTTTGTACGGGCGAGTAAAAAGTATGCAACCAGTTTGCACAGATCCCCTTCTGGAACCTCCATCTAGAGTATGGGAGTGAGAGAGACAGAAACAATAAAGTGTGGTGTACAAGGTCAGTGACAAAACGGTGATTGGTCCGCATTCAAGTTGCTGATGAATATTGATTCAGTGATGAGGTGTAGTTGACATTTACATAATTGGAATGATTGAAGGCGTTGTCATTGTCAACAATAGTATTTATTTCACAAATAGCAGCTTTCGATGGCTTAGCCATCATCATCAGTTTTCTGCTGTCTGGGAGCCACAAAAGGCAGTCCTGTTTTTGTGGCTCCCAGACAGCAGAAAACTGATGATGATGGCTAAACCATCGAAAGCTGCTATTTGTGAAATAAATACTATTGTTGACAATGACAACGCCTTCAATCATTCCAATGCTGTTGAATGCCCGACTAAGAGTAACGGTTTTACTAATTTTGGTGGAAAACAAATCGTTCATGTTCCAATCGCGTGGCGCTTTAGAGACATTTAGCAGTACAGTAATATACCAACAATCCTGCCAAAGAGCTAAAATTTGCAAAAAAAAAAAAAAAAAGAAAAACTACTAGAGTGTTGCGACAATGCTTCTATGCGCACGTAAAGCAATGACCGCGCGTGATGTATATGATGATAGTTAATGATGATTTCGCGGTTTGGGTACAGGCGAGTAAAACAGTATGAATTTTGAATTTACAGGTCTCCTTTGAATCCACAAGACAATTTCACTATACAGTTTGTGGGAAATGCTTATTTACTAGTCGCGCGACTTTTCTTGACGTCTCCCAGCGCGGGGTGCGGGGAGAAGAGACTTCTCCTGACGTCACATCCAACGGGTGTTGCCAACTGTAACAGTATTAATACTATTCGCGCCTCTTTCGCTCTTAATACAACAGGACATTATAGACGATAATAACAACGATAATAACAAATAATAACACAATTAATAGCAACCACAAGTGAAAATAATTAGATAACGATAATATTGCTTATTATATTACCAAAATCCGAATCGAATAAATCACAGGGCACAACACTAACAGCGAAAACGCGAGAACTGAATCCATTCGACAGCAGAGCTTGGCAGCCCTAACAATCTTGCCGTGCCTTTCCGTGTGAGACCAATGTTGTGACCAGACCGTACCGAGTCGTGCTGTGTTGAGCACTAGGGAGCTCAGACGTCAAGAAAAGTCGCGCGACTAGTAGTGTATTCAGAGTGTGGGTGTAATACAATTGGACCCATTTCAATGACAAGGTTCTAAATACCATTTCAGTCGTTTCGAATAAATTGGTGTAAAAGTTTCGTCAACTCATTACGTTAAGGACTCGCTTATCTTGAATTTTGGGAAGAGCATTGACGAAAATATTACGTTATTGTAATATCACACACGTATTCGCAGAGCATGCAGAATTACGCTCCTAAAATTGAATAGACGTTGTCAGTATTGAAAGCATTGTCATCAGCACTAAAAAGTTAATAATACGATTAGATATCACCAATAGTTCATTCATAGCTATTACTTCGTGCAGAACGTCCAAATTTGGTCCATGCATCTTTGACTGGCGATTTTATATGGCAAAGATAACCGGCTCTCTAGCCATCAATGACTCAAACGAGTCTTAAAAGCCCTGGCGGGTGAAACATTGAATTGCCACCAAGAGAAGCATTTTTTTACAGAAATCAATTGTGCGTTTTGTGTGTTTGTAATATTTTCACACGAGGGTATCCTTGTCTAGGACGTTTCTTAGAAATCTTAGCGTCTTCTATGGAAGTCGTGTAACGTCCCAGCCGCTCAATTTCGTGCTGCTCTCTGGAAGTCAAGATTCGAAACAATGGTGCTGAAAAAAACGACACGACAACGAAACGATACATCACGGTTTTTCTAAAAGCAACATGCATACTGCTGGAGATCAATAAATGTTCTAATAATATCTCAATAAATGAAATATTTTAACAAGAACAGTCTACAAACTACTACAAAAACATAATATGTTATTATTTTCAATGTAACATACATTAAGATAACAATAATCTTAAAAATGTTGTGTTCCATAAAACTATACTAGAAAAGAAAGCATTTAACGGCGGCCTCTTTCTTCAGGACTTGTTCTTGCATGACGTCAGCAGTGACGCTTTGATTATGAGAATCCAGTTGGTACACGTACTAGACGGAGACGAGATTAGACGATATAACGCAGTTAATTGTTTCTATTGTTTTTCAGTTAAAATCGAAACACATAATTTTTGTTTTTTCCCGACTTTCTGAGCATATGACGAAACCGTAACCACATCTCATATGGCCGGAGCTTGGATAGTTTTCTTCCATTTTCTGTGCGCATTACAAATTAGTAATATGGAATATGTAGTTATAATAACGTACAAAATGTCTGCGCCTGTAACTCGCCAATGACGCAGTGAACAAAATTGCCCTCTATATACGTGTCTCTTCGTGCCCACCAATTTTAATAATTCCACGCTATCTACGATGCATTCCGGGTTATGTAACTTCTATTATGTTTTTCAGTGTTATCTTATTTCTTGTTTAAATTTTCTCCACGCATGTATACTGAATTCAACGAGTCAAATGTCATTAACTTGATGATGTGCCCAACCGTACTGCAGATACTTGCAATTTGTAGGCCGGATACCCCTCTGGAGTTAACTATAGCGTGGTGTGGCGTCATACAGTCGCCACATACAATAAATATTGGCTACGTGCATTTCATGCACAAGGAAGTAGGCTGCGACAGCGGGCAGCATGCAAAGGGACGCCTCGCAGAACAAAGGGAGGCTACATTGGGACGGGAAACCCGGCTCGCATAGGGCGAAAGGTAGAAAACCCCAGGCTGCCGTGACGTTGCGTTGCCACGGGGACAGATTTGTGAACCCCGAAGTTCGGCTGTCGGGTAAACGCGGCTGGCGGAAGCGGCGAGATGACGCAGTTCCGTCAGCCGGCCCAGAGGGTATAAAAGCGCGCCCGCACACGACTCTTTCTTCTGATTCTCGAGCTCTTCGTGGGATGTCGTGTGAGGGTGCGCGGCACGTGGCACGTCGGTAGGCTACGGGGGCAAAGGGTCTGGAGCCGGCGTGAATTCGTCGTGATTTAGAGAACGGTGCATCACACCGCGGGAGTAATTCTTATCTGGCAAGCGGTTGTGGTGACCAGGTGAAGTTCCTCTTAGAAATAGGCTGTAGATATTGTAAATAGTAGATTCGGGTGTCGGAGGATATCTGTAATAAATATTAATATCACACTGTTTCACGTCTGTTATTAATTGTTGCGGCAATGACGCTACAGTGGTTTTACTCTCTCGCTAGGGAGTAAAGAAAAAGTTATGTGATTCTGCGCGAAAAATGGCGAATATTGGAAGAAAAACACGTATTACAGGGTTCTGGTTACGAAAAAGTGGATAAATCCAGTTCCAAAATTTAGAAAAGCACGTGCTGTAGCCAGAATCCATGTTTTGTGGGTCCATCATACCCAAGAATAGAACGACACCAAAACGTCTGTCCCTTCGTCTTGGAACAACGCGAGCAGCTAAACTGTGCATCCGATTTTTTCCAAAATTGATATTCCCCAATCGATCTATCTGATGTCGCCCCCCTTGAATTTGAAACCAACGTTTGAATTTTGGGGGTACCTTGCATAAAGGCCTAAGGACGTTTTAATAATTTTCAACAAAATGGCTCCATCGTCTTTGATTAAATGTTGTTTTTGTTCTGTGTGAAGAACGTTTAAGAGAATGGCATGTGCGTTGAAAACTCTGATTTTTCTGATATTGAAAAAATTCAAAATTTTATCTTCTTAAAACTATAACAGAGTCTTCTTAAAACTAAAATATTAAAGATGGAGATTCTTTCTTTAGTGTAATTTGTTCCTTAAAAGTAGATTTCTATAAGATAGATCACTAATATTTAAAATTAATTCACATAAAAGTTTTAGATTGGTTGGTTGGTGATTCCGGGCGCGTCAACTTCTTAGGCTATTAGTCCCTTACGTGTAGTACATGTTTTTCCATCGGGGATTCAAAGAAAAGTAGCAGAAAAGTCCAAAGAAAAATTTAAAGGCAATAACTATTACGAAACGTATGGGAAAAAGAGATAACGTGAATAATATAATTTAGGGTATGAATTGTATTTGAGGAAAAAAATGTAAGAGAAAGAGAAAATGACGGACAGATAAAATCCACTCAGAGAGAGGTCAAGCTAGACAAGAAAAGAAGAACGAACGGGATGAGAAACAATTGACGAGGAAACGAGTAGATTCGTTCAGAAGATGGTAAAGAATAAAAGTGGAATTGAAACAAGGATAAAAAGTAACTAGGGGAAGGAGAAGTAGAAAAATAAGAAAGAAATGAGGAAGGAGGAAGCAGAGAGATAAAAAGTAGCTCCGTGAGATAGGAGTGAGGGAGTATGAGGCGTTAACAATTCATCCGGGGGAGACCATCCTCTCGACCAACTCCTGGGAGTCGTAAACGCCATTTCCTGTTGGCTATTGCACCCCTACATCCGCGCATCTGGCGAGGGTCATATCAAGGGCGTTGTGGGGCGAGACGGCGGCACGATAAGGCAACTAGCGGTTAGTTAGTTAGTTAGTGCCTTATTTTACGTGGCGAGACTCGGGCCATCAGGCCCGCTCTTCCGTCTAACCACGCAAATTTCGGTACGCTCCTTTCACCACCTAGCGGAGAAAGGAGGTATTATCTTGGGCGACGAAACAGGCGGATCTCAATTTTGCTCAGAGGCTTCTTTTAGGCTTGAGGATCTTTTACATGCAGTAAATCTACTAACATGGGACAGCCGGCTTTACTTCCCCTCCGAAGGAAGGCGTACGAAGGATTTTTTCGCCCTTAAAAATCCACGGCTTCGATCGGGTTTGAACCCGCAAACTCGGGTACAACAGTCCGGTACGCTGACCGTTATACCACCGAATCCGCAATCCGCGGTACCATCCGAATCCGCGGTGCTACACAATAGCACGAACTTTCTCGTACAGAGTAGTTTCCGAATCCCTTTCTTCGTTTTTGTCCTATCTTCCATATGCGGGAGTTTGGTGGCCCATGATGGGTTTTCTTCGGAGGAAATACTCAGGATGGTTTCGCGTTGCCTTCCTTCAGTTTTCGACCCAGGCTTCTTTAGAAGCCTACCTCTGGCAAGGATCTGGGGATTGTTTTCTCCTGAGCAGATGATTCTGTCCAGCGGGCCTGGTTGCAGGCGAGTAAGCGACTGGTAGCTCTGAAAAACATTGGATATTTTTACTAGTTTAATTGAATTAAAATGCAAAACAATGAAATAATAAATGCTTTTAGTTAACTTAAAGTTAGATGAGGATGAACGAAAGTAGCAGTTAACAATATACAAAATATGAACCAATAACAAATAAAGATAGCTGAAATATAATTGTTTTATTTGCACCAATGAAGTTAATTGTTGATAGAGTTCCGTTTTAGTTATTGCACGATTATTGATTGAGTAATACTATGCATTTTCCCAATTGGAATTTTGCAACCCAAAGTGAATTACTATGAGTGATTCACCTAGTTGATGTTCACAAGATATTCACTTGAAAAAAATAGGGTTGTTTTGTATTCATCTATGTAGTCAGGATGGCAGCAGGGAAAATATGGAATGGGAATAAATGGCATAATGCTGATGTTTAGCCTGAAGCCTTCTCGGACACGAGTAATAGCGAGTACACTCGCGATCCAGATATATTTTCGAACACAGACTGACAAACGCACAGCGTGGTGTGTTTTTATCATCTTAATACGTTTTCAAACGAAATCATGCATCTTCATCTCGAAAAACTGGCGATTAATTTATTCATTGTTGGTCTTTCCGGACGAGTGAACTGCCAACGTTTATTAGTCCTGTAAGTGCAGTTCTCGTTTTTTTCCTTGTGAGGTGGCAGTGATCTTTCCCCGCCGGATGGCGAGATCCGGCGCCAACCTATCGACGGCTAGCGGGGTTTTCCCAACAAATTATCTCCCACCAGCGGGGCACCGCCCCAGCCGGGACTAGCTCTAAGCTCACAACCGGTCTCCTGGCATGCGTGGTAGCGTAGTGGATGTTAGTGTGAGTGTAAAGGATAAGAATAGGACATGGAATGGTAAGGAAAGATCGCGCGCGGTCCGTGACCCGTTTGTTAGGCTACTGCTCCGGCATTCGCCTGGTGTTGACCGGAGAAACCACGGAAATCTACCGATCAGGGCATGCCGTTCACTAGAATTCTTCTCCAGACAGAAGCCGAATGAGATTGACTAACGCAGGGCGTGACAGACATATAGATGAATGCTCTGTTTTCATCGTCTTAATACGTTTTCAAATGATATCGAGTATCTTCACCTCAAACAATAGCGATTCTTGAGTAAATAACATAACTTGCTTGTTCAATTTACATTCACGTGTGAAGTGACATATGAATACATAAGGGAGACATACGATACGAAGGAGATTGCTGAGATGAGGAAGAGTCGGGCACGGTAAGAGGGAGTGGAATTGTTGAGGAGAAATTTGTGTTGGCAAGGGTGAGGAGTGAGAGTGGTGGGGTAGGTACGAAACGTCGCGAGAGGGGAAGGCGGCAGCAGGCTTGTAACACTGATAGTATCGGGGGCGAGGGTGAGGCAAAGGCGGGAACCCGAAAACCTTCTGGATATTGCGAGGCGCAGAAGTGAGGTTGTGTTTCACTCGAGCGTCGAATTTTTTTTTCTCGCTGAATATTAATAACGAGGAGTGGCGGAGTCGCCGCGACCCGGAGTGAGAGCGGGGGTGGTGGGGGCGAAGGCGGCGGGGTGGTAGCTGGAGTGGCTGCGGCATTGGTGGTGGCAGGGATGGCGGAGGGGGGGTGGCGGCGGCGGGTTGGTCGGCGTTGGAGGCAGCGGCGGCGTTGGCGGCGACGGGGTGGCAGCGGGATGTGGCGACGGGGCGGCGGAGGCAGGGGCGGGGACGGTGGTTGAGGCGGCGGGGCAAGCGGTGAAAGGGGGCGGGAGCTGGTGCGGGGATCGAGGGTTGGGAGCGGGGGCCGGCGGGTGGGGGACGCGGACTGGAAGGGGGCGTGGAGCGGTGATGGAGTGGTAGCGGGAGCGGGACGAGGCGGGCGGGGTGCGGGCGGGTGCGGGCGGGGTGCGGGGCGGGGTGCGGGGCGGGGTGCGGGGCGGGGTGCGGGGCGGGGTGCGGGGCGGGGTGCGGGGCGGGGTGCGGGGCGGGGAGCGGGCGGGTGCGGGCGGGGTGCGGGCGGTGCGGGCGGGGTGCAGGGCGGGTGCGGGCGGGTGCGGCGGGTGCGGGGCGGGTGCGGGGTGCGGCGGGTGCGGGCGGGTGCGGGGTCGGGTGCGGGGGCGGGGTGCGGGGCGGGGTGCGGGGCCGGGTGCAGGGCGGGGTGCAGGGCGGGGGGGCGGGGGGGTGCGGGGCGGGGTGCGGGGCGGGGTGCGGGGCGGGGTGCGGGGCGGGGCGGGACGGGAGCGGGGCGGGGGCGGGCGAGGCGGGACGGGGCGGGCGGGGGCGGGCGGACCGGTCGGGGGTGGGCGGGGTGGGGCGGGCGTGGGGGCGGGCGGGGGCGGGACGGGAGCGGAGGCAGGGGGGGGTGCGGGGCGGGGTGCGGGGCGGGGTGCGGGGCGGGTGCGGGCGGGTGCGGGCGGGGTGCGGGCGGGGTGCGGGCGGGGTGCAGGGCGGGTGCGGCGGGGGCGGGCGGGGGCGGGCGGGGTGCGGGAGCGGGGCGGAGCGGGCGGGCGAGCGGGCGGGTCGGGGGTGCGGACGTGGGCGGGCGGGCGTGGCGGGAGCGGGGCGGGGGGACGAGGAGCGAGGCCAGGGGACGGGAGGCGGAGTCGGGCGCGGAAGCGAGCTTGCGAGGCCTAGGAGCTCGTGGACGCAGATGTAGTGTCTATCGCAGACGTGGACGCTTTAAAGGTTGGCCAAATTACAAATTTTCAATTTCGCAAAATACCTTCAATTACAAGTTCGATAATCTGTTGAGGAACTTCATTTATTCAAGACTAATCTCGGATGGTAGGGATCTGATAATTGTTATTATATCTCCGATTAGTCTATTTGTCTCTTTAGATCTTTCGGTTTTACTTTCAATATCAAATTCAAACGATGAAATTAAAATATAAATACACCGGTGAAAGTGAATAATCTAAATGTGTCAACGATAACTCGCTGACAAAACATTGAAATTTACTCCTGGTTAGCAGATATAGTTAAAACGCTATATTAGCTATCATAGTAATTTTCGGCACAAATTAGCCCAGTACTATTACATTTTGTATGTGTCGTATCAGTCGTAATGTATTTTCCTGAAGCCAAATTCTTCATTGTATTTTTTTAAGTTCTTTAGTTTCCCTCCTGTAGTTGGTGTCTTAAAAAATAGTATATTCTACATGCTGCTTGATTTATTTGCAATGGGAATCTTCCTTTTTTGAATTACGAAACTAATTAATTGATAGCTTTTTCCAAATGCATGGCCTTTTTCTGAAATGTTGCATAACTGGCTGTCAATTTGCCTGACATTTTTTCATCAGTCACATTTAGTCCGATGTAGTCCGATTGTCAGAAAACGTGCACTTGCATGAAAGTAGCTAATGCTTAAACATGATATTTTATGTTGATAGTACGCTATTATGTTTATAATGTATCATGTCAGAAGTTAGTATATAGTGAGATCTTTTGATTGACACGAGTCGTTTCAAAAATTTATAAATAAAATGAGAAAATCATATAATCATGAACTTAAAAGTTTTTATTATTTGTTAGACCAAACAAACATGGTTTGCTAAGTTTTTTTTAAATCATGATTTTCCCCATCTTCAGACTACAACAAATAAATCAGGGATTTTTTTAGTGAATGCGTACAATGTATCATTTATTATTTTTCATATTTTAAGAGATAATGTTACGAGATGTTTTTAATATATATTTTGCTTGGGATGTTGAAAGTAAGGAATAAAGAAGATGTGTTAATTATTCTGCAAAGTCGTCCGGTTTATTTTAAAATATTTTCTTTTCGACTGACGTAATATGTTAGTAATGCAAATTCGACAAGAACAATCAAAACCCCTTTTTTGGCGTGCAGCTCACAAGACCCTAGTATTGAAGTAATGAAATCATCAAAGGGTACGCTACAAGTTGCATGCAATAAATCAACATTGGCTGAATTTCGGGAATCCGAGAATTCGAAAATATTCTGAACAAGAAGCTAAAGAATGCAATTAAGTGGGCTGCTCGCTCTTTGTAACCTCCGTCAGTTAAATACCCGTGTTTTCGTTTAAAACAAATATTTTCACGGGTCATTAGAGCCCTAGGAGAAACAACCCATCGCCGGAAAAGTACGACAGACCTAATATTCCATTTACAAGAGAATTTACGTAACTCAAAAATCATTATTTGGTATCGTAGGCTTCCGCGACCAGAGTCATGATCTGGGCTGTCCGGGTGACGCCGCGTCGAAGGCTGGGGTGCCGACGTTTTGACCGACATATCGCTGTCCTTTTCAGGGCTGTACTGAAGAGGACCGCGATATGTTGGTCGAAACGTCGGCACCCCAACCTTCGACGCGGCGTCACCCGGACAACCCAGATCAAAAATCATTATTTGTTATTTAAACAAAGAAATACGTTTAAAAATAGTGTTTTTTTGCTAGTAAAAATTTCACAAACATGGCATTTAAATTAACGACTCCTCTCAAGTTGAACCTATTCTTCTGCAAAATTGCACTTACTTTATTATGTAGAACTTTTTTAGCATCAACGACATAGTAGCTTGAATTTATTTTAACAGGGCGTATTTGAAATATAAAATCATCAACACACTACTACGTGAATTTAAGTGGCAGATCAATACACTGTCTTGGAATTTCTCAAGATACTTCAATGCCTTAAATTTAATAATATTCCCTGTATAAATAGCGGTACTGGTCCACTGAGACCAGCAACAGATCTCTGGGTGAGATTTAGGATCTCTGAGTGATATATAACGATCGTCAAGCAGTACCGTATAGTATTGGAATTTGTAACAACCTGCCGAGTTGCGTTAGTAGGTAATAAAATTTCCCGAGCACAGAACATCATCGGTCAGATCCCAGGACGGATTTAGAGTGGCTGAAAGTTATAATAGGTCTATCTCTACATCTATAATAGGTCTACCACTTCAGAAGTCATTGTACACTACTTCTCATCACACGTTAAAGTTCATTGTATATACAACGTTCTTTACGATGAGCCGGTACTCAAGTCAGAGGAACAAACATTCAAAACGTGACATGTCCACTTCTTTGTTTTCCTATAAAAATGAAAAATGTAGCACAAATTTTACCCTTTTCAACGCCGTCTTTAAACCGGGAGTGGTAGTTAGTGCATCAACTGATGTCACTGCAGCGCTTCTGACAGGAGGTCCTAGGTTCGAGTCCTGATGGCGCCAGCATTTTCAACACTAGCTTTTCAGCTAGGTCGTATTCAGTCGCTGTCTGGAGGAGAATTCTAGCGGCCGGCTGCTTTGATCGGTAGTTTTCCGTGGTTTCTCCGATCAACACCAGGCGAATTCCGGAGCAGTACCCTAACAAACGAGTCAGGGACCATACGTGATTTATCCTTCCTCTTATTTGTCCTATCCTCTCCCCTTACACACACACTTACACTAACATGCACTACACTACCACATATTCCGGGAGATCGGTCGACAAGCTCTAGCTTGTCTCGGCTGGGGCGGTGCCCCGCTGGTGGGAGAGGAGAGTCCTGGTTAAGGGGGAATCCCCATTAGCCGACGGTAGGTCGGCGAAGGGATCTCGCCATCCAGCGGGGGAAGATCACCGCCATCTCCAGAAAAAAACATGCACTACACTAACGGAACTAATGACCAAATCAGTTGACGCGCCCGGGAACACGAAAAAATCAATCAACACTGTCTTTAACTCAACGAATAGAGTACTACTTAATGTATCGTAAGACATCTCACTTTTTTTATAGAAATAAAATTCTAGGCTAAAACAACAGAAGAACTCAATTTTTGCCAAATGGGTATTGTCACCTTTTGAATGTTTAATCGTGTAACGGGGGATGCATCCCTAAAAGAAGGAGAAGGAGGGTAAATGGAACATATATCCCCCTCCCCCAAATCCAACAACGTGATAAGACTGGAAAGATCTGTAAGAAACTTTTGTTAGTTTTCCATCAAGTTCCGCCAGCGCAGTATGAAACATGAGCCAGCAAACGGGCGGGAAATTAGTTTTGCTGCACAAACACTCGTTCATCCTTGATACGGAGAACACGGTGTCCAAAAAGATGGAGGGTAGGTTTGGTACTTCATGGCTAAGGTTCATTCATTATAGAAACGCAGTAGTATTACATTGCTTTCTAAGAAATATGATTAAAGTAACATACAAAACAATTGAAATGTTCCTTTTTGAGCATAATAGTAGTTTATGAAATTAGTTTATAATGTTTATTGCACGGGTACGTGTATTTTGAAACGAGCACGTTAGGGGGAAGTTTTCAAATTTGTACGAATGCAATAAAGCAACATTAAAAACGAGTTCTAATTTGTTTTGTATAACATCATTATTAATGTTTAAGTAAATCAGGCTTAATTTTCTGAAGCAACTTTCTTGTGACGTCGCAGGTATTGGACATTTGTGCGAGAAAATGGTGGTCGGCTATTCATTTTACCTTTACCTCCCTACGATTCCCTCATTGTCATTGGTTGAACGTGTGATGACGCAATCATTCAAGCAGCAAATTGCCAATACGTCATCGTTTGAGTCGTAAAAGCCCCGATTATGAACGATTTTTGCAACAGGAAAAGTCGTTTATAATGCAGGTATACAAAAATATAATAAAACGTAACAAAATATGTAAGAATATGTAATAAATATATAGTTTTAAGTAAAATATGTGCTACGAGATGGCTTGTAACACTAGCTCGGTTCGTCCATCTTCACATTTCCGCCACGCTAAACTGAAACGACTGTGTGGGCCGTCTTAAGGTCGCAGGTATTGGACATTTGTGCGAGAAAATTTGTTTTGTATAACATCATTATTAATGTTTAAGTAAATCAGGCTTAATTTTCTGAGCAACTTTCTTGTGACGTCGCAGGTATTGGACATTTGTGCGAGAAAATGGTGGTCATTGTTTAATGTGAAGATTCATGAAAGAGAAAACTTTAACCCGCTGTTACTCGCGCTGTTAGAAAAAATCTATCAAATCTGAATTGAGTTCAATAGCATGACATCTTTCAACATACAGAGATATGCTCGAGCAATGCCTTTCCCCACGATTCATCTCTGTATCCGTTCATCTCTGTATTCGTATCAGTTCTGTGAAGGGAAACAATATGAGAAGGCGCTGATTGTTGCAGCGCGTCGTTTTTGATTGATTTTTTCGTGTTTCCGAGCGCGTCAACTGCTCTGGTCATTAGTCCCGTTAGTGTAGCGCATGTTTTTTTCTCGGGAGATGGCAGTGATCTTCCCCCGCTGGATAGCGAGATCCGGCACCAACCTACCGTCAACTACTGGGGTTTCCCTAACGAAGACTCTCCCACAAGCGGGGCACCGCCCCAGCCGGGACAAGCTTTAAGCTCCGACCGGTCTCTCGGAATATGTGGCAGTGTAGTGCATGTTGAGTGTAAGTGTGTGTGTAAGGGGTGAGGATAGGAGAAGGAAGAGGCAGGAAAGACCGCGCGCGATCCGTGGCCCGTTTGGTAGGTACTGCTCCGGCATTCGCCTGTGTTGATTGGACAAACCACGGAAAACTACCGATCAGAGCACCGGCGCTAGAATTGTCCTCAGACAGCGACTGAATTCGACCTAGCTCAAAGGCTAGTGTCGAAAAGCAGCGCGTCGTGTTAGGTATTTTCTCACGCCCGAGCAATCGCGTAATATTTCGACACAATTACCGCCTCGAATCTCCCCCGAGTTATTTACTCTGCTTTGTGTCTTGAGTGCCTTTTGTTGTGGATCAGAAAAGCTTAACGTGTCCTCTTGACCGTGTTTTTATACCTTATGTTAAAGATAAGATTCATAGATTTACGAAGAATATCGCCCGCCATCCCTTCGCTGAAGTTGCTGTTACACAGTTTTGTTTTCTTTTTAGAGTAAAAAATATGTCGGGGAGCAACGAAGTGAGAAAATAAGATTCGCTTATTGTCCGAGGAGACAATCCTAATTCACGCAGCATTGTTGTATTATTTGCTCCAAACCTCTCTGTAAAGAACACAAGAGAAATGCTATTTGTTTGCAATGAATGTAGTTCTGAGGAAACTCATTTTAAATTGCAAAATCGAATTTAAAACGAATACATTTTATAGAATACATACGTGTGATAAATTTAGAATTCAATAAACATTAGAAAGTGTCCATAGTTCTAGATAACATGGTGAAATAAAATACCTATAAAATTCAAACAACAATTACGACTGTTAAAGCAAAACTAAATTTGTTTAGTCTAGAAATTAAGATAAACGTTTGGAGGTCTTACTTCTAAATTATATTAATAAATTATTAATTCTGAGAAGGTAGGCAAGTGCTCAGATGTAGAGAAACCATACTCACATGAAAGTTGTAGAAGAAGAAAATTACAAACGATATACACTTGAGAGTGACTAATGTCGACTGTGAACGCTCCTACTACGGAAAGAGTGCTGACAAGAATGTTCGTGGAGGGGTAAAGATAAATGGGAGGGGTGGGGGAAGGGGGGATGGCTGGGGACAGCTTTCTCAGAAAGCCTAGCAGATCGACTTCTCAGGAAATCGAAATTTATTTTCTTCTTCGATACTTATTTTAGTTCATAAATGTCTCTGTATTTTTCAATGTGGCGAAATTATATTGGTTATTGCATTATTTGTATTCTGTGATTTGGCTTTATTAAATAAACTTGCTTTATATAACACTTCACTTGATTACTAATTTTCATTCGAGAGCTTATAATAAAAACGTTATGAGCCTGTATGTTATCTTTATGCATTATCACGTCTATAAAAGTTTTAGAAATCAATAACCAAAATCTCAAAATATTTATGCACAAATTTGATTGTTAATAAAACAATAAATACAACCTAAACAGGTGTTAGATAAAATCTAACACGCGAGTAATCTCGTAACAAAAGTATGCGCGAGTAATGGTGGGTTAAATAAATAAAAATAAATAAATAAATGTCTTTATTGGTGGCGAGGCTCAGGCCATTTAGTCTGCTCTTCCGCCTGACCACTTTCAGAATTTATTTTACAATAGTACATAATAAAGGGAGTCATTCAATGAAAAATACGCACGCAATTTGGATGAAGATTTTCATTTGGATGACAGGAGTGAAAGCAAGGGAGGACGAGTTTGATAGGAAATCGGAAAAGAATCGGGATGAATGGAACGGTAGAGAGAAATGAAAGAAAAGAAAAAAAGAAAGAAAAGGAGAAAAGGAATCAGTGAAATGTTAATAAGTTCTGTTAATTGGTTCGTTGAGGTTTTGAAGAAGTTAAAATTGCGTACGATTTTTGAATAACCCCTAAAAAAATAGAAAGGGAGGGAATCTCGTCAGCATACAAGCGAAGACACATCAAGCCTTGAGAGAAACTGAAAACATTGAGAGATAATGATAAATGATTTTGCGTATATTTCCTAATATTAATAATAATATAGGGTTAAGGTCTTTGATATAAATTAGCTTAGCAAATTAATCACCTAGTTGTGTTGACGGCCGAACTTATTAAGCGGCCTTGCTCTTCAGTAGAGTCAGAATTGAAAAGAGTTAGTATCGTAACGGTCACTACCTTCAGTTACTTTTAAATCGTGTCGAATATATCTGTAATGAGATTTAAGTTATTATCAGCAATTGCTGATTTTCAATTGTTGTTTCTTTTTGGAATATCCTGTATACAAAAGGAGGAAGATTCTCCATCGTTGTGTAGAACGTGTTCCATGGTATTCTCCATGAAATCGTTGACATAGAGCGTGTTAAGTCATCATCGTGAACTTTAAGAAAAATGTAAATAAAATTTCGTGTGATTATTACAGGGAGTAAGCAAGGAATGTTTAAAAAAATATACAGTAAACCTTCGTTAGCACGAACTCGCTTAACACGAATTTCGCCGCAACAGAAACAAAACTTTGGTCCCAGCAAAGTATTGCGGTAATACGGACGTTTATAAAACTCCGATAACACGAACCTTCAATTCCCACGAATTCCAAGGGACAGAAATAATCGGAGTTAGTGTTATAAAATTGGTGTTAATGTAATTGAATGTTAACTGTACGTTTTTTTATAATAGATGTGTGAAGTAGGGTGCACATTTTGTCATGCAGTATAACTAAGACATCAACATTATTTTACCTTCAAAAACAATTACGGAACATCCTTTACTCGAGCACTATATGAAATGATTTTTCAATCAGTTCCGTTTTGTGCGAACGCTTCACTATTTTGATCCAAAGTTATTCTCTGTTTTAACAGTATATTTGTGACATAAGGTGCAAATTTTGTGATGTAGTATAACTAAGCAAGCAACATAATTCTACTTTGAAAAATAATTACTGAACTTCCTTTACTCGAACACCATATGAAATGTTTTCACAATCAGTTCTCTTTTGTGCGAAGCGCTTCATTAATTTCGATCCAAAACTCCCACGTTTCCTTTACCCTCGCCTTTCACCGGTAATGAACATGAGGTTGCAGTCATAATGACCGGAGACTGCCGGACTGCCCGGCGGTCGTGGAGGTGTCGCTCATCAGAGACGCAGCTCCACCGAGAACAGGAGCTGTTAATTAGGGCGCTCTGCTTCAGCAGTCATAACAATTTGATTTGGCGGCGCAGTCAAAGGGACGGAGGATTCGCCGGTCCGGTGCTGGCGGTCGGAGTGACCGGCTGCTCTTTTGTTCGGTCGCGTCTCTGCTTGCCGCGTACGCATTTCGTCAGGTGGAACAAAGGAACGACGGCTCCGGACACTCACTGTCTCACGTGACGGTTGGGTCGACTTTTCCACTTCTTCTCTGCGGCTCCCCTGCTATTGGAATTTGTGCGGTCATTAGCATCATGTGTTATTATTATTCTAATATTTTTTATTCTCTTTTTTGTTATAGACTTTGTATATTGATCCTGGAAAGTACCAATGGGGGGACTTTTCAGTAATTTATTGTTTCATTGATCATTTTATTTTGAATTATTTATTTATTTTACTAAAAAAACGTTAAAAACTGCTATGACGTGCTATGGGGAAAAGGAATTGTGTGCACATTTTCAAAATTCTGTGATCCCTACACTAAGTCATATACTACTTAAATTTTGAATTTTTGAAAGAGAGAAAAAAAACTCCCATGTAATAAAATCTATTTTCAAGGATAAACAAGCAATAAATTTTGAATTTTGAAAGGGAGAAAAAATCTTCCATGTAATAAAATCTATTTTCAAAGATAAATAAGCAATAAATTTTGAATTTTGAAAGGAGAAAAAACAAAAAACTCCCATGTAATAAAATATATTTTCAAGAATAAGCAAGCAATAAATTTTGAATTTTGAAAGGAGAAAAAACAAAAACTCCATGAAATAAAATATATTTTCAAGGATAAATAAGCAATAAGTTTTGAATTTTGAAAGGAGAAAAACAAAAAGACTCCCATGTAATAAAATCTACTTTCAAAGATAAATAAGCAATAAATGTTGGCTCTTATTACTTCCTGCCGCGACAACATGGAAACGATAATTTGAATAATTGTATTTCCCACTGAATTCTAGAAGACGTGCACAGAAAAGTAAGTTACATTTATTATCATATTATCATCATTATCATGTTATAATATTAATTCATGGTTTAATAATATAATATTTGTTCATCATATTCCGACATATGGGGTCGACCAAAGCCGTTGACGCGCCCGGAAACACGGAAAAACAATCTACCAATCAAACAATCAATCAAACAACAAATCAAGGTAGTGTCAAAAATCCTGCCAATGTCGGAACTGCAATCCTACGACTCTTGTGGCGAAGGCACTGCAGTGACATCAATTGATGCCCTAAGCCTGGATCTGTAGAAATAATTTGCAATGCGCGCAGAAACTGTAAGCAAACAATTTACTCTCCGTCTATGTGAGATTTTTATGAATTTGTTAAATAACCAAGAACTCGAAAAAAATACGAAAACTAATGAAACGTTTTACCTAATAATCTATCTATACAAAATATCGTTCTGGCGATTCCGAAATACTCTCCGGGTTCTCCGGGAGCTAACTGTGGCTGATGAGTTGCAGCTGATTGCCCACATCACAATCTGTTTTACCAATTTCATATGTGCGCAGGAATTGAAAAATAACTAAGTAGCCTACGGCGATGTGAGAGGCGGCAGTGATTTTATTATATAGGGGAACAATACGAAAACAATCAGTTCCATTTTTTCTAAAAAATGAAAATATTTATTCGTGTTATTCTGGCTCTTCTCACACTGCACCTATCAATTGAAACTCATTTTGTACACCCGTGCAGACGAGTAATATTATGCGACAGTAAAATACCAAAGAAAATGCCGTCCACATTAAATATTCACATGTTGCATTGTATTTTATTAACATTTTGATGTTTTGATGTGTGAACTGTTTACTGTGATTTGAATATACTACACAATTTTTTTTTACATCATTTGATAGAAAAGTATGTAATGTTAAATTGTGTTTATTTGTTGTTAGAGAGCAGTGTGAATGAGCAGTGTTTTAGAAAACCATTTTGTGTGTTTTGTTGAGCAACTTTTTTGGAGCTGTTGCTGGCCATTAGACTAGATAACTAATTTCCAACGCGCGTTCAAAAGGAAAGAAATCTATGTAGTCTCCGATCACGTGAAAGATATCTACGGTTCTGTTAAACACCCAGGAACTCGGGAAAACATTAGAAACCAACTAAAGTTTCTACTATCTAAAAATTTAAAATATTGACCAAGTTCATCCGCAATTTCTCGTACCTGATGTCACGACCCACTCCGTGCGTTGCTGCATATGACAAAGCTGACGCCGTATGTTTGGGAAGATAGATGCTTCAATTCAAATTTCAGATGTGCCCTTCGAGAACAGTCGATTTTTACTCACCAAAAACCGATTTGTTATAGAAGGATTTCCCTAAAGATGAGCCAAAGTGACAGTTTGCTAAACAAGTGAACATCACATGAAATTCAGAGAAGTATCCCTCCGCCGCGACAGCTGTACATCCATACCCCTTCGTAAAGTGCTAATGATTCCTGTGAAAATATCCCTATGAAGAAGTCTAAGGGTTTCGCTGCGGTATATGTACGTGCGCGAGTCCGGGAAATATTTAAATTTAATTTCGTCTGTGGAAAATCTCTAAACATGCTCTCACAATCAGTAAAAGAAAACTGCCACAAATGTAAATAGAAAGCTCTCCATCAGCTTGCCTCACAGCAGCACAAAGACCGGAACCACGTTCATCGGCATGCATCTCGCATTAAAGTATCGGTTTTAAAATAAACATAATATTTATCACACAAAAAGTAAATTCAATGTAATATATAAAGAAAAAATGAATTTTTACAGAAGAGCACATAACACTGCACTTCCTAATTACAATTATTTCTCGTGGCGCACTTTATTTTTCAGAGGTTGGCGTTACTGTAAATACTCTAGTGGCCACCTTTGTAATTAATACCCCCACTCCGCTCGCATTTCCTCAATCCTTCGTTCAAGAAAAGTTGCGCGAGTAGTACAAACACGCAGTGCAACGTAGTGCAACGTTGGTCTCATTTCTTATCTTCACTGTTGTAATAAGGGATGTTCAATTGGAAGTCAACGAGACTCAGTGTAAGGCAAATGACATATTCAAGCATTACTTCAAGTGGAAGACGAAAATAAAATTCAAATCAAAATGTGGTTCTTCTGTCGTGCAGGATTCTGGTGCCAAACGAACATCAGTCTTCAAATTCATTCTGGAAAACGCATTTCAAAATATTGTATTTAGATTTAAGTTTATTAGGTTAACAACTTATGGTTTATGATATTAAATGTTAGCATGTCTTTAAATCGAGTAACTACTAGAAAAACAAATTATGTAGATTGCATCTTTGCATGTAGTTAAACATTTTTTTTTTTGCTTTATTTAAAAGGTCGCATGAACTACTAGGTCATTAGCGACCACATTCAACAGCAACATAATATAAACAGAGAACATCGTCAAAGATACATGTTGGGCGTTACTATACATTATTTGATAATACAATATTTGACAATATTGGTGTTTAACAGATTTTTAGTTTCTTACAGCTTATTGATAAGGTTAATTTCCTTTAAAAATTTCAAGACATTTTCAATGTGGTGTTTGTTGTTAAGGATTTCTGGGAGAGTGAGAGGTATTGCATATTTTTTGCGGATGTCTTTGTAAATGGGACAGAACAATAATATGTGTGGTATAGAGAGGGCAGATTGACATTGGTCACAATTTTTTTGTATTTCTTTTGTTAGTAAATGCTGATGGGTGAGTTTGGAATGGCCAATTCTTAAACGCGTGAGCACAGTTTGATATTTTCTCTTGTGAAGGTAAGGAAGGTGGTCATCGAAGATACTTTTCCTGATCTGATGTAGTAGGTTGGGTGATCTTGTCCATTCAGTATTCCAAAGATCCTTGTTTCTTCGGTGAAGTTCTTTTTTGATGTCATTGTGGGAAACTGCATGCTCTTCCAAAGGTGAATTAATAGAGTCTTTAGCTGCTTCATCAACTAATATATTACCGGCAATACCTCGGTGCGATGGTATCCAAATGAGAATTATTTCTTTATTGATGTGTAATAAGTCATAATATAAGTTAGCTATTTCATTTACTATAGGTTCCTGGTTTTCAGTATTACTTAAGCTTACTAGCACACTTTTGGAATCTGTAAAAATAACAAATTTATCTTCGGTTTGTTCTTGAATATATTTAAAAGCGAGAAGGATGGCGTATGCTTCACAATAAAAAATAGAGCAATAATCATTTAGCCTTGATTGTAATAGTGTCTCTTTAGTTTGTACTGCACAGCCAGCTCCGATCTCTTTACGGGAGCCATCGGTGAAGATGTGCGTATATCCAATGTATTTGTTATAGATTTCGTTGAAGTAGGCTTGGTAAATTAACGTATTAGTTACCTTTTTTGGAAGATCATTAAGGCTAATGTTGATATTTATTAGGGAAGGAATCCATGGAGGTCTTTTTCTAACCATGGTAGTTCGAACAGTAGGAAATGTGAAGTGAATTTCTTCTAGATACTGGTTCAGGAGATGATAAACTGGTTTCGGAGCATACTTTTTCTCTGTATACTTTTCGTAATATTTTCTGGAAAAAACATTCTTATAAACAGGGTTATTAGGAGTGGATGATATTTTACTGGCATAAGAAAAGCATAGTTTTCTTCTTCTGATGTGAAGAGGCTCTTCACTGGATTCCGCAAGAATACTCGAAATTGGACTCGTTCGATATGCGCCAATGGCAAATCTTAACCCGGCTGAGTGGACTGGATTAAGACTATTTAATATTGTTGGCCTAGCTGACTGGTAAATAATTGCTCCATAGTCTATCTTAGAACGAATGAGAGCTTTGTAAGTTGATAGTATAACATTTCTGTCGGCTCCCCACGATGCTGATGAAATGGCTTTTAATACATTTATTCTTCGAAGGCATTCAGCTTTCAAATTCTTAATATGTAGTATCCATGTTAGTTTACTATCAAATAATATTCCTAGAATTTTGATTAGACTAGAAGAATTTAAGTTGTTGTGGTCCTATTGTAAGTTTTAGCTGATCCGATAAGTTACCCCCTTTTTTGAAGACTATACATTCAGATTTGGATTTAGAGATCTTGAAACCTGTCGTATTGGACCAATCTTGAAGTTCTTTTAAAGTAATTTGAAGCAGTTCTTGAGATGTTTTAATATTTTTCCACTTAATGTTATAGTGATATCATCTGCAAACAAATATACTTTCACTGGTCGATGGATATGGTTCGTGATATCATTTATGGCAATCAAGAATAGTAGTACACTAAGCACAGATCCTTGAGGCACTCCGTTCTTTATTGTATATTTGTTCGAAAAAGTATTCTTGAATTTAACTTGTAAAGATCTATTCTTCATGAACTGGGTTATGAAAGTTAGTATTTGGCCATCTATCCCCATTTCGAGGAGAATTTTGATGATTCGATCTCTCCAGACCATGTCGTAAGCTTTTTCCATATCTAAACTAACAGTCACAAGATGTTGGTTTGTTATAAAGGCATCACAAATGTCACTATGGATGTTTACTAGATGGTCAGTTGTAGAACGATTTCGTCTGAAACCACTTTGGAATGGTGAAAAATTATTCGGGTTGGTTGGATCTTTGTTAGGTTTAAGAATCGGGATAACAATAGATTCTCTCCATTTGTCAGGAAATTCGCCAGTGGTTATTATTTCATTGAAGAGTCGAGTTAGATATTCAATAGCATTTGTCGGCAGTTCTTTCAGAAAGACATTGTATATTCCATCTGGTCCTGGGCTTGAATTTCTAGTACGAGATAGCACAATCTCAACTTCTTGTACTTGTACGGGATAATTTAATGCAGGATTACTTGACGAATTTTGTTGAATAATTCTATCCATTGTTATATTCGAATTAGATTTGTATATTTGAAATTCATAGTTAAAGTTGCTGTCACTTGAGTTATCAGCAAATGTAGAAGCCAGAATGTTCGCAATTTCTTCTTTAGAAGAGGTAGTTCTGTCGTTATGTACCATAAATTTAGGTTGAAGGTTCTGCTTGTATCAACCATTGATAGCTTTGAATTTTTTCCAATTGTCTGCTGGGTTAGAGAAGCAATTTATTGATGAGATAAAATCAATCCAACACTGCCTTTTATTTTCTTTATATATTCGTCTTGCTTTTGCTCGTGTTCTTTTATAATCAATATGATTTTCTATGGTTGGATGCCTCTTGTATTTGTTGAATGAGTGTCTGTATAATTTATGAGCATTTTTGCAGTCTTCATTCCACCAAGGTAGTTTTTTCCTTATTGGTTTTCCTGAAGATTTTGGAATTGTTTCATCAGCTGTTTTGAGGATGAGATCAGTCAGTTTCTCAATTTTTTTATTGAGGGAGATTGAGGAATTCTCTTCTAACATATTAATTTCATTTATTTTTGTTGATAATATTTCTTTGTATCTATCAAAGTTAGCGTCTTGGAATTTCCATCGAGGATGATAGATAGTGCAAGCAGACACAGGTATTATTACAGTAAGATATGAGAATGGGAAAATGGTCACTTCCATGTAAGTCTTCTGTAGTACTCAGTCCCATTTAGAAGCAATAGAAGATGAACATATTGTTAGATCAATTGCACTGAACCTTTAAGTATCAATATATTTGTGTCTTCTAATATTTTTTTAATAATCTTGCCTCTACTGTCATCTTTATAAGATCCCCACATTAGGCTGTGACTATTAAAATCACCTACCAGAATAAAAAGTTTAGGTAGCTGATCTATAATTTTTAATATTTCATTTTCTGTAAAATTATAACTATTAGGGAGGTAGATATTACAGACACTCAAATATTTTCTTCCCATGTTGATTTTGACTGCTGTACATTCAATTTTGGTGTTTATATGAATTTCATCTGCTTGAATAAGTGATTATATATATATATATATATATATATATATATATATATATATATATATATATATAGCTATGCCTCCACTGGATATTTTGGATTATTTCTATTCTTTAAGTATACAGAATAATTTTTTAATTGTGCTATCACCCTTTCTGAATTGTTAGTTTCCTGTAAGCATATTACATCTGGATTATATTTGTTAATCAAAATTAACAGATTTTCTCTTTGAGGCCTAAATCCATTGATATGCCATTGTAATATGCTCTCAACAATTTTGTTAATATTTAATTTGATAGGATGAAATGCTTTAACTTGTATCACTAGAGTACTCTGATTCATTGCTTTTAATGTGTTTATTTAATTTCTTTTTTAGATTTGTAAATCTTCTCTTCATATTTTTATCCTTTAATTTTGGATATGTTTTTTCTAACATTTGTATCAATTGAGTTAAATCAGGGGTAAATTCTAGAGCTATTTCAATTATCTCAGTACTGTTTTTAGTTTTCTCAAGAAAACTCTTCATTTGAATAAAATTCAAGGGATATTTGTTTGTTTGGGTCCAATAATATTTCCTTGAGAGGGGCCAGTTGGGTGTTCAGTTTTTCAGATTCTTCAATATTAGTGCTTTCTAATCTTGACTTTTTATAATTCTTCTCTTTTTCTTTTGCAGTGAGGTCAATATTGAGATGTTTATCAGGTTCTGATGAGGGTTCAATAAGTGGGTCTGAGGTTGTTGATGATAAGGATATAGGTCGTTATTTGTGGAGTTGGGGTTGTTTGATTGTGAAGTTTGAAGGGCAGGGAAGTCACCAAATTGAGATTGGGTTAATATAGGGGCATTATTATTGGCCTCAAGATCTTTCTTCAAAGTGTTGTCTTCACTCTCTTTTGTGTGAATAGTTTCTTCAATTTGAGTGGATGAGTTAGATGGTGGAGGTATTTTTGAGGTTACATTCATATCAGTAGAGGGTGATATTACTTTTTCATTGATGTTATCTGCAGGTTGAGGATTTGGTATAGAAGATAGACTTTGGTTATGTTGTTGAGTAACTTCAGTTTCCATTTCATCATTTCCACTGGGTTTACTGGGACAAAGCTGAGCTACATGTCCTTCTTGATTACAAATAAAACAGGTCATGATATCAGTAGAGAAGTATATACGGTATGAGGTATTGTCAAAATAAACAACAGTAGAATCTGGTAGTTTGTTTAGATCTTCAGGTTCTATGTACACTTGTCTTCTGAAGCTCATAATATGCGAGAAGCCCGGTTCTGATATTCCTGCTTTTATGAACGAAATCTTGGAGGATGTTGTAATTTTCCTTTTGTGAACTCCTTTTCAATTATATTATGAGGTATGATTGGGCACACGTTGGATATAATTACCCTTTTAAGTTTACTAATGAGAGGTCTAACATTGAGTTCACGATTCTTAATAACTATTGTTTTATTTTTATCAGTGAATTTATCTGCAACGGCTTGACTTGACAGAAATATGCATATTCGTTGTTAGATATGCGTGAAACAAATCTAATATTACTATGGAAAGGAATCTGATGATGTGCACCTGCATAGACTTCTTTAATGACATACCTTGTTGTGAGTCCGTACTGTTGGGGGTTATGTCTCTCCTGTAGTCAGGAGAATCCATTTTTCCTGGAGGTACAGCTGCAGAGGCAGCTGTACGTGAAATTCACGTGATGATATACTGTGTTTTGCTTACAGTATTAGAAACAGCTTCGTATAGTTACAAGTTAGGTAAATAGCTCGTGTAACGTTTGTACACCACTGTTCACAGCACGACCTACTCGTACGGCGTCCAGACTCGAACTGGTAGTTAAACATTTGTCGGTAGGTAAAATTTGTTGCAATAGTTAAAATTTTGTTCATTAAAATTCTTCAAACGTGCATATCCTAGTTTATTCCTAATCATTGATTTGACTCCTTTCTGCATAATAATTTCATTGAAATAGTCGAATTTGAATTTTTATATGTATTTGATGAGCTATCAGAGAAGCAAAATCAACAATTCAAACTCAACATTGGTCCTTCAGAAAACGGATGTAATTCAGATTCATCACCCTTTTCCACGCACTCATTAGCGGCATTGTCCTTCTGCAGGCACTAGTCTTCACTATTTTGGTGTCTACCTGCACTACATTACCACATATTCCGGGAGGCCGGTCGGAAACGTAGCACTTGCCCAGACTGGTACTCCGCTGGTGGGAGATACTCGATTACGGAAAACCCGCTAGTTGACGGTAGGTCGGCGCCAATCTCGCCATCAGGAGAAGATCACCGCCATCTCCCGGTGCAAAAACACGCACTTTACTTACGGGATTAGTGACCTCAGTAGTTGACGCGCCCGGAATCACTATCAATCAATCAATCAATCATTGTATCTACTTGTCCCTCCCGGCTCTCCACGTCCAGAATCGTTCATCCCCAAATTTGCGTTCTGTTTCATGCCTTTTCTTATTCTTTCCCGTCTTTATTTATCCATTATATACTAATTATTATGCTGAACCATGATTTATCACAAACACAGTGCTACACGGAGACCTAAAACTGCCGACAATCTTTGAAAGAATTAATACAAGCAACTCACTCTATCTTTGACGTCTATAAAAATACCTGATCCTTTAGCCTATTACACAATAGTGAAGGAAATAACCCATTACCTAGACTTCGACATTTTGAACTCATACAATTAGTCTTAATATGTATTATCACATTTATTCCTCAACATTGACTCCTAACCAAAAGCACTAAATTGACTCTTTTTGATCTAGACGCAAGAAGAAGGTGGTGAAATGTACCAATGGGCTACATTCACCCACATTAATTTATAATTGTCAACTGTAAATTTTATCAAATTTAGTACTTATTTCACGTCAAAATAGGCTGTAAATTTACTTTGTTGAGAATTTTTAAAGAAATGTATCAACCATATCCCTTTCCTCCTGTTTTCGATTCATACCCCTTCACGCATCGTCTTGCCCTTATACGTCCGTCCGCGTCCATTTCGTCTAAATCTAAACTCAATTCAGTTCAAATTTAATTCAATGATGCCTTACTTTCCGTGGCGAGGCTCAGGCGTTGAGGCCTGCTCTTGCGCCTGACCACGCAAATTCCACTACGCTCCTTCCGCCGTCTGGCGGAGAATGAAGGTAACACTCGGGCGACGAAAACTGGCGTTTTGAATTTTGCCCAGAGGCTTCATTTAGTTTTAAGGTGTTTTACACGCAGTAAATCAACAAGGGACAGCCGGCTTTACTTCCCCTTCCAAAGCCAGGAGTACAAAAGCTTTGATCTGCTTAACAGCTTCGATGGGGTTTGAACCCGCGAACTTGGGTAGAACGGTCCGATACGCTAAACCTACACCACCAAACCCGCAAATCTCCTCAGCCTTTTGTGATTCATCTACCCTCCTAGACTCTCACTACCTGCAAAACCACCACTACTCGGCCCGGCTGGGGCCGTGCCCTGCTGGTGGGAGTGTCCTGGTTAGGGGGAAGTTTTTGTAGCTTGTGTGACGAAGAAAAGCTCAAGCAGGCAGATGTTTGCTAGTTACGGTGAAGAGAATACACCCTGTTCGCTGCTTGTCGCTCTCACCCCCAAGCATGGGAATTTAACCAGGCTCAGGCAAGGACGACACCTGTAGCTGGTCGGCTAAGTCCGGCTATGGACCCAATAACTTCTACTACTCGTACATACATAATGATTAGCTATAATAAGGAAACCGTGTTGCTTTGGAATTAATCGCTATTGAATGTTCTTAATTGAATGAAACTAATAATTATTTATCATGTTTTAAACTAATAATTGTATCTAATAAATATAATTTCAGTTTATATCGGAGGCTGCTCCAAGGACGAGGGAACAGAGGGCCATGCTTTTCTCTTAAAATACGAAGAATTAAAGTAATTTGATATATTTTAGATAGGTAACATAAGCAGTTCTGATGATTCTATATCATTCACCTGTCTTCATTATCTCCGGAATGTTGCGAGAATATCGATTTTCGTTCTCATGAATAGAAAATTAATTAAATTTAAACCTTAGGGTGAATTGGGCTATGCCTTCTCAGGTAGCCAAAAGTGAAGGGGATTAAGAAGCGATGTGAAGAAAAACTGAACATGGGATGCAAACGGGCTATGCCTTCTCAGGTAGCCAAAAGTGAAGGGGGATTAAGAAGCGAGTGTGAAGAAAAACTGAACATGGGATGCAAACGGGCGATGCTTCGTCAGATAACCAAAGTGAAAGGGGACTCTCTGGATAGCGAGTTTGAAAGAAAGCTGACCACGAGTTGCAATTGGTTCATTCTCCTCCAAGTTGTCTCCCTTTCTCACGCCGGTGCCTGTCCGTTTCTCCCGTCTCCATGCGATCGTCTACCTCTCATATTCCCCTCACCCAGCCTTTCTCTCATCGTTTCTTTCTCTTTCCTTTGCAGAGCAGCGCTGGGCCTCACAAAGCTAATCATTAGCGAACACTCCGGCTCGCAAATCCCTCCCAAAGGAACGTGGCTTTATTTCAGGGCAAAGAAAACAGGGAAAGTTTTCAAATGTTCTCGCTGCTTTCGTAGTCAATGTCCAGCACGAAAAAAAACCCGAAACAGTGCCTCAACTCTAATTCAATTTGCCTGTCGCTATCAGGGAAATATTCGAGAGGTTTTCGCGGACGCGGAAGTCAAAGTCCTAAATCGTTTGAACCTTCAACATCCCAAAATACATCAATATTGTGTATCTACATCTATACTAATATATAAAGACAGAAGCGTGTTGTCTTACAGCGCGGTAAACTCTGCATCTACTTAACCAATGCGGATGAAACTTCTGTGCTAGCATCCTTTAAAGATCGGGAGTACTATAGAATTTGTTTTACAACTATAAACCGTAATATACTTACAAAATAATCATTTAATGGACATTTTTGGTTTAGCTTTACATCACATATTCAAGAGTGTGTCAATGTCAATAGATTAGCTGCGCGCCACCAGAGGATGACGTCTGAGATCTACTACTGATTTCATCAATCTCGATCAGGTTCACCCCATCTCGATCAGGTTTTTCGTCCAGTTTCCCTGATCCATTGAGCAAATGCTGAGATGGCCCCTTGTTTTGCTTCTGGACATAAATGTAACTTCATTTTCTGTGCACGTCTTCTAGAATTCAGTGGGAAATACAATTATTCAAATTATCGTTTTCATGTTGTCGCGGCAGGAAGTAATAAGAGCCAAAATTTATTGCTTATTTATCTTTGAAAATAGATTTTATTACATGGAGTTTTTTTTTTTTCTCCCTTTCAAAATTCAAAATTTATTGTTGTTTATCCTTGAAAATAGATTTTATTACATGGGAGTTTTTTCTCCCTTTAAAAATTCAAAATTTGAGTAGTATATGACTTAGTGTAGGGATCACAGAATTTTGAAAATGTGCACACAATTCACTTTTCCCCATAGCACGTCATACGCAGTTTTTAACTGTTTTTTTACGTAAAATAAATAAATAAATAAATAAATAAATAAATAAATAAATAAATAAATAAATAAATAAATAAATAAATAAATAAATAAATAAATAAATAAATAAATAAATAAATAAATAAATAAATAAATAAATAAATAAATAAATAAATAAATAAATGTCCAGAATTATTACGAAATTCAGTGGGGGGTTGAATAAGGTGTCGTGGCCGCCCGCGCGAATTTGTTGGAGCGGCCGCCGAGTGACGACCAATTATAGATTAGCAAGTTAAACTTTTTGTGACTATATCAAAATGACCATAATATCCTGATCGTGAACTACGAGTATGTTAGTTTAGTTCCGGTATATATCGATTCACGCAAGATATAATTAACAAAAAGCGACTCCTATTGATACTATTATTATAGGTTTTGCTGTTATTTCCTTATTTGTTTAGTATATTAGTGGTAAATGCTAATGTCGTGGTTGCAAGGAAAAATACCAATAATCTAAGCATAGTACTCACTTGCCATACTCGACAAACTGGGAGAATTGCATGACCCGCCATCAACATACCGTCTTTGGCAACGAACGCATTCACAGTAGTTCTCTTTTAGAACGTGTCACGTTATAGCTTTCGAATTCATGTTCTATTGATCATTTTATGTTTGCGGGTGTGTCAACAATATTCTTTAGTCCCATAAGTACAGTGTTTGTTTTTTTATCACGGGGGTAACTGTGTTTTCCCACACCCAGGATGGCGAAATCCATCTCCGACCTATACGTCGGCTAACTGGAGTATTTCAATTTAGGTGTCTCCCACCAGTGGGGAACCGTACAGGCTGGACGAGCTCTAAGCTCCATCCCGGGATGTGTGGTAGTGTAGTGCATGGTAGTGTAAATGTGAGTAAGGAGAGAGGATAGGACAAGGAAGAAGAAGGAAAGATCGCGCGCGGTACGTGGCCCCTTTGTTAGGGTACTGCTCCGGCGTTCGCCTGGTGTTGATCCGAGAAACCACGGAAACTCGATCAAGCGTCGGCTGTTAGAATTCCCTTCCAGACAGCGGCTGAATTCGACTTAGCTATGTAGCTAGTGACGAATATCCTCCATCGTCGGATCTCAAACCCAAGGAGCTCTGAGTCACTGTCGCTACAGATAAAACGGTAATGCTGCCTCTGAGCTATAACTCAGCTGGTCTGAAATGAAGGAAACCCAGGTGTTTACATAGATACACGCGTCCGATCTCTTACACACTGCCGTCGGAAGTCCATTCAATACTCAAGGTTCAATCTCACCACCCAAGCGTTGAACATTACCGACAGAGACAACGGCAATTCTGGTTCTCAGCTATAACTCAGCTGGTCTGAAATGAAGCAGACTCAGGGATTTTAAATAGATATATGTGTCCGATCCCTTACATACTGCAGTGGGAAGTCAACTAATACTCAAGGTTCAATCTCACCACCCAAGCGTTGAACATTACCGACAGAGACAACGGTAATTCTGGTTCTCAGCTATAACTCAGCTGGTCTGAAATGAAGCAGACTCAGGGATTTTAAATAGATATATTTGTCAGATCCCTTACATACTGCAGTGGGAAGTCAACTGAATACTCAGGGTTCAATCTCACCACCCAAGCGTTGAACATTACCGACAGAGACAGCGGCAATTCTGGTTCTCAGCTATAACTCAGCCGGTCTGAAATGAAGCAGACCCAGGGATTTTAAATAGATATATGTGTCCGATCCCTTACATACTGCAGTGGGAAGTCAACTGAATACTCAGGATTCAATCTCACCACCCAAGCGTTGAACATTACGGACACAGCGAGCTGCGCTATTTTGTTCGGCCGAAGTACTGCAAGGAGTTTTGAATTGCCGACTACATTGCTGCTTCCCTCATTCTGGCTTCTGTTTGTTCTCTGTTTCGTCTAACGCTTTCCCTTCGGCGTTTGGTTGCGGAAGGGAGCTGGTCCGTTCGTTGCTGCGGCTACGCAAAGGGAAAGAAAAGGCACGCCCCCGGCCCCACCCTCTCCGCTTTTCGTCTCAGAGGGTTGTCCTGATAAACCCGCGCAGTCGGGGGTTAATTTGGAAGGAGCAAGTGGGGTTGGAGGCAACTGCTGCGGCTTCCAGTTGGCGCAGGGATACCAACCGAGATCCATGAATTCTACATCGTGTTTAAGCAAATGGCGACTTAAATTCCTTATCAACAAAAGTTGCACCGAGAAGAAAGGCTTGAAGAGGAATGATATGTTACAAGCAAAGAAAAGTCACTCAGAAATATAAATGATTACAAGTCATTTCACAGTTTAGTGAACAATATTTCTGTAGTGAACAGAGAAACCGAGTTTGGTCACAAAGAAAATAAATCTACTACAAAGGCGATGGCACGAAGTAACAAAACCTTTTTTCATCTTCCCAAATAATTTAATAAGTTGCAATATCACTGAAAGTATTAATAATGAAGATAGTCTATAATATAATAATAATAATAATAATGATAATAATAATAATAATAATAATAATAATAATAATAATAATAATAATAATAATAATAATAATGCCAGGGAGTTCGCAAAAATTTGCGTTTGTATCGATGAGATTATTTTATCTCTCGAATAGGTAATGTTCCTTTTATCTTTGCTAGTTTGCACAGCAATTAGCAATTATTGTCTTACCTTACGCTTTAAAGATGTGTTATTGGTTACTCTCACTTTCGCATTTGTCGCAAACGCATTACTCGTGGGTTGTGGAAACTCGTTTGTTTGCAGGTAAGATAGTGTAACCATGTACGTTTATTCAAGTGAATGCATGATAAATTTATTAACCTGGCGATCACCATTGCCAGTCCAGTATGGCTTTCGTTGTGTATTCGGATTCATAGATGTATTCTTGTGTCTTTTTTATCTTTTATATATATTCTCTTTTCATGGATTCCTATTTCATAGAAAGACGTTGTTCTGTCTTCTTTCTCTAATACGAATGCTAGTACTTATACTTAGATTTTGCACTTATTTTCGATCTATGGATTTGAATTGAGAAGGTTTTGGGCAGATTATTTGATATTTAATCGACTCATAATTTATATAATTCAGATTCTGCATGGCATTACGATAAGCTAGCGTAGACTATATGAGACAGACAGTATGAGTATCAGCGTAGAGCTGCTGTAAGACAACACTTGCCTGAACGTTCACGAGAGTCAAAGTTCACTATTCTCACTTCGAAATGCGCGCCGCTGAAATTCATTTAAACAATCTGAACTTTCGTGAAGTTTGAAGAAAGAAATAAAACATAATAGTGTTTGAGTTATTGCACGCTTCACTGGCGTCGACTTTTTAAAAACTTGAATAACGTCGCAATTACATTGTTGTAGGCACGCACAAATGAGACAAATGCATTGAAGTTCCAAATGCAATTGAATTCACTCCTGTGAATCATTAGTGTGCAGCACAATTCAGGTTATTTGGTTGGTTGGTTAGTGATTCCGGGCGCGTCAACAGCTTAGGTCACTAGTTCCGTAACTGTAGTGCACTTTCTTTCCTCGGGAGTGGGTGGTGATCTTCCCCCTCTGGGTGGCAAAATTCGGGGCCGGCCTACTATCTACTAGCGGGGTTTCCCCCCTACTATGTATGTCCTACCAGCAGGGCACCGTCCTAGCCGGGATAAACACTAAGATCCCGACCGGTTTCCCGGCATCTGTGGCAGTATAGTACGTGAGAGTGTAAGTGTATGCACGTAAGGGGTAGAATAGCATAATCAGTGGGAAGGAAAAATCGCGTGCGGTCCGTGGCTCGTTTGTTCGGCTAAGGTTCCGGCTTTCATCGGGTATTGATGGTCGAAACTTCGGAAAACTATCGATCAGAGGAGCCGACCGTTAGAATTCTTATTCAGACAGCGACAGAACTCAACTCAGCTATCTCGACTGTGTAGAAAGTCCTGCCACCATCGGAACTCGAACCGTTGAACCTTCCGGTCAATTGATGCCACCTATTCCGGCTGCTCGTGAGAAGCTCTAAGATTCGACAAGAGTGGTAGTGTAGCACGTGTACGTGTAGGTGGGGTGTGAGTAAGGGAAGGGGTTAGGACAAGGAAGAGGAAGGAAAAGTCGCACATGGTCCATGGCCTTTGTTAAGCTACTACTCCGGAATTTGCCTCCGAAATAACTTTCGAAACTATCAATCTCACGCCGGTAGCGGTAGCTCAGTGCATCAACTGATGTCACTGCAGCACCTCTGACCGGGAGGTCATAGGTTCGAGTCCTGACGGCGGCACGATTTTCGAAACTAGTTTTTCAGCTAGATCGAATTCAGTCGCTGTCTGGAGGAGAATTCTAGTGGCCCGCTGCTCTGATCGATAGTTTTCCGTGGTTTCTCCGATCAACACCAGGCGAATGCCGGAGCAGTACCCTACCAAACAGGCTACGCGCAATTTATCGTTTCTCTTCCTTGTCCTATCCTCTCCTCTTACTCACACACAAACACTAACATCACATATTCCAGGAGACCGATCGGGAGCTTAGAGCTTGTCCCGGTTGGGGCGGTGCCCCGCTGGTGGGAGAGTCCTGGTTAGGGGGAAAACCCACTAGCCGACGGTAGGTCGGCGCCGGATCTCGCCATCCAGCGGAGAAAGATCACCGCCATCGTCCGAGAAAAAAACATGCACTACACTAACGGGACTAATGACGAAGCAGTTGACGCGCCCGGAAACACGAGAAAATCAATCAATCAATCTCTCAAGTCTCAAAAATTCACTACTTTTGGGGAACAAACCTTAGAAAATCCCAGTCATAATCGCTGCAAAGACAGCGGCACCGTTTCCTCTAAACTACACTCAGACGGCACCATATTTGGAGTACATCTTCTACGCTGTACATTCATAGTCCGGACTGTCTCACTACCTCTTCAGCACAGCGCATACATACTCCGAAATCTTTCTAAAACTTGGCCAACGAGAAAGCCCTCCGAATGCACAAAAAGCGAGTGGCCTGTCCATGCACTTCGATCAGTCACGAAGGAACAAAGAAAGAGAAAAGGAGAAGGGCAAAATAAGAAGAAAAAAAAGAAGGCTGAAAAACTGCAAGCAGCAACAAGGAAAGAGGAGGCGCGGGCGGCCCGCGGAGGGCCTGGGAACAAAGGAGCTCCTGCGAGGGCCGGCGCAGGGGGGGGCGGTTTCGGAGCGAAAAATCGCCGGCACGGAGCCCTCGCCCCCCCGGGCGGGCCCTGGGAGGCGGCTCGGCCAGCAGAATGAGACGAGGACGTGGAAGGCCGGTACGGGAAGTGAGGGTGGACGGGGAGGGTTGGGCGTGGAGGGTACGGCGTAGTGCTTAAGGCGTTGAGGTTAGGCCATGGAGGTTAGGGTGTGGAAGTACGGCATGGAGAGAAGAGCACGGAGATTAGGGCGTAGATGATAGTTCGTTGACGGTAGGGCATAGAGGTTAGGGTGTGGAGGTTAGGGCGTTGAGGGTAGGGTGTCGAGGATAGTTCGTTGAGCATAGGGCATAGAGGTGGTAGGGCATGAGGTTAGGGTGTGGAGGTTGGGGCGTGGAGGTTGGGGCGTGGAGGTTGGGGCGTGGAGGTTGGGGCGTGGAGGTTGGGGCGTGGAGGTTGGGGCGTGGAGGTTGGGGCGTGGAGGTTGGGGGGTGGAGGTTAGGGCGTGGAGGTTAGGGCGTGGAGGTTAGGGCGTGGAGGTTAGGGCGTGGAAATTAGGGTTTGCTTGGTAGGGCACGGATGGTAGGGCGTGGTGGAGGTTGGGGCGTGGAGGTTGGGGCGTGGAGGTTGGGGCGTGGAGGTTGGGGCGTGGAGGTTGGGGCGTGGAGGTTGGGGCGTGGAGGTTGGGACGTGGAGGTTGGGGCATGGAGGTTGGGGCGTGGAGGTTGGGGCGTGGAGGTTGGGGCGTGGAGGTTGGGGCGTGGAGGTTGGGGCGTGGAGGTTAGGGTTTGCATGGTAGGGCACGGATGGTAGAGCGTGGAGGGTGAAGGCGGAATCAAAGGGGGACGATTTTGAAGATGAGGAAGCAGGAGGGAAAAGTGGGGGTAAGGTTGTTCTAACCAAGGATGGGGGAGTGTATTAGGTTTGATTGATTAGTGTTTTTGGACGCATCAACTGCTGTCGGTAGGTGTAGCGCATGTTTTTTCATCAGGTGGCGGCGATCTTCCCCGCTAAATGACGAGTTTCGGCGCCGACCTACCGTCGGCTAGTGGGGTTTCCCCCTAACCAGGACTCTCCCACCAGCGGGGCACCGCCCCAGTCGGGACAAGCTCTAAGCTCCCGACCGGTCTCCCGGGATAGGTGTAGTGTAGTGCATGTTAGTGTAAGTGTGTGTAAGGGGAGAGGGTAGGACAAGGAAGAGAAAGGGAAGATCGCGCGCAGTCCGTGGCCCGTTCGTTAGGGCACTGCTCCGGCATTCGTCTGGTGATAATCGGGTAAATAACGGAAAACTACCGATCAGAGCATCCGGCCGCTAGAATTCTTCTCCAGACAGCGACTGACTAACAGTCGTAACTCGAACCAAGAACCTCCTGGTCAGAGGCACTACAGTGACATGAGTTGATGCACTGAGCCACCTCTTATGGTCGGAAGGAAAGAGAGAGTAGCGAAATTCGAGGGGAGGAATAACAACGGAGAATAGGTAGAGTGGCGAGAGGGAGAGAGAAAAACCGAAGAGGTGAAAGTCATATTTGCGGTATGCCAGTATCTCACTTTTTCGTTCATAACTTTGATTGACAGTTTTAAAGAATGGGTGGTGGCTAATAATGTTGACGTGACTGATTGATGATGGAAGTGGGGTGGAATGACAGCCAGGGGGAACAAAATATCCCCAGAAAATCTGAAGCAAAGTCGCTCTGTCCTCCAGAAATTCCACATCGATCTACTGACCCTTGAACCCATGTGAATAAAGAACTCAGAGGTGAAAAAATGAATATGAATGAATGCCTTATTTTACGTGGCGAGATTGATGCCTTTTCTTGCGCCTGACCACGCAAATTTCGTTACGCTCTTTTCACCTACTAGGGGAGAATGGAGTTATTACTTGGGCGACGAAACAGGCAATTTTAATTTAACTCAGAGGCTTCATTTAGACTTTAACATGCTTAGATCTTTTACATGCAGTAAATCTACTAACATGGTACAGCCGGCTTTACTTCCCCTCCAAAGGACGGCGTACGAAGAATTTTTGCGCCAATCCACGGCTTCAATCGGGTTTAAACGTGCAAACGTTGGTATAACAGACCGTTATGATAACCGTTACACCATGACCGCCGCCGAGGTGGTGTGATCGATGCAAACCCTGCATCCCCAGTTTCCCTATGACAAATGCTCAATGCATACTTGCACACTGCTTTCCTTCTTTGTGTCTGGTGATTTTCAGTCTCCAGAATGTATTCTGATGTTGGAATTTTACAAAATGTCCTCTGAAACACAAGTATAGACGTACCTCTCAGACAAAGGTATACCACCATAATACGATGTTCTCTTACAGTTACTTATCAATTCCACTTTGGTATCCGAAGCACACAAAGGACGGGCGTCAAACCTCATAATAAATTGCAATTTACATACGTGGGTTTGGGGAAAAGTCATGGCAATTTTTCTTTCCAAAAGAAATGTTATCGGATCACAAAAATTTATTTGTCACGTAAAATATTTGCTGTAGTAATGTGTGTTCACAACCACATATGTTAAACGAGTGTCTCGATGTTAAACGAGTGTCTCGATGTTAAACGAGTGTCTCGATGTTAAACGAGTGTCTCGATGTTAAACGAGTGTCTCGATGTTAAACGAGTGTCTCGATGTTAAACGAGTGTCTCGATGTTAAACGAGTGTCTCGATGTTAAACGAGTGTCTCGATGTTAAACGAGTGTCTCGATGTTAAACGAGTGTCTCGATGTTAAACGAGTGTCTCGATGTTACACGAGTGTCTCGATGTTAAACGAGTGTCTCATGTTACACGAGTGTCTCGATGTTAAACGAGTGTCGCGATGTTAAACGAGTGTCTCGATGTTAAACGAGTGTCTCGATGTTAAACGAGTGTCTCGATGTTAAACGAGTGTCTCGATGTTAAACGAGTGTCTCGATGTTAAACGAGTGTCTCGATGTTAAACGAGTGTCTCGATGTTAAACGAGTGTCTCGATAAGAGTGTCACATATGTTAAACGAGCCCAAAGAGCAATGTGAAATAGTTGTCTGACTACTGGATCAATAAATACGGAAATACCAATTTTTGTGTGTAATTAAATGTTCATGTACATAGTTCATACTTCGTCTTTTCATGTGTATGTTACACATTTTCATCCTTACTTGTATTCCCACAAAAAATGGTTGCCATAACTTATCCCCCAGCCCTCATATTTGAGAACTAACGATACGCTTGTTTAGTAATACTTTGCAATCATTTTTCAAGTTGTGTTACAATATTCTGTTTTAGAAGTATAACAAGAGCATATACATTTTGAACATATTCTTAACTTGCAATCCTTTCTGCATGGACGCCTCTGACGACTTTCTTTTTTGATCACATTTTTTAAGTCATTTTTCTTTGCTCTTATAGCTTTTTTAAAACATTTTTAGAGCATTTTTAGAGCATTGATCACTAGTAAAATACCCGACGTTGCCCGGGCTTTCTTCATGTTCAATCCCTGTGATTGAAGGAAAAGACCAATTTTGCGTAAATCATGGTGTTCAATATTATTTTTAACGGAATCAAATTTTAATAAAATACTATAATTTTCTTTCATTTATTTTACAATACATTGCTATTAGAAGAAATTTTTCTGATCTTTTGCATCGCTACTGACCTCTAGCGAATAAAGTAGGTACCAGTTAGGTTACAGAACCATTGGGCTCTGGCGGAATATTTTAGAAACCACGTACTCTAAGCGAGAAGCGAAAATGGTCGCGGTGCATCTAAAAACATATTATTTAAATTATTTATTTCCGCATTTGGGTTCTGTTAGTCTACACCAAACTTTACAAGAACACTGTGACATTTCTGAAGAAGAGCCTGTAACAATTGCACATCTATTCATACGCTACTTTTTGTGGTATCGACGACGTCGTTGAATTCATTTTTATTAGTATAGATTTTTGGCATAGATTTTGTTATTAGATTTTTTATTAGTATAGTTTCACGGCATCAAAATCCGATCCCTAGTAATAGATCCGTGTGCGAAGAGAAGAATCTATGCGGAGTCTAGTGTCGGCCTGTGGAGGTTCGTGGGGGCAGGATGTAGAGTCCCTGGATACTGAGAGTAGCGCATTCTTTTGAGCCACCGGTGTCGCCATTTTATATTCAGTTGAATTAAGCGGTATTGTGGGTAAGTTAGGAACCATCAACCTTTTATTTATTTATTCATTTTTAGTGAAAACTGTATGTGACGTATGGGGAGAAAATCATCTGCGCACGATTTCCTAAGTTTCAGAGTCCCTTCCCAACAATTTAACTATTAATAGTTGAAAGATGGATAATAATAATAAAAATAATAATAACAACAACAAATTTAAAACAGCGCGGGATTAACATTTCCAATCTACCAAAAACCAATGATAATATACTCGAAATTCCTCATAATGTGTCCTATTGCTATAATTACTCGTTAACTCCTGACTGTTGCCTGTGGGGGCTATCGAGTGGAAGGATATTAAATGGCGACAGCCGTTCGGGTTGCGCTACTCTGTATCCAGGGACTCTAGCAGGGTGCGGGTCGGGGCGGTCTCTGGCGGTTGCGGGGCGAAATGAAGGTGTCCGGGTGGAGCCTTTGGTGGCGCGTGCGGGACTTCGTCGAAGGAGGAACAAAAGAAGGTCGCTTCGTGGCGCAGAGGGGGGGGGAGACGCGTGACAGCGTAAGGCTATCCTTCTCTCTCCCCCACCCCCACCCCCACCCCCACTCCACGCTGTCCTGGGTCGCCTCAACAGCGCTTCTGAGAGTCTGCTAGGCAGCGCTCGGAACAGATCTGGGCAGTGTTGCCTACGTTTAGATCACGCAGGATCGAGCTGGACTATGGTGAACCACGTTTGATCACGTTTCGTCCACGCTTCCATCACGCTCCCATGTGGCCCCTCCCTCACGTACCACGCTCCCACCAAACTTCCACTATGCTATTAATATGATCTCGCCATACTCCCAATACGTTGCAACTCTCGCTTCCAGCTCTCTCTCTCTCTCTCTCTCTCTCTCTCTCTCTCTCTCTCTCTCTCTCTCTCTCACTCTCTCTCTCTCTCTCTCACCCCGCACGCTCCCACCACGCTTCCACCACGCTCCCACCACGCTCTCACCCTCCCAACCCCCTTAACCCCCCCTTTAACCCACCTACGCTCTTTCCTCTCTCTTACCACGCTTCCACCACGCTACCTTCACGCTCCCGCCACGCTCTCACCTCCAACTCACTCAGATCACCTCCAACTCACTCGAGATCACCTGCAACTCACTCGAGATCACCTCCAACTCACTCGAGATCACCTCCAACTCACTCGAGATCACCTCCAACTCACTCGAGATCACCTCCAACTCACTCGAGATCACCTCCAACTCACTCGAGATCACCTCCAACTCACTCGAGATCACCTCCAACTCATTCCAGATCACCTCCAACTCATTCCAGATCTCCAAACCCCAACCCACATCCAACTCACCTCCAACTTCCCCATACGTCTGTCCGCCTCTCCCCGCCAAAGCGCGATCTCCCCCTCTTCACCCCAAGCCCTCTCCGCCACCTCGTCCCATCCGACCCTTCCCGGCCCTTCGACGCATCTCGGGTTGCGCTGCTATTGCTCCGACCGCCCGCTGCCCGGGGGATTCCTACTCCCCTACCCCCACCTGCACCCCGCTTGGCAGCCCGGCGGTCGCGGTTTTTTGTTCTGGCGTTTTCGAATACCCAGAGTGGAAGACAAATAATGTTGGGGGAAATGGTCAATTTTTTAGTCTGGCCTGGAGGCAAAGCTGAATATGAAGCTAAAATGTTGCCAGTACTGGTGGCTTTCAATCTACTAAAGAACTGTTGGTGCCTTCTATGCTTACGAAGATATTCGGAAATGTTTTGCCTCAGGTATTAACTTTAAATCTGAAGCTCTATGTTCATGAAACGTTAATACAAGCCGTTTTCTATAATATAGTTTCCGTGAAAAGGTTGGCTCGTTCGTTAATAAACATACTGAGACTATTCACGTCAAATTGAAAAGTTTAAAAATGCATTAGCAAAAATATAAAATGGCAGCTTTAGAATATGTTTTGTGCAAATTAAATACACAGAATGGCGTTTGATATAGAATTTAATTCAGAGTGCTTCAAAGTGATTAACAATGGGACGAACTGGAAGAGAATCGATAAAAGCACATTCCTGAGAATTAAAATCCAGAAAGTTCAAAACTGATCCAATCTTTTTGAACTGCTTCCAAATAAAACAGTCATTACGAGTTATTACAACGAGTCATTACAACGAGATTACTATACATTTCTTCTTTCGGGTGAATTTTATACATTCCGATTTGTTTCAATTTCAAAAAAATAGTTTGTTAAGAAAAAAAACCCACATCCAATGGTGTTCCTGTGCTATACTGATGCGTGTATAATTTCAAAACGATATCATTTTCTCGTGGCCTCTACTTTCGTTCGGGGCGTTCCGGCTGAAAATGCTGCGTGTAAACTTCGGACTTCACCTTTCGTAAACACCGGTGTATTTGATCCTTTGCTATCCCCTTTCGCGAGGAATTTTATTGGTTCTGGCGTTATCGGCAATCGATTGACACCGAAACAGAGATTGGAAGGAGAGACTCCTCTCCAACACCTTCCCACCGGTAGCGGTAGCTCAGTGCATCAACTGATGTCACTGCAGCGCCTCTGACCGGGAGGTCCTAGGTTCGAGTCCTGACGGCGGCAGGATTTACGACACTAGCTTTTCAACTAGGTCGAATTCAGTGCTGCCTGGAAGAGAATTCTAGCGCCGGCTGCTCTCATTGGTATTTTTCCTTTATTTCTCCGATCAACACCAGGCGAATGCCGGAGCAGTACCCTAACAAACGGGTCACGGACCGCGCGCGTTCTTCCCTTCGTCTTTCTTGTCCTATCTTCTTCCCTTACACACACTCACACTAACATGCACTACACTACCACATATTCCGGGAGACCAGTCTGGAGCTGAGAGCTTGTCCGGGCTGGGGCAGTGCCCCGCTGGTGGGAGAGTCCTGGTTAGGGGGAAACCCCACTAGCCGACGGTAGGTCGGCGCCGGATCTCGCCATCCAGCGGGGAAATCACCGCCATCACCCGAAAAAACATGCACTACACTAACGGGACTAATGCAAAGCAGTTGACGCGCCCGGAACACGAAAAAAATCAATCAATCAATCAATCAATCAATCCAACACCTTCTCAGAGAGCATGTCTCTTCACGGCAATTCCCATCAGTTCCAGTGCCTTGAAATACGAAGTATCCGTTGTTTGTTCTATCAGCAATTAATATGTTGTGTATTAATAATATTTAAGAGAAGCCGGAGGTGTCTATGTTGCTTATGTTAAAATGATTATTTTTTATGTATCTCAGACACTATGAGGGTAGAGCTTTGCCATTTTCACAGTATGTACATTGAATTTTTATCGCTTTAATACAGGGAAATTGTAATATGTGAATTTTTAAGTAACTTTTTTTTATCTTAAACCATTTTTTATCTAAATATTTTTTAAATAATTTTCTTTTCTATGAAAATACTAGTGTGTTTGTTAAATTCCTATGTTAAAATTAAGGCTGAACCACTGATATTAAGCTATAAAAGTTCGGTACATCTACCGTCCACGTTTCGGAGAAAATGTTCCTTGAATATGAAAATATTAACTCACGGGAAATGGCTTCTAAAGTTTTTAGCTCATTAACACCGAGCATTTTCTTTTGGTCAACTCATTAGGACTATTTTTTTTCAATAAACGTTTACATCCTAAATGAAGCATGAGCAAGTTTTGACGCTTCTCAATGGTAGATATCGATTTAGCCGAGACCGTTAGGGAAGGTTTCACTCCTGGCCAGGTTGGTTCGAATGGTTAATGGAAAACTAACAAAAGTTTCTTACGATTTTTCCAGTCTTATCACGTTGTTGGATTTGGAGAGGGGATATATGTTCCATTTACCCTCCTTCTCCTTCTTTTCGGATGCATCACCCGTTACACGATTTAACATTCAAAAGGTGACAATACCAACTTGGCAAAAATTGAGTTCTGTTGTTTTAGCCTAGAATTTTATTTCCAAAAAAGTGAGATGTCTTACGATACATTAAGTACTACTCTATTCGTTGAGTTAAAGACGGTTTTGATTGATTGATTTTTCCTGTTTCCGGGCGCGTCAACTGCTTTAGTCATTAGTCCCGTTTGTGTAGTGCATGTTTTTTTCGCGGGAGATGGCGGTAATCTTCCCCCATCGGGTGGTGAGAACCGGCGCCGACCTACCGTCGGCCAATGGGGTTTCCCCCTAACCAGGACTCTCCCACCAGCGGGGCACCGCACCAGCCGTGACAAGCTCTAAGCTCCCGACCGATCTCTTGGATTATGTGGTAGTGTAGTGCTTGTTAGTGTAAGTGTGTGTGTAAAGGAGAGGCTAGGGCTAGGAAGAGGAAGGAAAGATCGCGCGCGGTTCGTGGTCCGTTTGGCAGGGTACTGCTCCGGCATTCGCCTGGTGTTGATCGGAGAAACTACGGAAAACTATCGATCAGAACAGCCGACCGGTAGAATTCTCCTCCAGACAGCGACTGAATTCGACCCAGCTGAAAAGCTAGAGTCGAAAATCCTGCCGCCGTCAGGACTCGAACCTAGGACCTCCCGGTCAGAGGCGCTGCAGTGACATCAATTGATGCACTGGGCTACCGCTCCCGGTAGGTCGGTTCGAATCTTCATCTAAAACGCTGCTATGTGTCTGTGGTTAAGTCGAAGACCGTTCTAACTTAGACGTTCTAAAGAAAACAGTGATTGATCCCAGCCGAAGCCTAGAGTCACCATCACAAAGGTAATTCATCTATCGAACACCATTTCTGAAGAGTCAAACTGCCCAACCACGCCCACATCTGCAGCACACGATTATGAAAATAACGATATCTCAAATTCTAGATCAGAAACCAAAAATTTATATTGCATTTTGAAGATCAAAAGTGAAATAAGTTTTAAAGCAAAAAAACTAGATATTTTAAGAGTGTTCACTCCCTCTGACTCTCCTTCAATACTACCTTATAGTGGTGCCTTCAGTGAGTATTTTCATTTTAAAAATTCTGTTTAAATTAAAAATTAGTATTTGTCCTATGTAATGTAAAAATAAAATAGTAATTTATAAAACAAGTACAAAAAGAGAGGTTCAGGCGTTCAGAAAACAAGTTGATGGATTGTACGAACCAATTCCCTCATTTTGAAATGAATACGTCAAGACACTTTCGTACGTGTTGGTCATTTTTAAATTTTGGTTGAACTAAATTGTTTTTTTTTGTTTTTGTTTTTCGAAAAAAAAAAGAACACCTAGATTTGTGTTACTGCGGAAAGGACCGCATGTTCTGTGATATGCTAAGAACCCTGGGATTAGTTTAAATGATAAAATCTGCATCCTGCGTCAGGAATAATAGCATTGTTTTCAGACTCGGAAGTCAAAGAATACGCGTTGTTAGCACAACGGATCAAGTTTAATATTCCGTGCTTGGTGCCATAACGCTGTGCAGATGGTCACGGCCTCGAACACATTAAATGGAGAAGATATGAAGAGGACGTTGGATGGTCGTGATCTTAGAAAGAACGCACGGGATGATTCTCTAGAGAATTATCGTAGCGAGCACACATAAGCGGTTGGTGAGAGGTGCGATCGAATATTCAGCATACGCTGGATATTATGTAAATGACAGGAAGGCGGGAATTTATATTTAGTTTGAGGTTTGCGAGCTTGGTCTTGTGTAAACTGTAATATTAAATTGTAATCGGGAACTTTATTAATGTCATAGTTGGAAGTTTGAATTAAATAGACTCCATATTCAAGGAGATGCATATTAGGGTAGCTCCGTAGATTGAAGGATTTTTTTAAAATAAGTAGATGAATATGGTCAGTCGCGAGTAAATGTTTCATACGAAACACAAAATAGGGAAGAGAAGAAATAAAAGAGGTCATCTTCGTCAACATATTAGTTTTATTAAGCATCTTATACGCGTATCTTAATAAAACTAATATGTTGACGAAGCTGACTTCTTTTATTTCTTCTCATAAGAACGTCAATAACACCACATCAAATTCCCACAAAAATAGGGAAAGCCGCGACCGCGTATTAAATTTGTGGAAATATTACGTCGTATTAATAGCAATCGTTGGGGACATTCTGGAACATTTTTAATGTACACAAGGACGTGAGAGTTAGTATCCGAAGGATTGCATGAACAACCTTGTGCTAGTCAGCCGAGAAGCCAGCGCTCAAGATAATTTAGGAATCTTTTGAACTATAATCAAACCCGAACGGTGTTTTAATGTTTTATAGTGAAAAGTAATTCACATAAATTTAATGTAGCTTCACTATGCGCACGTTTTGTTCAACTTTCCTTTTGCTTCTAGTGGTAGTAGAGCTTAGGGTGAGTTTCTATTTTTTTAACAATACAGAAAAATCAAATCTGTTCGTTCGTTCAGCGTTAAACATAAATTTTCTATAATTTGGCAACGAAAATATTTAGTTTTTGAAATGTTAATCCCTCGCTTTTTTAAATTTGTTGTTATTATTTTTTATTATTATTATTATTATTATTATTATTATTATTATTATCTTTATTTTTTTTCATCTTTCAACTATTAATAGTTAAATTGTTGGGAAGGGATTCTGAAACTCAAGAAAGCGTGCGCAGATGATTTTCTCCCCCATAAATCACATACAGTTTTTGACTGTTTCTGATTAAATAAATAAATAATAGAATTGTAATGAATAGATTATAAGAACAAATGTAAAATTGTTATTTTTGAAAAAGTCTGATAATTTATGGTGGTCGCCATCAATCTAATAATTGTTTTCATTCAATAGAATAGTAGTTGCCGCGCCCGGAATCCCCAAAAATCAATCAAACACATCGAAGGGTTTAAACTAGTGTTTTTCTTACGACGGCGGAGGCGGGGCGGGGCGGGGCGGGGCGGAGGCGGCGGCGGGGGCGGAGGCGGCCGGCCTTTTGCAGGCGTCCCGTGCCCGGCCTGGGTCGCCGCTGGGTGAATTGGCGGGAGGGGCGGGTTTATTGGCTTAGTTACCCGCCAGAGGCCGCGGGAGGCGCCGGCGCTGCGGGGCGCAGTGACGGAGCGGCGCAGCCAGCGGCCGGGGCTGCGGGGGGGCGGGGCACGATGCAACGAGGGCAACGTGGTTGGGAAAAGCACGCGGTGGGGCGAGGGGAAGGAAGGGGCAGCGATTGCATCCAGAAGGAAATATTAATAATCGTAATAATAATAATAATAACAATAGTAAATAATAATAATATTAATAATATTAATAATATTAATAATAATAATAATAGAAGAAAAGAAAAAAAGTAATATAAGGGAAGAAGTGATGATGATGATGATGAGATGATGAGAAGAATGTGATAAAGAAGAAAGTAAAAAGCAATGATGATAAGAAAAAATGATGATGAAAAAAAGATGATGATGAAAAGAAAGACAAGATGATGAAAAGAAATGAATGAAAGAAGGAAGATGATGAGATGATAATGAGGTGGTGAAATGATGAAGGAGAAGAAAATGATGAGAACATCGAACAAATTTACTACAAGAGACCTGCCATAACACAATGGAATTTAAAACGTTTGTGTTTTACGTACGGTTTGTGTATATGGCAATCAACGATACTAGCAATCTTATGACACTGTATTAACGGAAGATTAAAACGTACAAAGAATTAGGTTATATCGTGAAAGAATATTGGAACATCATAGATTCAAAGACTGCCCCTTTCGTTCTTTCTACAACGGATGTCTTTCCGGACCCTTAAAGAATTCTCTAGAAACATACTGAAGTAAAACATGTACCGCTACCAATCTGTAGAAAAGTTTTACTCAGTACTTACTCATTGGTCAGGAAATTTCTGGAAAGTAAAGGGCGTTTTTAGGTTCTACATTGATCAATGTAAATATTTTCTGAATTGTACACATACATGTGCATTTCTTTGTGGCCTCTATGATACTTACTAATTTTGTTTATTGATATGGAATTAATTTATAAGACATAATAATAATTTGGTAGATCAGTTGGAGATACTTCTGTAACTTCTGTTGAAGCACCAGTGATCAGTACACAATAAGATGATGATAATGATAGTGATGATGTTGATAATAATAATAATAATAATAATAATAATAATTAGAACAAGTTCAGAAAAGAACACGCAATCTGCCTATGTGCTACATACATTACCAGAAGGCATTTGATTTTGTCCCGAAATTGTTTTCAAAAGGTTCTTGTGATATAGGTGTGTGTCCAAAAATCAAACAGACGCTTAGTGTAATGATGGCGAAATGCAGAACTAATATATGGATGAGTTCGGAAAATATACGAGTGGTCCATATTAAAACTGAAATGTTCCAAGGATATTCATTATCTTATGGTTTTATTACCATTTGTGTTTTGTCTAGCAACGAACTCTAAGTCCAAACTTCATATTATATCAAAGGGGTACAAATTAATGAAAAGAAATAACTAACTGTCTCATTTGTTGTATGTTGATGACCTTAACTCAATCATAGACAATCTTCAGCACACAGTACTCGCCCACTCTCTCTCTTCTGTTTCTGTCCCTCTGACTCTCTCTTTCTGTCTCTCTCTGCTCCTGTGTCTCTCTCTGTGTCTCTTTCTGTGCTCTCTCTGTCTCTCTCTGTGTCTCTCTCTGTCTTCTCAGTCTCTGTCTCTCTCGTCTTTCTCTCTCGCTCTTTCTTTCTCTCCTAGAATTTCTGTCTCTTTCTGTTCTCTCTGTCTCACTCTCTCCTTGGTTACACGAGACATTTGACGGCGGAAATCGCGCCAGCGCCGTCGCGCGGTGCCCCACTTCCGGTCAAGGCCAGAGAGCGGTGGAGCTGTGGGACGTGCACCGGAAGCGGGGAGGAGCGCCACGATCTTCGGGTGCCGCTCGGGGCGCCCCTGGCGGAACCTTGCCGTAACATTTTGTCACCGCTTCTCGCCGACTTCTCCGGGAGAGACGACATAACTTTTTATTGTCACTTGGAAATTTCTTGGCTCTTATCGGAGACGCCGCGGGTTACATCATTAGGATGAGTAGTTCCCTAAAGGGAATTTCTGCCCTACAACTTTTACATCGCTTTCTAAATCTTCCAGCAAAGGTTTTCCCTTCTCTCTCTCTCTCTCTCTCTCTCTCTCTCTCTCTCTCTCTCGCACGCTCGCTCGCTCTTTGCCCGTCTCTCGTTCTCGTGCTCTCGTCGCGTGCTCTCTGTCCATCTATCGCTCTCTGCCCGTATCCTCGCTCTCTACCTGCCTCTCTCAGTGTCTGTGAATAAATTGATTGATTGATTAGTGTTTCCGGACGCGTCAATTGCAAACGTCATTAGTCCTGTAAGTGTAGTGCGTGTTTCATCGAAGTGAGTTGCTAGTTAGCGAGATTCGGCGTCGACCTCGGCTTGCGGGTTTTTCTCAACCCAGGTATCTCCCCCAACAGAGGACCGCCCCAGCCGGGACGAGTTCTAACCTCCCGACTGGTCCCCAGACATGTAGTGCAATGCATCTGATAAGTGTAAGTGTGTGGTAGTAAATGGGTGGAGATAAGACAAGGAAAAGGAAGGAAAGATCGCGTGTGGTTCTTGCCCATTTATTCGGAATTGCTCAGGCGTTCGTCTGGTGTTGCTCGGAGAAACCATGGACAACTATCGATAAGAGCAATGAGCTGCTAGAAGTTTCCTCCTGAATTCGACCTAGCTGAAAAGCTTGTGTCGAGAATCCTGCCGCCGTCAGGACTCGAACCTAGGACCTCCCAGTCAGTGGCAATGTGACATCAGTTTAGCCAGATAAGCAGCTGTCTTTCAATATACTAAACACACGGTCGTTCACAGTCGTAATGGCCGGCAACATTACTGGGAGCGTTTATTTTCAACACTTAAATTAATACTTTAGGTACTAACCTGTATTTGTGCGTCATAGTACTAGAACCCGTACGCATAGTTCTGCGTCAAGTATTGCATAAAATCCCAATTAACCATTCACAAGCAATTATGTTTCCTGCCAAATTCTGTTGATTGTTATAAAAAATATTTTGGTTTTTGCAGTCAGTTTGAATGACCTGCTATTTAATCAGCTTAAGGACATTTTTGGATTTAATTGAATCCAAATCTGAAAACTAATTAATATCTATTTATGAATACGCCAATCTCAAACATATTTTCTTATTCATCCAGTAGTGTTCTTTGAATCTTAATTACAACGTTGTAAGGAAGTTTATGAGGGCTGACTAGTTCAAATTACAAATTAAGTTTCTCCTTAATCTTCTTAGATAGTTTTGGTTATCCAAAAGTTGATTGGATTGTGGAAGGACATTTTTGTGCAGTCTAATTTCATTTCGATTGCAGTGTATTACACATCACACACTCACTACTAGCAACGTGATTGTTAATTCATTTTTTTTTCTATGCTGGGAAAAAATTTCCAAATGGGTGAAAGACTTTGTCGCATATATGGGTTTATTCTATGTCCTGGTTTGAACATGGTTGTCGATTATCCTATTGTTGAAACCAGAGGAATATCTAGGTATTCAAACCCGTAGCAAGTATACTCTAAATAGCATCACTTGTTGATGGCACCCATGGCACGTACGGTATCTGCTCTAGATAAGCCTCTGGTTAAAACGTTCTCCCTCAAATCTCCCTCATTCTCTACGACACTATCTTGGATCGATTGATTTTTTCGTACTTCCGGTCGCTTCAACTGCGTTTGTCATTAGTCTCGTAAGTGTAGTGCATGTTTTTTCTCGGGAGATGGCGGTGATCTTCCCCCGCTGGATGGCGAGATCCGGCGCCGACCTACCGTCGGCTAGTGGGGTTTCCCCCTAACCAGGTATCTCCCATCAGCGGGCACCGCCCCAGCCGGGACAAGCTCTAAGTTCCCGACCGGTCTCCCGGAATATGTGGTAGTGTGTGCATGTTAGTGTAAGTGTGTGTGTAAGGAGTGAGGATAGGACAAGGAAGAGGAAGGAAAGATAGCGCGCGGTCCGTGGCCCGTTTGTGAGGGTACTACTCCGGCATTCACCTGGTGTTGATCAGAGAAACCACGAAACACTACCGATCAGAGCAGCCGGTCACTAGAATTCTCCTCTAGACAACGACTGAATTCGACCTAGCTGAGAAGCGATCGTAAGACCTCCCGGCCAGAGGCCCTGCAGTGACGCTGCTGAGTTGATGCACCGAGCTACCGCTCCCGGTACACTATCATCGAGAAATTTTATTTACTTGTCCGATATTAAAGTAATAATTTCGACTGATGTTTCACAATCGCAGAGGTGGAATACATGAACACAAAGAAGACAATTCTTGACTGTGGGGCGGGTTGCGTCGTCAGGGGCAACCGAGCCATCTTAAACGAATAAATTATTACCAATAACGCCTCACAGGTACGATTGAATTCAAACTACTCTTTAAACACTCCCATGGCCATTGAAAATAAAGTGTGAACATTTTCGAGAAATCGGTCCCGTACTTTTGCATTTTTGTGCGACACACATTCGCATATATATATATATATATAGGACTCCCAATATAATATTGTAATTTACCATTTACCGCATGCATTTTCTGAGTTTCGCTGTATTAATGTTCGAAAAGTCTCAATTATGTTATTGCTTTCTTTGTAAGAATCAGTGGAGTGAATTTTATAAATTCAAAATGATTTTAAGATTTAAATTTAAATGATTGTGTGGTTTTGTAAAGGCATCTGAGAAGTATGACAAAAGTGTCTGTACAGAACATTTATTTTTGGGTTTTGGGAAATAGTTTTCCTTTGTGACATGTACTTTCTATCGCATCTAATTTTCTACCTAAATATTTGGTTGTGTTTGCAATCAACACGTGAACACAATATAACATGAGAGGAATGATTACAATTCTCTTGTTCCGGAATGTAATATGAGCAAATTTTGCCTCACCCAATTTAATCTTCTACTCTCTTGCCCAGTGGTGAATCAGAGTACAGTGGCATACTGAAAATGTAATTGTGACCTTCATTTGCTGATGATACATTTCTGATGGCGACGCACTCAGATGAACAAGACCACAAACATGGTGAGAGTGAGGCAGGCAGGGAGGAAGAGACAGCGAAAGAGAGAGAGAGAGAGAGAGAGAGAGAGAGAGAGAGAGAGGAGCACAAAGAACGGATCCGGGTACCCTGCTTCTCTTCGTTCCCGGAAGGTTTAATTGAGGGAGACAGCACCGTCCTGAGGCTGCCCCCAAGGGATCGAGCGCGGCCAGGTTGGACGGAGAGGGGATGAAAGTCGAAAGTTAAAGGCGAAAAGTGAGAAGAGAGCAAAGCTATGAGACGCAGGGGAGGGGAAGAGTTGGACAAGAACATGAATGGGCGGAACGGAGTTAGAACAGGACGGGGCGACCGGGTATGGGTCCAACGGGGAGGCGAAACGGTACTAGTCGATACGAAACGGAGCGGAATGGAATAAAACTGGACGGGACGAAAGAGTACGGGACGAAAGAGTACGGGACGAAAGAGTACGGGACGAAAGAGTACGGGACGAAAGAGTACGGGACGAAAGAGTACGGGACGAAAGAGTACGGGACGAAAGAGTACGGGACGAAAGAGTACGGGACGAAAGAGTACGGGACGAAAGAGTACGGGACGAAAGAGTACGGGACGAAAGAGTACGGGACGAAAGAAGTACAGGACGAAGAGTACGGGACGAAAGAGTACGGACGAAAGAGTACGGGACGAAAGAGTACGGGACGAAGAGTACGGACGAAAGAGTACGGGACGAAAGAGTACGGGACGAAGAGTACGGGACGAAAGAGTACGGGACGAAAGAGTACGGGACGAAAGAGTACGGGACGAAAGAGTACGGGACGAAAGAGTACGGGACGAAAGAGTACGGGACGAAAGAGTACGGGACGAAAGAGTACGGGACGAAAGGGCGGACGAAGAGGGCGGGACGAAAGAGGGCGGGACGAAAGAGGGCGGGACGAAAGAGGGCGGGACGAAAGAGGGCGGGACGAAAGAGGGCGGGACGAAAGAGGGCGGGACGAAAGAGGGCGGGACGAAAGGGTACGGGACGAAAGGGTACGGGACGAAAGGGTAAGGGACGAAAGGGTACGGGACGAAATGGAAATATGCATTTGCTCTTAAATGTTCTTTCCAGATTATATAGTTTTTTTCGTAACGGAAAGAGTGTTACATCATAAAAATTATATCTTAACAGTAATTATAAAATAAAATATGTTTTATATTTTACTCCGTAACTACGAAGCATCATTTTATTGAATTTCTGAAACATGCACTTTCATTTATTAATGTGCGCTACGCCACGATAAAACAGTTTCAATTCTATTATTTACTGGGATACTAGTGGCTTTCTGTCCTCGTGCATTATTCCGTCAGTACATTCGCAACAACCCTCTGGCTCTCAGTTACTCGCGGATCCAGTTTGCATGACAAGTTGGGGGAAATGTGTTACTATGCGCTGCCTCCACTCCGTCGCACGAATGTCAGTGTTCGAGTGTGCCACAATCAATCACACATGCCAAACACACATACATACATACGTTCACACTCTTACACTTCACACATATGTTCATGCACTTTCTCGTTCTTGCGCTTAAACGTTCACACACACTTTAAACGTTTACACACACTTAAACGTTCACACACACTTAAACGTTCACACACATTAAACGTTCACACACTTAAACGTTCACACACTTAAACGTTCACACACTTTCCGTTCTTGCACTTAAACGTTCACATACTTACCGTTCACATACTTACCGTTCACATACTTAATTCCAGAAAATTCTCTCCCCACAGATTCGGATCAGGGGTTTCTGTTAAACATTGCGTTTCTGTTGGTAGCAAACAGATCACAGGTAAACCAGTGAAGAGGACAACACTATCAACGTCTGTTATGATTGTAGTGCGTGCGCAATTTGTTTTCTTTTGTTACTGCAGTTCCTTTGTTACGAACTGCAGTTCGTACTACCAACATAATTTCTCTTACCAGCACACTCCTCGTCAACTGGTGCTACTGTGGAGGGACTTTCCTGGAGCTTTATACATTCGTACATTCGTACATTCGTACATTCATACATTCATACATACATTCATACGCATACACGTTGTTCTCGCACATCTGGCACTTCCGTTCGCACATGTACTCGCACGCATACAAGTGCACGCAATATACTACGTGCACACAATACACAATACACTTGCACACTATACATATTGTTGCGTTTCTAGGTGGTGAATTAAGTCTCGTATTATTTTAACAAAAACGTTTATTTTGTTTCTTAACAAAATCACTGAAAACACTTGATTATTTATTTACACTACACTTCTCTTGATTATTTATTTACACCACTCTTCTCTTACACACTCGCACAGTCCTAAGCACTGGCCACAGTTCACTGCACTGATCACAGTTCGATGCACTGGTTTAGTTTAGTTTAGTTTAGTTAATGCCTTAATTTACGTGGTGAGACTCGGGCCATCAGGCCCGCTCTTCCGTCTAACCACGCAAATTTCGCTACACTCCTTTCACCACCTAGCGGAGAAAGGAGGTATTTATCTTGGGCGACGAAACAGGCGGATCTCAATTTTGCTCAGAGGCTTCTTTTAGGTTTGAGGATCTTTTACATGCAGTAAATCTACTACATGGGACAGCCTGTTTTAGTTCCCCTCCGAAGGAAGGCGTACGAAGGATTTTTTCGACCTTAAAAATCCACGGCTTCGATCGGGTTCAACAGTCCGGTACGCTGACCGTTATACCACCGAATCCGCCCTATACCACCGAATCCGAACCATGTCTTCCTTCTAATGGCTGAGTGACTATCTGCAAGCGACACTGTTAGCTTTTGCGGGTTAACAGTTGATGTTGATGATGATCTCAGGGCTAGGACGTTTATAGAATAAAATGTAACTGAATACACACTTATATGAACTAAAAACGTTGAAAATATGAAGTAAAATATTGAAAAACTATAATAAATAAGAGTTAAAAATCATAAGACCATAGTATAGTACATTATGCAAATAAAATGTTGAATAATGCTACCTTTGTTAATAAATAAATCACTTGAAAATCCTCATTAGTTAACTGACGGCAAACGTTTTATTACAAAAAGTGAACAAAAATGTGCAATTATTTTCAAAGCCTATTGCTGATCATGTTTTTGAGTGTATTCTTCTTAGACCGTCCCAACCCGGATTGGTAATGATTATGGCGGAAAACATTTGCGCGATATGTAGCCAATTGTATGGGGCGTGGCTCCAGAATTTACCAGGACACATTAACATTTATATACGAACTACTCCTAACTAGGTTTTTATTAACTGTTTGCATAGATATTTTCTTTCTTTCAAGTGAGCACGCAAAATTGAGAGAAAACGATTTCTACATCAGCGTTAGTGAATATCATCACGAGCATCTCTAAATCAAATATTTTTTTCTAAGAAAAAAAATTTTGAATTTTGAAAGGGAGAAAAAACAAAAAAACTCCCATGTAATAAAATCTATTTTCAAAGATAAATAAGCAATAAATTTTGAATTTTGAAAGGGAGAAAAAACAAAAAAACTCCCATGTAATAAAATCTATTTTCAAAGATAAATAAGCAAAAATTTTGGCTCTTATTACTTCCTGCCGCGACAACATGGAAACGATAATTTGAATAATTGTATTTCCCACTGAATTCTAGAAGACGTGCACAGAAAATGAAGTTACGTTTATGTCCAGAAGCAAAACAAGGGGCCATCTCAGCATTTGCTCAATGGATCAGGGAAACTGGGCGAAAAACCTGATCGAGATGAGGTCATTGACCCGGACTTGTAGAAATTATTTCAAATATTTATTTTCAGTAAGAATTTAAATTAACGTGTATATATGAAAATTTCCTTTAGGATCTATTCGCAATATTACGCTGGACAGGAAGTTCAGAGACTAACATAAATACACACAGAGCAATATCGACTTGCCCACAATATATTATTGAAGGGAGGATCTACAAATATTTCCATTAAGCGCGTAATGAAATTGGGTTAGCGGCGGGGGTATTGGATTTCGGCTGCTCGACAGTAAACTGTGCCACAAGTCCTGCGGTAAATTTTATTGGCTCTCCGTGTTATCGACAATCGATTGGCTCCGAAACACCGTTTGGGCGGCCACCTGCAAGTGCCCAAGTTCCTTGTCTTCTGTTCGAGATTTAGTGAACAGAAGCTCCGGAACGTAATGCCATCGAAAGGGTCAATTATTCCAGTGTTATTAATTCCAAGGGAACCAATTTCCTAGGCATAAGTCTACATTACGAATTTGACAAAGCGAGATGGAGAAATAAATGGCGAAAGGTCTTGCTTGGGGACAGAATTTGGAATGAGGTTTTTAGAAGAAAACAAATGTAATTGGCGCAAGAAAGGAAGCTGAGAGATAACTTATGATACAAGAAATAATATTGTATTTTATTTACGAGAGAAGAGTTTAAACCTCCAGATAGCAATAAAGCCAAAAAGGTTAATCTTCTCCAGTAAAAATATGTATTTTGGTTCGTTACATTATTTATCTTACCTGTCTTATATTTCTATGTTAAAAACCGAGAACGTTCAAGACAAATGCTTCGTATTCTTTGTGATTAGAGTAACTGAAAATCCGTCTTCCTTTTATTATTTAGTTGATGTCAAGGAGACCTGAACACACTAACATATTGCAATGTAGTATGTAAATTGTATTTGAATAAGCAATGAAATAAAATTAGAAGCACAGATGTGATTATTCTTTCAAAGACCAGAATATAAAACAGTTGTTTATGTGGCCAAGACTACGAAATAAAATATATTCAGGTACTAGTTCATTACTGCTTCTTTATGGACCTAAAATAAAACACGTAATAGTATACTTAATACCCTTGCAGACTTTAGAATTCTTTATTCTGGAGGAGGTGAGGACTGGAATACTTTATGCCTGAACTGCTTAAAAAAGAAAAAAACACACAATACTTAATACCCATTAGACTAAAATAATTTTAGATATTTTTTTTTTTAAATTTAAAATGCATAGTTTCCACTTATATTAACTTATTTCACGCTTCATATTACATGTTCATTTACAGAATAGATGCTACTTGAGTAATATTACTGTAGTAATAGATAATATCTCTCTTGATATGTACTGCACTAAACTATTACTATGTAAAATAGAAGTATTACTGTAGTAATAGTAATGAATAATCTTTTGTTAGTAGTAATAGGCCTAGAGCACACACCACTAACATTAGCGAAATGTTATTTTTTGAAGAAATGGAACTAAAGAGATTTCTGCTAAAGACGCAAATAACCTAACAGTACTGTTTCATTCAGCCAATTGTTACTGTTATTTTTCATTCACTTTACAGATATACAACAGTCCTTTTCATGTATATATTTTTCAAGATTTTACCGAAACAAACTAACCAACTGCTTTAAGATTTTCGAGAATTTCATCAGCAACTTCACTCAAATTTTTCCATTTTGTACGAACAAGTATCTTCATCTAAGATAATACGGAAGTAATTACATACGCACGCTGTTTGGTTTAGCTGCCATCACATTGACAACTGAATATTACGATGCGTTTCTTCAGTTTGGATGCAAGACAAATCTAAAACTGTTTGGAATTCATATTTGATGCAGCAATTAACTAGTAAACCAGAAAGCTTTGAATCCATCATATCGTTACTTAACATTGTTTTATCCTAGGTGTCTTGAATTTCCGGTCAGTGGCATTGACGCAAAAACATTTAAAAAAATTTTTTTTAATATTAGTTCTCAACTTTGTAGATGCATTTACGATTGCTTACAAGAAAATCTCTGAATTCACGGACACTCAACATAAAACCAAATTCGTGTAGGAATTAAAACAATTACTTTTAGTCGTGTATTCTATTCTTGAATACTTCATATGCAACCTTAAATATTTATCCCAAATTGACTATAATATTGCCAGATCACTCGTTGAGATCTGGCAACAATTCAAGCCGTTGAAAAATGTAAAGTACAGAAGGTCAGTTTGGATGACCTCCATCACTTATGTTTATTCGGTATAAAGGGTATTACGTGATTTCTGCGATCAACACCAGGTGAATATCAGAGCAGTATCCTAAAAATGGGAACAGGGACTGCGCGCGATCTTTCCTTTCTCATACTTCTCCTATCCTCACCGCCTACACAAACAAACTCACACTTACAGGCACTACTCTACCACACACGTCAGGTGATCAGAGGGAAGCTCAGAGCTTGTCCCGAGTAGGGCGGTACCTCGCTGATGGGAGATACATTGTTGTTGAAAACCCCGCAAATTGTCGTGTACCGGGAGCGGTAGCTCAGTGCATCAACTGATGTCACTACAGCGCGTCTGACCGGGAGGTCCTAGGTCCGAGTCCTGATGGCGGCAGAATTTTCGACTCAAGCGTTTCAGCTAGGTCGAATTCAGTCGCTGTCTGGAGGAGAATTCTAGCGGCCGGCTGCTCTGATCGGTAGTTTTGCGTGGTTTATCCGATCAACACCAGGCGAATGCCGGATCAGTACCCTACCAACCGGGCCACGGACCGCGCGCTATATTTCCTTCCTCTTCCTTGTCCTATCCTCTCCCCTTACACACACACACTTACACTAACACGCACTACACTACCACATATGTCGGGAGACCGGTCGGAGCTTAGCGCTTGTTTTGCTGGGGCAGTGCCTCGCTGGTGGGAGAGTCCTGGTTAGGGGGAAACCCCACTAGCCGACGGTAGGTCGGCGCCGGATCTCGCCATCCAGCGGGGGAAGATCACCGCCAACGTCCGAGAAAAAACATGCCTAACTAACGACTAATGACAAAGCATTGACGGCCAAGGATTTGGCCTCTCATTGGGTGAGCTACATTGCCACCTCCATAAATAACACATTCTGTATACTAACAGTACTGATGACCATAGCAGTTGTCAATCAATCGTCAAATCAAATGTCAATCAACTGTCAAATCAAACGTCAATCAAGCAAAAAGTCGACAGGGATTAGAACCTGATCTCAAGAGCGGAAGGGCAGATGTCTGGGAGCACCACGGGTCCCCGTAGTTTCTCGCTTCCCCACTCCGCTTCCTCGCCGCCCTAAACCCCATCATTCCCTCGCTTGCGGGCGCGTCCTTCGCTGGAATTGGATGCAGGAGCTCACGACACAGCGCTCGTCTTGACGCCCCGCCCCTACGGGTGCCCCGCCCCTCCCTGCCACGCCCGTCCTTGCCACGCCACTCCCTGCCCCGCCCCTCCCTGCCACGCCCCTCCCTGCCACGCCCCTCCCTGCCACGCCCCTCCCTGCCACGCCCCTCCCTGCCACGCCCCTCCCTGCCACGCCCCTCCCTGCCGCCCCTCCCTGCCCCGCTACTCCTGCCACGCCCTCCTGCCCCCTCCCTGCCCCGCCCCTCCCTGCCACGCCCTCCCTGCCACGCCCCTCCCTGCCACGCCCCTCCCTGCACCGCCCTTCCCTGCCCCGCCCCTCCCTGCCACGCCCCTCCCTGCCACGCCCCTCCCTGTCCGCCCCTTCCCTCTGCCACGCCCCTCCTCTGCCCCCCCCTCCCTGCCCCCTCTGCCCCCTCCCCTGCCCCGCCCCTCCCTGCCCCGCCCTCCCTGCCCCGCCCCTCCCCTGCCCGCCCCCTCCCCTCCGCCCCGCCCCTCCCTGCCACGCCCTCCCTGCCACGCCCCTCCCTGCCACGCCCTCCCTGCCACGCCCCTCCCAGCCACGCCCCGCTCTCGCCCCGCCCCTCCGTCGCCCTCCCCCCCGCCCCGGCCTGTCCCCCCTTCACACCCCGTCTCTCCACGCCCCAGTCTAGTTCTTCTCTCCAAGCCCGCTTCTCATTTTACCGCTCCGTCGCCTCCCGCGCGATTTCTTTTTATTTTTAATTATTTAATTTTTTATAACAAACGTGTAAAACATATGCAGAAAAATTGCTGAAGCATATGAAGAGTACCATAAAAATTTGCCGGGAGAGTTGGTTGAGGGCATCAGCTGATGCCTCTGCAGTCCCTCTGACCGGGAGGTCCTAGGTTTGAGTCCCGACTGTCGCAGGAGTTTTGACACTAGTCAGGTACCTAGATCGAGTTCTGTGTGGATGAGAATTCTAGCGGGCCACGCGGGATCTTTTATTCCTCTTCTTTGTTCTCTTATCGCTGCTTACTTGCACACACACACTTACATGCACTACACTACCACACGCCTCGGAGAGAGACAGTGAGACTGCGTCAGACTGAGTGAGACAGAGAAAGTCAGACAGAGACATACAGAGAGAGAAAGACAGACAGAGAGAGACAGACAGAGAGAGACAGACAGAGAGAGACAGACAGAGAGAGACAGACAGAGAGAGAGACAGAGAGACAGACATAGAGAGAGACAGAGAGAGACAAACAGAGAGAGACAAACAGAGAAAGAGACAGACAGACAGAGAAAGAGACAGACAGACAGAGAGAGAGAGAGAGAGAGCTGACAGAGAAAGACTGACACAGAGAGGGAAATACGGCGATAGAGGGGGAGAGACTGGGAGACACTGGGAGAAACTGAGACGGAAGAGACAAAGACAGAAGATATAAAAGAACAATATACAGAGAAAAAATATGCATGTAAATCAAATGAATGCCTCGAGTGTCCCATGAGCATTGTGTAATAATATCCCACTAGAAAGAAGAGATGTTGACCGTTCATCAAAAAGATAGAAAGATCAATAGTTCCAACAGATAATATTGCCTAAGCATGCAGAAGAAGACGAAGAACAAAGGTGCAAGAGTAGCCTGGTCGCTTGAACATTTCGGTCGGCAGTTGACGATCGGCAGCGCACGCCGCAAGTTGGAGGTCAGCCCCCCGCCGGCCCACGCCGCATAACGCGGTTACGCGGCCTATGAGCTCCGACCCACCCGCGTCACGCCCTACTGGCCCGTAACAGGCTCAAAGCGAGCAGCGCACTCGGCTGGGCTGGCGGCAGCTCGCCAGGACCTTTCAGCTCTCGTCATCTGGTGGATGCGTACAGTGGTGCGCTCTGTCCTTCGCCGCCTTGGAGGAACTACGAGGAGCAGCCGCGACGAGAACTCTGGCAGGTCGTCATACGAAGTCATAGTTTAAACCGCTAGCCGGATCTCGCCATCCAGCGGGGGAAGATCACCGCCATCTCCCGAGGAAAGACATGCACTACACTTACGGAATTAATGACCTAAGCTGTTGACGCGCCCGGAATCACCAACCAAAATCATAGTTTCAAGTTTCACTAGCTCGTTGTAGAAAAAGACATAGTTTGACGTGTTGCTACATCGTCGTAGAAAAAGACAATGTCAAGTTTTGCTAGGTCGTCGTAGAAAAAGTCACAATTTGAAGTTTTGCTATGTCGTCGTAGAAAAGTCACAATTTAAAGTTTTGCTAGAAAGCCGTAGAAAAAGTCACAATTTCAAGTTTTGCTTGGTCTCATAGAAAAAGACAGAATTTAACGTTTTGCTAGGTCGTCATGGAAAAAGAACGGATTTTAAGTGTTTTCCATGTTGTCATAAAAAAGACACAATTTCGAGAAATAGACACGCGAACAAGGTTATGTGTATTTCACTGCCTACACTGTTACTGTTTCACTGTCACACAATGAAGGCTCCTAGAGGTTCAGAACCGGGGAGTGAGGGTAAGCGGGTGGGGGAAACTTTCAGCACTAGTTGCGCAAGAGAACTAGCATATACAACCACTGTGCGCCCGGTGTTAGAGTACGGAGTAGCGTGTTGGGATCCATATAGAAAGGGCCAAATGGAATTTACTCCATCGAATAAGTTCAGAAAGTAGCAGCAAAATTTGTTACAAGAGGGAAATTCGTTGGGAAATATTTCCAAATAAGTATCGTCATGAGAATCATTGGCGAGCTGTAGGGAAAAAGAAAAGTTGTGTATATTTTACAAAGCGTTAGGGAAAAGTCCGGCATGGAGGGAAATTCAGGAAAGAATGCATGAACCCGTCTACTCAGCACGTCACGACCATATTAGAAAAATAGTCCAAGGAAACAGAGAACTGATGTTGGAAAATACTCTTTTGTAAACAGGATTATTGAGTCAAGGAATAACTTGCCTGCAGCACTAATGGAGACTTTTCCTACAAACATGAACACTTTTAGGTTAAGATTAAATTCTAGTAATTGTGTAGCGATAGGATCAGTGGTCTGTGAAGAGCCTCTGCATTTATTAGACATGCCTTAAATGGAATAATTTTGTTCTGTGTATTAAATTGCATGTATTTTTAGTATTCATTATTGCATTATGGTATTAGATGTATAGTAAGGGTAAAGAATTTGCCACCGGACTTAATGCCCAGAGCAAATTAATTAAATTGTCTATCTATCTGTATATCTTCTATCTATCTACTATCTATCTATTATATATCTATCTATCTACTATCTATCTATCTTCATCTATCTATATCTATCTTCTATCTATCTATCTATCTATCTATCTATCTAGGAGGTCATTGAAATAACGAAATCAATGACACTAAAGGGATAAAGGAAAGATATTGTACTTAGAAGCGAAGATAATTATTAGCGATTGGTATTTCGGAAGATAAAGAAAAATGGGAGAGCAAAACACGAGAAACGTACTAGAGCTATTCCCAACCCGCCGTAGAGGAAGTAATAACTCGCAAACATGTTGCCCTGCACAAATTGCCAATAAACTTGGCCGAAGGTGCTAATGCCGCTGATCATTCTTCACAGCTGCCCCCCACCCCACCCCTATCCATCTAGCTCTCCACCCCTCCTGCCTCATCTCAAACCCCTCTCCTCCCCGAGCGCTCAGCGCTCACCAAACTCCTGAGTTCTCCCACTCCCGCCTTGCTCGAGAGGGTCGCCCGGGCGGAGACAAATGACTGGAATTTGTTGACCGAATCCCCGACCACCGCCATCACCACCGCCTCTGCACACAATATCGCCGCCATAATTGGCTATCCGATGGAGCGACGCTGGCAGTGCCTCTGGGAAGGGGTCGCTTGGTGGGGGGGCGGGAGGGGGGAGGAAGGGGAGAGGTAGGGGTGAGTCTGAGGTAGACAAATGCTTGAATGCCTGTGGAAGGCCGCGAAAGTAAATAAGCTGCAACCCGCAAGACGCTCCCAACAATCAAATACATTTATTTCTTGTTCTCTTTAAGGCTGCCGATCGCGATGGGATCTCTACTGTCTGTTTAAGTTGCACCTTGTAGGTTATTGAATTACAAGCGTGCTTGAATATTGAGTGGGGAAACAGTGGTTCATAGTAAATTACTAAACCAGAAAATCTGCTTTAGTAATTTACTTTGGGCCACTTTTTGGTGTACTTGCATAACTGAGTGCACTGAACAATTTATTATTATTATTATTATTATTATTATTATTATTATTATATAATTATATTATTATCATTATATCATTATATTATCATTGACCACTCTACACGATTATTGTATGTAACAATTGGAATCAGCTTTTCAGCTGTATCCCTCGGTAAGACAAGGTAGAAGCACAGAATAAGTACTATACAGAAAGGAAAGCTGCCCACAATCCGTGCGCCGATATGATGGGCATGGTCGCCTCATTGAAAGTGAGTAAACAGCTATACGACCCGTCATTTGTTGCGTGGTGTATGGTGTTGAAGGTGACTTTTATTTCCGTTTTACTTGTATTTGGTGTGTGTATAACTAGCAAAATACGGAACCCCGGGGAACTTTTGCTTCGTCTAGTAAAATATTAATGTCGTACATAGGTAAATATTAATAAAAAATATAAATAAAAAGGTAAAGAATTATAAATACACCACTAGTAATATGACAGAATGGCACATACTTTCTCGTATTCGTTTTCTATTTTCTTTGGTCTGGGCAAATTTATCGGATTTGCCGTATTTTAGCCAGCTGCCATCTATCTCCGCCCAAAGACTTTTCTTTTGAATTCTCTCAATTCTTCGATTTCCTAATCGTAAACGAAATATTACTTTAATATTAAAGAAGAGTAAATTTTGTTCTAAATGACAATTTTCATTGAAACATTTGGAGCCGTTTTTAAGAAAATATCATTATTTTGAGTTTTCGTAAACTTTATTTAAAGTCATTTAAAACACTTTAACTCACAAACACAATACTGTTTACAAATTGCTGGAAATGTGAATATTAACGGCGTGAAGATATTTAAAAATATTACATTTGTGTATTTATTGAAAAATTAACATGATACACCAACATAAATTGTTTTCATAATAAACAGTGCAATTAGCACTACCTGTAGGAAAAGTTAGAAGAAAAAATTTGAAGTAGTTGTTGAGAAAATGGCGTTTAAGCTGACGCTTGCGGTTCCTTTGCACAGTTTCAAGATGGCGGCCGTCTGAGCGGTGGCGCTCTGAAAATCAAAGGAGCCGCCCTCTACTTTCCTTTCTGTGTAGTATCTATTCTGTACTTAGGGTTCCTTTGCACGGTTTCAAGATGGCGGTCCGCGTTGCGCGGTGGCCCACTGAAGATCAAAGGAGCCGCCCTCTACTTTCCTTTCTGTGTAGTATCTATTCTGTGGTAGAAGTATTCGATTTCTGTGCAAAATACTTTCTCATGGCTATTATCTGCTTAGCGCAGCGATTGTCATCGTTAAGATACCACGCCCTCCCAGTCGCGCTGCAGTGTCATCCTCAGAATAGCGCGTCTTGAGTGGTGGCAACCAACACGTCTTTTCATTCCCTCTGAATCTGTTGAAGAATACCCATCGATTGATTGTTCGTTTTTTTCGTGTTTCCCGGCGCGTCAACTGCTTCGGCCATTAGTCCCGTTAGTGTAGTGCATGTTTTCTCGGGAGATGGCGGTGATCTTCCCCCGCTGGATGGCGAGATCCGGCGCCCATCTACCGTCGGCTAGTGGGGTTTCCCCCTAACCAGGACTCTCCCACCAGCGGGGCACCGCCCAGCCGGGACAAGCTCTAAGCTCCCGACCGGTGTCCCGGAATATGTGGTAGTGTAGTGCATGTTAGTGTAAGTGTGTGTGTAAAGGGAGAGGATAGGACAAGGAAGAGGAAGGAAAGATCGCGCGCGGTCTGTGGCGCGTTTGGTAGGGTACTGCTCCGGCATTCGCCTGGTGTTGATCGGAGAATCCACGGAAAACTACCGATCAGAGCAGCTGGCCGCTATAATTCTCCTCCAGACAGCAGCTGAATTCGACCTAGCTGAAAAGCTAGTGTCGAAAGTCTTGTCGCCGTCAGGACTCGAACCTAGGACCTCCCGGTTAGAGGCGCTGCAGTGGCTTGGGGGTAAGAGCACATGAAGCGAACATGACGTATTCTCTTCACCGTAACTAGCAACATCCGCCTGCTTGAGCTTCGTCAGACAGTTACAGAAACTGGGATGATTTGAAAGGAAAGCCACATCTATACTTTTTGCCTCGACGGGAAATCGAACCCGGGGACCACAGCACGGGAAGCTAGTACGCTGCCCATGATCCATCCCAGAAGACAGAGGACTGACTATATATATATATATATATATATATATATATATATATATATATATATATATATATATCCCATCCTACTCGTTTACAAACGTGCGTAAGCATCAATGACCAAGAAGGCTGTGACCTTACGTATACTGTATTTTCCTATTCTGCAGACAACAATCTCTTGAAGTGGACAAATAATATAGAAATCTAGTCACTTGCCCTCGTGTATCCATCCATTCCTTCGTCTCTTCAAATACTTTCGGGATTTCAAAACTTGTAAAGCTGTACTAACACAAGCTCAAGTTAGATTTTATGATCCAATTCTTCGTCTTATTATACTGTTTTTTAAGTTGTCATTTCTTAATCGCATAGAATATGTTTACAAACTGTCCATTCAGAAACATTTAACTTCAACAGAGACAGAGCAATACACTTTTTTGCTCATGATTCTAGAAACTTATGCTAAAATTAGTTTTTTGTTCATTTTTATTTTTCTATATTTTTGTGCTTTTATTATTTAAATGTACTGACTGCTATACTTTCTAAATACATGTTTAAAAAAGATTTTTAACAAAAAAGTATGCTAGTAACTCGCCCCAAATCAAATACTGATTTTCAAAAGTAATATTGATATTGCTTGAGATAATAACCTAGTAAATCTATATTTCTTCTTGATTGTCAATATATGTTTGCAAATAAAAGTATCCAAAGCTTTTTATGACAATCATTTATTTCAGCAATTGCACAACGTTTCGTAACCAGTTTTGTTACATCATCAGGTGCTTAGTGAGGGAATTACTATCCCATAAACTGATATGAGTTATGTGATATCACCTGAGTGAGTGTGAGTTAATTTCGTAATGTTTCCTCGATTGTTCTACTGCAGAGGTAATTCAATGGGGATAGTAGTTCTCTCACTAAGCACCTGATGATGTAACAAAACTGGTTACGAAATGTTGTGCTGAAATAAATGATTGTCATAAAAAACTTTGGATACTTTTATTTGAAAAGATAATAGCCTACTTCTGTAGCTGATTTGATTTTCCAGGTTGTTTTTACTTGTTGAATGTGGTGTCGCCGATGCCGTAAACTGATTTAAAAGTATTTTCGTGTGTTGAAAATTTCTTTAATACTTCATTTCTTTCATGATTACCTTCGTTTAAATATGTTCTTCCAGTATCTGGCATTGGACTTTGGAATGAATCCTGGTAGCTGATAATGTTATACACCCTTCAAAAATTCCGAACATCTAATGACTTTGTGTGTTACCTCCATACGGGATATGAACTGGTAATATTGCAATTTCAAAATTATAATTACCGTAAATAATACTTGCAGGCATGGATGATGCGAATAGTTAGAAGTTCGTACACCTACATTTTTACGTGTTTTTTGCTAATATGCACAATAATGCACAATGATCAGCTGTAGGTTGTTCTTATGAGTTATTGGTACTATCTCTTTGCGAATTTCGTGTACCAAAAAGGGAGAATTCGTTATTATGTGTAATTTTTTTTATTCAGTATCTACAGCCGCAATATTTACTGAAAGGGTGTAAGTGAGGATTAAGACAATGGAGTTCAATTATTTTACTTATTTTTTTATTTATTTTTATGACTGCAATTTTGGCCATTTTTCTCTTTTAACATGTGATGCACCTATACTTTATTTGGATTGGCAACACTTTTTATTCTTGTTCAAATCTCTAAACTGTAAACAAATAACTGATCTAGTACTAATATCTACAAATAATTGATCTAGTATCTAATGATAAATAAAAGTTTTAAAATTTCAAAGTCAAGGCGTATTAAGACAGCTCTGTTTCGTTGAACTATGTTCCAATATTCTTTCCAAATAGTTCTTTCGAGAGACAGCATTTTTTAATATAATTATAAACAATTTTTCATTTTAATCTGCAGTTTCTTTTTCTCATTATTAAGATAGGAGGGTTTCAGTTCAAAATAGTGGGTAGTCCGCTCAAATAGGCAACATCTGCCAGCCCTAATTGTTGGCTCCAGCCATTATACTCCACTCCCAGTTCTGTCCCTTCTAATTTCCTCGCCGGCGTCTTGAGACAACTCGAGGAGATGAGAGTCCGTGGGGAGGGGGAGCATTAAGAAGACGTCAGCTGCCACGTGCTCTCTAATCCGTAGAGCATGCGAGGGACGGAGAGGGAAAGGATGGTCTGGGGGGGGGAGAAACAGCGTAGCCGCAGGACACGTTCGCGCACGTTTCGGAGGCGGCTCGAGAACTCCGAGCTGACAAGATCTCATTTCCGCGTCTGATATTCTGCTCAAGTCGCAAATTTCTCCAATTTCCACGCACAACACAGCCCGATAATGCTCGTCTTGTTTCACGATTCTCGGGTGGCTAAGAGAAATGTGGGTGATGTCGTTTTGATGACGATGCGATTACTTGGAACGACTTAATTAGTGCTCGACTTCATGATGTCGGACGTTTGTAGTTTCAGAACTTTTCAACCTCTTTACACTTGAGAGATCTTAAGGGAGAAAAGAAATGTTTTAAAGTACCATAACCCAATTTAAATGAGGCGGTACTAATCAAAAGGCATATTTTCAACTGGTGGAACAAATTGAGTGGATATGAAATCATGTAGTTTTTAATAGTTGTACATGCTCCTGCTTTCTGATTTCTTCAAAACGCATTTTAACCCATTAAATTAAATGCGTTATAAAGAAATCTGAAATAAGGAGCATGTTAAAAACTACACGATTTCATCCACTCATTTTTTCCACCAATGAACAATAAGCGTTTTGATTAGTTGCTCCACAAGTTGTATATTGCAGTGTTCAAAGTTTTGTCACTTGATGCACTTACACGAAATTCACAGTATACACTTTGTAAACGAGAAACATCATCACCGCTCGTAACATTATATTCATGACTAACAGAGCATTATATAATGAGGCAACCCATATCAACGAGAAATGGAAACATGAAAACTTAATAAGTCGGAATTTAAAATTATTTGAAAACTGCACAATGATTTTAATTTTGCACTTTCTCCGTTCAACACAACGCAAACACCAAAGCTGTATCCTAACAAACGGGTCACTATCCGTGCGCGATCTTTCCTTCCTCTTCCTTGCCCTATCCTCACCACTTTCTGTCACACACTCTTACATGCTGAACACTATCACACATCTAGGGAGACCAGTCGGGAGATAATAGTTTCTGGTCGAGACGTACCTCGCTGCAGGGAAATACCCAGTTATGGAAAACCCGTAGGTGAGCGTCCGATTTTACCATCCAGCGGAAATAGAACATCACCATTTCCGTGATAAAACGTTCGCAACATATACGGGACTAATCAGCTCAAACGTTGACGTGCCCGGAAAACGAAATAATCAATCAACAAAGAACTAATGCCAATGAAATCTGCATCCTATTTTGTTTCATTTCTGATATCAGAGCTAAGGTTTGAAAGGGTGGATTACTCAACTAGCTGAACCTGTGCGAAGTTTTCGCACATTTTTACACGAGAGGATACTGAAATACTAAACGTTTGGGACCTACATGCCATTCTGGAATAATTTAAAGTTTAAAATGATTGATTGATTGATTTTTTCGTTTTTCCGTGCGCGTCAACTGCGTCGGTCAATAATCCCGTTAGTGTAGTGCATGTTTTTTCTCAGGAGATGGCGGTGATCTTCCCCCGCTGGATGGCGAGATCCGGCACCGACCTACCGTCGGCTAGTGGGATTTCCCCATAACCAGGACTCTCCCACCAGCGGGGCACCGCCCCAGCCGGGACAAGCTCTAAACTCCCGACCGGTCTCCCGGAATATATGATAGTGTAGTGCATGTTAGTGTATGTGTAGGGGAGAGGATAGGACAAGGAAGAGGAAGGAAAGATTGCGCGCGGTCCGTGGCTCGTTTGATAGGGTACTGCTCCGGCATTCGCCTGATGTTGATCCGAGAAACCACGGAAAACTACCGATCAGAGCAGCAAAAAAATTCGTGTTCCTTCAGGACTCCAAAATCGGGTTTTGTGGCTCTAAAATGCATCGGTTCAGAGTTAAGCATGATATTAGAAGGCTGCAACATGTTGCGAGTTAGATTTGCATTCTATATTTTAAAAGTAATTCAAGTATGAGTGTGTAACTCCATTTCAGACATTCTGTCCCGCGGTCCTTACAAGTAGTTTTCAAATTCCATTATTTTCCTTAACGGTTCAGTGCGACGGCCGGAAAAGGGATCTCTCCAATAAAATTTATAGTAAAGATGGTTTAACTTTGGGTACTAATGAAGTCTTAATGTAATGTTATGGAAAGCACGTTGGTTCTTGATACAGTGTATCGCGTTTGTAAAACGCTGCATCGTTTGTAAAACAAATTAACATGTAATGAAGGACAGAACAAGCTATCATTAAGGACTTAAATTAATATTTATGTGTCATTTGGGAGTTTATTAATATTAATGAAAACACGATCGTGTAATAACGATAGTGTTACTAATTGCCTTGCTAATTGAATCATTTAATGTTAAATATTGTATTTTAAATTTCTAGTTTGAATTTTTAATTAGTGTTTTTACAAAATGGTATGTCATCAAGAATTACTTCAGAAGAATGTTGGCTTACGAGTTTCCTATAATAATTTTAAAAGGTGTGAGTAGTCATGTGCTATCCAAGTATCCGATGTTCTTAGAAACAGATGTATATCGAATTGGAGTATTGAAAATCTTTATTGAACTTTGAGGCATGTTTAAACACCATCTCATGTAAGAGATGGTTAAAATCTGTGTAATCTTCAACCTTCAAAAGCACGTTTTAGTGTAAAGAATTCAGCAGACGTTTCCTCGAAGAAATACGCATATCCAATGGCAGACTTATTATACCATACTTATACCATACCATACCAGACGATATCATACCATATTATACTTTATTATAGCTTAATATACCATGCCATACCAGACGATATTATACCATATTATACCTTATTATACCATACCAGACAATATATCGTCTGGATGCGAAGTACGTTTTAAAAAATCAAATAAATGCGCGCTTTATGTGTATGTGAGGGGGTGATTTTCGAGAAAGACATAATACTGGTTCGTTCATTGTTTTGTTCATTCCTTTCTTTATTCACTAGTTATGGTTCATTTATTTATGCTCCCTTGGTTGTATACATTCGTGTACCATTCAGTCATTTACGAAAGCGTCTATTCACAGCAGGCATAGCCCCGTCAACATTTCAAAATCAGTTCACTAACGATGACAAATGGCGAAATATACGTATTTGAGATCATTAATTTTATATTTTCCTCAGAAAGACATTTAATAGTATTTTACTGATAATGAAAAACTATAAATCGAGTGTTAATTTCTCAAGAAAAATTATAGCAGGAAACATCATTCCATATATTTTCATAAATGATTACACAAAGTGATCTAAGTTGAGAAAATTCAGCCTCAATTATTAGGCTGTTTGGCACACGTTTAACAAAAGGTAATGTACGAAAAAATAATTTGTCAAATACGTGCTTCAGAATATAATAGCCCGGAAGACTGAAACATTATTAAACTTTAGAGTTTGTAAAGAAATTGCTTTCCTTTCTTCCGCGACGAAATTACTTCCTCAAACATATTTCCCTTGGAAAGTGGAACCCGTCACAGTGAAATAGAAACCCGGATGTAAGGTATTGATTACCTCCAGAAATCGAAGCCGACGAACTGAAGCAGAAGACACAGAAAGAAACGCGATCTAAAGAAATTACTAGTCAAAGGTCTGAGAGCTAATGAAAACGGAGGCACAGATTTCATTTTCCAAAGGAGGATAATTTTTTTTCGCCCTCCCCCCAAATCCCTTCTGGTTCCACCCCCTTGGTTCCGGGGCCCCCCCCGGACTCCGGGCCCCCCGGAGCCTGCCTTTTCTGCATCCACCTCCTCCTACTGGCCCCCACTACTCATTCTCAAACCCGTTTTCTATCCCACTCGCTTCACTTCCACCAGAGCTCGAAACCCACCAATCAAACCGTCTCCGCCATGCATATCCTCTTCGTATCACCCCCGCCAGTACATCCCCGCCTCTACCACCCAATCACTACCTGCCTACTAAGACATCTCCGTCACGACAGACACCAATTCATCTCACACGCCATCCCCGCTGTTATATTCCCGAAAATGTTTCCCCCACTATATCACCGTCGGTGTATCCCCATCACTCTGTCCCCTCCACTACTTTCCATCAATGCATCCCCGCCATTATATGCCCGGCGTTTTACCCGCCACTCTATCCCCGCCACTCTATCCCCGCCACTCTATCCCCGCCACTCTTGCCCGGTCGCAACATTCCAGCCCCTATATTCCGCCACCACATCCTCTTCACTACATACTAGCCACATCCCAGCCATTGCATTCCCACCACCACATATCCGCCATACGTTCCCGTCACCACATCCTCCCACAACATCCTCGCTTCTACATAGCTGTTTCGATATTCCGCCACTACATCTCTGCCACTTCATACCCACTCCACGCAGCACTGTCTTGCCACGTCGCCTCCTTTCTGCACCCAAATCCCTCCCTATGCACCCCCCGCCCCGCCGCTCCCGCCGTCCCCTACAGCACGTCTTCTCCCGCCACATTCTCTCCCATCTTGCCGTGTCGTTTCCTCTGGCGCTGCCATTGCACCACCTGGTGCTCTTCCTCTGCCACTCCATCATACTCAATACTCCCCCCCATTTCCCCGCCCTTTTCCCACGCCTCTCGAACTCCGACACTCCTATTTGCCTCATCGCCTCATCCCTCGTTACATCCGCCACCCCGCTCAACGGCGTCCTGCCGCTGTTTCCACCCTCCGCCCCCAACTGCCCCCCGGCCCCCACCCTCAACACCATCTCCGCCCACACCGCCTCCGCCCACCGCCTCCGCCCACACCCCTCCGCCCCACCGCCTCGCCCCACCGCCTCCGCCCCACCGCCTCGCCCCCACCGCCTCCGCCCACACCGCCTCCGCCCACACCGCCTCCACCTCCGCCTCCACCTCCGCCTCCGCCTTCGCCTCCGCCTTCGCCGTCATCGCCGGTACCATCGGCACCGCCCTAACCGCAGTTACCCCCCGCCGCCACCGCCGCCGTCGGGCGTCGCCTGTACGTTCTTCCAATCGGAAGGGGGCGGGGCGTTTTACATCGCCCTGACAAAAGACTGCCAATGAAAGACGTGCCGGGCGAGGCGGCACCGCGGCGCGGCCAGCCAGAAGAATCGGACTCGCAGCGGAACGGAAAAGAGACGCAAGGCGAGCGACAGACGGAGAAAGAGAGAGAGAGTGAGAGAGAGCGAGAGAGAGAGAGAGAGAGAGAGCGAGAGAGAGAGAGAGCGGTGTGGGCGCCAGCGGCAGATACCGCGCTGTGCATTCTGGGAACAGACATCAGACATCAATCCCCTGCACTGAAGACGAGTAGTTTTTTGAAAAGACATGTAGTAGAAGAATAAATGGAATATGTGTGGGACGAGCGTATTTGAAAGTAGAAATACTTTTGCTCAACGACCATTTAATAATATTCTTATTCCTGTTGTATATTTAAAAGACCAATTACATTCCCAGAATTTACATTCCCAGAATTTTCGGAATCCACGGGCAGAATACCATCTCATTGCAATTCGCACTTATTTTGATCTACAGTGGACAAGTGAAAGATTTCACTGTTTCATATACGTAATCTAGGCATTGTTGTACATGTGTTTTCCGTATACTACTTTTCGTGTTGATCATTCAACAGAAAATTAATGTAGAACGAGCGATAGTGACTATGAAATTTCTACTCTATCTGAAATTCAGGAAATAGCAAATTAGACAAATTTACAATTATTGGAAGAAAAATCAAGGATGAATATAAAATCATAATTGTGGACTGGAAAAGGTAATAGGGTGGATTCTTTTAGCGAGAACGTTTTCTTGCTTACTTTACAAAACTTTCTTAATAGTATTTCACCATTAATTTTGTCAGAAAATAAATTCAGACTTATTATGTATCATATATTACAAAACTTTTTGACGTAGGTAATCTTTATAGTTGAGTTTCAAATAAAATAAAATCTGCTCAAAATCTATTCTGAATATTTAAAGGTTGTAGGGGAAGAATTGTCTTCTACTCGCCATAATGATTGCTATTATTCACTCGTAAAATTGCTGCACTCGCTCCTTGTCGCTCGTGTCGTAAACATTAACTTGTTATTAAAAGCCATCATTATACAATCGTTGAAGAATGTACTATCATAGTAGAGATGCTACGATAGAGAGTGAACGAGAGCCACTGCCTTATCACACAATACCTTTTAATAAAAGTTTCATAAAACGATTTTTATTAAATTACTTTAATATTTTAAAAATTGTAATAAAAGTAATATAACAAACGGTGTGAACTAAGGGTGCATGCTCCTAAAACGTTAAAAAATTATTCACATTTGGAATTATCACTGAAAGACAATGTATGTCTTACAGAAATAAATAAAATTTATTTAAGATTAGCTGAATATGTATTTTGATTTGAAACATTTTAGAAATTGTCCTTTTTCTGAACGCAGTGATGTTTTATGGTAATCGTGGAGGCTGGAAAACGATGGACGTGGAAATTCTAGACGCAGCACATAAAGTTGCTCATAGAAAATAAACGATTGCTAAACAAACTAAACCCAACTACCTAGAACAGGAAAGTGACAGACTAAACGCAATGTAATTTGTGGAGAATAATGACGTATGCTAATTTTTCGATACAGATTTCACTAGTTTGTCTACCGGGTTCCGAGCGTCAGTTTTCGGAACTTTCTTGGTTTGCTCGTTTTTGGTTTGATTTATTAATTTTGTACAGATTTGAAAAGGTCTAAATTGTTTAATTGTAATGTGAAGTGATTATGTGTGAGAAATAAAATACTAGTTCTAATGTCTTGTTCTGTGCTGTGTACCTGTGATCTTATGTATGTATGTACAATATAAGATAAGAACTACAATTCATGAATGTTACCAGCCTTGTAGTAAAATTCATGATAGGAAGTAACATGTAGCGATTCTTCTTGTCCACGAAAATAGATAAATTGTAACATAGGGCGTTACTGGGCCCAACACTTCAATTGAAGGATTGCATTTAGAGATGATAATCACAATATCGATTTGAGGGCATCTTAATACGTGGTTTAACTTCAATAAAGTTAGTTTATAATTTTACTATACATTTTGACAATTTACTTAATGAATAAATTTCCTGAATTACATAATGAATTGTTTTAAATTTTGAAGAATTATTTTCTACATTAGTAAGAAGAAGGAGATGAAGACAAATATAATACCATCTTACGAGAGGAGGATATGCAGTGAGCCAAAAAATTCAGTGGATAAAAACAATGGAGATAACTAAAACATGATGTAGAATAGAATACCAGATGATGATGAAGATTATTTTCATAATTATCGTAGATTTTCCAATCATTTAGCATTCATTATACAACCTAAAGTTAAGTCAAAGAGAATCTTAATAAATAAAGAGAATGTAATAGGATACTGGTTGAGGCCGCTCTTAGCTTATTCCTCTAATCTTCTGTCCTTTGGAAACACTGATAGTTGTTATTTTGATAAATATTATTTTGGGCGTTTTGAAACCAAAAAAAGAAGAAAAACCTCGTATTTGAAAGGATATATTCATATAATTTTGTTCTAAGAAAAATTTCAGTCGTGCGGTGGATTTGCATTTTGGTATGTACAAGTATTGTGGTAATTGTTTTGGTCATGATGTGGTCTTGCATTTCAATGATTTATTTGAGTCTTTGTTAGGTGCAGAGAGAACCATTTCTTTACTTGCGCACTATAATCTCAAAATTTCAAAGTGTTTTGAAGGGATTTGAACCATAAAACTCATTCTTTTTTTTTTGTTTCAGGTGAGTAAACTGCGCGTAATATCAATCCTGGAATTTCCGGGATCTGCGTAAGTATTGAACCATACCTGACTTTGGAAAGAAAAATATAGCAATGCTCGACTCATATTTGGCGATTTCCAAACAATTCGTCTTTTGGTTGAGTGAGGTGTAGAGCTCTAGAGTTGAAGGCTTTTGAGTAACGTGAACAGATAGGTTCTAATTCATTTAATTAGTGAAGACAATTCTGAGCAAAAATATTTTGCACAGTAATATCTATCCGAAAATGTAATATCTTCCCGTCTCAAATTTTCACAGTCATGTCAGCAACGCTTCAATAACATTCGAAGTTATTAATTACCAAATTTAATATGGTTTCGTATGTTTATTGATCAGGTATCCACATGTATTCCACAAACCTAATGCGTCTGGTCGTTTCGACCTATATCTGCTATGAAAAACTGACGTAAATCAACGGCGTGGTCTTTGCGGTCTAGTAAATACAAGCTTTATTGAATTCTCTGCCCATAGCTCTCCACCTTTTCCTGATATTTGGATCCATTGATAAACTGATAAGACTTAAGCAAGTCCCGTCTACACAGAGGTAGGGAAACTGACATCCAACTTTTATACTTAATCCAAAATCAGTTTAAAATCAAATAACCAATCCCTCATTCAGAAGGATTATCCCGGAATTGTATTTTATATACGTCTAATGTCGAACAAGGGAGATACACAATACGCTAACCATGCATACAACATTCATCATACAATATACGTGCCTTGCGCAATATTCGAAGCCCAATCTACCTCAGCCACACAGACAGACCAGTAATGAAAGGAAGAATATTGAGAAGTGATAGTTGGTAATTGGTGAACCCCACCATTTCACAACACTCGAGCAAATGTCCGTGGTCGAGTCTGGATTTTAATACCCGAAACACTTCGAGGCAATACTGATAAAATGCTCTCTCCTTAACGATCTCAGCTACTATCAAGGTCGGTCTATTACCGAAAATAATTATTAAATAAAACTAACTACTACTCAGTTAATAAATGCGTTGCGCGGTAACAAGTTCACAGAACATTCCCCAGTACATAAAGCTATAAGAACTACGGCGTAGCCCGGATTTTTCTCAAAGATCCTGTTCACATCCATTAGTAGGGCAAAATCACTTTTACATTGTAAGGTTCTAAATAAGCTATCACTTCACCTATCAATTATTAAGTTATCACTTCAATATCAGTTATCAAGTTACCTATCACTTCACTTTATTTTCACTTATAGGTCGCTTTTAGTTGTGTTCTTTATTTTTGTATCGTGTGCCTTTTTATTTGTTTAATCTTTTTCTCTATCGTCTTCGTCGAGAATGTCAATGACTTCTTTCCATTTTGTGCGGTCTCCTGCTGTAGTGATTCATCGTCTTCTCAATCTTCTTACTATGCCGTGTGATCACCGTGTTCTCTCTCTCTCTCTCTCTCTCTCTCTCTCTCTCTCTCTCTCTCTCTCTCTCTCTCTCTCTCTCTCATATATATATATATATATATATATATATATATATATACATACATACATACATACATACATACATATATATATATATATATATATATATATATATATATATATATATATGTAAGGAGGTAATGATGAGCGGATCGATAGCGCAGATCTCGAACGAGACGCACGCGTAGATGTTGAAAAAAGTGATTGATTCAGACATATGACAATCACGACATAAGGTCGCAAAGATAATAAGCTTTATCAAGAAACTGCAAATTGAATAATAACATTGAATGTTGTTTCTTTGTTATTGCAGGTAAGATTAATGATTAGAATAAATGATTGTGTTATACCTTTTTGTATGAAGCAATAAAAAGAAACATTGTTATTGCAGAGCAACAAATTCGTGTTACTATTTCTAACTAATAGAAAAACAGATACATTACATATATATATTAATGACTTTCTTTAGTACAGCAAATAAGTAAAAGCTGTATTTTAGAATATGTGTCATTAGATTTTTGCATGTGTGAATCCCCTCTCTCTCCACTTGAGTGCGCCACCATACACGTATCAGCAAAAACGGCGGCGCGGTTTTCGCTCGCTTGAGCGTCGACTCAGCAGCGCGGCCACGGCTCAAACGACCGGCCAGAGAATTAAAATCCAATCGACATTTAACCGATTCCGGGCGATTGAGAGCGCGGGAACTACCAGCGGAATCGTCCTATCAATCGTTCGGGCCGCTACGCCCTCCGCCTGGAAACGGCCGCGTCCGCGACGCCGGACCCGAGGTCGTCCCTTGCATTGGGACGACCCGACGCACGTTGGGGCACGACCCCGAAAAGGTGACGAAAATATAAAAACGTTATTCAAATTTCATGAAACTTTGTTGCTAGTAAACTATGTTTTTGGGCACGCTGATTACGGTACCAATATCAAAATTGCCAAAAAAATTGCCGGACCCGAGGTCGTCCTTGCATTGGGACGACCCGACGCACGTTGGGGCACGACCCCGAAAAGGTGACGAAAATATAAAAACGTTATTCAAATTTCATGAAACTTTGTATGCTATGTAAACTATGTATGGTTTTTGGGCACGCTGATTACGGTACCAATATCAAAATTGCCAAAAAAATTGCCGGACCCGAGGTCGTCTCTTGCATTGGGACGACCCGACGCACGTTGGGGCACGACCCCGAAAAGGTGACGAAAATATAAAAACGTTATTCAAATTTAATGAAACTTTGTGTGCTATGTAAACTATGTATGGTTTTGGGCACGCTGATTACGGTACAAATATCAAAATTGCCAAAAAAATTGCTGACCGAGGTCGTCCTTGCATTGGGACGACCGACGCACGTTGAGGCACGACCCGAAAAGGTGACGAAAATATAAAACGTTATTCAAATTTAATGAAACTGTATGCTATGTAAACTATGTATGGTTTTGGGGCACGCTGATTACGGTACCAATGTCAAAATTGCAAAAATTGCGGACCGAGGTCGTCTCTTGCATTGGGACGACCGACGCACGTTGGGCAGACCCGAAAAGGTGACGAAAATATAAAACGTTATTCAAATTTAATGAAACTTGTGTCTATAAACTATGTATGGTTTTGGGGCACGCTGATTACGGTACCAATGTCAAAATTGCAAAAATTGCGGACCGAGGTCGTCCCTTGCATTGGGACGACCGACGCACGTTGAGGCACGACCCGAAAAGGTGACGAAAATATAAAACGTTATTCAAATTTAATGAAACTGTATGCTATGTAAACTATGTATGGTTTTGGGGCACGCTGATTACGGTACCAATGTCAAATTGCAAAAATTGCGGACCGAGGTCGTCTTGCATTGGGACGACCCGACGCACGTGGGGCAGACCCCGAAAGGTGACGAAAATAAAAACGTTATTCAAATTTATGAAACTTTGTTGCTATTAAACTATGTATGGTTTGGGGCACGCTGATTACGGTACCAATGTCAAAATTGCAAAAAATTGCCGGACCGAGGTCGTCTCTTGCATTGGGACGACCGACGCACGTTGAGGACGACCCCGAAAAGGTGACGAAAATAAAAACGTTATTCAAATTTAATGAAACTGTATGCTATGTAAACTATGTATGGTTTGGGGCACGCTGATTACGGTACCAATGTCAAAATTGCAAAAATTGCGAGGTCGTTGATTGAATGAGACGTTAGATGACCCGAAAAGGTACAAAATATAAAAACGTTATTCAAATTTATGAAACTTAGCTTTAAACTATGTATGGTTTGCACGCTGATTACAGTACCAATGTCAAAATTGCCAAAATTGGACCGAGTCGTCTTGCATTGGGACGACCGACGCACGTGAGGCAGACCCGAAGGTGACGAAAATATAAAACGTTATAAATTTATAAACTGTTGCTATAAACTATAGTATTATTTTAGACTGATTACGTACCAATGTCAAAATTGCAAAAAATTGCCGACTGGGTCGTCTCTGCATACGACCGACGACGTTGGACGACCGAAGGTGACGAAAATATAAAAACGTTATTCAAATTTCATAAACTTGTATGCTATGTAAACTATGTATGGTTTGGGCACTGATTACGGTACCAATGTCAAAATTGCCAAAAATTGCCGGACCGAGGTCGTCCTTGCATTGGGACGACCCGACGACGTTGAGGCAGACCCGAAAAGGTGACGAAAATATAAAACGTTATTCAAATTTAATGAAACTGTATGCTATGTAAACTATGTATGGTTTTGGGCACGCTGATTACGGTACCAATGTCAAAATTGCAAAAAATTGCCGGACCGAGGTCGTCTCTGCATTGGGACGACCTGACGCACGTGGGCACGACCCGAAAGGTGACGAAAATATAAAACGTTATTCAAATTTCATGAAACTTTGTATGCTATGTAAACTATGTATGGTTTGGGCCGCTGATTACGGTACCAATTCAAAATTGCCAAAATTGCCGGACCGAGGTCGTCTCTTGCATTGGGACGACCGACGCACGATGGGGCAAGACCCCGAAAAGGTGACGAAAATATAAAAACGTTATTCAAATTTCATGAAACTTTGTATGCTATGTAAACTATGTATTGTTTGGGCACGCTGATTACGGTACCAATTCAAAATTGCAAAAATTGCCGGACCCGAGGTCGTCTCTTGCATTGGACGACCCGACGCACGTTGGGCAAGACCCGAAAAGGTGACGAAAATATAAAAACGTTATTCAAATTTAATGAAACTTTTGTGCTATGTAAACATGTATGGTTTTGGGGCACGCTGATTACGGTACCAATATCAAAATTGCACAAAAATTGCGGACCCGAGGTCGTCTCTTGCATTGGGACGACCCGACGCACGTTGGCAAGACCCGAAAAGGTGACGAAAATCAAAAACGTTATTCAAATTTCATGAAACTTTGTTGCTATTAAACTATGTATGGTTGGCACGCTGATTACGTACCAATGTCAAAATTGCAAAAAATGCATGCGACATAACGATTCCAGCGATTGAGAAAGCTAAAGTCGTAAAACGTTTTCACAAGAAATGTTATAACAATGGTTTGGGCTACGTTTCCTGAAACGGACCAAATGCAGATCAAAAATTTTGACTAGAGTGTCCTCTTGCATTAGGCGGACGAAAGCAGAATCGTTTGAGGCATGACCGAAAGGTGACGAAATATAAAACGTTTTCAAATTTCAGCTTTGTACTTATAAACTATGTTATTTGAAACACTGATTACAGTACCAATGTCAAAATTAAAAATTGCTGGACCGAGGTCGTCTCTGCATTGGGACGACCCGACGCACGTTACTGACCCGAAAAGGTGACGAAAATATAAAAACGTTATTCAAATTTCAATGAAACTGTATGCATGTAAACTATGTATGGTTTTGGGCACGCTGATTACGGTACCAATGATCAAAATTGCCAAAAACATTGCCGGACCCTGAGGTCGTCCCTTGCATTAGGACGACCCGACGCACGTTGAGGCAAGACCCAAAAGGTGACGAAAATATAAAACGTTATTCAAGTTTCATGAAACTTTGTATGCTATGTAAACTATGTATGGTTTGGGGCACGCTGATTACAGTACCAATATCAAAATTGCCAAAAAAATTGCCGGACCCGAGGTCGTTCCTTGCATTGGGACGACCCGACGCACGTTGGGGCACGACCCCGAAAAGGTGACGAAAATATAAAAACGTTATTCAAATTTCATGAAACTTTGTGTGCTATTAAACTATGTATGGTTTTGGGGCACGCTGATTACGGTACCAATGTCAAAATTGCAAAAAAGCATGGGAATAAAATATTCGGATTCTTAAGGAAAATAGAGGATTTCTTTTCCTTTCCCATTGCAAAAACCAAATGGCAGATTAAAAATTAAAAAGTCTAAAAATGTTCCAATCATTAGAATCATTAGGCTGTGTGAAACGCAGAATAGCACCTAATTGCAGCTTATTTGACATTTCAATAGCTGAATAGTAATGAATGAAGTTTTTCCAAATTTTTTAAAACAAAAAAATTAACACGATTTTTAAGTATTTGTAATACATGTAAACATTGTACACACCGTCACGATTTTCGTGCTTTTCGCTAAAAAGCGAAAAATTTTAGAAGTGTTCAAAGTAAAGGCTGATTTACGATGTTTGTGTGCTGTAAGAGCTGCTCGCTCGAAAGTCGTGTTTCCAATCATACAGAGCGTCACGGTGACTCCTCGAACAGCCACTAACGGTGGATTTAGACACTGGGGTAACAAGTCTAACCAAACAATTACATAATAATAATAATAATAATAATAATAATAATAATAATAATAATAATAATAATAATAATAATAATAATAATAATAATAATAATAATAATAATAATAAAGCCTATACGAATCCCTACCCGGCAAAGGCCTCCTTTTTCAAAACAGCGTTAGCTCACATTACAACCGGTAGCGGTAGCTCAGTGCATCAACTGATGTCACTGCAGCGCTTCTAACCGGGAGGTCCTAGGTTCGAGTCCTGACGGCGGCAGGATTTTCGACACTAGCTTTTCAGCTAGGTCGAATTCAGCTGCTGTCTGGAGGAGAATTCTAGCGCGCTGCTCTGAGTTTTCCGTGGTTTCCGTGGTTTCTCCGATCAACACCAGGCGAATGCCGGAGCAGTACCTTACCAAACGGGCCACGGACCGCGCGCGATCTGTCCTTCCTCTTTCTTGTCCTATGTTCTCCCCTTACACACACACTTGCACTAACATGCACTACACTACCACCGGGAGACCGGTCGGAGCTTGCAGCTGTCCTTCCTCAGGGACTAATGGGATCTCACCATCCAGCGGGGGAAGATTACCGCCATCTCCCGAGAAAAAAAACATGCACTACACTAACGGGACTAATGACCAAAGCCGTTGACGCGCCCGGAAACACGAAGAAACCAAACTCACATTAGAGATCAGATGAGCTACTTCTGGTGGTGGATACTATAGTGGAAATGGGGAGGACGCGTTGCAAGAATGCATCCAGAAAGATAGACTTCCCCCACAGCAAAATGGGACCCCGGAGAAGGAAAGAGAAATGAGGGAAGACAGAAGATGAGATGGACTACAGAGAATGGCAGGGAGGAAGTGAACACGAGTGGCTCAAGACAAGTGAGACAAATAAGAAACAAGTGTAAATAAAAGTGAAATGAACTAAGTGTAAATAAAGGTAAAGCAAGAGCAACAGACAAATCAAGTGAGAATAGTGATTACAGTAATTAAAAGTGAAATAAGGAAAACAGTGTGAAAACACGTAAAGCAAACAAAATAAGATTACTAGTTAAATTAGTGCAAAATCAGTGTTAAAACTGGTTACTTAAAATTACCTAAATATAACCTCTTTTCGACTTAGATCACCACGCGGATGTTGGAGCAGTACCCTAATGAACCGACCACAGACCATGCGCTATCTGTCCTTCCTCTTCCTTGTCCTATCATCTCCCCTTCCACACACACTTACACTAACATGCACTACACAACACATATTCCGGGAGACTGGTCGGAGCTTAGAGCTAGCCCGAGATGGGGCAATGTCTCGCAGGTGGAGATACCTGGTTAGGAAACCCACTAGCCGACGGTAGGTCGTCGCCGGATCTCGCCATCCAGCGGGGGAAGATCACCGCCATTTCACAAGAAAAAAACACATGCACTTCATTTACGTGACTAATGAACCTAGTAGTAGAAGCGCCTGGTATAACTAACAATAATTCAATCAATCGACTTTTAACCACTTGTATTTTCTCCCTTACATATACACACTTACACTAACATGCACTACACTACCACTCATACTGGTAGACCGGTCCGGAGCTTAGAGTTGGTTCAGGGTGGAGCACTGGTGGGAGATACCTGGCTGGGGAAAACCCCACCAGGTAGGTCGAGGTCGGATCTCGCCATCCAGCGGGAAAGAACCCTGCCACCTCCCGAGATAAAAACACGAACTACACTTACGCGACGAACGACCTTAGTAGTTGACGCGCTTGGAATAACTAAAAAATCAATCGATCAATCGACTTTTGACCATCTGTTCGGGGTGTTGCCCACACTGTGCGGCGGCGGGCGGCCGTGCGGGACGGCAAAGGGAGAAATACGGCTGCTCGGGTGCTCGCTGCCGCCCTCTGAGATACCTTGGGGAAGGAACGAAGGACTGCTCCGAGGGCTCGGAATGGGCCCCGGACCGAACGCGCCCGCCCTGCGCCCTTTGCCTGGGCGCTGCCTGCTGAAAGCACCGTGCCCAACGGTGGATGCCAGACGTCCTGTTTCTTAGACGCAAGCCTTTGTACCTCGGTGTTTGCTTTGCATCTACGTTCCATGGAATCGTTTGTGTCAAAAGAATGAACATGTATGCGAAATGCTCGTGCTTACAGTGAATCATTACTTTTTACTTTTTTGCTACGGAGTAGAGAGAAATTTATGTAATGCTGCACGAAAAAGCGGCAAATTTTAGGCAGAAAAACTCCTATTAAAGGGGCCTGGTAGCAGTGAAATGGATATACGCAGTTGCTAAATATAGAAAAAAAAATCCTCTAACACGTGGTGTAGCCAAAAATAATGTTTTGTGGGACTTGACACAGAAAAATCGAATGACGGTTATTCGTCTGCTTGTCCGTCCGTCCCCTCCGTCTGTCTCTTGTTCGTCTGTGAACAACGTTTGCGACATAAGTCGGTTTTCTTCAAAATTGATTTTCCCAAATCGCTCTGGCTGATGTCGCGGTCTCTTCAATTTGAATTCAGTATTTTAATTTTAGTGGTACTTTACATGAAGCCTCGGGACCTTTTACAATTTTTCAAAAAATGGCTCCATCGTTTTTGATTAAATTTTATTGATAGATAGTGCGAAGAACTTTTAAATGAATGGTGCAAGTCTCATGTTTGTTGAAAACCCCAATTTTTCGAAAATTGCGAAAGTTTTTTCGGAGTCTTATTTCGGTGAAAAATCATTAAAAAAAGTTTCATAATTACTCGAGAGAGACTAGAGTAACATGGAAATACTATGTGATGGATGATTTTGCTGCTTTCGTCCCACTGTTTGGGGTTGAAATAAAGAGCAACAATTTATTGTTAAAATCAGATGCAGCAAAAAGCATTGTTTAATAATGATTTTGTTGATGCATAGTCGAAAACTCGTAATTCTTGTGACCGAAGCGACCAAAGGTTTTTGAGATAGTTGAAGACACCAATATCGAAAGAAATTTAATGATAACTAGTCAATAAATGCGTGCGAACATTTCGTCCTTTGGATGGTAACTTGAGAGTTGAGTTATACCGTTTAGACCCTGTTAATACGTGTGAGTAAAAGTTTTAATATTTGTAAGCATTTATTAACAGAATCACTTACACACACACACACAAACGAATTTACACAGTGCGTTCAGAAATTAAGTTTCTTTTACATCTTACTAATTGCAGGTTATGTATTTGAAAAGGATAATGTACGTGCGTGATAGAGTAATGACATCGCAATATTATATGCCAGGTCTCATTCCTCAAAGTCGATCACACAGTGGAGAATAATACCAGCTGTAATTTCATCGTCCATCCTCTATCACAAGAAGGCAAGATATGCAATTTCTTGTAATTTAGTACAACATTGATGATTATTGTAATGGTCTCTTTTAGAGAAAAGTTACTCATTTTTAATCATCATTTTCCTTTAGAAAAACTTAGCGATGTTGCACACTTCACTTCTATTGTAGAAGGCCTGGTAAGTTGGTCATGAGACGCCATCCTTATGATCATCTTGATCATAAGGTTGGCGTAATCTGATTAGAATGAAACGGAATACTTATAAATGGGATATTGGTGCAGATGGTTTGTATCCGGTTACATGTGACGCCAAATATACCAAAAAACGCCTATGCCTTTGCCGTCAATATGAAAAACTAGTCATGAGAGATAAGATGATCGTAAGGGTACCGTAATATGATGAAAATGAGTGTGAATAATTATGAACAGGATGTTCGTGTAGATTGTATACTTTGTTACATGTGTCGCCGTTATAACGCACTCCAAACTGAAAACGCCTACGCCGTATCGAGGTCCTTAATGGGTTAGGTTGGTCATGAGATGAGGTAATCATGAGGGGTAGGATAATCTAATCAATTGGCAGGTGAATAATTATAAAGGAGATATTCGCGTAGATATTTTCTAGTATGTGACGCCAGTTATATCATCGTGACAAGCTGCAAATGTCTATGTCTTTCCGTGTCTGGATTCATTCATTACTAGTGATTCCCGACGCGTCACTACTACGGTCATTAGTTCCGTAGGTGTAGTGCCTACTTCTTTTCTCGGGAGTTGGCGGTGATCTTCCCCGCTGGATGGCGAGATCCGGCGCCGAACTACAGTCGAGTAGCGGAATTTCCCCTGACCAGGACGCTCCCATCAGCGGGACAAGCTCTAAGCTCCGACTGGTCTCCCGGAATATGTGATAGTGTAGTGCATGTTAGTGTAAGTGTGTGTGTGTAAGGGGAGAGGATAGGACAAGGAAGGGGAAGGAAAGATCGCGCGCGCTCTTCTTGTTGGGGTACTGCTTCGGTATTCGCCTGGCGTTGATCGGCGAAACCACGAAAAACTATCGATCAGAACGGGAGATTGCTAGAATCCTCTTCCAGTCAGCGGCTGAATTGGACGTTGATGGCCTGGTTAGTTGATGAGCTGAGCCACCGCTTCCGGCACCGTGTCTCCCCAAGCACCCTTCGCCTAGTCGTCCGCCGCCCGTGGCCCCTGGCCGGAGGCGCGCCGCGCCCCGTAAAAGGCGGAAATAATTGAGCGCGCGCGCGGGCGGGCAGGGCAGGGCGGTGCGGGCGGTGCGGGCGGTGCGGGCGTGCGGCGGTGCGGGCGGTGCGGGCGGTGCGGGCGGTGCGGGCGGGCGGGGCGGGCGGGCGGGGCGGTGCGGGCGGGGCGGGCGGGCGGTGCGGGCGGTGCGGGCGGTGCGGGCGGTGCGGCCGGTGCGTGGGGCGGGCGGGCGGGCGGGCGGACAGGGCGGGCCGGAGCTGGGCGGGCGGGCGGGCGGGCTGGGCGGGCGGGGCGGGGCTGTGCGGGGCTCGGCGGGGCGGAGCGGACGGGGCGGGCGGGGCTGGGCTGGGCGGGCGGAGCGGGCTGGGCGGGGCGGAGTGGGGCGGGGCGAGGCGGGAGGGCGAGGTGGCGCGGGGCGGGCGAGGCGGGGGGGGGGGCGGCCGTGTGGTCCCGCGGGGCCGCGTGCCCGGCTCGCCGGGCGGTGCCGTCGCCCGCGGCGCGGCCCATGGGAGGGGGTTTCTGGGTCAGCGCCGACCCACGCCCCTGGCGGCGCTCACGTCAGCCGTGGAGGGAGACAGACACGAGAAAACGGATGAGAGGGGAGGAGTAGGGAAGGGTGGAGCGGGACAGTGCGGGCAGTGCGGAGGGGATGAGGAGGAGCGGTGGGGAGGAATAGTTCGGGGAGGGGGGAGGGGAAAGGCGGTGCGGGTAGGAGCGGTGATGCGGGGCGTTGTGGGAAGGGGGGGGGGGGGGGGGGGGGCCGAGGCGAGGCGAGGCGAGGCGAGGCGAGGCGAGGCGAGGCGGGGCGAAGCGGGGCGAGGCGAGGCGGGAGGAGGCTGGGCAGAGCCGGGGCGAGCCTTAAAGAAACTAAAAGGTAAGGAAACGGATAAAATAATAAGTGGCAATTTACAAATGTGTACGTGTTAAGGTACTAGATTACATTAACTGAACAAAATATTATCATTTTCATGACATTTTTCTCTTTTGTTCAGTTTTTTTTAGTCGGCCGTGAGGCTGCGGCTTCTAGCCTCCGTGTTTGAGACCAGAAAACATCGACGGCGTAAGACATCCTGGAGTCCAGTCCACCGAAAGTTTGCAACGCATTTTACGTTTTACAAAAGAACAGATATGCTTTATCTTGATTCACATTTTTGCGTAACTTTCACTAAAGTATTACTTTCTCAACAAATGTTCGTAATTTTCACACGTTCCATTTATCCATTTTCTTCATTTATTTAACAGAAAATGCACGAGACGAAAGAAAAACAGGGAATAACGGAGCAAATCGCGAATTGGTAGGAGATGAGAGAGAAATAACATTGAGAAGGGAAAGATGGATTGAGCGAGGTAAGGCAAGAATTTGCGGAATAGTCAGGGACGGTGAGATTTGCCAGGAAATGATGAAATGGACTGCCGAGGAAAAGTGGGAAATGCAAAAAGGAGGAAGAAATGCTGGAAAGAGCGAAGACTGGGGATTCCAAACAGAGAGAAGGAGGCAAAAAGATGCCGAAAAGAGCTTGGACATGTTGAGAAGAGCGCGGAAATGTAGGGAAAACCAGAAAAATAATATGCACGAGAAAGGGAAAGTTGAAGGGTTATAGGAGGGGCGTGAAGAGTTAAATTGGTCGTGTTGAATCGGACGTCGGGGGACAGCGCGGCAGGGCGCGGGTGAGGAATGGCGAGCAAGATTGACGGCTGGCGGCGCAGGAAGGGCAGGGCGCGACCAAAGGGACAGGTGCATGGCCCGACCTGGGTCAGACACGTGACACGGGGCGGAGTGCCAACGGCCGAGGTGGCTAGCGCGTGCAGGGTGATGGAGAGGGGGGTAGAAAGGAGGTAAAGGCGGCGGGGCGGGCGGGGTTGGGGGAAGGGGGGGGGGGGGGGGGGGCGGGAGGGCGTGGGCGGGGCGGGGCGCGTAGGCGAGGCATGTGGGTGGGGGGCGGGGCGAGGCCGCAGCGGACGGGATGTGCAGGGGGCGTGGTGCCGCGGCGTGGTGTGACGGAGCGTGAGGTAGGGCGCGGCCCGTGCGCGTTGTGAGGATCGAGACATGGTCACAGGGGTCAAAGCATGGAGCGTAGGACGGCATGGCCGGGCATTTGGGTGGGGCAGGGGGTGGGGAAGGGGCGGGAAGGGGCGGAGCAAGGGGGGGGCAGGGGGCGGGCAGGGGCGGGCAGGGGCTGGGCAGGGGCGGGCAGGGGCGGGGTTCGGAGGTTGGGCGCGAAGCGGGGCACCTGTAAGATACAGAGGCGGATTATGGAACGGTGGACACAAAAGTGGGGAGCGGTTTGGGGCGCCGGGTGTAACACGGAGATGCGAGGTAGGAGCGCGGAGGCGGGGCGCGGAGGCGGGGCGCGGAGGCGGGGCGCGGTGCGGGCTTGTCGCCTAATTGCTCGGGGCGGCCGCGCGGTGCGGCCGCGCCCATTTGCATGATTGAGCCGCGTCCGCCCGCGCTCGTGCTGCCCCCTGCGGCCGACTCGCTCACCGCGGAGGTCGATGCGCCACTGTCAGGCGCCAGGCACGGCGGTGGGGACGGTCAGAACGCCAGCGGAAGTTAAGAGTACTTTATAATAATGGTAATGATATCATTTCAGAGGCACTGCAATGACATCGTTTATTGCCCTGTGCAGATTCTATTTGCCCGAGCTTATAACAGCTTTGTTATATTAATAATTTCTGACGTAAGAAAGGTAAGAGAAAAAACTAGCATCCAACAAGTGGAAAATAGGCATAATGAAAATATAACAATTTTTCTCTAATTACCTCATGAATATTGTCGTTTATAACAGTCCCATCATTAACTTTTAAATAAAAAGGTACTGTACGCACAGTACTGAATTGATCGCAATATCATAATTGACCGAAGTACCATGAAGTTGCCTTATGAAAATCTCCGATATGACTCCAACATTTCTCAAACTTTTCTCTTCTTTCTGTTGCTTTTTTTCCCTTCTGGGGTTGCAAAATGTTAGAGAGCATTACTACGCAAATTTTAAGAACCATTGACTGAACAATCTACATTTTGCTTTCGACTGTTTGAATACAACATTCAAACACTATCAGCAGACCACCGGTGTGCGTAAGAGCATTTTAAATCGGCGGGCAGTGTGTTCCCTTTACATAAAAGCCGTCCAATTGCGCGAAAATGCGCCGGTGAGGTGCAAATGAAGCTTTATGACGCGCAGCCTTTGTGACGGGCTGCGGTGGATTTGCCGAGTGCGCAAAGGCGATTGGTGCAAATGGGATTGCAGTTAGGTAAAGGGGAGCACTGGGCAGTGCACGCTACACGAGGAAGCACACGCAGGGTTCAACGACGCCTAGCCATTTCTCGCCGACGCCTAGCCATTTCTCCCCGACGCCTAGCCATTTCTCCCCGACGCCTAGCCATTTCTCGCCGACGCCTAGCCATTTCTCCCCGACGCCTAGCCATTTCTCGCCGACGCCTAGCCATTTCTCGCCGACGCCTAGCCATTTCTCGCCGACGCCTAGCCATTTCTCGCCGACGCCTAGCCATTTCTCCCGACGCCTAGCCATTTCTCGCCGACGCCTAGCCATTTCTCATAGACGTCTAACCATTTCTCACTGGGCCTAGATTTTTCAGTCGCTTAGCCATTTCTCTTCCCACGATTGCCACCTTTCCGCCGGCTGAAATAGCACAGGGCATCACGATGTCATTGCAGTGCCTCTGACCGGGAGGTTCTAGGTTCCAGACCCGACGGTGGCAGGATTTTTGACACTTGCTTCCTAGCGATGTCAAATTCAGCCGCTGTCAGGAGAAGAATCTAGCAGCCACCTGCTCTGATGGGTAGTTATCTTTTTTTGGATAAATTCCAGGCGAATGCTGAAGCAATATCTTAACAACGCGACACTGACCTCGCGCGACCTTTCACGTCCTAGGCCATTGTCCACCTTGCACCTACCCATGCACTACGCTACGGCGTGTAGAGGGAGCGTAAAGCTTATCTCAACTGGGTCGGTCTCCCGCTGATGGATATGCCTGAAGGGAGAAACACCCGTATGGCGACATATGGATTCCCCACTCGGTATAGAATGTGAACTACACTAGCGTATCTAATAACTTGATCAGTTGAAAGTCCGGAAACAAAATAAGCATTTAACCAAATTCCTACCATTTGTCATTCTCTACTGTGCCGCGAGTGTGTTTGTAACAAACAGCTGAAGCAAATTAATGAAAGAAACAAGCCGGGATTGTGCGTATTTAATCAAGAGCTAGAGAGGGGGAAGGGGAGGCAGAAAAACGGTTGCTGATGCGTAGAGGGTAACCTGTTTATCTTCGTTTCCTGACGGATTAAGTGTGGCGGACAGCTACGTTGTAAGACTATGGTTGGGCGGAATAAGACAACGTTGGCTGGGCCGAGTAAGACTATGGCGTGGTTAGATGGAACGTTACGGAATGGCACATTAGGGTACCGAACGGGCCGGGACGAAACAGGACTGGTCGGAACGGCAAGGGATGGAGCAATCGTGCATAATGTAATGAGGCTGCCAATAAATAATCTGAGACCAATACAATTTTGTTGATAATTATGATTAACCTACTACATGAACTCTTGTAATATATTGTGTCAACGAAAGTGTCGTGGTACCTCTCTTTTGGTTCTTCTATTCTGCCAAAGCCTGAATACTCCCACCGGGAGAGATGGCTCAGAGCATCAACTGATGTCACTGCAGTCCCTCTGACCGGGAGGTCCTAGATTCGAGTCCCCATGGAGACAGGAGTTTCGCCTCTAGCTTGTCAGCTAGATCGAATTCAGTCGCTGTCTGGAGGAGAATTCTAGCGGCCGGATGCTCTGATCGGTAGTTTTCCGTGGTTTTTACGATCAATGCCAGGCGAATGCCGGAGCAGTACCTTAAAAAATGGACCACGGACTGCGCGCGATCTTTCCTTGTCCTATCCTCACCCCTTACACACACACACTTATACTAACATGCACATGCCGAGAGACCGGTCGGGAGCTTAGAGCTTGTCCCGGCTGGAGCGGTGCCCCGCTGGTGGGAGATATCTGGTTGGGGAAACTCCGTTAGCCGACGGTAGGTCGGCGCCGGATCTCGCCGTACAGCAGGGTAATACCACCGCCACCTCCCGAGCAAAACCAAGCACTACACGTACGGGACTAATGATCGTTGTAGTAGAACCGCCCGGAATCATCATCAATCAGTCAATTTAACCACTCCCCAGTAATTCTACCACTCATGGCCATGCCGCTTTCTCGTCAGCGTTATGTCAACCTAATAAGAACATAACTACACGTTCATACAGTTTTCGGATTAATGTGGCTATGCTTGCAATTGGGACTGCTTCACATCTTTGCCAGGAGTAAAAAAGTAGTGAAGTAGCTTGGAAAGTCCTTTTACCTCTAAGCCGACGCTGCTGGGCTGTTTCATTCGCTTTTGTACCGTCTCTTGTCCTGCTCGTCCGGTCTTCATTATCTCTCCTAAATACACGCTTACAACAGCTTTGTTGCTGTTCGGCATGACGCTTACTCTGTAGCTTTTGCTTCTTTATATTGCGTCTGTTAAAAAGCTTTCTTTCCAAACTCCCCCCATCAGGCTATTTTCCCCTCATTTATTTTTCAAATTACGGTAATATGTTACGTTCCTTTTGTGTCTCTTGACGACGCAATTCTTTCATCTCTGTTCTGTCTCATCTTCATGTGTTTCCTCGAATTATTTCCGGAACAAATGACTTTCTTTTCCGTGTAAAGCTCTTACTTTCTTAAATTTTTTATGTGTTCGCTATTTTTGACGACTGGGGGATATGAAAGTGCTTTCTGTATTAATTTAGGTGGCGTATTGACTCCCGAAAGCGTTTTTAGAAATAAAAGAATATGTTGTTTATCTTTCCGACCTTGTACCGAGAATGGAAATATGTATGTATATTTTTTAATGAAAAGAATTCTATCATGGAATTATAACTTATGAAATCGGATAGCCAATGATCAAATTTGAGCTGAAAATGTTCCTCCGGGCTGAATGTTAAATTGTTAATTTATGTGAAAAAAATCAAAACTTCTTACAGAAAGAAGTAACTTGGGTATTGCCTGTAGTGAAATGAATGTGTGTCCGTTCCTACTTATGTTTTTACTTACATGTTGAATAAACCATGCATCATTTCTTCGTTTTCATTCACTAAGTATCTCCATAGATATAGAAAAGTTCCTGAGTATCACACAAATTACCGGGAGCGGTAGCTCAGTGCATCAACTGATGTCATGCAGCGCCTCTGACCGGGAGGTCCCAGGTTCGAGTCCTGACGGCGGCAGGATTTTTGAAACTAGTTTTACAGCTAGGTCGAATTCAGTCGCTGCCTGGAGGAGAATTCTAGCGGCCGGCTGCTCTGATCGGTAGTTGTCCGTGGTTTCTCCGATCAACACCAGGCGAATGCCGGAGCAGTACCCTAACAAACGGACCGCGCGCGATCTGTCCTTCCTCTTCCTTGTCCTATCCTCTCCCCCTTACACACACACTTACACTCACATGCACAACACTACCACATATTCCGGAACACCGATCGGGAGCTTAGAGCTTGTCCCGTCTGGGGCGGTGCCCCCCTGGTGGGACCACCATCCAGCGGGGGAAGACCACCGCCATCTCGCGAGGAAAAGCATGCACTACTCTAACGGGACTAATGACCAAATCAGTTGACGCGCCCGGAAACACGAAAAAACCAAACCAAACCAATCACACAAATTCTCTTGTAACGTGTTCGCATGTGTGTAATGTTTATAACAATATCATATCGTAATAGTATCATATGTGCGGATGTATTCGGTATTTTGCCACAATTGTCTGACTTTGCTGGCGAGCTTTCGGTATTCCTATGATTGGACATAGTTTATTTCCCGCGGTTTGGAAGTCGGAGCCGCCATCCTCATTGAGTTTTTTTTCTGGGTTTACTCAATCGCTTAAGGCGTATGCCGGGATGGTCCTAAGTAATTCATCCCAGACATAAATGTAAAATACCCTCCTTTTTTTGTTTATTGTTCACAGTTGAGACATATCCGGTAATGACAACTGGCATTTTGAGCGAATTTAGAATTATTGATTCCAAGTGGACTAATTTGGAGCTCTTCTTTTATTTCATTTTTTAAGAATGTTCCTTACATCATGTTTCCATTTTCAAATTTAGAATAAACAAAAAAATGACAATAATTCATTTGACTCGACAGATAAATTAATGGAGATGATAGCCACGAATTGATTTTTTTCCTTTGCGGCATGAAATGTCAGTTAATATTAATGACATCCGAATGCATCAACTGTAGTTTTTAAAATTGTAAATTAATTAAAGTGGTTAGGCGGAAGAGCAGACCGTAAGGCATAATCCCTACCACAAATAGACAATTTTATTATTATTATTATTATTATTATTATTATTATTATTATTATTACACCACGGGAAGCTAGTACGTTGTCCATAAGTAATCTTAACGTATAATATCATAATAATATCGTGTGATCCCATACATAAAACTAAAGCGCCACTTACCCGAAAATGAATAATATAATATTTATCACTTCCACCATAAAAGTATCCAGTTTTCGCAGCTCTCAAAATAGTGCGATTTCAGAATCGTTAATGAAAAGCCAAGAGCACCCGCCCTCCAGATAGATTTTCTAACGTGATTATCAAATGCTTTCTTTTTAATGCATAAAGAATTTTCGACTTTTAAATTATTTCAAGCGTTGACACTTCACTTTGCATTGAAGTTTTAATACAATTTTCATCCTGGAAAGATTTTGAGTTTTCATTGTGTTTATATACTGCGTGCATAATCAACCCAAAAAGACATTTCTAGTAAACAGATTGTTTTTAAGATTTTTTTAGAAACATTGCAGGCTTGAACATGAAGAATAGTCAAGTTATTCTTTATATTACATTTTTAAACTGGTGTACATCAAATTCAAATAATCACATTGATGTTGATGTTTTGACATCCGTGCTCACATTCTGTCATACCAAAAAATTACGCTCGCTCATATTTATAATATTATTAACGTCTTATATTATTAAATAATTTTTTCATTAATACTATTGTAAAATGAAACACCACAAGGTATCCACAAAAGAAAATGGTAATTTTTGGTTTCTGTCCCTGAGAAAAATTTCTAATTTATTTGATTTCTTTATGCTCTTAGAGATAAATAATTTTTTTCTCAATAAGTTCTACGAGTATTTATTTATAAATAATTGACAAAAATGTAGCTTTTTTCTTCGAACATCTTAACTTTACTACAAATTAATATACTTTGGTAATTTGTTTTTAAAATTAATCAAAATTGTATATTCTAGTGAATGAAATAGAATGTAAAGGTACTAAAAAAAAAAAATAATTGTTTATAAATTTATTCTGGACATTTTAGTTTTTAAAAATGAATTTTTAGTGAGATATTAACTATTCTATTCATTTAACAGAGCATATATGGGCTAAGTGCTGCAAAAAGAGTTATATTATTATCTTTAATAGTTTACGATTTATGATTTTGACATGCATGAATCTGTTGAAAATTCCCAATTCGGGAAAATACATCTGAATTTCACTCACTAAGGACTTGACAATTGACACTCGCTTCAAAAAAAAATTTTCAAAAACAAAGAAACAAGCAAGAAACGATTTAAAGCATTTAAAAAATAATACAAACAGCATTCAACCCCAAAAAAATTATAAAACAAAAAATTTCACGATTTTTCATCATTCTCAGGTAGAGAGCGATCTTACTATACCCGAGCCTCAAAAGTATAATAAACACCGTTGACAGAGAAGTTGATTAACTATTATTTTCTCTTTCTTGGCTCATTGATTTATAGGGTCGTTACTCCCGTAAGCGTAGTACAAGTTATATTCCAGGTGGTCGCGGTGATCGTCGCCCACTATTCCGTGCGACTCGACGCCAAAGCGCATGTTGGCTTCTGGGGAACCAGTGCGGGGGTTGAAGGTGTGCAGAAACGTGTTACATTATTTCTGTCGCTAAGGGTATAATCAATCCCCACCACAACGATTACGTAATTTTTTATCCCGCGTTTTTTTTAAATATTTTACAAAATTATGGATGCTTCGAGAGATATTATTAGGGGTGGTAATCCAGGATTTGGAGAATGGGTGAAAGTCAATTTAGAAGCGAAGAGCGAATTCAGAGTTGAAGAGAGGGAGAACGTGGGATCTGACTGAACATGTAGAATTAAAATTATTGAAGGCGTTGTTATTGTCAACAATAGTATTTATTTCAATAAATAAACGACTAGTAGTCGTTTTTGCGACACCCAGACAGCAGAAAACTGATGATGATGGCTAAGCCATCGAAAGCTGCTATTATTGAAATAAATACTATTGTTGACAATGACAACGCCTTCAATCATTTCAATTAAGTAAATGTCAACTACAACTCACCACTGAATCAAGGAACAGGTAAAGCCAGCAATACGCACCAGTCTCCCACATATCCTGTGAGCTACGACTTACCATATCCCGATTCTAGAAAGAACCGTCCCCTTTTGAACCCAAAATGTTGTAGGTAAATTAGTGAGATGTGGAATATGCCCACGTGGAAGTGACCGCTAAAAGAAATTTACCTTTTCTCACTGCTAGGTGCCCATCTGCGCTCAGCTTACGGTTCATATTTGTGGAAATTGCAGTAAATGAGGGACTGTGGAAAGTGACTTATAATTAAGCTTGTATTGTATTAGTCATAAGATGTGATTAATCCTTAATCAGATTCTGGTCCATGATCGACAATTTTATAATTACTCTGCGTGTTGGTACAAAATATATTTGGAGTGTTTTTTCACGATTCATGTGGACATTATCATATTTTTTAATTTTCTAAGTAATTGTGCTTCTTGTTTTATTATTTTTATATTAATCCTCATGATAATGCATAAAATGTCTTGTCCAAATAGACGTTTTTGTTATTTCAACACTTTTAAGCAAGTTTCTTCTGTTGGGGCATGTATAGTCCCCACATCACTCATTACGTACAAAAAATTACCTCACCAGTTAGGGGTTAAATTAAGTTCATGTAAGTGTACAGAACGCCACCATAATTATGGTTGTAAGCTGAACGCAGCCGGTAGATACGTCGTTAATCATCACTACCGTAAATGTATTTCTGTTACTCTTCAAGTTTGGTTTGATTTTGCATGTTATGTAATATTCAACAGATTTTCGTAGTTTGCACGGTTTTTAACGACTGCGTAAGCACATTAGGAATCGTTATTTCATCTACCTGCGAGCTGTTGTTTACTCTTTGATTTTGTCCATTACGCTTCTTGACCACTGTGCTAGGAGACTTCGGAATTGAGGTCCAGAAGTCCAATCCCTCCTGCAGAGAGTCACCTTGCTTCCCTCCGATGGAGTTACTCACAAGCCCCTTTTCGTACTCTGCCCTGCTCTTCGTTCCTCCGCCTCACTGCCCCAGAGACTCCTTTTCCTATCTTTTCGTAATGCCATCCGCTTTACTAACGTCCGCTCTCTTCTCAACTCCGTTTCTTCATCCTAAACCTCTTTTCTCCCATTCCACCGGGAGAGGTGGCTCAGGCCATCAACTGATGTCACTGCAGTGCCTCTGACCGGGAGGTCCTGGTGGTTTGAGTCCCGTCGGTTATAGAATTTTTCGATACCACCCAGATAGATAGGTTGAGTTCAGTCGCTGTCTGGAGGAGAATTTTAGCGGTCGTCTGCTCTGAAGGGTAGTTTTCCGTGGTTCTCCGATCAATACTACGAGAATGTCCGAGCAGTACCCTAAAAAAACAGGTCGTGGATCGCGCGCTATCTTTCTTTCCTCTTCGTTGCTCTATCCTCACCCTTCACAGACACTCACATTAATATGTCCTACACTACTACACATGTCGGGAGACCGGACGGGAGCTTAGAGCTTGTTCCGGCTGGAGCGGTTCTACGTTGGTTTCGTAGTTTCCCCAACCACGTTCTCCCACCAGCGGGCGCTGGTCATAAGCTGGAGTCACGACGGTGGGAAGACTTTCGAAAGTAGTGTGACGTGGTGGGAACACAACAGCAATCACAGACACGAGCTTCAGATATTTACTTATATACTTATTACAAGAATTTACAAATAAATAGTTTGATCCGTTATACCGCTCTGATAGACACTATACCCCGATCGCAGGAGCGATCCTTAAATGATGCAAATCTGCCTGACTCGTGGCCTTCGCCACACTTCGGCGAGATTACGCGCACAGCGTAGCTCCGGGGACCGCAGTCACCGGTGAAAGAAATGTTTCACAGCAGCGTCTCAATACATGGGCTGCCCTACGAGCATAGCTCGCCTCCGCACCACCCTGGGCGCAAGTTTTGTGCGTTCGCACGAATTTTTCACTCAACTCAAAAAATCCACCCGCGCGTTTTGCGCTTTGCTTATATACTTATCAGGCCACGTGACACAAAACGTCATCTCGCTTTCGCGCGGCACTTCATGCCACGTGACTGTCGCGCTGCCACGCATGTTGGGCACTCTTCCCATCGATTCCTGTTCTCAAAAATACCTCAGGGTGCCTCCGCACCTAGCTACCACCTTTGTTCTTCCTTTCTCCACCCAGTATTCTCTGGCGCCCTAATTCTGCGACGCGGTGCCTGCAAGACGCCGTGTTCCTGCTTGTTAATACAATACGTTACAGTATCTTGTCTGCTAAATCGAATTCTGGCGGTCGCTGCTTTGATCGAAATTTTTCCGTGGTTTCTCCTAAAAACAGCAGGCGAATGCTAGAGCAGTACCCTAACAAACGGACCACGAACCATGCGCGATCTGTCCTTCCTCTTCCTTATCCTATCCTCTCCCTTACACACACACTTACACTAACATGCACTACACTGCCACACATGTCGGGAAATTCAAGAGCATAGAGCTTGTGCCAACTTGCGCGGTGCCCCGCAGGTAGGAGACAACTGGTTGGGAAACACTGCTAGTCGACTGGTCGGCACCGGATCTCGGCATCCAATGGGGAAGAACACCACCATTTACCGATGAAAAACATGAAGTACACTTACGGGACAAATGACTTCAGTAGTTGATGTGCCCGGAATCAATACCAATGAATTAACCAACCCTCTGCAGTCATTCTTTCTTACTCATCCGCCATGCCCGTCCCGCACCCCCAGTGCGGTCTGGACTATCCCACCGCCCTTCCTCCCCACTTCCCGCCTCCACCGCCAGGGGCGGGGCAGGGCGGAGTAGGGGCTGTCGGCGGGGGCTCCGCATTAAAGCCCCTCGCAGTGACCCCGTAATGCCATTAATATTAAAACCCAATAATTCAACTATGGCCCCGCGCCACGCCCACCCACCCGCCCCAGGCGAGTAATGCTATTACGCAGCCACCGGCGGCCACGCAGCGCCTCCCCTCACCGCCCACGCCCAGAGCGCGCCGCCGCCCTACGTGACCACCCACGCCTCCCGCGTCACACCCACATTGCTACTTGCGCAGCGACTGCCTACGGAACCACTGCACCTCAAATGCCTTCGTGCATTGGCGCCATCCTACGTGACCACTGCACTACACACGCTATTGGGCTCGGCTGCAACCCTACATGACCACTGCCCTCCACGCCTCACTGCCACGCGCGCAGCTACCGCCCTACGTAACCACTGCACCTCAAATGCCTTCGTGCATTGGCGCATGCAGCTACCGCCCTACGTAACCACGCACCTCAAATGCCTTCGTGCATTGGCGCCATCCTTCGTGACCACTGCACTACACACGCTATTGGGCTCGGCTGCAACCCTACATGACCACTGCACCTCCCACGCCTCACTGCCACGCGCGCAGCTACCGCCCTACGTAACCACTGCACCTCAAATGCCTTCGTGCATTGGCGCATCCTCCACGCCTCACTGCCACGCGCGCAGCTACCGCCCTACGTAACCACTGCACCTCAAATGCCTTCGTGCATTGGCGCCATCCTACGTGACCACTGCACTACACACGCTATTGGGCTGGGCTGCAACCCTACATGATCACTGCACCTCGCACGCCTCACTGCCACGCGCGCAGCTACCGCCCTACGTAACCACGGCACCTCAAATGCCTTCGTGCATTGGCGCCATCCTTCGCGACCACTGCACTACGCACGCTATTGGGTTTGGCTGCAACCCCCCCCCGCCACCGCACTCCCCCGCCTGCCCCCTATGTATCATGCGGCCTTCCACCGCGCCTCCGGCCTAGGTGCTCACAGCACCACCATCGCCTTCCTCGCGGTCATGCCTACTATGCCCAATTCCACTAGATCTATCAGGCCTGCAAATTCATGGCGCCTAAAAATAATTGATCACGCCTGATAATATGACACGGATACTATATTACTGTGCTTACTACCAACAAGTTCATAAAACTCTGATACGCCCATCACACTCACAACGCCTAGTTTATCCATCGCGTCCCTTACACCGTTCGCCTTTATAGCGTTCACGCCTACAACGCATAGGTCGTCGATAACTAACCTAAACCGATCACGCATTCAAATTCACGACGCCTACTATTTCGACTATGCCTTATGATATGAGGACTAGTGTACCTTTCTAGCCACTATCCACCAACTACATATATGCGGCTGGAACTCTGATGACCTTCCTATACCCCAACAACTTTGCACCGATTACGTCACGGCTACCGTACTAACTAAATCCGCCTACTATGTAAATCGTGGCTAAAAATCCGTGAACGCCCACTACGCCCCTACGCCTAGTTTACTATCGATCATATTCCTTAGACCGTCACTCCTTACATGCTACAATGCAAAAGAATTGCTATTTTATCGAGTTCCCTTCCAGGAGTTTTATTCTATGAATCCATTTCCTGACGGAAATTGAATCACTTTTGTATGTTTTGGTAACCTACTTTTGGAACATGTTCTTCAAACTTAATGCATCGATGGATTATAATACACAGAATTACTTATCAACAAGTTACTGTTCATTACAATATTTAAATTATCAAAAATTACTTTTTTTCAAATTTCCATTTTTCAAAATATGTGTTCATTTGAATTTTTTTTATAAAATAGATAATGTATTAAAACGGTACACATTTAAATATTTTGCCGTTAAAAATAATTTGAAGTGGAATGTGCTGTGTAATTTTACCACATTTGAATCCCTAAGACGCAAATTGTGCTGGTGTTTTTGTCATTGGAGAAGTTCATGGGAGATATGTCTGTTGGTATCATATGAATCAGGGACGCATTTCTACAGGGCTATTAGGTATTTTGAAAGCAGCAAACCGCTTGAATTTCCTTCGCAAGTAATTGACTTGCTTTGCATAAAAAGGCATTGATAACGACGTGAATACGAACTCTTACTGAATCACTACCATTCAAAAGAGGATGGGGTTTCAATATTTCAATAAGCTACCATATTCACTTTCTTGTTGTCTCATTTTTCCCTCAATGGAGAGATCAAAGTTATTGAGGTCCAGTCTCTCTCTCTCTCTCTCTCTCTCTCTCTCTCTCTCTTCCTCTATTTCTCTTTCTCCCTTTCTTTCTCTTTATTTCTCTCTCTTTTTCTCTATTTCTCTCTCTTTCTTTCTCTGTTTCTCTGTCTTTCTCTCTTTTGTTATCTTGCTTTTCCCCACTCTCTTTTTTCTCTATGTTACTCTCTTTTTCTCTCTCTCTCTCTCTTTCTTTCTCTATTCTGCACCCGATTTTATTTTGATTCGCTATTTCGTCACAAACTGCTGCGCCATCAACACAAGTTGGTTTACGGAGAACGCAGTGGGGCAATAATTCAAAAACTTTCACAACGTGATATTGCGATTAATGTTTTACGCATATTCAGGAATTTTGAGGGTTGCTAAATTGAAATGCGTTTGCGAAAATTTTAAAATTCAGAATGGCGAAGTGTAAATGGTGGTAATAAATTATTGAGATTTTATGAAATTTGAATTTGCTAATTTACATGTCGAGTTTTTCATTTTTTTTTCGCGCCTTTCGTGACCTATCGTATTTATCCTGCATGCGCAACATTTCCTTCCAACTCTACGTAATCCCCCACATCCCCAGCAACCTTCATTTTGGCCACATCCACTACGATCACTTTCTCCCTTCTTCGCCAAGTCTTTCCCCGCCCTGCCACCCGTTCTGAGTTGCTTTCCATTTCTCTTCCTGGCCTCGTCTTGCCTCGTTCTTGCCAATGCCCATACGTCCACTCCACCACCAAACCCCTCTCTTCAACTCCCTTTCCCACTCTTCCCCTCCCTTCCCCTCTCCAACTGTCCCTTCCTCCCCTACTCTTTCCATCCTCTCCACTCTCTTCCCCCTCCCTTCCCCTCTCTCCCACACGTTTCCCCACCCGTTCGTCTCCCTTCCCCCACTCTTCCCCTCCTTTCCCCTCCCTTCCCCTCTCTAACTGTTCCCCTTCCTCCCCTACTCTTTCCACCCTCTCCACTATCTTCCCCTCCCTTTCCCTCTCTCCCCCACGTTTCCCCACCCGTTCGTCTCCCTCCCCCACTCCCACTATTCCCCTCTTTTCCATTCCGTTCCCCACTCTTCCCTTCCTTTCCCCTTTCCCTTTCCCCGCTTGCTCCAATCCCATCGCATCCCTCCCTTTCCACTAATTCATCCCTTTCATACCTACATATTTCGAAATACACATATTATTTTTTTCGAAATACACGTGTTTTTCTCCCCCTGTATGTGAGGTGCGGCGTCGACTGCATGTTGGATTGCGGTTTTTTCCCTTTCTTTATTGTTCTGTCCAAACTGGGTGCCACTTCAGCTTGGAGAAACCAAAGGTCTAAGCACTCTAATATGTCTCCTCTGGCCTCCTGACATCTGTGATGATTAGTGCATGTAACTGTGTTAAGTAAAGATGAGTACATAAGGAAGAGGAAGGTTAAATTCCGCAGTCCGTGGCCTCTTTGCTAAGGTATCGTACGGCATTCGCCTGGTGTTGATCGAAGAAAATAGGGAAAACTACAGATCAGAGCAGCCGGCTGCTAGAATTCTCCTCCAGACAGCGACTGCATTCCGGAACCGGAAGTAACTGAAACATTACGCTCCCTCTCCCGGTCTGAGACTCTGTCCCGCCAACAGATATTGTCTGTGAGAAGTCTCAGACGCCATGCCTTAAGTGATATTTGATATGTAGAGGAATGTTCTCCCGCTTGACTTCTTGTTCGCCGAATTCCCGCTTCACGGTCTTGAATTGACTGATTGATTGATTGTTAGTGATTCCGGCCGCGTCAACTACTGAGGTCCTTAGTCCCGTATGAGTAGTGCATGTTTTTCTCTGGAGGTGGCGGTGATCTTCCCCTACTGGATGGCGAGATCCAACGCCGACCTACCGTCAACAATAGGGGTTTCTCCCGAACCAGGACTCTTCCACAAGCGGGGCACCGCCCCACCCGGGACACGTTCGGTCACGCCGACCGATCTCCCGGAATATGTGTAGTAAGTGTGTGTGTAAGGGAGAGGATAAGGCAAGGAAGAGGGGGGACAGATCGCGCGAGGTCCGTGGCCCATTTTGTAGGGTACTGCTCCGGCATTCGCCTGTTGTTCATCGAATACACCACGGAAAACTACAGATCAGAGCAGCCGGCCGCTAGAATTCTCCTCGAGACAGCGACTGAATTCGACCTAGCTGAAAAGCTAGTGTGGCAAATCCTGTCGCCGTCAGAACTCGAACCTAGGACCTCCCGGTCAGAGGCGCTGCAGTGACATCAGTTGATGCACTGAGCTACCGCTCAACGGGGAGTTCAATGGAAATGTTTACTGTAGAAATTGTAAACGTCTGTGGCTCACATGTGGTTCACGGACGTAGCAAAACCAGCGAGTGTTATTTCTTGTGAACTACATATGGATCACAGTGAACAATAGAATAAGGTGCGGCAAACGCGTCTTAAAACTTGCTTTATTGTGCAGTCTCGTAATGAGTTGAATTTAAGAGAGAATCTTCCAGTGTAAAAGTATTCGAAATGGTTCGTTTCCTTAGTAATGATCTGAAGATCTCGTGAAAAATAAGAAAATCTACAAAAGCTCTACTTTAATGTCTGTGGCACTCGAGAGTTTTTGATAAATGCTGTTTAGTGCATGCTAGTATAAGTATGTGTGTAAGGGGGAGGATAGGACACGGAAAAAGTAGGAAAACTCGCGCGCGGTCCGTGACCACTTTGTTAGGGTACTGTTCCGTCATTCGCCTGGTGTTGATGGGAGAAACCACTGAAAACTAGAAGAAGAACTAAATATTCTCCACACTAGTTTGTCAGCCGTTCGAATTCAGTCGCTGTCTGGAGGAGAATTCTAACGTCCGGCTGCTCTAATCGGTAGTTTTCCGTGGTTTCTCCGATCAACACTAGGCGAATGCTGGAGCAGTACCCTACCAAACGGGCCACGGACCGCGCGCGATCTGTCCTTCCTCTTCCTTGTCCTATTCTCTCCCTTACACTCACACACTTACACTAACATGCACTACACTACTACATATTCTGGGAGACCGGTCGGGAGCTTAGAGCTTGACCCGGCTGGAGCGGTGCCCCGCTGATGGGGGAGTCGTGGTTAGGGGGAAACCCCACTAGCCGACGGTAGGTCGGCACCGGATCTACCGGGGGAAGATCACCGCCATCTACCGGGGGAAAATCATGCACTACACTTACGGGACTAATGACCAAAGCTGTTGCCGCGCCCGGACTCACCAACCCACCAACCGTACATTCAGTTCGCCATCCCACGTCCCGCCCCCGACAGCTCACTCACGTCCATCGCGAGAGGACCAGAGCCTCTGCAAATGAGGTCATATACTTTCGTTTTTGTGATCCGAGTTGCGCGGCGTAAAAAAGTTTATAGTGCCTCCTCTGCCCACCGCGAGGCGACGAACGCGCGTTCTGGCGGGCGGCGGCGCAAACAGCGCGGAAACAAAGGAAGGACGTGGTGCGCCACTCTCCGAGTAGTGCTTTCATTTTATTTTATTTCCCTTCCTCTATTTCTTGCTTTCGTTTTCCGCGCGCAATTGTCCGCGCGGGAAATAACGTAGACGGCTGTATGCGATAAACAGACCGACGCCATTTTCTCTTGTCTTTTGGGACTCATTCTGAGAAGAAGCCACAATGTGCGTCTCTGACTTCACATTGTTGTTTTTGTTGTTGTGGTGGTGGTGTTTTCTGCGATCAGCGCTTTTGCTGATTATATAGCAAAGGAGCGAGCCGCCCGTCTGCACAGGGCTATCTAGTAGCCGCTGTGAGCGTTTCTAGATCGATCAATGTTTCTAGTATGAATTATCTATTGTCGCCTTTTGTTATAATGTAGAAAATTAGTACCTAGTATGTAATAAATTAAAAATTTACAGCACATAAATAGAATGCACGGTGAGTAAAAATATAATTTACAAAAGAAAACGTTAAAATTATTGAAAAAATGAAGTAGCACCCATGCCATTTGGAATTAATATCATATTGTGTCGCAAATCAGTGACAATGGGCTACCAGTATAATTCCGTCTGAAGGATGATGTTTGAGTGATTCTTGTGCTTGTAAAATCCTATCATCCACTAGACTATGTTTAACTGGTCAACTTAATTTTAATGGCCTGATACGCAATATTAAAGTACACAACTGGTGGTACTCAAATAATGATGATCGCAGAATCAGCACTCAATGATTTTTACGGGGAAGGAGGTGATCAAAATCTGCGAGAAGACTCAAAAGTATCAATTGTAATAGCCTCTTACAAATTTTGTTAAGATTCCTTAGCGGTACGGATCGGAGGAGTGCGGCGAGTTATTTGACAAGTTTAGGTTAAGTGAATAATCTTGCTTTACTTGCAAACTGTGTTTGAAGTGAGTGTCTCAATCAAAAACTGAACTGTAAAGTTTACACGCAGCGGGGGCAGTTTATCTGCCTTCCACTAATTTTCTGAGAAAATGGATACACCTAGTGAAATGAAAACCTACAAGATGCCATCAGAGAATCTGCAGAAATCGTACGCCAATGTGTTACAGAACCACATGTATCCAAAAAGAAAGTGCAGTAATTATTGATTCTGTTGAAGGGTTAAATGTACAAGAATATACTGTAGCGATCGGACAAATAGTTGGACCAGAAAATATACGGTATGTATCCCGTATTTCTCAAGGTAGGATATGCTTTTACCTCGCAAATCCTAGCATTGCAAATAAAGTAACTGCAGAAGGCTGCAACAAAATAAAAGTTAAAAATCATTATTTGGAAATAAGGCCCCTGATCACAAAGACTAAAAGAGTCATTTTTTCTAATGTTTGTCCAGTTATACCTAACTATGTTCTTATTGAAAAACTGAAAGAATTCAATATTAACACCAGTGCAACTATTACCTATATAAAAGCTGGTATAAACAATCCTGGTTATCAACATATCTTAAGCTTTAGAAGGCAAATATATCTGGAACCAAATGAAATAGACAAACTTCCTGAATATATGTCAATTATATACGATTCTACCAAGTATTATGTGTATATCTCTACAGATAAAATAAGCTGCTTTCTATGTCAAAAGAAGGACACACGGCCAAATATTGTACAAGATCTAACAATGATGAAACAGGGACAGAGAACGTAGGTGTTGAACCAAATGAAAATGAGAGTCTGTGTAGGAGTAATGTATTAAGCAGTGATGTACAGGTTATGGAACAGGAGAACAATGTGACTGATGCTAGTAAAAGCAAGAGTAGTAACCAAGAGGATAATACGGAAGTGGAAAAGGATGCTCCTACTAGTGTTGAAGAAATCATTGAACAAAGTGGTGCTAATATTAACTCGCCTAGTGTTTCCCATACAAAAGTGAAAAGTGTGGATAACAAGCTACAACCAAGGAAGGATACAGCTAAAACACAGGATACAGACAAAGAAAAGAGATTGCATTCAACAAATAATTCCAGCATCTCAGACAGCAATGAAATTGCAGAACGATCTCAGAGTGTTAAAAAGAAAGTGAAAATATCATCAGTACCTGAAGATCTTGTGCAACACTTCAGTGAAATACAAAATCAAATTTCGGATACATTAATTTCAATTTTTCCCATCCCAATGGAAAGTGCTATTGACTTTATTGTTAAATCATATGAACATCCATACAATGACATTCCTATGCTAGCTAAAAAATATACAGAGAATATTCCAGGACTGGTTGTCATGTTACAAGAGATACACAGATATATAAATAAGAAAAATGTAAAAAGGAGAATAACTACTATTATGAAAAAATTAGTAAACAATGAACAAGAATCAGAAGTGTCAACTGAGGAGTTGGAAAACAAAATCTAGTTATGATCAGAAGTCCAAGTCAACATAAATTCACAAGCTGTGATTTAAGATTATTGTTTTGGAATACTAGAAGCATCCTTAGAAGATCAGAGGAATTGCAGAAGACCTTAGAAAATATGGACATTGTGATTTGTGTTGAAACATGGCTTACAGAAAATAGAAGTGAAAGTAATATTGATTTTCCAGGATTTGTAATAGTCAGAAAAGATAGGGTTCAGCAAAGAGGTGGAGGAATCATTTTTATTGTAAGGAAAATATAGCTTTTGTAGAGATTAAAGACCTAAAATATCCACACAGTATGTGTGAACTAGGTGGAATTAAAATTACTAATGTGAAAGAAAACTTGAATATTATTGCTGGTTACAAGCCTCCAAAATTTAATATAAGTCAGGAAGATTGGGACTCAATAATGGGAAATGCTTATCCAAACAGTAAAACTATAATCATGGGTGACTTTAATGCTCACAATCAGCTATGGAACTGTCGCCTTAATAAAACAGATGGAAACCTGTTGAATAACAGTGTAACACACATAATCTGTTTCTGCATAATTCCAGTTCCTATACTCATGTGGACCTTACTACAGGTGCTAAATCAAACATTGATTTAGTTTTTTCTACTACTGATATTTCACACCTAATTCAAGTGAAAGTAGAAAATGAAACTTGGGGATCAGACCATTTCCCAGTATATATAAATGTAAATGTGGAAAAAGATTACTATCACAAGAAAACATTTAAAATAAACACAAAGAAAACAGACTGGGAGAAAGTGAGGAATCATCTTCAAGATAACTATTATCAATTTGGAATGACAGAATATGTTAACTCCCCTGGTACTGGTAAATATAATATATTTGTAGACATTGTAACAAAAGCAGTTCAGGACAATACCCTGTGGTAAAAAAAGAAAAGTTAAAAATAATCACAATCCTGTGCCTTGGTGGATGCAGAGTGTGATAAAATGAAAAGATTAAGAAAGGCAGCATATCGAAAATGGAAATCACCAAAGAATTAAAAGATCTTATTGAATATAAAAGGAATGTAGCTTGTGCTAAAAAACTATTTAAAAGGAAAAAAATTGAAAGTTTCAGAAATTTTGCAAAATCAATAAATATTAATTCTAATCTAACATATACATGGAATAAGGCAAAAATATTCAAAAATAAATGGGTAAAAATTAAGACTAATAATGTACATGAAAATTTACAGCAAGAAAAAAGTGGTTAGTGCTTTATCAAAATATGCCCACCTTGGGTTCCTACTAATCCCAGTATGCTGCCTGTATGTCAAAATACTCCTTTCTAGATAATCCCTTCAACTTTGTTGAATTCAGCAGAGCTATGAAAACAAGGAATAAGAACTCTGCTCCTGGCATTGATGGTATTAATTATGAATTATTAACTAACCTACCTGGTAATTATCATATTATGCTATTGGATATATTTAATAGAATGTATGTAGAAAAAAAATACCCAAACAGTTGGAAGGAAATATATGTTCATTTCATTGAGAAGCCAAATAGTAACAATCTAAGACCTTGGCTCTTACATCATGCATTTGTAAATTATTTGACAAAATGGTAACTGAAAGGTTAAAGTGGTGGTTAGAAAAAAATAATATAATAGCAAAGAATCAAACTGGGTTCAGACAAGGTTTGTCTTGTGCTGATAATATTACTGCCCTGAACTTATGTGTTGAAGATGCTTTTATGCATAAAGAAGATGTTCTTGCTGCTTTTTTAGATGTAAGTGAAGCCTTTGACAATGTTAATAGTGACTTACTTATGGAAAAGATAGCTGAAATAGGATGTCCTGAACGCATGATAATGTTTTATAAATTTTTGACCAGTAAGAGGTATTTATACACTAACGTGTTGAGGGTGAATTCTGTAATGTTTATAAAGGTGTGGCTCAAGGAGGAGTGTCGAGTCCAACTTTATTCACATTGTACATATCTAAAATAATGAATGATCTTCCAGAGTGTATTAAAGTATCTCAATTTGCTTTATGATATAGCTTTATATATGAAAACTAAAAGACCAAGTAGTGATAAACAAATAATGGAGAATGCAATTGAAACTATAAAAAAAGAACTACTAAGGTTAGGGCTGGAGCTCTCACATCACAAAACTGTTTTTATTCATTTCAATCAAAGAAACATACTCCCAGGAAATTGATATCAATGTAGGAGGCTCCAGAATAAAATCTTCTGAATCTGTTCTGGTTTCTAGGTCTAATATTTGATTTCAGAAAACTTTTATGCCACATATAAGGTATATACAAGAAAAATGTTGTAAAGCAATGAATATCATTAAATTTCTCAGAGGTACATGGTGGGAGCTGAGCCTGTTACATTATTACATTTTTATAAGAGCTATGTGAGATCTATAATAGACTATGGCTGTTTGTTTATTACCCCAAACAAAAACAACTAAAGGACAAATTAGAAAGATTACAGTACACAGCGATTAGATTAGCCCTAGGATACAGGAATAGCACTCCCACTAATGTACTTCTGGCTGAATCCAAATTAATGAGAATTGAGGATCGTGTAAAATTTTTATGTAATAAATTTTAATTAAGAGCATTACTCACAAAAGTCTGTAACATATGAAGGAATTCAAAACTATTTTAAAATATTACAATTGATCACAGGAAGAAAGTCCATGTATTACAGAATTGTATGAAAAACATTATATGTTTAGAAAAATAGTTGTAGCTGATCAAAATTATATAAACAAGGATGCCAAAGCAGTTGGACCTTAAGTTTAATTATGACACTTTAATGTACCAGGTATTCTTGGATAAAGAATATGGAAAATTGTTAGTGGATGCAAAGAATCCTAATGAATTCTTCCAAAAGTCAGTACTAAATTCACAAGCTATATCCATTTACACTGATGGAAGTAAAGTCAAGGATGCCAAAGCAGTTGGAACTGCTTGTATCTGTCCTGATATCAATGTTCACGTAATTAGAAGTCTGCATCCATATGCATCAATTTTCACCGCTGAATGTATAGCTATCAGAGATGCAATGGACATAGCTTTGAAGCACAAAGACAGAGATGTTGATATTTACACTGATTCCCTTAGTGTGTTATTAACATTAGAAAAAAAGACAGTAAATATAAGAACTAATTACTATTTACTAGATATTAAAATAAGATAAAGGAATTTCATACTGACAATAACTTTAAAGTTAATATTATTTGGATACCTGCACACAAAGGGATTAGTGGAAATGAAATGGCTGACTCGCTGGCAAAAACTGCACAACTAAGAAACCTTCAAATTTAAAAATACCGATGTAGAGCTGGCCATTACAGTCTAAGTATTAAGCAAGCCGCAAACATCAAAGGCAAGGAATACTTTGCATCATTTTATAAAGAAGCTGAGAGACCTTGGTTTCATGGCAAATCCATTGAGAGAGATTTTGCTTCAATGGTGAACCGATGTAGAGCTGGCCATTACAGTCTAAACTCTTCATTATTTAGAGTCAAATTGATATCTGATCCAGCATGTCATTGTGGATACAATAATCAGGATCTAAATCATGTAATATGGCAATGTTCAATATATAAAGAGGAAAGGGAATACCTAATCAAAAGATTGAATAAGATAAAAATATTTTTACCCTTAGATGTCAAAATATTCCTTGCACAACCCAATAGCACCGGTATGAAATACATTTATGCATTTCTGTCATTATGTAAAATAAAAGTATAAGATATATGGAATTGTTGAAACAGAGAAATTTACTGAATGTAAAAGTTGAAATGTAGTGTAAAATGTAAATCAATGTAATGTATAAAAATTGAAGTAATATGTATTGTAAAATTTAAGAAAAGCAAATAACTTCCTTAAGGAGGTTAAAAAGCTTTAAATAAAAAAAAAAAAAAATCTGCGAGAAAGTTAAGGCATTTTGAACGATACTATAAACAAACTGATGCAATTTATCAACCATTCAGAGTGGATCCTACGAATTTCGTATTGTTCTGTGTTACTGCAAGGAAACATTTCTGGATTTTATTCATTTAATAATGGTACACTTTCTTTTGTTATTAATGTTTGCATTCCATCCAAAGGCAGTGGTGGGTTCTAAGGTGAAAAATAGAATGTAATCAAAGAAATTGTAGTGAGAAGTTGTATGTAATCGGAATAACAGGGAAGAATCACTTCCGACTGTTGCCCCAAATTTGCTTATGACAGATTTTTTACAAATACCTGAAAAATGCATGAAGTTGACCTGAACAATAGTGCAAGAGAAGTATCCTAACCATCAGAGGCAAATTAAACGTGTGTATCTTTTTATACATAAAATTTCCAACAACATATACATTGGAAAAAGTAAAAACCTTCGACTCTATACATGCATTAGAAGTGTGTTACATTTATTCTTTGGCCCTTGAATATTGATAAGGGACGTGAATTTATACTTCCAGATGACCATTGCCCTTTTGTATGTACTAGTATCACGTATATTGCATAAATATATTATAATGCACGACAATGTACAACAATGTGCAACATTGTGTAACATTGTGTAATAGTCGTGATGTGACATTTTCGTCGGTATTCATCCATTGTTGTCTCGTCCGTGCGTGCAGTGTCATTGTTGAAACATTCAGGAAGCACATATTTGCAACTTTTATTGCTAAACAATTGTTATGTTACTAAATTATACTACTAGAGCGTTTCAAAGCATCAAAAGCTGGTATATGAAAATGTGCCATTTAACCCGTTTGAAAGACCGTAACGCAAAAAAGAAAAGTTTTTTACTAAAAGTACAAATAATAGAAAATCGACGAAAACCAAAAATCGGAATTTGCATCCACATAGCTTAACACCTTCCCTTAAATCCAATATGGAGTAATATGCAAGTGTATTATGTTTAAATGTTTAAAAATGTACTGAGATATGTAGTATATAGTTTGAGTGAAAAAACTCAAAATCTCAGATCTAGGTCAACGTTGGATAGTTTCTTGTTCTACGGAGCCCTTCAACTGTTATTGATTGATTGATTGATTTTTTCATGATTCCGGGCGCGTCAACTGCTCTGGTCATTAGTCCCGTTAGTGTAGTGCATGGTTTTTTCTCGGGAGGTGGCGGTGATCTTCTCCCGCTGGATGGCGAGATCCGACGACGACCTACCGTCGGCTAGTGGGGTTTCCCTAACCAGAACCTCCCACCAGCGGGGCACCGCCCAGCTGGGACAAGCTCTAAGCTCCCAACCTGTCTCCCGGAATATGTGCCAGTGTAGTACATGTTAGTGTACGTGTGTGCATAAGGGAGAGGATAGGACAAGGAAGAGGAAGGACACATCGCGCGCGGTCCGTAGCCCGTTTGGTAGGGTACTGCTCCGGCATTCGCCTGGTGTTGATCGGAGGAACCACGGAAAACTACCGATCAGAGCAGCCGGCCGCTAGAATTCCCCTCCAGACACCGACTGAATTCGACCTACCTGAAGAGCTAGTGTCGAAAATCCTGCCGCCGTGGGGAGTGGGAACCTAGGATCTCCCGGTCAGAGGCGCTGCAGTGACATCATTTGATGCACTGAGCTACCGCTCCCGGTTTCTACTGTTATTTATTTCGTGTTGAGAGAGTCCTTTATTTCTCAAACAAGAAGCGACGCAGACGGGAAGTCGACGCAAACGTGACTGTGCCGCTCGGAAGATTGAGACCTTACAACTGTCACGCGAGAAATTGAGTTGTTTGTGCAGAGAGCACGTACTCGCGTCCCATAAAACCTCACGAGAGGAATTCCCTCTCTGCCTCGCCCTCCAGCGGCTTCCCAGCGCCGCGACGCCCGTGGCGAAAGTCTGCGGTCGCCGCAATGACCCTTTCCCCTTGCAACGTACTTTCCTGCTCTGCGAAGAGAATCCCCTTTTTTTGTTCCAGCTCTTCTTTCTTCGATTCGTAATTTTATTTATTTATTTATTTATTTATTTATTTATTTATTTATTTATTTATTTATTTATTTATTTATTTATTTATTTATTTATTTATTTATTTATTTATTTATTTATTTATTTATTTATTTATTTATTTATTTATTTATTATTTATTTTATTTATTTATTTATTTATTTATTTATTTATTTATTTATTTATTTATTTATTTATTGTAAAATTTCAATGTAACATATGGAAAAGAAATATAAACTCTATATAAATTCATGAGTTTCAGATTCCCTGCCCATCACTTACTCCTTACTAGTACTATCAACAGAAGGTGGTAAGCAAAATTTAAAAACTGGAAATATTCACTTCCGAATACAAGAAAATTGTATCAGCATACGAACTACAGATTTGATTTAATAATATGACTGACAAAATAGCACCCCTCATAACGCGTCACTACTCCTACCACAACTAGTAAATTGAGACCTCAACAGACAGTTCGCATAGTGAAGCTATATTAAAGAGTAGATGTAAAAGACGGGGTAATTTTTCTTGAATGAATCAAGCAAAACTGGACAATCAAATATATTGAAGAGCAGATCTTGATCTTCAAATTCGAACCGTTCTTGGAGTGAGCTTTGGAGATATTTCGAAAATGTCATTGGATACGCTTTGGTACTTCAATGTCGTATAAACGGATGGAATGTATTCCTGAATGTCACAGAAAAATCATATAGTTTAGTTACGCGTTATCTGGTTGATTTTCGTAGCTGCTAAAAATGGCGGTGGGGGAAATGTGCTGCAAAATACACTGTTCATAAGTGCCCTGTACGTTTTATAGTTTACTGCTCCACACTATATTGTAAAAAAATACTGAAAAACTTGAATTATTTAAATATTATATCCATAAAACCTGAATTAATTTTTGCCGTTATTGTGCTCCGTGATGAATCGCCTGTCAAATATTCTAATAACTTTAATGATAGACATTTAAGATGAAGCTTTAGTCGACGTACCGTGTGATTTTTTCGCAGACAACACCAACTTTTCACGGTTTTGGAAGCAACGCTTCTCAAACTACAGCCGAGTAACTGACCACTATTGACGTACGTCACTCTGACGTCTGTCCAATAACGGCACAGGATTTTTTCTTTTTCGTTGTCCGCCTGATAAGTTACCACGCGTCTGTTTTTTAATTTATTTTACGTCAGAAAAACAGTTAAAAACTGCGAAAAACAGTTAAAAACAGTTAAAAACTGAAATACTCAAGACGCGCCTGCACAGTATCAAAAGCGTGTCTAGCGGTTAACACGTTCCTTGTCCCTATGAGAACCCCACACGTTCAAACCTCTCCAACTGCAAGAACATTTACTGTAATATTCTCAAAAATAAAATTTTTTTTCCGCACTTCTTGGTGTATTTCTAAATTCTATGACCGCCCTAGCAAGTCCACGCCGAAATCTGTGCAGTTACGGTGAGTTTGATTGATTTTTTCCTGTTTCCGGCGCGTCAACTGCTTTGGTCATTAGTCCCATTAATGTAGTGCATGTTTTTCTGGGGCGATTGCGGTGATCTTCCCACTAGATGGCGCCGACCTACCGTCGGCTAGTGGGTTCCCTCTAACCAGGACTTTCGCACCAGCGGGCACCTCCCAGCCGGAACAAGCTCTAAGTTCCCGACCGATCTCCCGGAATATGTGGTAGTGTAAGTTTTGTGTAAGGGAGAGGATAAGGCAAGGAAGAGAGGGGACAGATCGCGCGAGGTCCGTGGCCCATTTTGTAGGGTACTGCTCCGACATTCGCCTGGTGTTGATCGGAGAAACCACGGAAAACTACCGATCAGAGCAGACGGCCGCTAGAATTCTCCTCCAGACAGCGACTGAATTCGCTGCCTAGCTGAAAAGCTAGTGTCGAAAATCCTACCGCCGTCAACACTCGAACCTAGGACCTCCCGGTCAGAGGCGCTGCAGTGACATAAGTTGATGCACTAAGCTACCGCTCAACGGGGAGTTCAATGGAAATGTTTACTGTAGAAATTGTAAATGTCTGTGACCCACATGTGGTTCACGGACGTAGCAAAACCATCGCGTGTTATGTCTTGTGAACCACATATGGATCACAGTGAACAATAGAATAAGGTGCGGCAAACGCGTCTTATAACTTGCTTTAATGTGCAGTCTCGTAATGAGTTGAAATTTACGAGAGAACCTTCCAATGTAAAAGTATTCGAAATGGTTCATTAGCTTAGTTATGATCTGAAGATCTCGCGAAAAATAAGAAAATCTAGGATTACTTAAGTAGGTCAATTAAGTTTTTTTTTAAATTTAGTGAAATCTACAGAAACGTTTTGTGAAACGCTTGTGAATGGTGAAATATTTGTGAATGGTTATTGGTTCTTGCGTAAAATATTTGATGGAAGTAGGATAGTTCGTTTATATTTTTTTAAAGTCCAAATTTACTGTGTACTAGGATATTTTACAAACTGTACGTTTTACGAATCATCTTATTTAAAAAGTCTACGATAAAAATCACCGTGTGCAACCAGCACACTGGTTAAAAGAACTTATATTTACGCAAATCATGTGTTTAGAAACACTTTCTCTACTGCCATTTCATAACACTGTTTCTTTTTATTATTCAGCACATCAATAGTTCGTCCATCAATGCTATTTGGTTCTCTGGTCGAAGTAGCGTTTGTCAACAAAATACAAGAAAAAATTAAACAAAACAGAACAAAATACATAAAGAGGAAACAAAACAAATATCATAATCACCTGTATAGAAGAAAGTGGAAAAAATACAAGTTTGAGATTAATTACGTTCATAACTCATAACACCCTAACGAGGAATTTGCAAATCCATGTTCATATGAATTTTTTGTTATGTTTTGGCACCTGGAGCCCGTCCTTACATTTACAGACATGTACATGGTGTCCGGTCAGGAAACGTCGAAACTTCAAAAAGAAGCTGAGACACTTTTAAGCATATTTTTAACATACTCCTTGAATATTCCGAATGGTTGAGCCGCAATAAGCACTGTAAAGTTTGTTTGAAAAAATACTTTCTATGTAAAAATTTGCTTTGCAGAAGCATAAAAACAATCCAGAAACATGTAAATTGTTTATTATTTTTAAAAGAAATGAATATATTTGTTCAGAAAGAAAAAATAATTCAGAAAAAAAGCAGTCGAAATGTGTAAATTGGATGTTTTTTTATTTGTGTGTTTGAAAGACGAATCACTGTCACGGAGAAGTCAAAAGGTTCTAATAATAGAAATACTAAAAGCTTAAACAGTAACACCAAACTTAAACAAAGATATCGGAAAATACTTCATTGATATCCATCGACATCTCCACCCACCATTGCTATGCGACCGTTCATACGCTGGTCTTCAAAGTATCCCATCGGCTGGATGTAAGGCAACAAGTGATGTACTGCAGTCCTCTGACCGGGAGGTCCTAGGTTTCGAGTCCCGACTGTGGCAAGATTTTCGCCACTGACTACCCAGGTAGAGTTCAGCCTTCACCTAGAGGAGAACTCTAGCGGTCAGCTGCTCTGATGGATGGTTTTCCATGAGTTCTCCCATCAACACCAGGAGAATGCGAACCCAACAAATGGGCCACGAACAGCGCTCGATATTTTCTTCATCTCTCTTTTCCTGTCCTCATACCTTACTTACCTGCACTTGCACTTACACACACGACTACACTTGGCGGGAGACCGATCGGGAGCATAGAGCTTGTCCCGGCTGGGGCGGTGCCCGCTGATTGGTGCTACCTGGTCGTGGGGAACCCCGCTAGACGTCATCGCAAGCCGGAGATCGCCATCCCGCTAGGGAAAATTACCCCAACGTCCCACGATAAAAACATTCACTGCACTTACGGACCTAATGGCATTAACAGTTGATGTGTGTGGAAACACTGATGAATGAATCAATCAAAATATAATTTATTGTTTAAAATATATACTACTACAACAACTTTTCTTGAACGATTAACCTTGCTTCCCCCTCCCTTGAGAATAAACAGTTGAAGGCAGAAGCTCGCAGCGAGCACTGATGACAATGTTCCAAGCATTAAATCTTCGTTGGCGCGAAACATAAGCTAGCCACTGCTAGTTGCTTTCATAGTCGCGAACTTCTGTTAAGCTTTATTACCATTATCTGAAGAAATGGCTGAGGTAGATATAGGTCCTTCAAGGGAGGCTCGTAAACCTTCTATCTAGTGTCCCTGCTGTTGCGTACCCAAAGCGATCACCTGGTCGCACACGTAGCAGGTTTGACTTTGGTTTTCCAGAGGTTGGCGTTACTGTAAATAGCCTAGTGGCCGAGTTTGTAACTAATACTCCCATTCCGCCCGCATTTCTTCAATCCATCGTTCAAGAAAAGTTGCGCGAGTAGTACTTGAGCTGACAAAATTGAGGTACTTTCGATACTCAAAGTAGCCGTCTAATATGATGACTGTATGGTTACCCCACCCTAGTCACTTTGGACTGATTGTCTAAGAGATTTTGACTGATTGTCTTTGGAGAGATTGTCTAACAAAATTGAGGTACTTTTGATACTCAAAGTAGCCGTCTAATATGATGACTGTATGGTTACCCCACCCCTAGTCACTTTGGACTGATTGTCTAAGAGATTTTGACTGATTGTCTTAGGAGAGATTGTCTAACAAAATTGAGGTACTTTTGTAAAGTAGCGTTAATATGATGACTATGTTGAAAATTTTAAAGCCCACCCCTAGTCACTTGGTGGACTGATTCACCACTCACTATTTCGATTAGTGGTAGCATCCGCAGGGGCTCCGTTCCCAGTAGTTCGCAGCAGCGTCACAGGCAAATGCGCGGGGAATCGTGTTTCCGCCGCCGGCCGCCGGCGGCGCGGCCGTCGCTGCTTTCAGAGCGATGGGCCCAAAGGGTCGGCGAGCGACCGCAGGGCGCGGGGGGGGGGGGGGGGGGGAAACGCTGCATCGCGCGCGGCGAACGCTTTGGCGCTGTTTGATCTCGCGACTCCCCCCCCCCCCTCGCCACGACCCTGCGACGCAACGGCGGCCGCAGACGGTCCCGCCTGGCCCCCCTCCTCGCCCCGCAACGCCTACCCCGCCGGCTGACCCGGCAGCATGTGCACAGTCTACCTGTCCTCTATTGCGTTCAGCCTGCCCTGTCACATGTACCATGTGCATGTACCCTGTACCCTGCCTATCTTCCTTGCCATCCACCCTGCCCATCTATCCCTGCCCATCTACCCCTGCCCATCTACCCCTGCCCATCTTCCCCTGCCCATCTACCCCTGCCCATCTCCCCCTGCCCATCTATCCGCGCCCCCCATCTACCCCTGCCCATCTACCCCTGCCCATCTACCCCTGCCCATCTACCCCTGCCCATCTACACATGCCCATCTATACATGCATCTAAGCCTACCATCATTATTCCCATCTCATGCTTCTCCATTCCATCTACCATTCCCTCTCCCTTGTTCTTCCTCCCATGCCCATCTACCAATGTCCATCTTCTCATGCAAATCTAGCTCTGCTCGTCTACCTCCGCGATCCACTGCCTCGTCCCGTCGGCCGTGTCCCTCCCCCCTCATATTCCTCTTGCGCCCCCCCCCCCCCCCGCTCCCCGCCCCTCCCACGCATTCTCCCCGCACCAATCCGCCCACCTACTCCGGCCAACCTACTCCCGGCCCCTTCTCAGGACCTTTCTCCGTACCACGTACCTCCTGCCCACCTCACCTCGCCTCCACCTCTCAGCCTCTATTCCCTTTACCGCTTTTTCCACTGTCCCACCCCTCTCCCTCACATTACCCTCTCCTTTCCATTTCGTTTCTCGTTCTCTTCTCTCCCACTCTTCCCTTTTATTTTTCTTGTTCGCTCTTACGTGTTATGAAGATGTATTGCCTTTATGAAGTGCTGTACTGCTACTCTCTCTCTCTCTCTTTTTCTGTCTCTGTCTCTTTCTCTCTATAGTCTGTTTTTGTCTCTTCTCACTTTCTCTCTCTGTCTCTTTCTACCCTCTAAACACGAGTAGATATTAACTTGAAATTTATCTAGACCATTTTATTTAGGCTAAGCACTTGGCCTAATCACAGTATAAAACATATATTGTAATTGTAATAAAAATCGTTACTAGAAGCTCATTCACTTACGTAAGCTTAATCAACTTGGAAGGATGTAAGAAATTATGAAACACTTCTGAATATAAAAAAACGGATAATCTTTTAACTATACTCACCAAACGCATTCGTGGAATGTATTAAGAATAACACCACGCCCCATTTCCGCGGAAAAGCGTAGATGGAGAACATCGTGTTAAGAGAGTTCCCAATTCAATCCAAGGCAAATGTTTGGGAATTTGTTCAATGTAGAGCGCACTAGGATAGTCTCACTGTAGTGGCACCTTGGTGCTTGCAACAAAAATTGTGTTGGTAGACGCTTGTAATGGTAAAAACCGCACTCTCCACAATCAAAATTGGAAGTGTTGTCCCCTTCACTTGTTTCCCAACGATTTGTTTGCTACCAACATAAATACAATTGTTTAATAGGAGGCCCTGACTCGACCCAGTGCAGAGAGTCTTTCCTGCTTACTGTATAATACATTAGTGAGTTTCTGTGCTCTGTCGGTAACGAATTTGTTGTTGACTGCTCCGAACAATGATATTCATGATTTTCATGATCTTTTTCGCCAAAAGCTCAAAGAGAGAGAGAGAGAGACATGGTGAGAGATGAAGAGAGAGACATGGTGAGAGATGGAGAGACAAAAGGAAAGACAGTGATGGAGAGAGAGATACAGAGAGAGATCGGAAGAGAGAGATGGGGAAAGAGAGATGGAGATAAAGACATGGTGAGAGATGGAAAGAGATAGAGAGACAGAGATGGAGACAGAGATGGAGAGAGAGATGGAGAGAGAGATGGAGAGAGACATGGAGAGAGGATGGAGAGAGAGAGATGGAGAGGAAAAGATGGAGAGAGAGATGGAGAGATGGAGAGAGAGATGGAGAGAGAGATGGAGAGACAGAGATGGAGAGGGAGGTGGAGAGAGAGATAGAGAGAGAGAGAGGTGCATAAGTGAAAGTGTGTAACGGGAGAGGATGGTGTAAGGTTGAGAAACGGAGATTCTGCGTACACCGTTGCCTGTTTTAGGATACTCCACAGGTATTCGCCTGGTAGTGAGCGGAGAAACAACTAACAGCTATCGACCACTAACATTCTCCGGCCACTAAAACTCTGCTTCAGCCGATGGTTCAATTCGTCCCAGCTATGTAGTAGCTACTATCGAAAATACTGCCACCATCGAGCTCGAACATTCAGAACCTCCCGATGAACGACGCTGCAAATCAACAGCGGAATGAAGCCACGGCAAACCCACCGGAAGATATGTGTAACAATATGCCAGATTTTTACTTATTTATGTTTCCACCCCACCGAGCGGCGCGTCAACAGAACATTCGTTGATGGATGGCGGTTCCGGCGCCCGTGATACCTGGTTTTATGTCGACGGGCGTGACGTACTCGCGGCCCATGGGGCGTGCGTACGCTTTGCCCTTTGCCCTTTGCCCCGCGCGCGCCCTAACGCAAAGTGATTGCCCCGGATGCCGGCGCCGCGCGCCAACGCGTCGATAGCAATCTGCGGTCGGGGGCAGGCGGTGGCGGATGCTGTGCGAGGGCGGGGCTGGAGGGGGGCAGGTTGCATCGGGGCGATGGGAGAGGAGGGCGGAAGGGGTTGCTTGGCGAGTTGTTGGCGGGGGAGATGAGTTGTGGGAGAGGGAGATGTGGGAGAGGGAGTTGTGGGAGAGGGAGTTGTGGGAGAGGGAGTTGTGGGAGAGGAAGTTGTGGGAGAGGGAGTTGTTGGCAAGGGAGTTGTGGGAGAGGGAGATGTGGGAGAGGGAGTTGTGGGAGAGGGAGTTGTGGGAGGGGCAGTGTGGGAGGGCAGTGTGGGAGGGCAGTTGTGGGAGGGGCAGTTGTGGGAGGGCAGTGTGGGAGGGGCAGTTGTGGGAGGGGCAGTTGTGGGAGGGCAGTTGTGGGAGGGCAGTTGTGGAGGGAAGTTGTGGGAGGGCAGTTGTGGGAGGGCAGTTGTGGGAGAGACAGTTGCGGAGGGGCTGTGGGAGGGGGTCGTTGGAGAAGGGTCGTTAGCGGGGGAGTTGTTGCTTGAGGGAAGTGTTGGCGGAGGAAAGTTTTTGGTGGAGGAGAGTTGTCGGAGAAGAAGAGTTGTCGGAACGGGAGAGTTGTCGGAAGAGGAGAGTTGTCGAAAGAGGAGAGTTGTCGAAAGAGCAGAGTTGTCGGAAGAGGAGAGTTGTCGGAAGAGGAGAGTTGTCGGAAGAGGAGAGTTGTCGGAAGAGGAGAGTTGACGGAAGAGGAGAGTTGTCGGAAGAGGAGAGTTGACGGAAGAGGAGAGTTGTCGGAAGAGGAGAGTTGTCGGAAGAGGAGAGTAGTCGGAAGAGGAGAGTTGTCGGAGGAGGAGAGTTGTCGGTGGAGGAGAGTTGTCGGAAGAGGAGAGTTGTCGGAGGAGGAGAGTTGTCGGAGGAGAAGAGTTGTCGGAAGAGGGAGTTGTCGGAAGAGGAGAGTAGTCGGAAGAGGAGAGTTGTCGGAAGAGGAGAGTAGTCGGAAGAGGAGAGTTGTCGGAGGAGGAGAGTTGTCGGTGGAGGAGAGTTGTCGGAACGGGAGAGTTGTCGGAAGAGGAGAGTTGTCGGAAGAGGAGAGTTGTCGGAAGAGGAGAGTTGTCGGAAGAGGAGAGTTGTCGGAAGAGGAGAGTAGTCGGAAGAGGAGAGTTGTCGGAAGAGGAGAGTAGTCGGAAGAGGAGAGTTGTCGGAAGAGGAGAGTTGTCGGAAGAGGAGAGTTGTCGGAAGAGGAGAGTTGTCGGAAGAGGAGAGTTGTCGGAAGAGGAGAGTTGTCGGAAGAGTGCTGATGAGGGAGGGGTTGTTGGCGGCACCGGTCAATGCGTCGGGGGGGCGAGAGTAGGGGGGGGATTTGGGGGTTCGAAGAGCTGGGGTCGACGGGGTGACGGTTGCTGATGAGGAGGGGTTGTTGGCGGCACCGGTCAATGCGTCGGGGTCGGTATCCGTTTTGGGGAACATACAGGAAGCTGGGTAGGAGGATTTTACGAAACATCGCATGGAGACTTTCATTAACCAATGGCGCTCATTCATTTTTCCTGGTTACATAATTAGAAAGAAAACTGAAATGTTCTCAATAATCGACACAACAGTTGCATTAAAGGAACGTAGAAGAAGGAGAAGAAGTATTATCAAATACCATGTCATCTTTCGGAAATATACCACAGATGGTTGCAGTCTTTATGGCATAACACGTCATTTCATAACGCCAGTGTCTTGCAAATGAATAATAATAATCTTTATAATAATAATAATAATAATAATAATAATAATAATAATAATAATAATAATTGTCTTTATTTGTGCCGAGGCTCAGGCCTTAAAACCTGCTCTTCCGCCTTTTCCCCATAGCACGTCATACGCAGTTTTTAACTGTTTTTTACGTAAAATAAATGAATAAATAAATAAATAAATAAATAAATAACCACTTTCATTAATTTACAAATTTAAAATTTACAGTTGAGCTGTTCGGATGTAATTAAGATTAACTGACATGTCGCAAAAGAAGAAAAAATGAATTTGTGACTACCATCTACATCAATTTATCTGTATGAGCCAAATTAATTTATTGTCATTTTTGTTTAGTCTTGGAATTTTGCAAAATGGAAAGACATGATCTAAGGAACATTCTTAAAACTGAGATAAAACGAGCTCCCACTTATTCCACTTAGAATCAATAATTCAAAATTCGCCGAAATGTCAGTTGTCATTACCCGACAGCCTCAACTGTGAACAATAAACAAAAAAGGGAGTTATTTTACATTTACGTCTGGGATGCAATACTAGGTACCATCCGGCATACGCCTTAAGCGATTAATAAACCCAGAAAAACTCAATCAGGAAGGCCGAAATATTGTGAGGAAGAAATATCAGGGCTGAGAGTGAAAAACAAAAGAAAAGGGGACGAGAAGAAAATGGAGGTGGACAAGAGGAGTCAGTGTAAATGAAGGGTTATGTCTTAGGCGGAGGCCCAAATTTCGTTTGATGTGTTGACTATGACACCTTTCGCCAGCATGTAAATCGATGTAGATGTAAAATCTATGAGACACAGTGTACTTATTGATGAATTTAGACGTTTCTGTAACAGCTTGCACGCAAATAATGAACCAACATCCTAGAGAATGGCAACTGGTCACGCTCAGTATTTCTTTCACATCCCTTCCTTTCCATCCATTTTTCCTAATCTGCACAGGATGCTGTGGATATAGGTAACGTTCTTGCATATATAACGAGAATCCTCCGCAAGGAAAACGCCATCATACACACTGAATTGAATATTAATGTTAATAAAAATAATATAGGTCTTGTTGTATTTGCAGGATCCAGGGTAAATTAAACATTCAATGTTTAATAGCCATTTACTTTCACCATAACAAATACAGAGAATTTACGTTACAAATAACTACAAATTTCCTAACGGCGTTCTTGCCGTTTCGGGCCTTATCACCGGCAGTGGCGATAAGCGTCGTTATGCGATAGCTGGCGGCAGTAGCCTCGAGTCCCCTAGTAGCGCGCAGCTGATTACGCCGCGATTGGGCGTGTAGCGAGCGGCGGCGGTAGCCGCCCGAGGTCCGCGCTGATCGCCTGGCCTGATAGTAAGCGCCGGCGGCAGCAGCCTGAAGTCCCCTTGTAGCGCGCAGCAGATTACGCCGCGATTGGGCGTGCAGCGAGCGGAGGCGGTGGTAGCTAAGCGAAGTTATCACTGAACGAGAGCGCTCTGCTCCCGGCCTATGACTTTATACTCCACCGCCCGGTGAAGGGGGAGGGGAGGGGCTGTGCCCCTCCACTAGCGGAGCGGCGGAGCGTAACTCCGACTCGTCCTCTGATTGGGGGGATACCACAGGTCTCATATACGTCAACGGACCACTGAAAGGTTAATGATCTTATTTTCGCGAAGTACACAAAAGCTTTAATTGTGGCACAATGAACTGAAATAGATCAAGAAGAAGCATAAATGTCAACTGCTTGTTGTAAATTTTCAAACGGGTTTGCAATTTCCGTGTAAAGACAACATTGCTTGTAGTTGTTTGCCGCATTTACCAGTCAACTGAAGAACTGTGTCGCGAGCTGAGAGATTTTACGACGCACGGAGTTGTATCCGCGAGGACGGATGACAAACTCTTGACACCAGGTGAAACGTCCTCTGCGTGGTCTCTTTCAGCAACTAGCTTTGGTTCTTGTTTCCACAGAGCCTTTTAGCTGCCGTTTTCCAAGAGTCTGCGGCGTCTACAAGAAGTTGCGCGTCATGTTGCCTCAAGTCTTGCTTGCCCAGTGCTGCGCTAAAAACAGAATGAAAAACTATTGTTAATTTAAATGGATCAATACAAATGGTCGTATATTTTGATTTAGGGGCTTTTGTTTATCTGGGTGCCCAGTGGGGTAATGTTTATTCTCTCTAGAAGAGGTTAATTCAAAAGCGCACGAGCTGAGGACGGATTAGTTTCAAGGATGGCTTATAATTTTTCATTAGAGATTACGCGCCAATTTCTACCTTTGTACGTACAGAATGGAGAGAAAGTTATATAATACTGCCCAAAATGGAGAATTTCAGGATAAAAAGAACTCTTATTAAAAGAACCTGGTATCGAAAAAGCGGATAAATACAGTTGCTTAAGTTCGAAAATAATCGTCTAACACTTGGCCTAGCTATGTTTTGTAGGTCCTTGATGCTGAAAAATTAAATAACGAAGAAACGCCTGACCGCTCGTTCGTCAGTCCATCCGTCTGTCCGTTTGTTTGTCTGTCAGCAACGCTAACGCCTAAAACCATTCAGCCGATTTTCTCGAATATTAATATTCTCTAAAAATGTAGCTGATTTCGGGATTTCTTCAATTTGAATTTAATATTTTGATTTTTTGGGGGTTGGAGATACTTTACATGAAATTCCCGATACATTTTCCAAATTTTCAAATGGGTTGTTGGTTAAATTGTTGAATAGAGTGAAGGACGTTTAAGAGAGCAGATCGCACGTTCGTTAAAACACAGATTTTTTCGAAAATTGAGAAGTTCAGATTTTTCGCAGGCATCTTACAACTAATATATTAAAGACAGGTTTTTCCCTTAATGAAATCCGTTCCTTAAATTTAGATTTTGAAATAAAGTCACGTACAGTTTTTCGAAAATTAGCATACTTTTAGCGAATTTTGGGTGAAAGTACAAGGGATGAATGTAGGTGCTATTCTAGCACCACTAGTTTAAAGCATGCCAGTGCATAAATGTGTTAATATTCAAAAGCGCTTGTCATATAAATTCATATGAGCTGATATTTCTTTACTTCAAGAAGACCTCCTCAAGCCTTTCGTGGATTTGGTTTGGTTTTTCGTGTTTCCGGGCGCGTCAACTGCTTTGGTCATTAGTCCCGTTAGTGTAGTGCATGTTTTTTTCTGGGAAATGGCGGTGATCTTCCCCCGCTTGATGGCGAGATCCGACACCGAACTACCGTCAGCTGGTGGGGTTTCCCTAACCAGGACTCTCCCACCAGCGAGGCACCGCCCAGTCAGGACAAGCTCTAAGCTCCCGACCGATACACGGAAACACCAATTGGAGGGGTCCTAACGAATTCTCCTGACCCCAAACTCCCGCCGTCTCCCAATGTGGTAGTGTATGCATGTTAGTGTAAGTGTGTGTGGTAAGGGGAGAGGATAGGACAAGAAAGAGGAAGAAAAGATCGCGCGCGATCCGTGGCCCGTTTGGTAGGGTACTGCTCCGGCATTCGCCTGGTGTTGATCGGAGAAACCACGGAAAACTACCGATCAGAGCAGCCGGCCGCTAGAATTCTCCTGCAGACAGCGACTGAATTCGACCTAGCTGAAAGCTAGTGTCGAAAATCCTGCCGCCGTGGGGAGTGGGAACCTAGGACCTCCCGGTAGAGGCGCTGCAGTGGCGTCAGTTGATGCACTGAGCTACCGCTCCCGGTCCCTTTCGTGGAAGGGTCCGCTTCGTGGAGAGGGAAGCTGTGGAGTGACGTGCAGAATCGTGTCGCGCGAGGGGGCGGGCCCCTTCGAGTGTCCCGCGCCAGGAAATCTGCGCCGGAGCCCTTAAGCCGCCTTTGACGAGATCGCTGCCGCATCCGTTGAGCCCTTCGCCTGAAAGGAGGTGCCTATGTGGAAGGGCCGAGCGCCACCCAGAAGCCCTCGCTCTCGATATTTGACAAAAAAGAAAAGTCTGCTAAAGGTTTTGCGACAGTTGTTGCATGGGACTAGCTATGGCGTTTTTCGTTGTTTACCGGAGACGTGTTCGCTAGTTGGGATTATTCTTTTCTTGTGAGGCCGTGGCCATATAAATTTGGATCTTACATTTTCTGTGTTTTCTTCTTTCTATATAGTCCTTCTGTTGTGTAGGAAGGAAACGTATCGCGATCTTCTCAACAAAACGATCTAAAAATGTCTAATACACTATATATATATATATATATATATATATATATATATATATATATATATATATATATATATATTGTGGCGGCACATTAAGTAGCCTAAATAATATTATAATTTTAATCGACAAAAGAACAGTGCCTTCTGGGAGTTGCATAACTGCCAGCGCCGCGACCCGACGCGAATTAAGTTTCCAGAGTCAGAAATCAAGTTTTTAAAAAGTGTTTTATTACAATTTGACATACAGCAGTTTTATACTGGTTGTAATATGAACTAACACGATTCTGGCATCGTGGAGCTTGAGCAGCGTCTGAAGGAGAAATGCTGGTGAGAGCTACATGGCTCTCGCTTAAATACAATTTTACTTGTTATACACTAGATTTCACAAATAAGATTTCTCCTCGTATCATTTCTAGTAAACATCCTGGTACGCATTTGGTTACCATTAGGCAAGGGGATGTAACTAGCGTGCGACCTGTTCGAAGGAATATATGGCAGGGTGCAGCTGCAAACGCTGGGGTTCCCCTCGGAAGGCAGACCTTTCCACCCCACCTCCTTGGCGACCACCAGCCCCCTCGTCAACAAGCGCCCCCTGTCTCTGGCGGGGATTCCCTTCGACATTAATTAAGAACTGTTGATCGGAAAGGACATTTGGGAAAGGGGGGCCGCGAAGATCTTGTACCATGCGCGCACCTTTTCTTGAACAATGACCTTGCTTCCCCCTCCTTGGAGCCATAAACAGCTGAAAGCAAAAGATCGGAGCGAGCACTGATGACAACATTCCCAACATTAAAACTTCGTTGGCACGAAACAGAAGCTAGTTGCTTTCATAGTCGAGAACTTCTGTTCAGCTTTATTACCATTATCTAAAGAAATATCTGAGGCAGGTCCAGGACCTTCAAGGAAGGCACCTAAAACTCTTATGTACTGTCCCTGCTGTTGCCTACCCAGAGCGATGACCTGCCCGCACACATAGCGGATTTGAGTTTCATCTACCAAAGGTTGGCATTACTGAAAATACTCTAGTGGCTGTCTTTGTAACTAATATCCCCACTCCGCCCGCATTTCATCAATCTATCGGTCAAGAAAAGTTGCGCGAGTGGTACATGTGCGCGCGCCTGTTAGACAGACCCAGAAAATAGCTCAAGCAACGGAAAATTTTGTAGTTTCTTGCTCGTCGATTGGCTTAAACAGACGTTAAGACGCAGTAGACTTACGCCAATCGGACTGGAACGAAATCTAAGACGTAGTAGGTTTAGACCAATTGAATCACTGGAACGCGGTGTTGGTATTTTACAAAACCGGATACAGTTTTGTAGAGGGGAGAAAAACTTCTCTGGAACGCCGTACTAAGCGGGAAAAACATTGCATAGAAGAACGTCGTGCTAGGCGAATTAATCTTTCGATTTGGTAAAGTTATTCTGTTGAGTTTGATATTCGACTCGGACTTCCGCGAATATTTATTAGAACGTTTCTGAAGTGTTAGTGATAGTTTCGTCTTTCAACGTTTATCGGATGTTCACAAAAAAGAACACAATTGCCATATATACTCTTTTCATAGAAACTCCAGCTTCATCTTACCACCGGGTCTCCTCGTAATTTAAATTTTCCTTGAGTTTGAATTTAATATCTGTCGAGTTGAGAAAAATTGTGCTAGTGAAGTGACAAAGCAAATGTGGGACTAGATCTTTAAAAACATACTTTGGCATATGTGATACCAAGGAACAGGCGACAAGAAAAGAAAATGATAAATATACACCTTGTAATACATCAAAAACTCAAAATCTTCTAACACAAATTTTCAGAAAGTAATTTTAATATATTGCCAAAGACATGTATAATTAGTTCTTAGTTCTTATATATATATATATATATATATATATATATATATATATATATATATATATTGAAACGCACCGCGTTTCCACCCAAAGAAACGGCGAGACACCAAGCAAGAACACGGCAGAACGGTTGCAAGAGAGCACTCGCTAGCCAAGAAAACGGTTACGAGCGGCGAAGGGTGGTCGGTTGGCCCAGAGCGTGGGAACGACGCCGCGAGGAGGCAGTGTCTGGCTGGCCGCCGGCGAGGAAGGACGTATCTGGAGCTGCTCCGCGGTCGAAAAGCAAAAAAGTATCGCGAACGAACGAGTGCAGAAAGATTAATTGACGGACAATTTGTGTGATAACCATCAATAGTCGATCGGACATATTGCCAGAGTGATAGCTGATATCAGAGTACCACAAATCAAAAGAACTTGCGTGCAGAGAGTACAACCGAGAGTCCCCGAAGCCGCCGACGCTCGTAGGGGAAGAAGTAACGGTAAATATTTCTTCGGTCGATAAGATCGAGAGACTAACAGTGATTCTGGGTGATATAAAAGAAAGGTAAAGACCACCATAGATATCGTATCATTAGTGATTTGTATAGAATTAATAAATAGTTCAGGTTTACTTTGTTCACGGAACAGTGGTGTTTGATTAATAACACCGAGCCCATTCACGAGAAAGAACACCTGTCCCTTACAAACAAATTTACTGCGGAGTTGTTAACTTTGTTAATGATATGTTATTTCCACTTATTTATATTGCAATTTATTTCGAGACCGGTAATTGTTGTTCTCCAGATTCTGGAATGTCATTTGTTACGCATCTGTTAAGTATAATATGAGACATTTTGTTTTGTATTGTTCTATTTGTTCTGTTTTATTAGTCTTATTAATTAGTGTTAATGAAAATGTGATAATGTTGAGATTAATTTAAAAAATGATTTTATTGTTTATTTTTTGTGGATGTGGATATTCCATATGTAAAATCCAATATTGATGCAAATATATTAAATATTAAATTCGTCCAAACTTTGCTAAGAGATGATATACATAATTTGATAGAAAAGTAATATAATTTAATTGTCAATAACAAGACGGTTCTATAATTTTACCAACCTGCGGCTAGAGAAGCATGACTTCCAATATTTATTACATTACTACAGCTTCTGTATCAATTTCCTTATAACGAAACATCCTATGATGGCAAATATTTCAGCAGCAACAAACAAAATCTCTTTACTATTTGAACGAAGTAACAACTTTCTCTTTTAACTTTTTAAAGTTCACATCTCACTTTCGAGTTTTTCGAGTAACGCAGAACAAACTACCCTTCCTGAAGCGCTCTCGCCCAACGACAAAGACTCAGCCGATAGCAAACTGTCGGTTTTCCCAGGGCAATTGTTAGGACATTCATCAGGATAAGACCGGAGTCCCCAGGCTACAAACGCGGGCTCTCCGTCTCGCCCCGAATTTCTACCGCGAATCGCCCCAATGGAGCGTACAAGCCATTGCAGCCACCGCGAAGCCATTCCGGACCCCCCGAGGCCATTGCGGAGAGAAATCGTTGCCATGGAGACCCTTCGAAGGCAACAAATGCCGCTCGCGGGGCAGTAATGGATACAGTACAGCAGTGGGCCTCGAAGCAATCTTGGTAATTCCAATGGACCGCACAGCAGGAGAGTATGGTGGGTCTGCATGGTTTCATTGATTAGTGATTCCGGGCACGTCAACAGTGATTAGTCCCGTATGTGTAGTCTATGTTTTTTCCTTTGTAGTTGGGACGACATTCCCTTTTTTCGGTGGTTTCGTTGTTTGTGATTCTGGGTGCGTCTACTGCTAAGGTGATTATTCCCGTAAGTGTAGTGTATATGTTTTACTCGGAAGGTGGCTGCGACCTATCCGCGTGTACGGTGAGATCCGATAGCGACCGGAGGTTCAATCAGGTATCTCCCAGCAACGGGCAGGCATGTGTGGTAGTGTAATTAATGTAACTGTAAGTGCATGTAATAAAGGGGTAAGGATACATCCAAGCAACAGTAGAGTCTTGATGGATTGATTTTTGATTCCGGCCGCGTCAACCGCTGACGTCATAAGTTCCGTATGTGCAGAGCATGTGTTTTTTCCTCGAAAAGAGACGATGATCTTAACTCGTGGATGGCGAGATCCAGAGCAGAGCTACACGTCGGCTAGCAGGCTTTTCTCCAACCAGGTATCTGCCAACTCCCGAGGTATAGCATGCACTTCAGTTACGGGACTGATGCCGTAAGTAGTTGCCTCGCCGTGAATCGATTCAATCCAGAATGTGAAAGATCAAGAGACCCAAGGTAAGAACAAAAACATCAAGCGAAACAAGCACACAATTTAGTAATTAATTTAATTAAAACTCAACAGGCAAAAAATCGACTATTGGAAAAAGTTTTGAATTATTTAATTAATTACCGCTCGCAATTAAAAATTTGATAAAAATACAGAATTTGAAAGAAACATTTTATGTAATCGGTAGAAATAAATTTAAATAAATAAATAAACAAAAATAGAAAATTAATGTTAAATAGTTTGTAAGTATACCAATTGTTGTAAACAATGTAAATATGTATGTAATTAGAACAAATAGCTGAAAGGCTAAACAAATCAAGTGTATCTGAAATATACGAAAACAATCAAACGGTTCTTCTATTCGTTTAAGAGTGTTGAATGTGAAGGCATCACTTCTCAACCCACGCCGCTAAACGAATAAACAATTGAGTTCGGCGCGGCGAATGCGATTCGTTTGAGATTAGGCGGTATTCGCGCCGTGTGGGCGGTTGAGGCGATCGCGTTAGTCGACTTGCGCCGCAGCGAAAGAGCCCTCGGCGGGCGGCGCCGCTCATCTGTCTGCCAAATGGCTCGGAACGCCGCCGCGCGGTTTATTCATATGCGATTTTCGCCAGAGGACTCGGCTGGCGCTGCCTCTTTTTATTGCGGCCCCGCTGGGGCCCGGGGGGTTGTGGAAAAGGTTGGGAGGGAGTGGGGATGAGGGTAGAGAGAGAGAGACAGAGGGAGAAGAAGAGAGAGAGACAGAGAGACAGAGAGAGACAGAGAGAGACAGAGAGAGACAGAGAGAGACAGAGAGAGACAGAGAGAGACAGAGAGAGACAGAGAGAGACAGAGAGAGACAGAGAGAGACAGAGAGACAGAGAGAGACAGAGAGAGACAGAGAGAGACAGAGAGAGACAGAGAGAGACAGAGAGAGACCGAGAGAGACCGAGAGAGACAGAGAGAGACAGAGAGAGACAGAAGAGAGCAGAGAGAGACAGAGAGACAGACAGAGAGACAGAGAGAGACAGAGAGACGAGAGAGAAACGAGAGACGAGAGACAGAGACAGAGAGGACGAGAGAGAGCAGGGAGAGACGAGAGAGACAGAGAGAGAGGCAGAGAGAGACAGAGAGAGACAGAGAGAGAGACAGAGAGACAGAGAGAGACAGAGAGACGAGAGAGACAGAGAGAGACAGAGAGAGACAGAGAGAGAAGAGAGAGACAGAGAGAGACAGAGAGAGAGACAGAGAGACAGAGAGAGACAGAGAGACAGAAAAGCAGAGAGACAGAGAGAGACAGAGAGCAGAGAGCAGAGAGACAAGAGAGGAGAAGAGAGACAGAGAGACAGAGAGAGACAGATAGAGACACGGGAGGGACGGGAAAGGGAAAGCGGATTGGGTTGGATGGAATTTGTTGGGACACCGATGGCTGGGGTGCCGGTGGGGACGGGGAAGTTTGTGGAAAGGGTTGGGAGGGGTTTGGGGATGAGGGTGGAGAGGGAGTGGAGAGGGCAACGCGGAGAGTGGAGTAGGGAAATGGGATGTGGAGGGGAAGAGCGGGGTGGTGGTGTTGAGAAGAGTGGCACGTAGGAGGTGTGGAGCAGTGGGTCGGGTCGAGTCAGATCGGATCGGGAGAGATGAGGTCGCATCGAGTAAGTAGAATCGAATGAAGCTGGGTCAGATCGGGCGAATTGGAAGGGGATCAGACGAATCGATCGAATCGGATTGAATCAGGTCGGATCGGATGGTGTTGGGTTGGATCGGATCGGATCGAGTGGGTCGGTCGGTCGGGGTCGGATCTTGTATGGTGGGGTCGAGAGAATTTGGGTCGGATCTTGTCGGTCTGGCCGGATCGAATCGGTACAGGGACGGGCAGGGTGATTGTGGTTTTTATCACGAAGGGTGCGTACTTTTAAGCGGTTCGGTGTGATGCGGGTCCTAATGAGCGGCTCCCGACACGATTTGTGGCGGGATGGGACGAGCGCTTACGATACGGTGCGAGAACTAGGGGAAGAGAGCGGAAGCGGGCGGGATGATCGAATGGAAAGAAGTGGGTAGGTAGGGGTGAGGGTGGGACTGGCGGCGGGGCGTTGTAACCCATCAGTCCCACAGCTCCAGCGCTCTCTGTTGATGAGACCGGGGATTTGCGTGTTGCGCTCTGCACGGGCTCTTTCCACGAAGCGAAACGTAATATTCCTGCACCCGAAGGTATTACTTTTTCGCTACCGCTTACGCAGTAGAGGGAAAGCTATGTAATGCTGGGGCTGAAAACGAATCTTGCCCTGAAAACTCTTATTATAGGGCCCTGGTAACAAAAAAAATGGATACAGTTTCTAAATTTAGAAAACAAATTCCTCTAACACGTGGTGTAGCCGGAATCCATATTTCATGAGTTCTGGATACTGAAAAATCGAATGACTGACCCGGGAGCGGTAGCTCAGTGCATCAACTGATGTCATTGCAGCGCCTCTGACCGGGAGGTCCTAGGTTCGAGTCCTGACGGCGGCAGGATTTTCGACCTGGCTTTTCAGCTAGGTCGAATTCAGTCGCTGTCTGGAGGAGAATTCTAGCACCGCTGCTCTGATCGGTAGTTCTCCGTGGTTCCTCCAATCAACACCAGGCGAATGCCAGAGCAGTACCCTAACAAACGGGCCACGGATCGTGCGCGATCTATCCTTCCTCTTCCTTATCCTATCCTATCCTATCCTCTTACACACACACTTACACTAACATGCACTACACTGCCGCATATTCCGGGAGACCGGTCGGGAGCTTAGAGCTTGTCCGGGCTGGGGTGGTGCCCGCTGGTGGGAGAGTCCTAGTTACGGGGAAAACCCCACTAGCCGACGGTAATGTCGGCGCCGGATCTCGCCATCGAGTGGGGAAAGATCAACGCTATCTCCCGCGAAAAAACATACACTACACTTACGGGACTAATGACCGAAGCCGTTGAAATACGAAAAAATCGGTCAATCAATCAATCGAATGACTGCAAAAGTCTGCCAGTCCGTCTGTGAATAACGCAAGTGGCTAAACCGTTCATCATACAGATTTTCTCCATAACTGATGTTCTCCAATCCATCTGGACGATGTCGCTGCTCCTTCAATTTGAAATTGGTGTTTAATTTTGAGATGTACTTTACATGACATTTCATTGACACTTCGGACATTTTGAAAATATTCAAAAATATGCCTCGAAAGTTTTTGATTCAATTTTGTCGTTGGATAATGTGTGTAGTGATAGCGGATAATGCGGTAGAGTGATGTTTGAGGGAAAGCTGCAGGTCTCATGTTCGTTGAAAACTCTGATTTATCGAAAATTGAAAAAGTTTTTCGGAGACTACCTGCAATTAAAATATTTAAGATGGAGAATATTTCTCTGAATGAAATTATTATCGTAAATATAGACTTTGAAATTTGATGATGTACAATTTTTCGAAAATTTGCAATTTTGCAAAATAATGGGGGATGGTCGAAAAGCTACCCAGACCAAATAAATTAGAAAACTAGTAGTAAGAGAAATCTTGTCATTGCACCACTATTTAAATAATTAAAACACGCCTTCTAACCACGACGTTACAACTAACAAAAAGTTTTGGATCTAAAAAAATATTTGTAGTGGAAAAACTAGTGGTTTGCAAGAGCACAACTATTGCTGACTAAAACCTGACAATAGTGTTGTAAATCTTAGTACGTACCCTGCTCAAAAACAAATTGAATGCTCTTGTATGACACTACTGTATATGAAATATTTTCACGAAAACAATCATTATGAATACGCCAATAGTGCAGTGTGCACAAGGAACCAGAATGGTTACAGCAACACGTAAATAACATGTTTAACCCTGCATTGACCAATCTTTTTTCTATTACGAGCTGTACCAAGGCAGGGTTACAAAATGTCTACCATCACTATGACTTCACAGGCCTTATTTACATAATTATTTTAATATGTGTCTTCATTTTCTCTTGCACTCTAAATCAGATGCCATTTTCCTCTCTTCAAAATTTGAATAATTCACGTTATAAATAGGATTCTGAAAGGTTTTACTCATGTTGTTACAGCACCCTGCCATGAGGAAATATTGATTAAAACAACTTACTTTTCTTTTTGAAACATTTTACCATCTTCTATAATGGAAAATAAATATGATTAACAAAATAATCATCGTAGTTAAGTAAATATTCTGTTCCCTATGGAAACGTCGGTTATACGGTAGATAAAGTCATTTAGTACCCATCTTATGTTTCTGACTTTATTATTTTGTTGTGACAGTAACTAACTTCACTATGATTATGGAACCATACTACAATTTGTCTATTTTTGACACAAAATCAGAATCTAGCGTTTTGAATTGCATTACACCGGTGCTATGATGTGCCACTGCTCTAAAGCAGGAGAGCAACGCGTGGTGCGATGCTGTCGGACGCTGAGTCCCTTAACCACCGTTATTCATGGCCTGACGCCAAACCGGTCTTCGCCTGGAAAAGCGCGTGCTATCATAGCACCGGATATATCACTCGGTCTTTCGACTCTCGACATATCCCGCGTGGGCGCGGTCGACGCCGCGTTAAGTACTCTGAGGCTCGGCGCTTCCATGCTGTCGGACGTCCAGAAGGCTCGACGACCGTCCTCCCAGACTAACCTTTCTCAATAGGCGATTTGAGAGCGGAGCTTTCCTGACGGCCCCTCCCCCTGGCGTCCCTCCGTTCAGCGCGTCGTCTCACGGCCTAGGCGCGCAAATCTGGAAACAATAACCGACCGCATCCCCCTCAAGCGTGGGGGTGTAACGGTTTCTCCCGGCCCGTCTGGCTAGAAAGCGTTGCACGACGCCAAAATATGATGATTTCGTCAACAGTAACACGTGACTTAGTCTCATCATTTGATTTGTTTCCAAACCGCACGCCTGTATAACGACCATTCTCGCGGAAAACATTGCTTTGCAAGAAGGAGGAGTTCCTCAGTGAGATTTCTTCAATGAGATTTCAGTCAAGACTTATTGGATGCGGTGCTTCAGTTGGTTGGTTGGTGATTCCAGGTGCGTCAAAGGCTTAGGTAATTATTCCCGTAAGTGTAGTGCAAGTTTTTTTCCCTCGGGAGATGGCTGTGATCTTCCCCCGCTGGATGGCGAGATCCGACGCCGACCTACCGTCGGCTAGTGGGGTTTCCCCCTAACGAGGACTCTCCCACCACCGGGGCACCGCCCCAGCCGGGACAAGCTCTAAGTTCCCGACCGATCTCTCGGAATATGTGGTAGTGCAGTGCATGTTAGTGTACGCATGTCGGCGATCTTCATCCGTTGGATGGTGAGATCCGGCACCGACCTACATGACAACTTGCTGTTTTCCCCAACCAGGTAACTCCCACCAGCGGCGCACCGCGCCAGCCGAAACAAGCTCTAAGGTCTGTGGTTGTCTATTGCTAGTAAGTGCGTCTGCGCGTAATTAAGGGCTGACGATAGGAGAAGAATAAATCACGTGCGGTGCGCGCCCGTTTGTTAGGAGACCGCTCCGGCATTCGCCTGGCCTTGGTGCCCTGAGCCATATAAGCCGGTTATCTAATAATGAAAGGTCCCAAATTATGAAACAGTGATTCCTTATAGAAACAATGATAAGCGAAAACAACTACGCTTAGATCCGTTCTTTTGGGGGATTATTTAACAATATAGATTCAAAAATGCTTAATGTGTTGGGGATTGCATATGACGTGAATATTTAGATGCGTTTTTTAAACAAAGCGTTCGTATATTTTAAGTCAAAATGCAATTCGTTATGTCTCCATGAAATTCTCTTTCTTTATAGACTTTGTTTATAAAGATTCGTTGCATGTGAGAGCCGCAAGAGGCATGTATTCTACTGAAATAATATGCGAGACGATGATTGGTGGGAAGTAGGGCCGTAAATAGGTGAACACACACACACACATACACACACACACACACACACACTCAGTGCATCAACTGATGTCACTGCAGCGCCTCTGACCGGGAGGTCCTAGGTTCCCACTCCCACGGCGGCAGGATTTTCAGAAACTAGCTTTTCAGCTACGTCAAATTCAGTCACTGTCTGGAGGAGAATTCTAGCGGCTGACTGCTCTGATCGGTAGCTTTCCGTGGTTTCTCCGATCAACACCAGGCGAACGCCGGAGAGTACCCTACCAAACGGGCCACGGGCCGTGCGCGATCTGTCCTTCTTCTTCCTTGTCCTATCCTCTCCTACTCACACATTACACTAACATGCACAACACACCACATATTCCGGGAGACCGGTCGGGAGTTAGAGCTTGCCCGGCTGGGGCGCCCCGCTGGTGGGAGAGTCCTGGTTAGGGGAAACCCCGCTAGCCGACGGTATGTCGGCGCCGGATCTCACCATCCAGCGAGGGAAGATAGCCGCCATCTCTCGAGAAAAAACATGCACTACACTAACGGGACTAATTACCAAAGCAGTTGACGCTCCCGGAAACACGAAAAAAACAAACAAAACCAAACCACACACACACACCTCTAAGGAGAGGCGGGGGTATAGGTACGCAGGCCGAACCTTAACGTTTTTGCTTATATGACGATTGATTGATTGATTAGTTAATGATTCCAAGCACGGTCACTGCCATTGAGTTTAAGACACCAGTTTGCGTCACAATATTAGAGGCCTTCAACTTAATCGCGGTAATCACGAATTTCCTTGAATTATTTCCAACGCAATTTGACCTACCATGATGGAATTCCGGGCCACTGTTGGACGGCGCCTGACTTTCCGCTCTCCATTTCTGTACGAAGTACGTGATTTGGAGTTATTGGCAACGAAAATTCATACACGAGGTATCTGCAAATTGCACCTCAATCCCCTGCAGATGATGAGAGCTCTTTTTATAAAAGGCTCCACCGGATTCAGGTCGCATTTTTCGTTTTGATGAACATGAAAAGTCTCTGCTCCAGCGAGTAACATCGATATCCAAATAATGCCACGCGTTTATATTCCCTGCTCTTTTTGGATTAACATTTGCTCATGCTTCCTTTGGGTTATAATTCGAATGGTCGTGCCCTCAAATGAAATTGCTCATCAAGCTGGTGCTTTATTTTCGTACATGAATATGCTTTTAGTCTCTTATTTTTATCATTCCCGGTTGAGAAGAATCTAATATAACGTGCTCAAAAACTACTCTAGCACCAAATTTTAAAACACGTGCTTGAAATATATGGTAATATGAAGCAGTAGGTATTAATAAGGATGGAGTAGGTATATCGAATGTAAATAGAAGAAATTTTCAAATTGAATTGCAACGATGTCTGTGTTTTTTTATTAGATTTCGCTCTAAGCAGATGCTTCAGTTGTCCATTTTGTCTTTACGCGTATGCTGCTATGTTTATACTCGTCCTTTTCCACAAAAAATCTGTATATTGCTTGCCGAAGTATGTAGTTGTTTCACTGATATTGAGATTGTAGGTTCACTTCATTTTAGAGAGATATTTTCGATTTTAGTTGTGTGTCTGGGTCATATTGAATTGAATTTGCCTTATTTTACGTAGCGAGACTCAAGCCATGAGGCCTGCTCTTCCGTCTGACCACGCAATTGGCTACATCTTTCGCCAACCATGGAGAAAGGAGGAATTACTTGGGCGACGAAACAGGCGATATGAATTTAGCTCAGAGGCGTCATTTAGGCTTGAGGATCTTTTACATGCAGTAAACGTACTAACATGGGACAGCCGGCTTTACTTCCCCTCCGAAGGAAGGCGTACGAAGGATTTTTTCGCCCTTAAAAATCCACGGCTTCGATCGGGTTTGAACCCGCAAACTAGGGTATAGCAGTCCGATACGCTAACCGCTACACCATCGCCGCCGCATCATATGATGTTTAAATGAATATAAAATCCAAGGATGGTGGGGGATGAATCCTCTGAATGATTTCAGGCGAATGCAAATATTTCCATTGGACTACGGACCTATCACAATCTCCCTTGGTCCTACAAAAGGGTGCAGTTGCTCTCTCAAAACTTTTAAAAGAGAAAAAAAATTCATGCATTGTCTTGAAAATGTGAGAACAATCTCTCTGGTGTTTAGGGTGTAGAGATTATGATGGAATTTGGAGAAATCTCGCAACAGTTAGGGATAATTTTGTGTTCATTGCCTCCCTGAGTCAGAATTTACATAGTTCAGTAACAGAAATTACGTTATTTCTAGTGGACAGTTGCAGCGAAAATGCTGCAGAACGAAACCAAAAATGGATTTTCAAAAAGGAGCATGCGCACTGCTCAGAAACCACAAATAAAATTTCTCGTTCTAGTATAATATGTCGTCACCGACGTTGTCAACTGTTTAAATATATTTTTATCCGTTGAAAATGTATTTCTTACGTCATTTATTTCATGCCTATCTTTGATCAAATATGTTCTTACAGTATCTGGCTTTGCACTTACCAATGAATCGTATAAGCTGCTAATGTTATATTCACGTTCCAAAATTACCAATACCCAATGGCCTTGTATATTAGCACCATACGGGATATAAACATGTAATATTGCAATTTCAAAATTATATAATAATTTAAAAACATATTAGGCGATTTTATAATCGCCGTAACAATTAATTACAGGTATGCATGACGCGAATAGTTAAAATGTATAGAGCTATATTTTTTAGGTTTGGTTTTCTAGTATGAAAATAAATAATCACATGTAAGCTGTTCTTTTACGTTATTCTGTGATGCTAATATAAGGTCATTCTTAATTAGTTCGGAAAATTCTGTCGCGAAATCTTCTAGACATTTGTTTCCTCTGATTTGCTTAACACTTCCATATTTCTCCCCTATTTTTTTAATAACTCCACAAAGCTTACAAACTGATTGGTGTGATTTGAATTCTGATGGCGAATATATATATAACCAAAATATGGACCTTTGATATGACTGGAGGCTGAATAGTTCTCTTTTAATTTCTGTGCGGTTTGGAAATTAGTAATATAGAAAGGTACCTTTTAATTTTATTACATATTTATCACCCCCCAAACCACGGAATTTAATTATTAATATTTTTTAACCCTTAGTAACCACCATGTGTTCTCCATGACCGCTTCAAATTTGAAATCGCCCTTGGCGAACACAGGTGTAAACTTTTTGGTGACTCATGAAACATTACTCTCATTTGTTGAAAGACTATTGAGAGCGATTCAGCTTAATCGCAGGCTGCTAGTACGTTTTTTTAAAATGCAGGTGGAAGAATGTTGGACGTGATCAAGTGATCAATGACATCATGATATTTGATATTTTCACAATGCGTCTATGAAAAAAATCGTGTTTATCACATCTGAACGAAAATTTGAATGATAAAGAATTCATCCCTAATGAATATTGAGATTCAATTTGCAATGATAAAGGCTCCATACAGCACGTTTTATAAATTTAATTTATTGAAGTTATTTGTTATAGTTTCTCCATTATCACATATTTTTCTAAGTGTGATTTTTAATCTCAAAATAGAATTGAGTAACACCAAATGACGGTCTATGTTGAAATATTTCCAAACCATGTTTTTGTGGAATTATGATGTAAAGTAGTCTTGTGTAGGTTCTATGCTGTGTAGTGTATATGAAAATAAACAAAACATGATCATGTAATAAGAGCCTATATTATTCTGCCCAACACTTTAATGATATATCACTTCACATCACGGAAATACTACTTTACTTGAGTTAATTTCAGCAAATAAATGCGCGAGACAAGTAAATAACGTAATGAAATACCATTTTTTAGATACAATGACTTATTGGGAAATGTGTAAATATTCTAAAAAAAAGCGGTCATTTTAAAAACACCCTACGACATTTAAAGATGAACACTTTGAATAGGAATTTTGTTTTTCAATTATGTTCTGGAAATGTATCGTTTTCAAACTGCTGTGTGCACGGGTGCAAAATGTAGGAGCTGCAGACCGCAAGCCAGCACTCCCCTCAGGCTGCGCATGTACATCGACCGAATTCCATTTCTTGCGCTTAATACAATTAAAGGTGCATTTCCGAGGGAGCCGGCGAGCGGGATTTTCCGGAGGATGAATCGCAGGTCGCGGCAACGGCGCTAGCAACATCCAGAGCGAACCGACGGACACAAATCCTGTGGAGTGGAGGGTGGGGTGCAGGCCGGATGTAGGCAAAGCGCAGTCGGGCAGGGGTAGTGAATGAGGTGGAGGGGTGAATGAGGTGGAGGGGTGATGAGGTGGAGGGGTGAATGAGGTGGAGGGGTGAATGAGGTGGAGGGGTGAATGAGGTGGAGGGGTGAATGAGGTGGAGGGGTGAATGAGGTGGAGGGGTGAATGAGGTGGGGTGAATGAGGTGGAGGGGTGAAGAAGGGGAATGAAAGGGATGACGGGGTGAAAGGAATGGCTAGGTGAAAGGGGTGGCCGGATAAAGGGATGACGGGGGATCAAGGCTCGGCGCGCTTAAGGTGAGGCAGGTGGGAGGAGATTTAGAGGGAAGGAATAGCATTGGCAGGGGGAACGGGTTGGAAGGGGTGGCAGTGGCAGGAGGAGGGGAAGCAGGGGGAGGGGAGGGGAAAGGGTGCTGCCTGAAATCGACCCAGGAAAACCGCAAACAAACGGCACTAGGTACCCGCAGTCCCCCTTGTTCCCATTCCCCTCTCCCCCTCCCCCCTCCCCCCCTCCAACGCCCCAACCCCTCTGACCGCGAACAGCAGCTGCCGGCGACGTGGCTAGGTTTCTCACCAGTGCGATCCTGTTTTTGTAAACGTTGCGGCTTGTTTGAGTGGCTCCCGTGAGTTGGTTAAATAAAGGGGTTGGGAAATGTGCAGAACAGGGGTGTCTGACTCATTTAAATTGAAAGGGATATTTTTTAACATCAATAACCTTTTAAGCGGTTCGAAGGTTTACGTTGCCCTTCTGTGTTTACTCCTGTATTATTCGCACCCAAAATTATGTTCGAAGTAATGAGTTTTTGTTTTTAATACCTCCTTAGTCAAAACGTGTACACGCCTCCTGTTGTCAGTAGCTAAATTAATAACTTTCGTTGATGTGCACCATGGATTGTGACCGACGTTCTAGTAAATATTGAATGCGCTTACACGACGCGATGTTTAAACGACCCGCCAGAGAAGTTGAAATCCACCGCATAAAGATATAAAAGCTTTGTGCAGTGGATCAGAACGGCATCTTACGTGGCAGCCAATCAGCAATGCGGAAGGTAGTCGAAACTCCTAGAAAACATCACTCGGTGGTTGTATCGGGAGTGAGTGCGTCGGGAATGTGGCTGTGTGCAGCGGTTACATATATGCCGTATTTGCAACAAGAAAAGTTTTAAGAAAATCTCCATAACGAAAGGTATGTGGTATTGAATAATCTTAGAAGACAGAAGAAATGAGAGATGCATGTCAGGAATAAAATATTAGTCCCTTACGTTCTCAAATTTCAGCTTTGTATATTTTTTGTATTTTTTCTTAAGGTTTAACTTGAATTTTATTTGAATCTGAATTCAAATGTGTATCTATAACCAGTATTGATTAAGGCAATAGCGTACTGTGAGTGTCAGCCGCCCGGAGGGGAGGAAAAGGTCGTCGCCCCTTATTTAGGTATTTCAACTTAGACAAAAATACACCGAAATTCTAAGCACTTTTTTGAAGAAGAATCATGATTGTGTTTTGTACTGGTAACAAATAAAAAAAAGTCTTGTATTCATGTTTTACAATGTAATAACCACTATACATTAATTTAAAGAAGTTGTCACAGAATAAGTACTTAAAGATTTCGTGCTCGTTTCAATCGGTGCGATTCGTAGGGGCGATATGAAATTAAATTTTTACAAGATATTATTATTATTATTATTATTATTATTTATATTATTATATTGTATTAAAGAAATGAAGGAATAGCGAATGTTAGTACGAATGTTACTATATTAATAATGTATATAATGTAAATATTCTATATAGTAATTATCCAACTGTATTTTATAAGGTCTGAAGATGGCTACAAGGTGTAGACGAAGCGTCATGTAATCAAAAAATACTATATGTAACAATATTACGCTATAATAAATTACTCTCCAATGTAAAAACTAAAAAGTGGAACTGGTTGTGTTAATAATAATTGATAAACCTGCATTTAAGAAAAGAGAAAAGAAATAAAGGAACAGGGAGCGGAAGTACGCACGCTTACTATATTATTATTACTATTATTATTATTATTATTATTATTATTATTATATTATTATGATTATTATTGATTGATTGATTGATTGTGAAATTTTGTCGTCCGGAGTGGGCCGGCCCTGCCGCCCCAGAACGCTACGCCTCAGGGTTGAAGATAATTTTCTTTGACACAACTGTTGCGAGCGTTACGTTGGATGAAGGCCAGATGTATCGTTAGGCCCCTATTGTAGAATTCACTCCACTTCGAAGGATAGTAGGAAGGTCGCGCTCCTGCAATCCGACCATCGTCCATTGTTGCGAACTTCGCAACCAGTAAGAACGTTCAGGTTTCTTTAAGTGCAACAAAGGCGTGGAATATAACTGATACAGGTAAAATAAATTGAGTCTGAAGGTAGTACCGAATGGCAGACGCGACGGGTGGTGAGTTCAAGGTTACTGTGGCATAGCCTATACCGGTGAATAACGGTGAATAACTGATCCATTGAGCAAATGCTGAGATGGCCCCTTGTTTTGCTTCTGGACATAAATGTAACTTCATTTTCTGTGCACGTCCTGAATACGTAATAATGTTACGATTTTTTTTTTTTTTTCTCCCTTTGAAAATTCAAAATGTATTGCTTATTTATCCTTGAAAATAGATTTTATTACATGGGAGTTTTTTTTTTTTTTTCTCCCTTTTAAAATTCAAAATTTATTGCTTATTTATCCTTGAAAATAGATTTTATTATAATGGGAGTTTTTTTCTCCCTTTTAAAATTCAAAATTTATTGCTTATTTATCCTTGAAAATAGATTTTATTATATAGGAGTTTTTGTTTTTTTCCTCCCTTTCAAAATTCAAAATTTAAGTAGTATATGACTTAGTGTAGGGATCTACAGAATTTTGAAAATGTGCACACAATTCACTTTTCCCCATAGCACGTCATACGCAGTTTTTAACTGTTTTTTGACGTAAAAATAAATAAATAAAACGGGAATTTGGAATGATCGAAGTTGACGAATTTTAAATTACAGAGAATTACGTTTTGTTTTGCTCAGGATAAAATCCGTATATTATCTATCTTCTTTTGCGTTAAGAAAGTAATGCTTTTTTTATGTAACTGAACAAGCACTGTAGTGTGAAATTTGATTACTAAAGTGTAAAGAATTTTTCATGTTTCGTGTTCTAAAATGTTAAGGTAATTTCATTACTTTGGATATTTATGTTTCAGAACATAAATTGGAGGAAGATAAATAGATACGAGTAATTAAATATAATTATTTGTCGAGAATACTCAATTTAATTTGTTAATGAGATTTAGATGGTTTTCCAAGAACTAGTTTGTTACAATTTACGCGGTTTGTTAGAATGTTGGTTTTGATTAGGAAGGTATCCGAAAAATTAATGAGATATTTCAATCACAAATGTGTATTTAGTACTCCAGATTCATTGGGCAGTGTATACAACAATGACGAATTTTGTATTGAATGTTGTATTGTGCTTTTCTTTAGAAAGGGTTTTCTGCGTTATTGCATTTATTTGTGTGAACGTTGATGAACAAATACAAATTGCACTAGTCGAAGTGCAGATTATGTGTTTGGCCAGAAAAAGTTGACTACCAAAGCTTATAACCGTAACCCTCGCCCTGAGCATCATTAATTTTCTGTTTAGATGCTTGTAATTCTTTAGGACTGAACAAAACAATAGAGATTCTGTGGAGCCTGTACAACTGCTTAACAAAATGATTGATTGTTCCTCTGAACCCTTCTGCAAGAACGGGACCTCTGGAAAGCTGATCAACTCGCGACTCACTCCAAGTTTGGTGTCGTCCGAAATTGAACTAGTGGATAGAAAGGGGCGAATATAGGTACTGTACAAAAGTGAGCAAATGTTCATCCATTTTAAAAAACTAATAATTTATTTTCGACAGTGCGTTTTGCGGACTATGAGAAATTTTTTTCGATGAGCGTACACTCTGAAAATTTGTTAGATAGTGAAAATAGATTATGACAAAGCAAACAAAAATACGCTTAAGTAATATAACATGAAATATTATTTTTCTTTATGAACTATTTTGCGCTGTAAAAAAATCCTCGGAAATCACTAACGACACCATGCTAGTGATGTCCGATTTTTTTTCAAAACCCTATTAACGGTAAAACTCACAGGGGATGATGCTTAGTAAGTGTTTACGGCTTTGTGACTTTTTTGCAATGCGGAACACATTAATTTACTCTATCAAATTTCTTATGATTTAATCGTATTTCTAAGTCATTATTTTATTCTCTCTTAATCACGGATACAAGATCTCAGAATAAACATAACATTTTTTAGGGTACAAGAGTAACCGAAAATGATAATTTTTTGTCAGAGAACAAGTACTGGAAAATTGGATGTTACGAAGTTACACGAGTGAGGAGCAACTAATCAAAAGGCATATTGTCTACTGGTGGAAAAAATTGAGTTTCATATGAAATCGTGTAGTTTTTAATACGATCTACGCGCTCCGGGTTTTTAATTTCCTTAAAACTTATTTAATTTTATGTGTTAAAATGCTTTTTGAAGAAATCTGAAAGCAGGAGCAAGATTTTTTCCTTTCTATTCTTTCTGCAATCTCCACCCCTTAGTTACACTCACTTTCATGCACTACACTACTCCTCCAGCCGGCGTGCAGGTCGCTGCCGGATCAAGCCATCCAGTGGGAAACCACCTCCCGTGATAATTGATTGATTGATTTGTTCGTGTTTCCGGGCGCGTCAACTGCTTTGGTCATTAGTCCCGTTAGTGTTGTGTGTGTTTTTTCTTGAGATGGCGGTGATATTCCCTCGCCGGATGGCAAGATCCGGCGCTGACCTGCCATCGGCTACTGGATTTTCCCCCTAACCAGGACTCTCCCACCAACGGGGCACCGCTCCAGTCGGAACAAGCTCTAAGCTCCCGGAATATGTGGTAGTGTAGTGCATGTTAGTGTAAGTGTGTGTGTGTGTAAGAGGAGAGGATAGGACAAGGAAGAGGAAGGATAGATTGCGCTCGGTCCGTGGCCCGTTTGGTAGGGTACTGCTCCGGCATTCGCAGAAGCGCTGCAGTGACATCATTTCGGAGAAATCACGGAAAACTACCGATCAGAGCAGCCGGCCGCTAGAATTCTCCTCCAGACAGCAACTAGCTGTCTTCGACCTAGCTGAAAGCTAGTGTCGAAAATCCTGCCGCCGGTAGGACTCGAACCTAGGACCTCCGGTCAGAAGCGCTGCAGTGACATCAGTTGATGCACTGAGCTACTGCTACCGGTCCCCGTGATAAGGACCTGTGCTACACTTATGACTTACAACACGTTGCAGAAAACGCTGATATAATTTTTAATCTCTGCAATGTCTTCATAAATGACGATGAATTAAAAGGTGTTTTTTCTGGAGGGGGAAATATAATGGAGTTGTCTAGAATTTAAGTTTCAATTGAATTGTATATTTTTTTAAAATTATTTAGAGTAATATATGATCTAAACTTGTAATGTTTTAAACTACAAAGTCTAAGTTTGTCTTAATAATTTATATTGTGCCTTTGTTAAAAGACGATAAACTGTCTCTGCATATCTAGGTTTTTGTTTTGTTTTTGCTTTTTTTTTGTTTTCTGTAGATAATAAAATACTTGTACAAGTGTAAGACTTTTACTAATACTTCGTAACTTGTTTTTAAATCAATCAGAAAAAAAACACCAAGACATACCTTGTACCTCGGTAAGGTGAATATTTACTTCAATTATAACTCGTGAAAAAGGGTAGATTATGTTATGTTTGCACAATATATCTTTTTCAGACGCGACTCGTCACTAACGGCTATAAGGCGGAGCATCTCCTGTAGAAATCGCCGCCCCCAAAATGTTATAAATGAATTTATTTATTAATAATGGCTTTCTGAGTTGCATTATGTAACAGTCATATCAAAATTGTTGTTTGTGAGTTCGATAACGGTCGTTCGCAACGCATTTGAAGCAGTTGGCAGGAAAGACAAAAGCGTTTCTCTCCCACTTCATTCCGCCATAAGGTCTGTGTAAAACGAGGCGTGACGTCATGCATTCACTGCATAGGCTTACAGGCAGACGAAGGCTGCGGCCAGGCAGCTTTCAAGGGTGGGGCGTAGGGTCTGAAGAAGGGCGCGCTCACCAGATAGATACTATGCAGCTAAGCGAGTAGCATTGAGAAAACCATGAGCCGTCAATTTGCTAGGAGGCTACTCTTAGCTGATCGGAAGAGATTTTGAAGAAATATAATGAAGGCAATGCAATGTAATGCAATGCATTTGCAGCCTTCCCGTTTTAGAAAACCATGAGCCGCGACTGATCTTTTTATTCCATGTATGTTTCTCCTAAATTTTATCAATAAATATTTATATAGAAAATGCAATATTGTAAATTTTAATTGCATATTAAGTGAATTTTTCAGAATTTTTAGGTAGTAAATGAATATTTTTAAAAGCATTTTTTAAGTTATTTAGAGCATAAAAATCCTCTCCCTACTTATAACAGTTTTATTCTTAAAAAAAATGGAAACGTTTATCGCATCGACTATCAACGGGTTACTATTGCGTACCTGGATATTCTACTTGAGGAATCAAAAATATCATTGCTATTACAGTTCCATTGCTATTACAACAAGAGCAACAAAACTGTTCTACAAATTTTTAAATAGAGATTATCATTTAAAATTTAAAATATGCTTACCAAAAATTTGTATCAATATATAAATTTAATATTATAAAAAAAAAACGTCACTGAATTTATATTTCTGCAGAAATTAAGCATTTCTATTTAAACAAAAAAATATTAATTGATTATACCATTTATGATAACTTATTGTTAAACATTGCAAATATTTCATTTTTATTGTGTTTATATTGAATGTATCCATTCCTTGGCTTTAGAATTTTAGATATTTCATTTATTTTCATCCATAAATTCTACGAGTTTCTGCAATACGTTCCACTAATTTGCTTTTTATTGTTGACAAGAACATTTTTCACATCATTAATACGGAAATTGTTCAATAATTCGTTCCACTCATTTAGACTATTTGTCACAAAGCGAGTCAAACTCGCAGCTTGGAAAATGCATGAAATCGTAATCATTAATTAATTATTAGTATTAATTTTTATTCACAATATCTATTCACTAAACTTAATATCGTATCTCACGCAGTCATATTATAATATTTGTCACATATAATTTTCATTTAATTTTTATCAGGACTTCAGAAAGCAGAATGTTTGCGAACAACCATATTTTAATTCAACCATTCGGACTTCTTAGAACTAACAAAAATGTCTCCAGGTACTGTGTTAGCATTTCCTATTTTGAAGAATAGGCAGGTCTGAACTCATCAATGATTAAAACCGGGAACTTGTACTGTTGTATAACTTCTTGTTAAGAATGGCAATAATATGTTAATAATGTGCATTTTTGTTTCTTAGCCACCTCTTTATTACACTTTTCGGCTATTCACATGAAGGCGCTTTGTGTATCGAACACTAAAAAAACGTTTCATGAAAAAATGTTCCTGAAAACCTTAATGAACATATAATAGCATACTACGTAAATATACATTTAATGTCTGTGAAAATATACATTGAAGCATATATAAAGCTGACATCCACTATAATCCCTCTTGGTAGGTTTGCCTCGAACGGTGCCTTGACTTCCATCGGCTCTTTGCAGTATGTGGGCTACATATCATTCTTTTTTTATTTATAAAAGTAAAACAGACCATAATGAGCAATTGTGAATTCAATATGAAGTGGTCATAAAAGCAATATACATTTTTAATCATATCTAAGCGATAGTGGAGTCATCACGTGTTTATATTGTGCAGTTTTATCCGTAAAAAATCCTGTGCTAAAATAATATTTTAATGATTATGGATGGGATGATTGTTGAGATGTGATTTGAGATGGTATAAGAAGCCAATCACAGGTGAAAGCCGAAGCTGTGCCTTAATAAACGGCAACCCATACGCTGGAACATTCGCCTAGTATTGATTGTATGGAAACTAGTGTTCAGATCTTGCGGCAAACAGAATTCTCCTCTAGTGAGTGATTACAATCGACCTTTCTAAGTATCCAGTATCGAATGTCCGCCACCGCTGGGGCAGGAAGCGTAGGAAGCGGCCGAGGTCGTAAGGGGCGGAGGTCGTAAGGGGCGGAGGTCGTAAGGGGCGGAGGTCGTAAGGGGCGGAGGTCGTAAGGGGCGGAGGTCGTAAGGGGCGAGGTCGTGAGGGGCCGAGATCGTGAGGGGCCGAGGTCGTGAGGGCCGAGGTCGTGAGGGGCCGAGGTCGGAGGGGCCGAGGTCGTGAGGGGCCGAGGTCGTGAGGCCGAGGTCGGAGGGGCCGAGGTCGTGAGGAGCCGAGGTCGAGGCGAGGTCGAGGAGCCGAGGTCGTAAGCGGCCGAGGTCGTAAGGGGCGGAGGTCGAAAGGGGCGGAGGTCGAAAGGGGCGGAGGTCGAAAGGGGCGGAGGTCGAAAGGGGCGGAGGTCGAAAGGGGCGGAGGTCGAAAGGGGCGGAGGTCGAAAGGGGGAAGGACCATATGTTTCAAGTCACAAGCGAAGCATGTCTCGCAAGTCCTGGGAGTCGTTCACGAGGTCGTAGGGCGTCTTGTCCACATCCCACCCCCGCCACGCCTTGAGGTGCTTCCTAGCGCCGGCCCGCAGCAGCTCGCGGGCGGTGAACTCGTTGCCCGCGTTCGCCGCCCAGTGCAGAGGAGTCGACCCGTTCTCGTCCCTGGCGTTGACGTCAGCTCCGGAAGCGATGAGCTGAACCGCGTTCTGCCAGTACACATCGTTCTGAGCGGCTACGTGGAGTGGGGACGTCCCCGAGCAGTCGACGATATTCGGATCGGCTCCTCGCTCCAGCAGCAGGGACACCACGTCCGGGGTCGCCGCGTCGCACAAAGCGCGCAAAAGGGGCGTGTCGCCGTCGGCGTTTGTGAAGTTGACGTTCGCCCCCGAGTCGAGCAGGTAGCGAACGCTTGCCAGACTCCCCTCACCGGCCGCTGCGCATAATTGTTCATCGGCTCGGGAAGGGAAGGTCCTTGCGTGACGCGCTCTCGCCTTGGCGGCCCGTATGCGGTCCAACACTTGCTGAACTTGGGAATCGCCTTCGGACTCGTCAGCCGTCGCTTCGTCGACGTAGCAGGTGGTCGAAGATGTCAAGGACGAGTTGCGAGCGACCGTTAGAGGGACGGTCGTAGGGGAAGGGGATGTGTTTGGGGGTGGAGTTTCCTCCAGTTGGCGCAAAAGGGGTCGACTTTGGGCAAGAAGATTTCCATCGCTTTCTGCAAAGAGATCTCCACCTTCTCCAACCGGTCTTCTAGAAGTTGAAAGGCTGCTTCGTTTCCGGAGGTCTTCGAATCCGTCTGCGTCTCCTCGTGGTCGCCGGTCGGAGCCTCTTGACGGCGAGCGAGGCTGCGTTGCAGCAGGTTCCGCAAGGCGGCGTCCTTCTCCTGCAGCTTGAGCTGCATCTGGTGAACGGCGGCCCACAGGGTGGCCTCGGTCCGTTGTTCCTGCAGGCGCAGGGCCCCCTGCAGCTTGCGCTCCGCGTCCTGCGCCTGGCGCTGCAGGGTCTCTTGCGTCCTGCGCTCGGCGTCTTGCACCTGCTGGCGCACCGCAGATCCACGGCCTCCTGGAGTCTCGCCAGCGCCTGCGTCACCAGGCCGATGGCGTCGCGCACGGGATTGGCCATGGTTGGACGAGATATTCCTGCAACACAAAATTATTTTTTTTAAATTTAAATCTGTAAATTTACAATCTATTCAAGACAAGAACAATAAGTAAATATGCTGTTAGAAATTACAAACTAGCATGGAAAGGTCACCCACAGGTCATCTTCCTTTATCATATTACATCAACAAGCTCATGTTGAAAAAACAATTGGTGTTGATTTTATTACAGTATTATCACTATTGTCATTTTAAAATCTATTTGGCAAATCCAATGGTTTGAACTTTTCAGTCTTTTGACTTCTAAACTATGGTATAGTAGTTTCAGGCTAGTACATTATTATGGTTTTCTAGTTTGCTGACATATTTGACTAAAATTTTAATTTCTTGTTGTACTGCTGGCATGTTAAAATCATTATGTAGCACATCGTTTCGGACGTACCAGGGAGCACTAGCAATATCTCTCAGAACCTTGGGTTGGAATGGTGTGATTACTAGCGCACTCTTGCGAGAACTCTCGCTTGTTAAACCCCGCCCTCTTTCCTATCTTTCCATTTCCTTATTAAACCTGAAATATATTTTTTTCTACCCCCATTGTATAATTTTGTTATTTGATGGTTCCAACCCGTTGCATAATGATACTTTACGATAATGATTTCTTTATGATACAGGTTCTTGACCAATCACAGAGAAGCTTACAAACCAAGTATTGAGACATTATTAATCTTTGAGAATCGTTCTAGTAAATGTTTGGTTCGATTGTGAACATTCAAATTGCATTTAATATTATATTATGTTTATCAGTTTTAATTTCTTTTATTATCAGTAATTTGTACGTGGAATTTATATGTTTAAAAAAATAACGTATTCTGCCATGGCTTCGTTTAGAACTTCTACTGAACCAATTGTTGTATTTTTTTCTTTTAAATGAAAGAATATGATCCCTAGATGTGTTATCAGATATTGTTTGTGTTGATTCACCAACATTTTGGTGTAAATTATTAATTAAATCATTCTTTAATAGTACGCTTATCAATAGTCAATTGTTTTCTTTCAGAGGGTGACAGTTTCAAAATTGATATACATGAGCCCATAGATGTGAGTCCACGCTGCTTGATGTTTTGTTTTGATTGTTGAGATTTGTTTACAATTCGTCAAGGTTTTGTTTCAGTATAATAATTGCATTGTGGTTTTGACAGTTTGCATGTATTTGCTTCTGTGGTGTATTTTGTAGAAAACATTCGCACAGTGGGTTTTGCTCGGTTGTAATACTTTAGTGAAGTTGTTTACAGGTTATGTTGAATTCCGAATCGTTGTCCACGCGCCCCAAAAGACGCAAACGTACTTAGCTGGACGCAGGGAAAGAGAAAGTCAGCGTAGGTGTGATAGTGAGATCATTTCGTTTTCTATTGGGTCATTGTCTATGAAATGTCAGTTTTGCTCTGCTTTGTATTTTCCATGTGAGAGAAATTCTGCAAACGATTTACTCTGTGTTGCTTAAATGGGAAAATAAGTATACCTTCGAGCAATATGCCAGAAGAAATCAAACAGTTGTTTATAGGAGATGATGACATATCAAAAAACTTTAGAAATACTATCCTTCAGTATAATAGTGCTATATTTTTTGTGCCGATATTGCATTGCTATCTGGTCATGGGCCATACGTGTTCAAAATTTTGGGAACTCATCACAGAATATCTTCGTTATACCCTCAAGATCCAAACAATGCAGTATATTGTGAGCATTAGCCTGGGTACAGTATTTTACATTTATCTTAGATCTCACCGTCAAATTTTGACGGGTTCTCACTAGTATTATATAAAATAATTGATTCGTGATTTCACTTTGATCCTATTTGACTAGCGCAGTGATAGTGATAGAGGGGAAACATTTGACTGACGTTAAGATCAAAACGCAAGTTATTGTGTGTTATATGTTGCTGCCAAGTGTTTGTCCTTTAATACCGTCCAATTCTTTAGTTTGAAATGTCTAGTTAATTAGAAGTGAGTTGGCACCATAAAAATAAGAGAAAAAGCGAAATGGTGACTCGGAATTATTGTAAGAGCAACTTTATATTTTTCGCACTGGAATCAAAGCCACCTGCAGGTAGGGTACTGTCCGCTAGGTGGCCTCGGCTTAATCCTCCATGTCAACTGACACGAAACGATTCGACGTAAAAGTTCTACGTAAAAAAGTCGTAACAAAAGTACCGTATGAAACTCGATGTAATGGGTATTAATACACGAGTGTTATTACGATAAAAGCGAGGTAGGAACGAGTTTCGTAAACTTCACACGAGTGTATTAATACCTATCATTACATCATCGTTTCATAATGTAGTATTTTCTTCAAGACCCTCTTATCCTCCGTCACTTGTTCTGTATGTCTTCTGGTAAATGATAACAATTAAATACATACTTGTGATTACAAACTATTGTTATTTAAAACTTATTTCAAATTAATTACTTTACCAAGGTCGGAATAATATCCCTCTAATATTATTTTCTATCACCTAACCTGACAATTCACAATTCAGTGGTAAAATGTCTAAGGCTACGTTTATGTTGAAGCAGCGATAAACGATGAGGGCAACGACAGAGTAGGTGTTGCGAAATCGCAGCGCTGCTGTGTGTTCATGACGGAGCAGTGCGAAGCAGCGCCACTCCGAATCCACCAGAGACATCTACAGGACATTCGGCGAAACTAACTTGTCAATTCAATACCAACCTTATGTAAATCACCCGCCATATTTACTTAGGAACTTAGGATTATTGGCTTAGGAACTTTTGGTTAGCGTTTAAGTTGAAGTGCAGTAGGAGTCAACCTCAACATCATTCCCCTATGCAATGGAAGCATTACACCTTAAGTATTTTTCTTGGCTGGATATTGGCATGCTTGGTGAGAGAGATGTGTCAACTATAGTATACTATTTAGTATTGAGGTTAGTGACTGATTTCATTTGAGGAACTCAATGGCCTTTCCTTTTTTACAGATAGAAGAAGTTTAGTCTCTTGAAAGAAATTTGGTTGTATGTGAATGAATGTTCAAGAAAAAATTATGGAATTGGGTCTTCTAAGGAGGAAAGGAAATGTATTGTGTACTATATGCGTATGTGAATCTCACAAACAGAACAGTATTTTATGCCAGGTTGTATGAAAAATAAAAACGTGAAGACAAGTGTGAAATTGTGTGAAGAAAAGTGACTATGTACAGAAAATTTCAAATGTGTGCAGTGCTCTCCCATTTGCCAATTTCTATTATTCATAGTCTTTCTAATATTTTATTAGTCTGTCAAGTTTCATCTTATAAAACAGTTTTCAGTTTGGTACATTTTCAGTATTTAAAAGGAGAAGTATAATTTTTTATTTAAAGATAATAATTAATTTGAAGTTTTTATTGAATTTGAAGTGATTTGATTTTTTTGTTGTTTATTCTGTAATATAAGAAAAGTATCTGTTGTGCAATATATATCATGGAGTAAATAAAAAAATTAAAACATCTTCAAATTCATTGTTATTGTCTTGAAATAAGAAAGGATTCTTTTCATTTTAATATTGTCTAAGACAATAATTTTGCTGTTAGTTCTACCAATCTTAATTGAATTCTCAGTATTTGTTTCCTATTGTGTCTATAAAGAGCCTATATTGTGGTGATTTCTCTGTGTTTAATTTAACTGAATGTAAAGTATGAAGATTACACGTACAATAAACCATCCAATGTTAAAAACATTTCCATATGATTAATATGTTAGGTGTCGTCTGTTCATGTTGACTGAATACATATCACTCTCTCCCAAAATTTTGTAAGTTTTTCATGAAATATTATCCAAGTGTACAAGGGTTATCTTCTAAAATGATTGAGTTATGCAAAGACCATTGTAAATAAATGATTTTGTATTCTGAAGTAAAAACTACTCTGAATTGCAAGGAAAACAGATTGTAAGGGAAGTGATAATGGTAATTGGCATATTTATTTTATTTAAAATTGTTTCTTAAATCTTAAACTATGACAAAACTGGAAGGCTGACGGCTTTGTAGTGTAACATCTCAATATTTTACCAAATTGTGGCTTCGGACTAGCTGATTTCAATCACTTCAATTTTGAATTAATTGCAAACATTAAATATTCATCCCTTCAAAATGTTGTTCTAGGAAATGAGATACATGGACTATCAAAAGCAATAATTTAGATAATTCTTTTTCAATAAATTTTCTAGTTTAAAAATAAAAATATTCTGTTCTGGCATTTCATTTTATTCATATTGTTCTTCAGTGATAGTTATTGACTGATAAAGCATCCCAATCGTTTAATTAAACTAAGAAAATTAAAATAAGTTCATTTGTTTCTGTTTTTTTATTTATTTATTTTACGTCAAAAAAACAGTTAAAAACCGCGTATGACGTGCTATGGGGAAAAAGTGAATTGTGTGCACATTTTCAAAATTCTGTGATCCCTACACTAAGTCATATACTACTTAAATTTTGAATTTTGAAAGGAGAAAAAACAAAAACTCCCATGTAGTAAAATCTATTTTCAAGGATAAATAAGCAATAAATTTTGAATTTTGAAAGGGAGAAAAAAACAAAAACTCCCATAATAAAATCTATTTTCAAGGATAAATAAGCAATAAATTTTGAATTTTGAAATTCAATTCAAATTGTTTCATTTTAAAATTTCTGTTATAAATTATACTTCCTTGAGTTGCACCACATTGTGTGCCATGGACAGCAAGCACATAAGAATTAATCATCTCAATCATTCTGGTCAGTATCTCACAATCTACAATAAATTATTTTCATAGTTTTACAAGGTGTGGATCAATTTACAAATTCATTAACAGATAAAATGGGTGATTATGGTAACAAAGTGAACAAACCTTCTGAGGGTTTGCAATACAAAAATAATTCAGAATAAAACATTATCACTGGCAGATGATTATGTCCTTTACCTGTTAACAATTAGTTTTGTACAACATAATATAACAATAAAAATGGCAATTATCCCGTAATAATTTGTATACTTGTTCAGTGAAAAACGAATGTAACCTAACCTCCAAAACGTACGTGTTGTACTCATTTCTGTGGCACACAATTTGTCTAAAACGAAGCTATTGCGCGATTTGTGTCCCTTTTGTCCCAAAATTGTCCCGGATCAGCGCGCTGTCAACATGAACACTTCCATCTGTTTCCTGTGGACGTTCTCGTTGCTTCGCACTTATCGCTGCTCTCATCGTTTGCGCTGCTCCAACATAAACGCACCCCAAGTCAAGTCTTGTAACTCCACCGCAAAAATTTCTAAGTTCACTTTCTAGTTCACTCATGAAAATATTACAAGTCCGAGTTTGCAATGGCAACACGAAATTTTTTCAGTTGCACACTTAATGCGGAAATATTCTAAGTTCAAGTTCAATGTGCACTCTCACGAAGTATCACAAGCCCCGATTAACCTCAAGAAATTTTCTAAAATCCACAGTATCACTCGAACATAATAAAACGCGCAAACGATCCGCTCACCACAGACACGAGAGGAATGCCCTAATTCCCAATCTGGTCCACCTGAAAGCTCGCTGTGTTTTCTCTTGTTTTTTGGTTGTAGGTCACCCTGCACCTGCCTCCAAAGGAACTCTTTTTTGGTTTCGGTGCCTTCTGTGTGTTTACTTTACAGCTCTCCCGGTTACTAATGCCGGTTACCCCCCGCTCATGTCTCAGCAGCAACTCGCGTTGCTACGGTGTCATCTGCGAATCTGCACCATAGAAACTCACCTAGTCTTCTGCAATATCTACAACATTTCTACCTTTACTTTCCTAAATAAAATGTCCGTTATTTTTGGTATGTCTCAATACACACACACACACACACACACACACACACACACACACACACACACTCAAGCACTTCTGTGAAAACCGCATTGCAATAACTTCAATTGTTCAAAAACTGCCGGAGGGGCTAAAATCACGTGACTCACCATGTGTATTGAGATAGCTTTTACTTTTCCATTGATAAAAAGATATAAATTTACATAAAGCAGGGCAAAATTAAAATATTATTTCATATTTGTTCAGGATCGATGTATCTATGGCATATTCCATTGATATAAATAACGTAACTCATGAAAATATCACATTAAAACTCTTTCAAATTTAAAATAGAGGAGAATGTTTCTTTATAATGTTAAAAAATTTGCACAATAATGTGTTTGAACTGAAACTAACAAAAAACATGTAATTAATTTCACATTAATGTTATAGCAATACCTATTGTTGTTGAGCGTATTAATATAATAATTGATATAATTGTTTATATTTTAAGAAGAAAGTCTAACTGTATGCGCAGGCAGTCTTATTTTATGACCAGTAAATGCAGGCTCAAAACGAAATACAGAATATCCAGTAATTATATAATTTAGATGTATTTGTACTTTAAAAAAATGTGTACAAACATAGAGTATTCATTGATTTGAATTTTTTCGCTAAAATAAAATTTATATCAAATATATTGTACCAAATGAGTGTCATTGATTGCTTTATCTACAACAGCTAATCATTTCACTTTCTCCCTACAGAATAGAGAGAAAATTATATCCTGCTGCGCGAAAAAACGGCGAATTTTCGGCAGAAAAAATGTCCGTCGCTCTGTCCGTCGCTCTGTCCGTCGCTCTGTCCGTCGCTCTGTCCGTCGCTCTGTCCGTCGCTCTGTCCGTCGCTCTGTCCGTCGCTCTGTCCGTCGCTCTGTCCGTCGCTCTGTCCGTCGCTCTGTCCGTCGCTCTGTCCGTCGCTCTGTCCGTCGTCTGTCCGTCGCTCTGTCCGTCGTCTGTCCGTCGTCTGTCCGTCGGTCTGTCCGTCGGTCTGTCCGTCGGTCTGTCTCTGACTTTCAAAAAAAACGTATGAACATACATACTACTCGTGATATAAAAATCGCATATAAAACTCGTCATATAAATTTGAATTAGAAAAAGAAATTATTTCTTCTTTTGCAAAAATGCATTTAATTTAAATAGACGCGAGCAGAAGTAAATCTCCGGATTTACAAATTGGAACAACGGATAAACAAAATTTTTGAACAGTCATAACTTTTCTTCCTCGCCTACTGTGTACTCAGTATTATAAAGTATTGTAATGCTGCGGGGAAAAAATGGCGAATTGTTGACACAAAAAGTGTTTTTAAACATAAAAAGTATATTTTTGTGCCTGGCCCTTGTATCGACAAACTGGATATATTTTGTTTATTTTGTCTTTAAAGGACCATTGATACATCAGTCCATGAAAGACTATTAACAGCTTGTGATTTGGTGACTCGGCGAAGACGTCCTGCTAGTTTAATGTCTTTGACTGTAATTCAGAAAGGAGTTCGTAAGCTGCAACAGTTCTAAGTTTCAGATAGTCGAACACCAACTCTCGAATGTCTGATCTCGTGATTAGAGTTAACATGTTTGCAACGAAAATAAACCTATTTATTCCAAGATTCGCCTTATCGGACGCGCCACAGTACATGTAGTTGTTATGTAGAATTCATCATATATTTCTCCATCAGTTACATTTTGTAAGACTAGTAACATAGAAACAATACATGTCCCCAAAAGTACACACAACTGGACCGAAAGATCTCAAACTCGGTGTTGACTGGATTTTGTAAGACCACAAACGTACACACAACTGGACCGAAAGATCTCAAACTCGGTGTTGGCCGCCTCCTTAAGATAACCTTCGGGTGGCTAATGCGATTATGAAATACTTAACCATCCGAAGTTCAACAATCCCAGCTGTGCAACTCACACACGATTCAGCTGGAAGATACAGAGGACGGAATATTCATTCTCTGTACAGAATCAAAAGCACGGATAAAGGAGCAAAGACCCGAAGAAAGCCTCCTTGGCGAGATTAAATGTTTACAATCGTTTTTAAAAATTAAAAAAAACCCTTTTGTCTTACTCTCTCGATAATTGCGTAAATTAGAAATCAAGTTTAATTCTATAAAATATCACGTTTTTCTCCCAATTTTTATTTATTTTAGAAGAGCGATATGTTTAGTAGTAATTGTTGACGTACGAATCAGTAGTACAAATTTAACTAAAAAAAATCTCGTTTTACAATCGTTTTACAAGAGAACGATGGTATGGGCGGTTAAAACAGTATGATGTCACATCATCGATGGTAACGGTCGATGATGTTTTATTTATTTATTTTACGTATGACGTGCCTTAGGAAAAGTGAATTGTGTGCACATTTTCAAAATTCTGTGATCGCTACACTAAGTCATATACTTCTTGAATTTTTAATTAAAAAAACTCCCATGTAATAAAATCTATTTTCAAGGATAAATAAGCAATAAAGTTTGTGCACTTATCCGTTGTCCTTCGGAATAATACTTCCTGCCGCGACAACATAAAAACGATAATTTGAATAACTGTATTTCCCACTGAATTTTAGAAATCGTGCACAGATAATGAAGTTACATTTATGTCCAGAAGCAAAACAAGGGCCCATCTCAGCATTTGATCAATGGATCAGGGAAACTGGACGAAAAACCTGATCGAGATGGGGTCATTGACCCAGAAGCTGCGATACAATACTTGTTACATATTGTTTAGAATTATACAGTCCAATGGTAAATAATATATTAAGTATCACTGTTAAAATTAATGTTACTTTCCTTGTGATGCTCAGTATAGTGTCTAATTGTTTAGAAACAGCTGTGCAGCAGAAACGACTTCACTTTGTATTTAAATTTTTCTATCGAATTTAATCGTTTAATGTCATCTGGCAAAGTGTTGTAAAATAATGTACATATATTGTATGTGAGTTTTTTGTAATGAGCTGTTGATATTGTCACCTGATGAATATGATTTCTACGTCGAGTGTTATAGTAATAGACATGGGCATTTTCTGAAAATATATTCCCGCCCTTAAGCAAGTCATTATTGACAAAAACCACTGATTCATAAATCAACAGACAAGGTAATGGTAAAAGTCCTAGTTTAATGAAGGGAACTCTTTAAATGGACGTTCCATTTAAGGTTTGACGGAATTGAGAGACCTAAAAATTTTGTTGCCTTAACATCAGTAATGGCCTTACAATGGCTTATTTGAAATGAAAAACTGCATTAAAACAGTTTTATTTTCGTTTACTATTAATTTGTTATTTCCGAATCAATTTGAAACATCTGGTATCGTACTATTCACGGTTTCTTAATTGCAAAGGTTGTTCGTATGTTCCAACGAGAAAATTAATTTACCTTAACGAAGGTTAAGTGATGGTAAGACCCAGAATCTTGATGACGTACAGCAGAGCAGCTCAGGTCTCGCAGCGTAGAAGGCAGCCAGTGATGGACTAAGGATTCGGAAACGATCACCGAACGTCGATGCGTAATCTCTACGCTTTGTCGTGGAGAAAAATTCTCGAGCGCCTATTGGCTCTGAGGTACGAATCTGATCGATCGATGCTGACTCAACTCTTCACCTTGGACTAAGAACATGTCACTGACCGATGTAGTATACATGATAAACGATTGATATCGAGTTTAATTCTACGAATGAATTATATATCAATCTGAATGAAATATAATATTTTGAGCGAATGTATCATTCGTAGAAATGATCTTTTATTGTTTTATTATTTTTGCCCACCCGCCAGAAAAATTTTGAAACACGCAATGCTCAGGTGCACGGAACCTAAAACTTTCTCTTCACCAATATTCTTTTTTGTGCATATACTTCTTTTGCTTCTTCTGGTAACACCTTTTCTGAGGCTTCTACTTGTTTTAGATCTGATTCTATCTTGTATTGCTTCTTGCCCTATATCTTGTTTTTATTTATTTATTTATTTATTTATTTATTTATTTATTTATTTATTTATTTATTTATTTATTTATTTATTTATTTATTTATTTATTTATTTATTTATTTATTTATTTATTTATTTATTTATTTATTTATTTATTTATTTATTTATTTATTTTTATTTATTTATTTTACATCGAAAAAGCAGTTAAAAACTGTGTATGACGTGCTATGGGGAAAAGTGAATTGTGTGCACATTTTCAAAATTCAGTGATCCCTACACTAAGTCATATACTACTTAAAATTGGAAGAAAAAAAGTCCCATGTCCCATAAAATCTATTTTCAAGGATAAAAAGGCTATAAATTTTGGCTCTTATCCATGTCGTCCTTCGGAATAATACTTCCTGCCGTGACAACATGGAAACGGTAATTTGAATAATAGTATTTCCCACTGAATTCTAGTAGACGTGCACAGAAAACGTGCTCTTTCCTTTCGTCTTCTTCTTTTGCTTCGTGTAGTTCTTGTTCTGTTTAATTGCCCCTCCCTAGAGCTTGGCTGTGTATTCACAATTCTACGAGAACGTTCGTAAAAATGAAGGTTGCAAGAGCAATCCGTAACGGAATCAATATAAAAAGACACATGATGCGGAGGGAAAGATCCGCACGCGGTTCATAGCTATTTAAGGCACAGTTTCGAGTTTCATCCGATGTGATCATTGGAAACTATGAAAATGGCAGATCGGTGCAGCGTACGTCATGAATTCACATTCAGGCGTTGATATAATACGATCATTTCAGGATATGTGTTTAACTGATTGATTCGAATCTAATTTTGTTTTTGTATTTCTTTTCTCTTTATCATTATATCCTATAACATAATCATTATTTTGTTTTTATATAAGCGAGAAGAGAAGTGTGACGAAGCATGTTAGGAATGCGCGATAACGACGAACAAAGCAGAGGCTTGGCGGTGAGACGTGGGGACGAGAAGTGAGGAGAGAGCTGGAGGTGGCTCAGTGCATCAACTGGTATTACTGCAGTACCTCTAATGAGAAAGTCCTAGGTTCGAGCCCCGACAGCGGCTGGATTTTCGACACTAGCTAGAGAGCTGGGTCTAGTTCTGTCGCTGTCTGTAGGCGAATTTTACCCGTCGGCAGCTCTACTCGATAGTTTCCCGATGTTTCTGCAATCTGTATTAGGTGAATGCTGGTGTAGTACCTTACCAAACGGGCTACGGACCGCACGCGAACTTTTGCTTCGTTACTTGGGAAGGAAACTACCTATCATACTCCGTAGCTATCTTACCTCTAACTTACACGTACTTACACTAACATGCACTACACTGCGACATATGCAGGGAGACCGGTCGGGAGCTTAGAGCTTGTCCCGGCTAGGGCGGTGGCCCGCTAGTGGGAGATACCTGGTTGAGGGTAGCCGACGGTAGGCCGGCGCAAGACCATCCAGCGAGGCAAAACCGTCGTCCCTTTCCGAGAACAAAAACCGCACTACACTTACAGGGAATAATGACCTTAGCTGACGCGTTCGGAATCACCAACCAATCAATCAAAAACGTGAGGAGGATACGCGTCGTGGAGTCGTTAATATATAAATAATTTCAACTACCATAACCCATTATTCAAGCAATTGATGATAATAATAAAAAATCACCAACATCCTAACAAGATGCTAATTAAATTAGGTTAATAATTAGAACATTTTATAACACAAATTTCCAAAAAAAATATATATTTATATATATATATATATATATATAATAATAAAGAAGAAATATATATTACAAATCTTATAAACAACAATGATTTATAATCCAAAGAATTCTTATAATAACATTACAAGAATTAATGGGGGAGTGAGGGGGACGGGGGGGGGGGGAGGGGCCCGCGGAATAGCGGGCACAATGAAAAGGCATGTAGTCGAGACGAAGCAACGTCGTGAGCCGGGCGCCGGGACGCGTAGTAAGGCGCTGTGGCAGCGGGGAATGGCGCGGGGTGGGGGCGGGAGGTGGGGCGGGGGAGTCAAAGATTAACGAGATGCGCCGTTAATGGGCGGGTGAAAAATGCCGCCCGGCGCTCGCCCTGGCGGCGGAAGGCTCCGCGCTCGGGGATAAAGCTCCGCAGGACGACCCCGCTGCCCGGCGGGTGGGCGGCCCAGCGCTGCCGGCGCTCTGGGTGGCAAATAGGAAAACCCCCACAGGAGACGGCAGTGGAGTTACGCAAGCCGATGGAGGGAGAAGTGAATTCAACCGCTGTCTGGAGGAAAATTCTAGCGGCCGGCTGCTCTGATCGGTAGTTTTCCGTGGTTGCTCCGATCAACATCAACTGAAAGCCGGAGCTGTTCCATAACAAGTGAGCCGTAGGCCGTCCCCGTTTTTTCCTCCTTCTTCCGTGTCCTACCCCCTCTCCTTTTACTTACACACACTTACACGTACATGCACTACATTACCTCACATGTCAAGTGACCAGTCTGGAGATTATTTTGTCTCGGATGGGGGTGAAAACTATCTGGGGGAGAGGTCTGGAGGGTGGAAAACCTTTACAGCTGACTTGTATGTCCGCTTGCACGGGGCAGGGATATCACCACCGCATGAAATATAACATAACTACACTTACGGGAATATTTCACTTTGTAGTTGACGCGTCTGAAGCCATGAAGCTTTCTTCCACTCATAAAGACGAGTTGTTGAGTGGAGAAACCAGAATAGGTGGCTCAGGGCATCAACTCACTGCAGTGCGTCTGACCGGGAGGTCCTGAGGTTCGCATCCCGGCGGGGGCAGGATTTTCGACACTAGCTACATGCCTAAGTCGAATTGAGACGCGGTCTGAAGTAGACATCTAATGACCGGCGGTTCTCTTCGGTAGTTTTCGTGCATTCAGCTCAGTGCATCAACTGATGCCACTGCAGCGCCTCTGACCGGGAGGTCCTAGGGTCCAAATCCTGACGGTGGCAGGATTTACGACACTATCTACCTAGATAGTGAGGTCACGTTCTGTCGTGGCGTGGAGGAGAATTCCAGCGACCTACAGCTCTGATCGGTAGTTTTCCTTGGTTTCTCCGATAAAACCCCGTCTCATGTCGGGCAGTGCCCTAACAAACGGGCTACAGACTGCGCGCGATATTTCCCTCCCAATCCTAGTTCTATCCTCTCCACTTACACACTTACACTAACAATACCTACACTTCCACATATTCCGGGAGACCGGTAGGGAACTTAGAGCTTGTCTCGGCTGGGGCGGTGCCCCGCTGGTGGGAGATACCTGGTTGAAAAAAACCCGCCAGCCGACGAAAGGTCGGCGCCGGATCTCGCAATCAAGCGGAAAATGATCACCGCCACCTCCCGAAGAACCACCAAGCACTCTCTTTACGGGACTAACGACCTTGGTAGGTGAATCACTAGTGATCGATCGATCAATGAATGAATCAATCAATGAGTGGAGCAACGGATGAGAACGAGGAACTGGAGAACCGGGAAGCAAGGAAAGAAATTAGAAAAGTGATCAGACGGGTGAGATACCCTGATAAGTGTGTGGATGGTGGGCGACAGGGCTATCCGGCGATTGATTGAATAACCTGGAATGCGGATTCGGTGGTATAACAGTCAGCGTACCGGTCTGTTGTACCCGAGTTTGAGGGTTCAAACCCGATCGAAGCAGTGGATTTTTAAGGTCGAAAAAATTCTTCGTACGCCTTCCTTCGGAGGGGAAGTAAAGCCGACTGTCCCATGTAGTAGATTTACTGCATGTAAAAGATCCTCAAGCCTAAATGAAGCCTCTGAGCAAAATTGAGATCCGCCTGTTTCGTCGCCCAAGATATAATACCCCCTTTCTCCGCTAGGTGGTGAAAGGAGCGTAGCGAAATTTGCGTGGTTAAACGGAAAAGCGGGCCTGATGGCCCGAGTCTCGCCACGTGAAATAAGGTATTAACTAACTAACTAACTAAATCGGAGAAGTGAAACGACAGGTAGAGCTCTATAATTTTACTCTACTTGGAGTCGGCAGAAGAAAAATTCTTCGGTCCACAATATAGGAAAGCTAGTCCTGAACTAGCAAAAATTGAGTGTTCTAAAACGGCAGACGTGATTATGTAGCTTGTTTCTTCCTCGTCGCATCGCATACAGCTACGTTGTAAGGAGTGACTCAATGAGTAAGAACATGAGCTAAAAGAAATTCCTGATTATTATATCAAATATTTCCATTTTCACTCAAAATCCACTCCTGAACTACTGCATAGACAATCAGCGTTATCAGATACTTACACCGACACTGATAATCCTGTCCTGTAGATAGTGTAGCGACATCAGATGTTCTACAAAAAAAACCCCGGTTCGAAGTGATAATCTTTATCAGCCTACTTTGATATACATCTTCGGACGTTCTGCTGTGAAAGGAGTGATCTCTGCGACGTTTAAGATAGTAGCTATTATTTGAAACCACTGTAAAACAAAATCCATGCTTTTGCGTAAGTAACAAGGATTACAATGGAAGGAATGCCTAACTTTGACACTGGATTTCATTGCCATTTTAGATTTTTTTTTTATTTGTCGCGTCTTACAAATTGACGCAACGCGTCACCAAACCCCTTAAGGGGCGTTGAGCGCTTTGCGCTGGGGAGTAATTCTCCATTACCTTTAAGTCATGTCACGTCACGTCACAGTCAGTGTCAAGAGAACCGCCAGGTAGCATCTCCGCGTACGCGCTTCTTATAAGGCGCTCCTACGTCACTACCCAGCGACCAGAATTGGGAAGGACTAAGGAATGGGTAGGGTTTAGGACACTTCACAGAGGTTGGACTAGCCCTTGTGAAGCAGCCAAACTCGTTTTGTTGGAACAAATTACACATGAGATTCGACGGGAGTCGAACCCGGACCTCAGTGGTGAAACGCAAGCGACTTCGCTATGTGCCACGAGCGCGGCTGGGACGGCCGACACTGATTTCATAGTGAATTTGCGAAATAATCTATTCAATTGTTATAAGTTGAAGTGTGGTTTCAAATAAAAGGTCAATCAGCTCTGATCGAATTGTATAGATGGGTTAACGAAGAAAAAGCATTTGTCTTTCTGCCAAATCCATTTCAGAGCCTCGGGTGAACTCGGTACCTGTGACCGGTAGCGGTAGCCAGTGTATCAATGATGTCACTGCAGCGCCTCGACCGGGAGATCCTAGGTTCGAGTCCTGACGGCGGCAGGATTTTCGACACTAGCTTTTCAGCTAGGTCGAATTCCGTCGCTGTCTCGAGGAGAATTCTAGCGACCGGCTGCTCTGATCGGTAGTTGTCCGTGATTTCTCCGAACAACACCAAGCGAATGCCGGAGCAGTACCCTACCAAACGGGCCACGGATCACGCGCGATCTGTCCTCCCTTTTCCTTGTCCTATCCTCTACCCTTACACACACTCTTACACTAACATGCATTACACTACCACATATCCTGGGAGACCGGTCGGGAGCTTTAGAGCTTGTCCCGGCTGGGGCGGTGCCCCGATGGTGGGAGAGTCCTGGTTAGGGGGAAACCCCACTAGCCGACGGTAGGTCAGCGCCGAATCTCGCCATCGAGTGGGGGAAGATCAACGCTATCTCCCGCAAAAAAGCTTACACTACACTTACGGGACTAATGACCGAAGCAGTTGACGCGCCCGGAAACACGAAAAATCAATCAATCAATCGGTACGTGTGTCCTTATTCCTCTCAACTTTGATTGTGTGAGTGTCTTTTTTCAGAAATCACATCAAAATATTATGGTATTTTTGTTTAAAAACACATTTTTCACACAAAATCTGTAACGGGTTTTATGACCAAAGACATTCGTGTCTACCGCAGGAGAAAACATCAAATTAACAGGCTTTTATTTCCATAGTTTGATTTGAGATAAAATATCAGTTGAAGCAAAAATCGAACACAGAAATAGAAATAATAAAGATCGGGATCTTTAATATCTACGTTCCGGCTTCCTGGGTAACAGACTTTCTAGAATTATATTCTGGTGCCCTCATGTTACGAAGGCCTGCGTATCGTAGAAGGGAACAACTGAAAGACGAACCTCGGTAAGTTAGAAAATTTATTTACGTAGCGTTAATACTCGGTCAATAAGATACTGAAAATTAAGTTTCGAGTGGAAGTACAGGAGATTGTTTGGTTTACAGAGCTGTTACAATTTGTATGTTTTAGCAGTTTTGATTCTAAGTTGTTCAGCATTACAAGGCAAGTCTCGCAAATTTTATTCATCAAACTAAGTTCATTTAAGACACATGAATATTACTTTGTATATATTATTTTCTAAATGTTGTATAAAAACTATTTTTGTCATGCAAATGTTTGATTAAATAAGTTGTAGGTTTTGCAATCTTTAAATAATTGAGCTTTTAATGAAAAATATTATAAATGTATGAAATGTATTAGAGCCTGCGTTACAAACTTAATTTCTGATGCTCATCATTTTCCATGTGTTCCAACTCATCTCTCCGTTGTTAATTTACTTCTGCTGTGCGTCTCTGTCCCTGAAAATACGCAGCATAAATGCATTTTGAGTTCCCAGCTGAATAGCTGAAAAAATCCATTAAAACTTCTGCTCGCAATTATCTGTTGCGGCAAAGTTGCGGCTGCCGTGTCGGGGGCCCAGATGTCTGAAGTGTATGTTCCATGCAGTTCTGCGGGGAGAGTAGAAGCATACCATATCGCAGTTCCAGAAGAATATTGACGCAACCATAGAACTAGCAACTATTACATAACAACATTACTAGAGAGCCGAAAAAATGCAAAACATTTACATTTCCACCAATGAACTACTGTCATCCTTCCTGATGCAATAAACACTAAAAATTAAAGGTTAATAATTGCAGCGGCCATTGATTACATCACATGTGTGAACGACAAATTCCGAACACATGTTGGTTGGCACGAAACAGAAGCCATTTGCATTTGCTGAAGGAAATTTTTCATCTTTATTTTTTTTAATTTTTAAGGACGAAACAGGTCATGTTCCTTTACAGCAGTCGTTTTAAAGTTCTCAGAAAGGAAAATACGTAATACTGCGAACGCAACGTATTTAGGAAGATGTTTCTGAGTTGGAAAAGGAGAACCACGTTTTAATGTATTTCAGTTGGTGATGATTTGGATAACCGATATGCCATATTGCCTAGCCAGAGGGTGACTTACCGCTGGGTGGCAGCAGATTTATTTGATTTTTGGTTCAGGGCGCGTCAACTGCTATGGTCATTAGTACCGTAAGTGTAGGACATGTTTTTTCGTGAGAGATGGCGGTGATCTTCCCTCTGTGGTCTTGAGGAGAATTCTAGCGGCCGGCTGCTTTGGTCGGATCCTACTATGTCTGACAAGGGATATTTCTATTGCTACAATATTGCTCCCAGATTACTCCAATTAGATATACAAATTATGTTCTCGTTAATCCTACTGACGGAGTTTCGTATTATTAATAAGATATGTGTATGCGAACTTGCACGTATAGCTAACTAGGGCACGTAAAAAGGTTAAACCCACTTTTCAAACTTGAAAATAAAAATAAAAGTAGTTTCGATAATTTGTAATACGAATGATCTTAAGTAACGATAAATAAATTTGTAAAATAGGTCATAGTTCATTTTATATTTTTTGCCATATTTTACAGTAATTTTCAAATTACGGTAGTCGTTTTCATATCAGGTTCTTATCAAATGGAACGAACGAAATTAAGTATCGAATAAGACAAAGGAAGGACAGAAATAGTAGAGCAGTAGAAATGTAGAACTATCGAAAGTGGGGCTCTTTCTCTACAACATAAAAATGAAGGCTTGGCGTCAGAGACGGACAGATTGGCAACTTCCCAACACTCAAGTCTTTCGGGGCAGCTGCAGAACTTCACCCTGAGCGCCGCAAAACGCCTCCACAGCACGGATTTTCTTCCGTGTATTTCCCTCGACAAAAATCGTGACTTGAGCTATTGGCAGTCAGTACTGATTCGTTTCTCGAAGTGACGGCAAAAAATCGATAAGTAACGAGCGAAGAAATACCGGATTAATGAGTGTAATAAATTGAATTTGCTGAATGGTTAATTGTTTTTTCCATTACAGCTGCATAAATCATTATTTATTTTGTTGTTTTTTGGAAAATAAATATTGAGAGTGTAGATGTAATGAGAAATAAGGTCTGAGTAGAAGGAAGAAGGGAGAAAAGACGAATGTGGAGAAAGGGAGCGAAATAAGTCTCGAGGGAGAAGAACAAAAGCAGACAAATGAGTAGTGAGCACGGAAAGAAGATGGCAGAGAAAGAGGGAGATTCGGAAGAGCGATTGGGGGGGGGGGGAAAGAAGCGAAGGGAGAGCGACTCCCGCCAGCCGCACGTGTGCTGTGTTGCATTGTTTCGGGGCCGCTGCACCAGCGCTACTCGACGCCGCGCCGTCGCCGGCGCCAGCGGGGGAGAGCGAGGGGACGCACGGAGGCGTCGACCGAGCGCCCGAACTCGAAATAAAACAATCGATAGCCGGCGGTCGACCGGCCGGCCAGCGCCTCCTGCGCCCGTCGCCTCCGCCACCGCCCCCACCGCCGCCTCCCCCCTCTCCCGCCACTGGCCCCGCCACCGCCACCACCGCCACAGCCTCCACCACCGCCACCGTCGCCCCCGCCCTGCCCTCGCAATGCGACCTACAGCCCTCGCCCTCGACACCACCCCCGCCATCGTCGCAGCCACCAGCCCCGCCACTGCCACAGCCCCCGCCCTCACCCTCGTCCCCATCCACGCCGTCCCCGCCCCACCTCCTGTCCCCGCCACCACCACAGCCTCCACCACAGCCCCTGCCCCGCCACACTCCCCGTCACAGCCACCACCGCCGCCCCACCCCACCCCCGCCACCGCCCCACCCCACCCCCGCCACCGCCCCCCCCATCCCACCACCGCCCCACCCCTGCTCCACCCCACCACCACCCCACCCCAGCCTCCGCCCCACCCCTGCCACCACCCCAGCCACCGCCACTCCCCCCCACCCCTGTCACCACCCCCACCGCAGTCATCGTCCCACCCTCGCCACCATCCCACCCCACCCCACCCCGCCCCGCCACCACCCCACCCGCCCTGCCACCACCTCCACCCCGCCACCACCCCACCGCAGTCAACGCCCCACCCTCGCCACCATCCCACCCCACCCCCACCCGCCCCGCCACCACCCCACCCCGCCCTGCCACCACCTCCACCCCGCCACCACCCCACCGCAGTCAACGCCCCACCTCGCCACCATCCCACCCCACCCCACCCCACCCCGCCCCGCCACCACCCCCACCCCACCCCAGCCATCGCCACTCCCCCCTCCCCGCCTCCGCCCCTTCGGCCCCGTCGCCACCGCCGTTACCTGCCAAACCGCATAATGTACAAGTGTAAATAAGAAATGCTGTAAATGCACCACCGCCTCCACCACCGCCACCGCCATTGCCACCGCCCAAGGCTCAAGCTCAGGGGTCACTTCCATAAAAGCGAATAAACACTTTCAAATTGCGAAAAAGGCTTTGAAAATGAGAATAAACAGGAATAAAGGTGATAATGTACAAGTGTAAATAAGAAATGCTGTAAATGCAAATCTTTTGAATTTTTTTGGTCATTTTTAACAATAAACAAAGAGAATAAATGTTCAACTTCATCTTCTACTTCTCTCTAAAGAAATATCCCTTCTCTTCCTTTTTTGTCTTTTTTTTTTCTTTTTTTCTTTTAAATTTCTTTTATTTTCTTTTTTTTTTCTTTTTTTTCTTTTTAATTTCTACCTTCGGTTTCTCCTTGCTCTGAACTTTCTTCTTCTAAATTTGATCAAATTGTTCTTAATTTGAGTTTGCCTGAATCTGAGTGGAATGGTACTCAATTTGATTGTGCGAAGTCTCATTCTGAAAGTGCAGAAAGCAAGTTACGTTTAAAGGACTAGTGGTCTCGAAATTATGGAACCAGAGAAATCTTAGGTTACTATTTCCAATCTGGCCAATACGTTTTCTGAGGAGTTGTTTGAAGCAGTGATCATAAATATAGCATGTCTTATCATTTTAAAGTATTATATTCTTAATAAAAAATTAAAAATAACATACATTGTGTTAGAGACTGTTGAAATATTGCGTGTTAAAATATGAAATACCTTTTAGTTGCTCTGTAATGTTTTGTGTCCTAACATAAATTATTTTCAAATTTGACAAAAATGACATAAATCTGTGTTTTATGCTTAAATTTGTGGTTTATTTTTTCCACTGCAATTGAGGACATCTCGTTTCATCTTCGCACTTCGTTTGAGCCATCATCTCAGGAGTCCTATGACGTCATAAAGAGACGTAAAAGGGGAAACCACATAAGAGCCTAATTCAAACAAGATCTCCGCAACAATCTTTAAAAAGAAAACGCAGTAAAACATATGCATTAGGAATCTCCTAAAAGTTGTGCCATTGTCTAAATATTGACAGCCCATTACTGGAAAACGAATCGAAACTTCTGACTTTCGAAACAGAACAGATCTCTGGAAACACGACGAAAGAGGTGAAGCACGTGTTGTGCGAGGCGCAATTTACATGATGGAAGATGCTGTGTCTCTGCCTCATAAGAGAGACGTCAACCTCCGGTGCGGAGAATTCGACAGGAGATCGACCGGGACGCCGCGTCTGCCTTGGGCTCCGAGGCCTTTGCCATCAGCTTCCAATCCCGTTATTACGCCGGGCGGGGCCTTGCCGTGCACCTCGGGGAAAGTTTACTCGGCTATTGGCAGTTGATTTATTGACAGTTGGAGTGCACAGCCCATAAACAGTTCACCCACAGCAACACACTCAACACACAGCCAAAGCCACACTGTCCGCCCCACACCTGCACTGCCCACCCTCGCCCGTATTTTTAATTTCAATTTTTATTGATATTTTTAATATTTGATATATATTTGATTTTTGGTTGGATGGTTAGTGATTCCACGCGTCAACAGCTTAGGTCATTATTCCCGTAACTGTAGTGCATGTTTGCCCTCGGGAGATGGCGATGATCCTCTCCCGGTGGACGGCGAGATCCGGAGGCTAGCGGAGTTGTCCCGGAGTCCCGGAATGTGTGGTAGTGTAAGTGCGTGAAAGGGAAGGGAATAGGACAAGGAAGAAGAAGGAAAAATCGCGCGCGGTCCGTGGCCCGTTTGTTAGGGTACTGCTCCGGCATTCGCCTGGTGGTGATCGCAGAAACACGGAAAACTACCGATCAAAGCATATCGTATACTCTGTACTGTACACACAGTGACATCAGTTCATCCATAGTAGTTGATGCACCCGAAATCATATCAATCAATCAATCAATCAATAATAGTGCAATAACATAGTATAGAATAAACGGAAACAGAACAGAACTTCTTTACGTACAAAGAATATGAAACAAGTTGCAATATGCGTCTTTGTTGTCTCATAACATCAGCTACGTCGAAATTAGTGACGCACTGAGTATGAAAATGCAGGTTGTACACCTAGTATGATGTACGGAACAATATACTCAATTATTTGCACTTTTCAACCAAAATCGAATCCGTTTCGAAGTTTTTGTATTTTTCCCGGGCCACTAACCGACATGCTTCAAAGATTTCTTTCAGTGTCTGCTCGCATCAGAAATTACTAATAGATTTGTTCTAATAGGATGATGTGTACTAATAGGATGTTCTCTCATCCTACAAAAGACTATCTCTTGCTCTACCGATTCACTCCCTCCCCTCAATGCATTCTTTCTCTTTGGAAATAATGGTGTCACTCTTCTGTTGTATTTTGCAAGCGTTCTCTCTTCCAAGTTCCGATTCATTGTGTTTCTGTTATTTATTGTTTAACGGAAGGACCTTCAATTTTTGAACAATCGAGACTTTATTCGTCAACGAAGATTAATTGACAAGAATGCAAAATAGATATCGAATATTTGCACATTTATTTTTATTAATTAATGTATTACCCACGTTTTTGACAGTCGAGAGGATGGACGATGCAATCTCCCATCGCCCTCGTATCCTGCTACGTTCTTTTTCGTCTCATTCTGTTACGCCGTCCCCTGTCGTCCCACCCCCGTCCAACCCTCCGACGTCTCGGTACGTTCCTGACACACCCTTATCAGGCTTTGTGTCAGGTAGCCCGGTCAAATTAGACATATTGTTTGAAAAAAACCCTGAGTTTGGAAACTTGGCATGATTGTTTATTTACCCACCACACATAACATTATAAAAAATCCAATGCCAATAACCTTGATTTCGCAAGAATATAAAATATAAGTTTATAAGAGGTAAAATGTTAATGTTGTTCTGAAAAATGTGCAAATATAATGTAAATAAATGTTGAACAAAAATCAAATTATTTCCGTGAACTGAATATGCCATAACATTTTATGAGGTAGATATTTATGAAAGGACCTTTCCGTAAATAAAATCGACTTTTGCAATCCTATAATTTTAAAAGGGGAAACTTTACAACAAAACTTTGTGGTTCTTTTGTAGGAAATTGTGTCACTTTTAATATTGAAAGGAACTTAAAGTTTCGGTAGGTTTGATAATTACGGAGATACATGCAAAAAACGAGAAACGATACATCTGAACAACCCCCACTTATGGCAGAAAAACTCTTATTACAGAACCCTAGTAACGAAAAATTGGATAAATCCGGTTGCTCAATTTAGAAAAAAAATCCTTAAACACGTGGTGTAGCCAGAATCTACGGTGTATCCTTGATAACGAAAAATCGAATGACGGCAAAACGTCTATTTCTCTGTACCTCCGTCTGTTCGTGAACAACACAAAGGTGCGGGTCTCATGATCGTTGCAAATCCTGGTTTTTCAAAAACTACAAAAGTTCAAATTGTTTTGCAGTCTTCTTGCAACTGAAATATTAAAAATTGAATTTTTTCCTTTAATTAAATCTATTTCTTAAAGAAAGATTTTAAAAATAAGGTCTTGTACAATCTTTCGAAAATTTGAGTACTTTTTTCGTGAAAATACGGGCGAGAAAGTAGGTGCTGTTTTAGCACCACTAGTATTATTTAGACCACTAGGTGTTTAGTCTAATTTGACTTGGCTAATCTAAACATCACTACGTTCTGCGATCACTTCGTCTCGTTCTGTTTGTAGTCGTGTTAAGTCGTGTGTAGCGGCTTGTATCCACGTGTAGGCGCATGTAGTGGCTTGTGGAGATATGTACCCGTGTGTAGTCGCGTCAGCTTCGTGTAGCTGCGTGGTTATTAGAGTAGCTTTGTTTAGCTCAGGGGTTCCCAAATTTTTTCTCTCATCGACCTCTTTAAAAAGAGTTGAACACTACATCGACTCCCTTATGTTGTTTCTATTTCATGTAGCATCTGTAATAATAACTAAATGATTTGTAAGTAAATGCCTTCAAAATTACAATTTCGTACTTCAATGTTCACATAAACGTGTCTATTTTCAATAATCGTGAGGCTTACATTTTTGAATAGCTTAACTTCATTGTAGTGCAATGATAGTGAGAGAGTTTAGGAACTGCTCATACATTTATCCCGTGTATACTGCTAATTTTATTTTCTTAGTATTTTATTTTCTTAGTGTTTTTTAGTATTGTTGTGTGTGCTTAGTTATAATTCGAGTTTTCTCAACATTTTAATTCCTGACGATGAACGATGGACTCTTAAGAGTTAATTTGTAATTTTTTATTAGTACAAATGATTTGGTTGCTTGATATCAGAAAAATAATTTTTCAAATTCATTAATATTTTTGTTTGTAATAATAGTAATTATGAAACGATGATGTAATAATAGAATATTAATACACGAGTGTGATATTACGATACGAGCGAGGTACGAACGATATCGTAAACTTGACACGAATGTATTAATACCCATTACACCGAGTTTCATATGGTACTTTTTCCACGACTTTTGGTAACTTTCAGAAATTACACTTCCAGATGGAATCATTTTGTGGCTGTTGACATTCAGGGTTCAGCCAAGGCCACCTAGCGGGCAGCTACCCTACCTGTTGCAGATGGCTGTGGTTTTCCAGTCCGTCTGCAAGAGAGTACAAACGCGAAATATTCTGTTTGTACAAAAGTTGCTATTACAATAATGCCAAGGTCACCATTATCGCTTTTTCTCTTCTTCCTGGAAGTGTCAACTCAATCTCTGATTCACTAGATATTTTAAATTAAAGAATTGCCCTGTAACACAGCAGCAACGTATAACACAAAATGACCTGCGTTTTGATCTTAACGTCAGTCAAGTGTTTCCTCTGCCACTACCTCTGCCCTAGTCAAATAGGATCTAAGTGAAATTACGAGTCAATTTATTTTAAATACTATTCCTCGTAAAAATTGCTGATAATAAACGAAATTTAAACAGATCAGAATAATATAATATCACATGCAATTTCAATGTATACAATCGAACGAAACATTTGCTAGCACGATTCTCTATGATAAATGAAGTGTCAATACTTGGTTTGTAAACTTCTCTGTGATTGATTAAGAACCTGTATCATAATGAAATCTTAATCATATGAGTATCGTATTGACTATCATTATGCAACGGGTTGCAGCACTCCAATGACAGAATTATACAATGGGAGTATAAAAAGGTAATTTTTATTTTACTGCTCATTCACCTGTTCATGTTCGGCTATTGACCTCCAATCGTCCCCTTGATCGTCATTATCCCCATTAAAATTTCATCGATCCATATGGGTCCGCCACCGACCACTTTGGGAACCTCTGGTGAAAATGCGTGTAGCCGTATGTAGTCGTATATAGCTGCTTGTAGCTGAATGAAGCCCTGTATAGCAGCCTGTAGTTGTGTGTAGCTTCGTGTAGCCACGAGTAGCATATGCATCCTATGTAGCCGCGTGTAGACGTGTGTAGATGCCTGTAATCCTCCAGACTTGTATACATCAGTGTGCACAGGGTCTGTACCGGTCTGCGCCCGTCTGCATCCGCTTGTATCCGATCTGACAGACATCCTTCACCTTCCTGGTTTAAGGTGGACCCAAACAGATTCACCTACTTCGATCCACTCCCCCACACTGAATCTGATCATAACCGGTCCGACCCGCTCACCCTGACCCCATCACATACAATTCTGCCTCTCCGACTCTTCCTGAGCCGGTCCAACCCGACCCTCCCTGACTCTTCCTTACCCGGTCCGACCCGACTCACCCTGACCCACACCATCACATCTCCACTCTTCCTGACCCGGTCCGACGACCACCTGACCCACCATCACTTCTGCCCTCGTTCCCCCCCCCCCGACCCACCGCCACCCGACCCACCCTAACTCGGCTACTCTTCCTGACCCTGTCCGACCCCGGTGCCTCGGCGAGGATGTAAAATGTAGGGTGCGACTGGAAAGGGAAGAATCGATAGGCGAAGGTCTTGGCGGTCCGCAGCTGCTGTCCTCGTAACGCCCCAACCGATTGACAAGGAGGAGGCTGTAAGTAAATGGGAGTAAATGTAGCTTCACTATGCGCACGTTTTATTGAACTTTCCTTTGCTTGTAATGGTAGTAGAGCTTAGGGTGAGTTTCTATTTTGTTAACAATACAGAAAAATCAAATCTGTTTGTTACTTTACAGTTAAAAATAAGCTTTCTGTAATTTTGCAACGAAAATATCTAGTTTTTGAAATGTTAATCCCTCGCTTGTTTAAATTTATTATTATTATTATTATTATTATTATTATTATTATTATTATTATTATTATTATTATTATTATTACTATGATTTTTCATCTTTCAACTATTAATAGTTAAATTGTTGGGAAGGGATTCTGAAACTCAAGAAAGCGTGCACAGATGATTTTCTCCCCCATACGTCACATACAGTTTTTTACTGTTTTTTACTAAATAAACAAATAAATAAACTGGAGGCCATCTGGGACGTCAGTGTAGCTCAAGGAGTGTTGGAAGGAGGGAAGAGTTACGAAGGCTATAGCACTATATCTAAAACTATTCCCACCTTGAGTGGTGGCACAGTGCTTGAACTGATGTCATTCTGTGTGTACAGTACAGAGTATACGATGTGCTTTGATCGGTAGTTTTCCGTGGTTTCTCCGATCAACACCAGGCGAATGCCGGAGCAGTACCCTAACAAACGGGCCACGAATCGCGCGCGATCCTTCCTTCCTCTTCCTAGTCCTCAACTCTTACACACACACGTACACTAACGTGCACTACACTACCACACATGCCGGGAGATCGGTGGGGGACGTAGAGCCCCACCCGGCGGGGGCGGTGCCCTGCTGATGGGAGATACCTAGTTGGCGAAAAACGCTAGTTGGTGGTAGGTTGGCGCCGGATCTTGCCATTTATTGCGGGAAGATGGTGGCCCCCTCCCGATGAAAAACATTCACTCCGCTTACGGGGTTAATGACTTCAGTATTTGACGCGCCCGGAATCACTCAAAATTAATCAACTAATCAAAACTATTACCTAAATGGCATAGTACGAAATCTTAGACAGTTTCACCACGTGGTAGGAGCCAGAATAATTTTTGTTTATTGTCTGCGGGCATTGGAAATTACTTACAGGTATACACACTAGTAGCGTGCATCATCAAAAATACTACTAAAAGAAACATACAAAACGGTTATCCAAATAGATCATACGTATTGCTCAAAACACAAATAAAACGCTTTCGTGTAATACTACAATAAATTATGTATTTTAGCAAACAGTCGTTACGAATACTGTAATAAAATAGTATATTTTTTTAATTTTTTTGACAGTTCTTTATATACAAGGAATATACACAAATCAGATATCCACGATGCATTAGAGTATTAGCACCTCGAACTATTTTTATAACCAATTGTTTTGAAAGGGAAAGCTTATTATCACGGAAATGCGGCACCCATCTTCGTAATTCAACTGTTTCTTGTAAAAAAATACTCTCCTTTTTGGATTCACATGGAAGAGCATATACTTGTTTCACCTTACAGAGTCCATGTAAGGGTATCTCAGTTAACACTTCATCTTCGATCTTTCATCTGTTTCATTCACTTTGTCGAACGTACACTGGTTTCGCCCTACAGTATTGATGTAAGAAATATTAGTTAAAGTTACATCTTTTCCCTTTCTTCTTTTAAGTGACCCGGAAGGACGTATACTGGTTTCACCTTACAGGATCAATATAAGGGTGTCCTAATTACAGGTACATGCACCCTTTCTTACATACATACATACATTTATTTGAACTGCAATTGGGTATGACCCGGTGGCAGTTAAATAACAATAATTACAATAATAATAACAATATTAATATGAATAACAATAGTAATAATAATAATATAATAATATTAATATGAATAACAATAGTAATAATAATAATAATAGTAATAATAATAATAATAATAACAATAATAAATTAGTACAGTACACTTAACTGCACTGCACTACACTACACTACATTACACTACATTACACTACACTGTTTTCGCTTTGAGTTACACTTACCAGCACTTCACAGAACTTCACAGCACTTCACCGCACTTCACCGCACTTGCTCATTTAATGTCTATTACCTTCATATTGTTCTAAATTATTTCTAAAGCTTCGGACACTTAGAGGAAAAGCTTTGAAAATTGCTGCGGGTAAACTGTTCCAATTTTTAATTGTTCTGTTACAAAAGGAAAATTTCCCAAGATCTTCTTTCACTTTGATTTACTTTGACGAGCGTATAGTGGTTCCGCCCTACCGGATCGATGTAAGGATATCCCAGTTTGCAGTACATCTTTGCCCTTTCCCCATTTAATTCGTCCTTGAATATCTTATAATGATTTCGTCCTACATGATGAGTGTAAGGGTATCCCAGTTGAAGTTCCATTTTCATCCGCAGAGCAGCGCCCCCCCTCCTGTGCCGCTCATCCTATGGATCTCGTCTGCTTCACGCGTCGTAAGAATTAGGCAGCTAATTTTGAGCCCCGCCCCCGCCCACCCTCCCGGAGACGGCGGTAATTGCGGCGTTAAACTCGCACGAGCATCCGCCGGCGGCCTGGGTTATGAAATTTTGAGCAGATTCCTCGGTCGAGCTCTGGACCCCGGATGCCGTCTCTGAGCTCTCATCCACGCTCACGTCGGTATCCGTTTCTCAGGTCGAATCGGCGATATTTGTTTTCCTGCCTGTTCGGTTCAATTCAAACTTTTGCTCTTTTGTGTCGTCTGCTCTTGTCTGAACGACGCGTCTGTTTTTACAATAACCTTGTTACTTCCATCTCACAATTTTGAGTTTAAATCTGTTCATGTCACCTCCAACTCTTGTTTGATGCTGGTCTCTGATTTGCCATCTCCTACTTTGATCTGCCTTTGTCTACTCTCCGTCTCGCCAGTTCTTGTATTCTCTGGGGTCGACTTGCGTTTTTTGTTTCCTCCCCCTGACGTTGGTTCATTTCAAGATCTTTTGCTTTTTTCGTACTTCTGCAGTCGTCTGAACGCCGCCTCTATTAATTTTTACTCGTAACTTTTTGCTTCCATCTCACAATTTTGAGTTTAAATCTGTTCAAGAAATCTCCAACAACTCTTGTTTGATGCTGCTCTGCGATTTGCCATCTACCCACTTGATAGGCATTCTAGCTTTTCCATGTCGTCACTTTTCCTTCATTCTCTGGTTCCACTTCGATATTTGCTGCTCCGTTCCTCCTGCCTGCTTGCACTGGCCAGGTTTTTTCTTTACATTAATTTCCCAAGCCTCTGAATCTCTTCTGGTCTGAAGCCGACATAGTCACGTCTGCACTCTGCCCTTTTGCTCCCATCTCTCTTTTTTGTGATAAAAATCTGCCGTAAACCAGCTCCCTGCATACTCTCGCGCCGACTTCACGAGAAATCTCTCTCGCCCTCTCCCTCTGCTTGTTCGCTTCAATCCACCTTTCACATCGGTTCCTCTAGCCTCTGTTGTTTCTCTTTTGGTTGGTTGGTTGGTTGGTTAGTGATTCCGGACGCGTCAAACATCTAAGTAATTCATTAATCCCGTAAGAGTAGTGCATGTTTTTCATTAAGAGGTGGCAGTGATCTTCCCCTGATGGATGGCGAGATCCGGCGCCGACCTACCGTCGGCTAGCGAGGTTTTCCCTCAACCAGGACTCTCCCACCAGCGGGTTTGATATTGACCACTCGTGTCCTCTCCATAAGCACATTCGCTTCAATCCAAGCATTCTGCCACACGCCGCACAGTGGGACCGGAGAAGGGGAAAGTTGGCAAAAAGTGTCAAATCAAAATATACTTTAGAAGCTCCATTTCACATGAAGGGGGTATCAAAATGCCCCCTTCATTGTGTGCCCCTTTCGAGGAAAGAAGGGAGAGGCGCTACTTTTTGCAGAGCAAGTTTGAACTTGCACAAGTGATGCGTAGCGCACTTCTTCGCCCCCGCACTAAGAAAAGTGGTGTGTTTTCGATGGAAATATTTTTGCTCTCACAACTAGCAGAATCGTACATGTTGGGAATACGATACCTGGAAATACGTACTTTAAATTTGTATTTCCATAAAATGTATTCGTTGAATAATAATTTAGTAATTCCAAGTAGAAACTTAACCTTAAACAATGGAATGAAATGTTTAAATCCGTTTTTTCATATTGTCTTTTAGTTCCCATCCAAGCATTTCCGGGCTATGCTATCAACTGAATCTGATTCTGGAAGTCATCTAGTTTTCAAAACATGAATCAAAGTTTGCCCATGTTTTCTCCATTTTGTCTTGAGATATTTTATGTATGATGACGCCCATTTAGTTGTGTTAGTCTTTCAACCTATGATTTCCCTTTTATTTTTCCTTCATGATCTGGTACTGATAGCTCTTTATTAACAAGGAAGGATCTGTGTGATGTGATTAAATATACTGAAAAGAAAAAAAAGTGGAAGAAAAGTGCAACAAGGAAGAAATAAAAAGAACGGTTTCGCAGACTTCTAACTCACTGATTTCATAAATGGAATAGAGAAACAATATCACAAACTCATTGGACCTATGAATTATTCCAATGTTAATGGCTTCAAGTACAAATTCACTACTTGAAGAGTCACGTGATGAAAGTTCTGTCTGTGAGATTATATAAATAAATATTTGAAGGTTAAACAATTGAAACAGTCGTTATTTAATTATAAAATGTGTTTAAATTATCACAAATTCCGAAAAACTCTTAAAAATACTTTTTTTCATCTTTTCCTTTTTTTGGCTTCATTGTGCGCCGGTTCCTCACGCTTTCATTCTGTCTTTTCTATCACAACTCTATCTCTTGACTCCCCCACTTCTGGGTGTTTGCTTCCGTCTCATATCTTTATGTCTTGTCCCTTTCCCTTCTGACCTTGACTCCAACCCTCCTCTTCCCGATTTTGCATTGACACCTGAATCCCTCACCCTGCATCTTTTAACCTCAATTTGATATCTTTTGTTCCTCCGCCTTTTTTGTCTTTGAATGTGTATCCCTCTATTCGAATTCTTGTCAATCAGAACCTCCTTTCTAGCTCATCTGCCTTCATCTCGAATTTTCTTGCCTTAATGCACCTCTTCTTGTGCCCGCCATGTCCCCCCTATATTCCCTCTTCCGCTTGGGCGTATCCTCCGTTTTCTCTCTTCATTTATTCAAAAATTCAAATTCAAATTCAAAATGTCTTTATTTTGCCATTAACATAGAAGTTACAACATTACATTCAAATGTGATGGGCAAAATAATTAGGGATCCTCTAGAAAGACTGTGTGGGATTTCCATCACCTTTGTACACAAAAACAAAATTGCCAGCAGCGAGAGGCAGCTCGCTCACTCGAGTTAACATGCAAGAATAACAAAACAAAGATTTTAAACCTAATACTTCTGTGCACTAATAATATAACAAAAAAAAACATTCAGATCTAAACATACACTACAATACTAATTGAACTTGATACCATAAAAAAGGGTAATATTACTCTTCAATGGTAATCAGATTGCATTTTGTAGATTATACAAGATTTTTCGAGAACAACAAAAAAATCGAACAATGTTTCTCACTTAATTATCACAAGAAAATCGTCAATCTTGTCTTGAGAAAAAAGCCATTTTCTTACTTTTCTCAGAAACTGACCGAGTGTAGTAAAATAACCTATTTCATTGCTCACAATATTAAACATTCTTGGTGCAACACTACTATAAAATATTTGATGAGTTGTTAAATTTGATTTTGGAACATATGAGGTTCCATATCTTCTCGTAATCGAGTTATTTTCGTTATCAGGCCCCCGTTCTTTTCCACCCCGCTACCGCCTTCTTAAACACCCATCCAATCATCTTGTTTTTCCTCCATTTCCATTACCTTCTCCGTCTACTTAGTGAGCAGATGACCATTGGATCTGCAGAGTCGCTGAACAGGAGGTTCTAGTGTGTGAAATCGCGATGGGGAAGTAGTTACTGATTGATTGATTGATTTTTTTCGTGTTTCCGGGCGCGTCAAAGGCTTCGGTCATTAGTACCGTAAGTGTAGTGCATGTTTTTCTTCGAGATATCGTGGTGATCTTCCCCGCTGGATGGCGAGATCCGGCGCCGACCTACCGTCGGCTAGTGGGTTTCCCCCTAACCAGGACTCTCCCACCAGCGGGCACCGCCCCAGCCGGGACAAGCTCTAAGTTCCCGACCGGTTTCCCGGAATATGTGGTAGTGTAGTGCATGTTAGTGTAAGTGTGTGCAAGGAGAGGATAGGACAAGGAAGAGGAAGGACAGATCGCGCGCGGTCCGTGGCCCGTTTGGTAGGGTACTGCTCCGGCATTCACCTGGTGTTGATCGGAGAAACCACAGAAAACTACCGATCAGAGCAACCGTCCACTAGAATTCTCCTCCAGACAGCGACTGAATTCGACCTAGCAGAAAAGCTAGTGTCGAAAATCCTGGCGCGCGCCGTCAGGACTCGAACCTATTACCTCCCGATTAGAGGCGCTGTAGTGACATCAGTTGATGCACTGAGCTATCGCTATCGGTGGGAATTAGTTACGTGGACATAAGGTCAATAGACATTAGCCTCTTAAGCATAGTGCATGTTACACTACTACATGTAATTCCTTCACCTCAATAATGTGAGATTTGGCAGCGATTTTGACGCCGGATTTCGGGTTTCTCTCTTCAGTTATGTCACTTAATTGGGGCACCCCCCCCCCCAGTAAGTACAACATGTAAGCTCCTGACATGCGTGCTGGAGTAAGTATGTGTATGTACGTGTTTTTGTATGAAAAAGGTGAGGAGAGGACGAAGAAGAGGAAGGAATGCTTGCGCGCGGTCCCTAGCTCGTTTGTTAGGGTACTACTCCAGCAATGCGGTACAATGGGCAAAGGAACTTGACTTAGAGCTTTAGAATCAATATTTTAAGACGGATAAAATTAACTTCTTATTGTGAATTAGACATATAGTTTTTACTTAAATATGCTATATTGTATTTAAATTGTGTACTTGTTCTTTTAATTGTTTTGAATTGCTCTCTTTGTGTGAATTTTTTTCTTATTCTATTGTTTCCTGCCATACGAATAAATAAAATAAAACTTCGGCATTCGCCATGTATTGATTCGAAGAGCCAGAGAAAACTCTTAATCAGTTCAGCTAGCTGAACATTAGCCTCTTAAGTATGATGCATGTTATGCTCCTATTTAGAGTGATTCCTTCACCTCTGGAACGTGAGATTTGGTAGCAAATTTTACGTCGGATTTCGGGTTTCTCCCTTTAGTTGTCTCACTGAATGGGAACAATACCCTCGTAGGGATAAGACCTAAGCTCCCGAAGAAAGTTCCGCCTGTGTTTGTGTTGCGTGTGAAAGAGAAGAGTACAAAGAAGAGGAAGAAATGTTCGCGAGCGATCCGTGGTCCTTTTTTTAGGGTACTGCTCCGGCATTCGCCATGTATTGATTCAAGGAGCTACGGAATACTCCTAATCAGTTCAGCCTGCTGCTAGAATTCTCCTCCAGACAGCGGTTGAATTCAACTTCGTTATGTATCTGGGATTGAAGATCTAACAACGTACAAACTCGAAACTTACCAGTCCAGTCATTGGCGTCACACACTCAGCGGGGAAGCATGCATACCTTACATGGAATTCACACTTCAGTCTAAGTGTCCACGCTTTTTGATGTACCGTTTACTATCCACTGCACCTCCAGATCGGTTGACTTATCGCCGCTACCATCTCCCTATCTTTGCTCTTCTCCTACTTCTTCTTCTTCTTCTTCTTCTTCTTCTTCTTCTCGGCTGAAAGATGAAATATGTAATTAAGACGCAACTCCGCGCAGACAGCGGACGTACTGAAAAAATTCCTGTGGAGCGTAATAACTTTTTAATGGCCTTATATTACGCGAGGCTGCAAAATTGGGGTACATCAAAAGTTAATTTTAATTATATGGGGTAATAAATCGAAAGAGGCCCGTAAAGATGGGACGAAACCTGGGAGATCCCTGGTCTCCGTTCCCTCTGCTGGTGCCCCAAATGGAGCATCGCTGCCACGTGACTAATAAATTGCTTCCATCAACCTGCGTAAGACTTCGGGTTAGATCACTGTACATCATAGTTTGCATTCCATTTTTAAACAGATGTACTGGATTTTCGTTACTTCTGTTACCTCGTTTTACAATACTTATTAATAAGTATGGTAGAATTATAGTAATTATAGTAATTACAGTAATGATAAGTAATTATAGTAATTTTATTATTAATTATAGAGGTATAATATATACTGTAATAACAAAGCTTCAGCAGAAAAATACACCTGATTTTACTCATGCCTTGTAGACCTTATTCATAACCCATTTTTCTTCCATTAGTATATTTTAAAATTTCTTTAAAGTCCTCTTATTACGCGTGGATTATTGCGGAAGTAACGGTCTTTTAGAACAAGAGCTATAGGAATTGAATATTTATAAAACTGGAAATCCTGAAAATTATTCACGAATATGCCAGATATTCGACTCCACCTAATTTTCTTTATCAGTCGATAACGATATAAGTTCTTAGGGCATCACAGCATAAGGACACGCTCATGTTTTCGAATGCATGTTGTCATTCTCATGAACATGAGACCTTACATGAGAACACGTTCTAGGAAGGACTGCCGGAAGGTTTTGGGTTGTATTCGAGTCACGACGATGTAAAAAAAATTCAAAACCAAATATCTAAAGATGTTTTATGATATTTGAATTGAAATATTTAATGTGTATTAATTTTGAGTTATAGTTTTTTGATATTCGATAAAATGTCTACAAGATTTTTCTTTATAGTGCTGTACTTGTATTTCACTGTCAACTAAGAAAACCAGTCCGAATTTCTATTAACATTGTATATTTTGTTTCAGGTAAGTGTTCTGATAACGAGGTGATCATGGATGTTCTTGGAATGTTTGTGAGTATTGATATTATTATTTTATGTAGTATAAAATACATTATAATTTTATAATAATACATTGTGTTAATATACAACTGTTTTATGAGTGTGAGCAAACTTTTACAAATCCACCCACATTGTTAGTAAATCAATAGTCAGTCAGCTTTGCCGCGACTAGCAATAAATCTTCAATTAACAAGTCATACTAGTGCATGAAAATTAAAGATCACGAAAATTCAACCCAACGTTCATTGCACTCAACCTACACCCTGTTTTCTGGCTTTCGCTATCATTGATTTATTGATGTATTCGTTAATTTATTTATTTATTTATTTATTTATTTATTTATTTATTTATTTATTTATTTATTTATTTATTTATTTATTTATTTATTTATTTATTTATTTATTTATTTATTTATTTATTTATTTATTTATTTATTTATTTATTTATTTATTTATTTATTCAGTTATTTATTCAGTGAAAGCATTAATAGCGCCAAGAAAGTGACTTGCTGCTCTGCCTCGGACAGCACCAGACACCGAAGACAGTGCTCGTTTATCGCCCTTCGATTTCAAAATGATTTCATATACATCGATATTGAATGTCACTAAAACGAAAAAATATATGACACTAACATACTAAAAGATCTTTTTCGATTATCTTCGGAGTTGTGCAACTCTGAAACCTAAGCCCGAACCGCCACTGCTGAATATTGATAACTACTCCACTTCAAAAACATTACTCAACAGTTGGTATTGAAGCCTATTGGAGCAGCTACTTGACGAGAACGTCGCTTGCTATTTTACCCGCTCGCAGTAGGTAGACTCACACCAATCCCCGGAATATGTCTCAGATATTGCTGCAACGTTTTATGAATGAAAACGATCTCGAATCTCTTTTACAGAAATACGTATTTTATTTAGTTTGTGCATATCTCTCCATGCAATTATTAATGAATCCTATCTGCAGAAACTTTTCCACTTCTAGCGTCTACTGCGCAATGAATTAGACTAGACGCTTTGTTACGGTGATGTATGATGTAAATTGGAATCCATGTAGTATTGTAAAATATCAAATTTGAAAAAATTGGTGCTTAACCCCTTTGAAAGGTAAGCTCGTAAATTGCCTTCGTTTTCATTAATTGTTATTATTTTTATCAGTTTTATATAAATTTACAGATAAATGGAATATACAGGTAAACTTATAGATTATTTAAAAGTTCACCAAAACATTACCAATCACAGAACTAGGCGATCAACAAAATCGTAAGAAGTTTAGTACGAGCACGTACTATAAACTTAGTCGTAGCATTCTAAGTGCATTGGAAATAATCAGTCATTTGAATTAAATCAAGTTGTTCAATGTATAATTATTTCAATGTATAATTATAAGAATTAATCTTTGTATCTAAAACGATGACAAAATGTATGTAAAAGTATTTTAAAAAACAATAATGTGCGGTGTTCCAATAAGTGCTTTACAAGTTACAATTACAATTTACAAATTATCCATTTAACGTACGAATGGTTTTGGTCTTAATATTTAGCAAAATATATCAAATTGTACTTAACAGATTCAAATTTTATGTAAATAGATTCAATGTGACTACAATTGGTAATGCGGTACACATTCCATCTGATGTCGAGTTCTTACCATACCAGCTGCATCTTGTCAGGCATAGCTTGATCAATTGCAAGACATATTTTAGCTTCCAGCTCTGTTGGAAACCATGGTAAGGACGATACCACTGGAGGCATTCATGAACCTACAAAAGAAATAAAATAGGAATGTTAGATCCAGTGAACGTCGGGATCATGCAATTTCCTCGCCTCGACCTAACCATCATGTAGCATTTCCAAATAAAAATTATTGCGAGAAATCTTATCAGCTAATATTTGTTCTTGCACAACTGTTAACTTGTACGGTCTGAGATGCAACCGTTTCTCTCAACACACCACAAACAGTCGTGTGTGGGACACCCAGCTGTCGAGAAGCACGCCGGGTTGCTTTTTTTAGGATTGTTAACGAAGCTTCTCCTCACTTGCTCTACGTCGTTAGACGCATGGGGTCGACCCGAGGCTTTGCAGTATTTTAACCGTACATCCAGTTTCATTAAAGCACGTTACTGATAAACAGTAGGCTTATATGGAGGATATTTACCATACTCCGTACGAAAATTGCGTGAATCAGTTGTCACAGACTTCGAATTTTCAAACCAGAGCGAGCTCGGAGCCGGTAAGGCACGACCAGACTCAGGACCTCTAAATCTTTTCTGAATCTGCAGCTAGAGCTGGCGGTGCCGCGAATCTGTACTACAGTACCACATCAATCGAAACATGATCTATTTCCCTTCAAGATGGTGTCAAGCCTCAGTCTGTGGGTCATATGAATGAGTTTGTATGAGAATTAAGACTTGTAAAGTCTCCATTCATTCATTAGTGTTCTGTATTCATTCATTAGTGCCCAAATGATTTTTTTCTCTTGACATATGACACGATATCAACAAACTAAATCAATGAACCAAGGCCCAAAGAGCAATTTCAACACAAAGCACTCAAAATGACTGCTTCTACCGTTCGTGGGTGAATATAATTCCACCGCTCTAATGTCTCTTGAAATGCAAATATTCCGCCTTGCGGTCGCCCACTGGAGTTTGCTTGAGACGCAACCCGCGTCGCGGCCACGTCAAGAGGGTTGCCTACTCGCAGGGGGGAGGGCAGTCACTCTCCCTTGGTTTCCTGTGACCCCTCTGTCCATTCCCTTGCGTCAACATTTGCCTACCGGCCTGCTCCTGGGGCTCGTGCATGTGTGTTTGTGTTTGAGGGAGGTTGGTGTTCAATTACCTAGAGGAAGAGCTGAGGAAGCGGACAGATTTTAGGCCTTGTAGGTGCACCGGGACGTAAAGAACTGCTGTTCTTCGACGATCGTTTGCATTAATGATCAATTCAACGAGTGAACGGGGATTTATGAGGCATTTATCAAGTAAAATGTCTTGAACCGCATCCGTTATTGGATCTTTATTCGCCTAATGATGCCAACCCTGGAAATGCACACTATTTTTTATTAAATTAAATGCTCACTTAGGTCTCATGAACCACAAAGATTTTTATTGTTACAAAAGATTCAGAAAATTTTTATGATTAAAAAGTGTGTTATTTTATTTTATTTACGATTAAAAATACATAAAAACAAGGGAAACACAAAAACGGAATTTGAAAAGTTAAATTTATCACATATACTAATCTTCATTTAGATTTTAACAGTACACGTTGAAATTTCATTTTTCACATCGGATAATCGTTATGAGAATAATAGTACTTTTATTTTATTATTAATGTGTGGAACATTCAGAAACTACACGCCGAGTTACAGTAGAGCCTAGTTGCACCACAGACAAATTCGTTTCTATTTTCGGCAAAGTAAGTGTCCCGACTCAAACTGTAAATAGTATTATGGCAAGTTAACGGTGTAATTCAAATTTACGTAAAACGCTACGCAGCTGTCGTGATAAATTTCTTCTCAGTGTGAATTTTCTTTCTGTGTGATGTTGGGATCCAGTAGACCCTAGTGGTTCCAGGGGCAATTGCTAGTTCCTATTACTCTTTTGTTACATTGACTCACGCTATCAACGAAACAAAAATTATTAACATATCTGCTGGTCTGAACGACCAGCATGTAAATAATTTAAACATACTTTTTTAAAACATCGAAAAAAAATGATTGCAGCTAAACATGATGAATGAGTACACCCAGTGCATGAAAAGGTATTTCTTATTTATTTTATTCTCTGCTAATGATAGCACACGAAAGATAAACCATTTACACTTGTTGGAAAAAACTTCCGTTTCAAGTCTTTCTCGCGTGTCTGAAGAAACTCCCTCATTGTTCCGTTAAAGAGATCGTTGGACGCGATTTGATTGTCGAACAGCTTCCGAACGAGACTACAATGCAATATGGTGTCAATTGTGAAACAAGATGAGTGTATCGCTGCTGGAAATTGGAGCTTTATTCGTATCGCAGGCGAGGCTGGGGTTGACCCTGGCGCTTCTGGCAGATCGTAAACACTCACTGTACCGTCTATGAGGAATCAGTAGCAATGGGCTAATAAGGTTAGAAGTCGCGGATAAATTCTCTCTTTCTTTACATCAGGATCATAAAACTAAAGATAAAGATAAAATAAAGATAAGTTTATTTAAATCAATAGGGTGTAACCGGTGGCGTTAATTACGAGAGATCGAAAAGTTTCAATTTCCGCTGGTATTGCACTGGAATGGTGAAATTGTACGACAAGATAATATGAAGATCGCGCATAAAGGATATATTATTTACATGTGCATATATAGCGAGTGTAGCCTGAAATACAGAACACAAAAGACGCGCATGGTACTGCCGTCAACCTGCGAGGAGCAGAGACGGACAGTGCGAAACTTGTGGGCCAAAGGGCATACTCCTAGTGAAAATCACAGGGACGTGCGTGGCGTATATGGGGACGTCTGAGTGGACCGTATCTCCATACGGCGTTCATCTATCCAAGAGGGCTATACTCGAACTAAAAGGCACTTCTACAAACACGGCATATTGAAATTTGTACCACTCTGATAGAAAAGAGTTGACAAACTTGACAACTATGTAGGAAAGTATGTCAAAGATGTGAGGTCTGTAGTGTTTTTTTTATTTTGGTACCAATTAAATTTTTGAGCAAAATATTGTGCGTTACTTTTTGATCTGCCCTCGTACTTAAATAAGGTAACAATTTCATGCAAATATAATAATAATAATAATAATAATAATAATAATAATAATAAAATGATAATAAAAATTCCTTCATAACAATTAATTTACATAAAAAAATGGAAACGTGTATAATCGAAATCCACATCGAATGTTTGAACTAATAAGATTGCACCGCACTGGCACTTCATTGTCCTTCACTTTACTGCACTGCACTTCACTGCACTTCACTACATTTCCTTCATTATTTCTCTGCCCACTGCATGACACCTCGCTTCACAATATCACACTTATACATTGAAGGGTGTAGTTCAAGGGACTTGGTCGGACTAAAATCAATTAAACAATTCGTTTGCCGACGTTTCGAAATATTTTAATTCCAACTTCAGAACTTACTAAATAATTATGGAAATATTACTGTCTCTCGGCAATATTATGTCCAGGTTTCAACCCAATTCCATAAGAAGTTGCTGCAGTGCAGGGGCCCATAACGAATCACGTCTGACTTGCCCCAGGAACCAAAACAAATGAATGGACTTACTAAACTAATCCCGTGAACTACATCCCTCATTACATCATAGTCGCGAATTATACAATGGTCACTTACACATCGCTATATAACGTACTAATATTAGTTAAGGCATAATATTAGTTATAAACGTACTAATATTAGTACTATTATAGTATCAATATTAGTTATAAACGTAACTAATATTAGTTATAATAGTAATATAGTACTAATATTAGTTATAAACGCAACTAATATTAGTTATAATAGTAATATAGTACTAATATTAGTTAAAGTAGCAAACCCAATATTAGTTTAATAGTAATATAGTATAATATTAGTTATAAAGTAAATATTTTTAAAAAGTACTAATTTAGTTAAAGTAGCAAACCCTAAATTAATTCCTAAATTGTTGAACGCTTTGAGGAAAGTGTCCAATCATACTAATCCCGATCACACAGATAGAAGGAAATCTTAGCCCTCTGCGGCCGGAGCCAGTACTTGTCTACTTTCGCAGCAATATCATTGGCGTGACAGCATTGTGGAGCGGGACGCCCTATTGTCCTAATCCTTTTCTAATGGGGTGTCCGGGAGACGCACTGATCACTGATGATGCACTATGCACTGATGCCACCAGCGAAATCCTGAGCAAGGTCAGAGCATCGATCCCCTGCGTGGGCTATCACTCCAGACATACTCGTGTTCTACCAGAGGGCACAAGTCCCCGAGTAGAGTACCTGAGGACTAGCCATTATTCCCCCCACCCCATCGACGCACAACTACTCCGACAGGCTGGTATCCGGATAACGCCGGGAAGCAGTTTTCCCTCAAGGCAACCTCCCCCATTCAATGCCCCATACCACCTCTAGCACTGGATCGGGATGCCCTGCCAGCTCAGAGTTCCTACCTATCCAAGCTATACTTCGATTTATTTAGAGCTGTCCCTGGCAGGCATCGGCTGTTACGGTGTCATCCAATCGGGACCTTACACTTCACTACAGTGACGTCACGATGACGACGTTTAAACTACTGATTGGATGAAATCGGCAACAGCTGATTTACTTCAAGTGTAGCTCTAAATAAATCCAAGCATTGTAGTACTGCAAGCAGACAAGCATAGTAGTACAAGCATAGTAGTAAAGCATATAGTACAAGCATAACTTGTGTACTGGCGACTGAATAATGCGCAACTCCTTTACGACTGGACGAATCTCTACTTTCTGCCCAAAGCATGGGACCGGGACGGTAGCTCAGTGCATCAACTGATGTCACTTCAGTGCCTCTGACCTGGAGGTCCTAGGTTCGAGTCCTGACGGCGGCAGGATTTTCGACACTAGCTTTTCAGCTAGGTCGAATTCAGTCGCTGTCTGGAGGAGAATTCTAGCGGCCGGCTGCTCTGATCGGTAGTTTTCAGTGGTTTCTCCGATCAACACCAGGCGAATGCCGGAGCAGTACCCTACCAAACGAGCCACGGACCGCGCGCGATCTGTCCTTCTCCTTCCTTGTCCTATCCTCTCCCCTTACACACACACTTACACAACATGCACTACACTACACAATCCCGGGAGACCGGTCGGAGCTTAGAACTTGTCCCGGCTGGGGCGGTGCCCCGCTGGTGGGAGAGTCCTGGTTAGGGGGAAACCCCACTAGCCGACGGTAGGTCGGCGCCGGATCTCGCCATCCAGCGGGGGAAGATCACCGCCATCTCCCGATAAAAAACATGCACTACAGCCGGTGTGCGAGTGTAGGTGACTATGTATGTATATAGTTAGCCACGTTTACACGAATGCACCCACACACCGTCTGTGATGGTGTGTATTCGTGTGAAGGTAGCTAAGTAGATTTGTGTGTGTGTGGTCGCGTGCACGGGAAGGGGGCGTGGTCGCCTGCGAGAGACGTTGCCCACCACCTGCAGACTCGCTGTTTGCGCGCACCGCTATCTTCCGCCGGGGGCCCCCCCCCCCGGCCCCCCCCCCCCCCTGGCGCTTTCCCCTCCCCTTACAGCCCCACCCGACCTGCCTCGCCCCGCTTCTCCCCGCCCTGCCCCGGCCCGCCCCACCTCGACACGCCCCACCCCGGCCGATCCTACCGCTCCTCCCGTGCTGCCTTGTCGCTTCCGTCTCGGTTCTCCCCTCCCCGCACCTCCCCTAGCAGCTCCACCCGACCTGACCAATCTTGCCCCGTTTCTCCCCGCCCCACATCGCCTCCCCACCTTCCTCGTTCCATCTCCCTTGCTCCATCACACCCCACCGTCTGCCAGCACGTCCTACATTCGACTCGTCTCACCCTACCTCACCTCATCTCCCCAACACGACCCATTTCCCCCACCTGAACACACAACCCCCGCTTTCCCCACCCGCTCCATATCCCCACGGTCGTCTCATCAACTCACCCCCCCCACTTCGTCTCACCCCTACCCGCCTCCCCCCCGATCCCCCCCCCCCCCTTCCCTTATCCCCATCTTTCCAACCCACCTTCCCACCACGCCCCACCTTTCTCATTTCGCTGCTCTTTGCTTTGATCAGCCTTACTCTCTCCATTCGCTCAGTCACAACACCGCCCTCTCACTACCGCTATGACCGTCATCGCTGTGTCGTATGCCCTCCGTGACAATCCCCACTCTGTCACCTCTGGTCTGTCACCTTCGCTGCCATCAACGCTCTGTCACTTTTTATGTATATATATATATATATATATATATATATATATATATATATATATATATATATATATATATATATGCGTACATATAATAAGTTCAATTCTCTGTCCTTTTTAATTGATGACCTTTATTCCCATAAATGACATCAGTTTTACCCAATACAGCGTTCGGCGTTTATGCATACGTACAAAAATAAAGATTCTTCATCAACTGCACCACTATTGAATGGAGAGGCCTGAAAATAGCTACTATTAGACGACAGAAAAACAAAAGGCCTCCTTTGGCTATAATATCTGCACAGAGAGGAGTTCAATGGCTGTTTCTGCTTGAGAACATAGAATTGTGGGAGCTCTCCTCTGATTACATTGATCAAGGAAGTGGGTCGATATAGCAGTGGCCTCAGTCCCATAGGTCCTTTGAAGTGGTAGCCGGTAAGGAGTCAGGCTAAGAGACAGAAATTCCGTTTAGAACAAAAAGAATATACAAATGTATGCATACATTACACTGGGTTTAAATTCTCTTGCCATCACTCCTCACACTTTCTATACTCCCCACACTTTCCACTAAGCAGATTCAATTAAAATTTACTTTTTGCGCGCCCCTCAAAACGCTCTCGCTAAAAACACACGCTACGTTATTCAGAAGCAAAGAAGACCACCTTCACAGAATACATGTCTATTCAAGAAGCTGAACCCAAATACTCCAAATTCTTATGTAATTCACGCATTGATTCTGATGAGCAATATGAAAAAGCTCAAATAAGCAAACAATCAATCCATCAAATTAACTTGCTTAAATTAACAACCCGTGTTTCCCAGTGGTAAATCATTTCAAATATCCTCACTATATTTCACTTTACACATTACTCCATGTTATTCTGTATTTCACTCAGTATTTTGTTTTCAAATTTTTTCACATGAACTTTATCGCTCATAGATGACAGGCTTCGAAATATCACTTTCATTGTTGAATAATTGGACTCATTGTTCAACACACCATGAAACGACATATTTATACCAAGTTCTTTTGATATTTATGCCTTGTAATGGAGTCCTGTACGACTGTTTGTCAAGAGTTACTGCGGCTATTAAATATTCGTGGATGGGGGCAATGAAGTGATAAATTACTGCCGCAAAAATTTTTCCCCGTGCAAAATATCTAATTAAAGTACCGGAAAACGCGTAAAATATGCGCTGCAATTCTAGTCCAGGGCTGCCAACATTAAAACGATGCGGTAACAGCCGCTCCCCGCTTTATGACGCGGCACGCGTGGAGTGCGGCCGAAACGGTCATAAATTTCGGACGAGCGTCGTTCCCAGTGTGCATAACTCGCGGAATTCACTATTTCCTCTCATATTTCTCTGAACTCGAATCGGCCCAGCGAATTTGTGTGGGCCGGATGTCTGTAGTTCACGAGTCCGCCGCTAGGGTACCGTTGTCGTTGTAACCGCGGCGCTGCCGGCAGTTTCTCCCGACCGACGGAAACTCCGAAGTAATAGCCGCGATTTAGGAGGTTGTGCGAGAATGTTACGGGGGGGAGGAGGGAGGAGGAGGGAGATAGGGAAGGAGGGAAGGAGGGAAGGAGGGAAGGAGGGAAGGAGGAAGGAGGGAAGGAGGGAAGGAGGAGGAGAGGCGAACCGGTGGACTTGGGAAGCCCTACTACATCCTGAATACCAAAGCGAACGGATTCGTTGTGTTGTTCTGAGTGGAAATTTGTTTTGTCTCCCTGGATGAGGTGGCTCAGGGCGTCAACTGATGACACAGCTGTGTCTCTGACTGAGAGGGCCTAGGGTTCGAGGCCCGACGGTGGCAGGATTTTCGATATCAGCTAGACAGCTACAGGAGAATTCTAGCGGCCGGCCGCTCTGATCGGTAGTTTTCCGAGGTTTCTCCGATAACACCAGACGAATGCCGGAGCAGTACTCTAACAAATGGGCCACGGACCGCGCACCATCTTTCCTTTCTCTTCTGTCCTCATCCTTTACTAACACTTAATACTTGCACGCATTACACTACCACACATACTGGGAGACCATTCGGGAGCTTAGGGTTGTCCCGACTGCGGCGGTTCCTTGCTAGTGGAAGATATCTTAGGGAAAAACCGACCGCATCCGAAATGTTGATCGACGCCAAATCTCGCCCGAGGTTAATACATTACGAGACTAATGACCTTAGCTGTTGACACGTCGGGTAACACTAATCGATCAATCAACGAAATAATCAATCCCTTCTCTCTTCCATGCTACAGCTCTGTTTATGTGTCAGCGAGTTAGTGCTTGTTCTTTGGGGGCTTGGACTACGTATTAATTAATTTCTTGGGAGGTGGTTGTGTACCTCTCACGTTGGATCTTGAGATCCGGCGCTGTCACACACACCGGCGTGCTGGCATTTCCCTTTCTACAGATATCACTCCCAGCTAAGCACACCTCCAGCCATGACAAAGCTTCAAGATACATACTGATGTCCGTGTAGTGCTTGTAAACGTGTGTGTGTGTATGTTTAGTGTGTGTGTGTGTATGTTTAGTGTGTGTGTGTGTATGTTTAGTGTGTGTGTGTGTATGTTTAGTGTGTGTGTGTATGTTTAGTGTGTGTGTGTATGTGTTAGTGTGTGTATGTGTTAGTGTGTGTGTATGTGTTAGTGTGTGTGTATGTGTTAGTGTGTGTGTGTATGTGTTAGTTGTGTGTGTGTGTATGTTTTTTTTTTTTTTTTTTTTTTTACGAGGGTAGGTGGAAATCTTCAAAAGACACCATGCGGCCTGTACCACATGATAGTGTGAGATTTTACCCACTAAAACCAACCTCCTTCTCCTCCATCCTCCCTGGAACCGCCGTTAGGCATTACATCACGGGAGTGGATTAGAGTGGCTTAGTCACAAGCCACTTCTCTTCGTCAAAACGTAGGAAGGGTCAAACGAGGATCAATCGACTTCCTTCTTTCCTTTCTATTCTCCTGAGCTCAGCTATTATGGTCTGCGCATACGAGCTCACCGCATCCCAGTTGGTTTCTGAGGCGAGCATGCACCCAACCATTGCTTCGGTGTCAGCGGGTCGACCCGAGTATACTCATAACGTGCCGTCGCTGCAGATGGTATCGCGGGCACTGGAAGAACACATGCTCGGCGTCTTCGACAGCAGGTTCACATAATGGACAGAATGGGGTATCCTCAAGCTTGAACCTGTGGAGATATGCCAGAAAGCATCCGTGTCCAGACAACAGCTGTGTCAAGAAGAAATTTACTTCGCCGTGTTTACGGTTGATCCACGGTGCAATGGAGGAATCATGCGGTATGTCCATCTTCCTTTAATGGACTTGTCCCATCGATCCTGCCATTCGAGCAGTGTTGTCGAGCAGTCTGGGTTCTCCTCTCTTTGTGATATCGCCTCCGTCTTTCCTGCGCCAAGATATCTACAGGAGGCATCCCGCGATGACGCACACTGCATCGTTTGACACAGTGCGGAATGCACAGCTACCCGCAATGCTGATAACCTGTACACTGACGTCATCCTCGGATGTAACTATTTATCGACATGGAGTTGGCCATCTGGGGCTCCATAGAGCAAGACGGACCTCACAACCAAGGCCACAAGCTTCCGTTTCTCCTGACAAGGCCCTATGTTGGGCATTAGTCTTGACAATGCTGCATTAATTACCGCAGCTTTATTGCTGGCGTACTTCAGGTGGTCAGCAAATGTCAGACGGGCGTCAATCATGAGACCAAGATATTTGATCGACGGCTGCGATACAATATGGTGGTCTCCGACTTTGAGAGTGATGGTTTCTCTCTTTTCCTGCTAGTGACTAGGATAACCTCAGTCTTGTGCTCAGCTAACTGCAGCCCTGAGGACTTCAACCACTGACTAACAATAGCGATCGCTTCGTTGCAAATATACACAATTTCCTCAATGTACTTTGCAACGGCGACGATAGCAATGTCGTCCGCGAAACCAATAATACTGGTTCCTTCTGGGAGGGGAGCCGAAGAACCTCGTCATACATCACATTCCATAATGGTGGACCCAATACCGACCCTTGCGGGACACCAGCCGTGATATTATGTACCTTCGGCCCATTATTTGTATTGTAAATCAGGGCTCTATTACTCAGATACTCGGCCACAATCTTCCTCAGGTACGTTGGCACATTAAATCTGCGGAGAGCTTGGTGAATATTACTCCACCTGGCCGAGTTGAATGCATTTTTAATATCTAACGTAACGACAGCACAGTACTGTTTTGGGCCTCTCTTCCATCTGCTTCCTCCAATTGCTTGTCGGGCGGTGTTAATGACAAGCTGGACTGCGTCAACAGTCGAGCGGGCTCTGCGGAAACCATACTGATTTTCTGAAAGGCCTCCTCCTCCTCCACAGCTTTTTCTAGTCTGGTACTAATAATTCTCTCCAGAACCTTGCCAGCTGTGTCAAGCATACACAATGGCCGGTATGATGATGGATCTTCGGGTGATTTATTCCCCTTAGGGAGGAGCACCAAGCGCTGTTTTTTCCATCTTTCTGGATACACCCCTTCCCTCAAGCACGAATAATAAAGATCCACAAAGATGTCGGTGTGAGCGAGTATCGCAGTCTTGAGGGCAATATTGGGAATGTTATCCGGTCCGGGAGCCTTGTGTTGCTGATTCTGCTGATTGCGTGCAGAATTTCTTCTTGCGTGACTGGAGGAATTATTTCTAGCTCAGATAACGCTATATTAACTGAGTCACCGGGTGGCTCGGGAATAGGGCTGTCACAATTCTGAGCAGCATACTAGGCAAGTTGGAGAACGTAGGTGCGCTGTCTTAACTACACATGACCGTCTTGTACGGCCTACCCCATGGATCCTTTCCACCTCGTCACACAGGCTTTTGGAGCATAAGCGTTTGCTCTTGCGGATCTCTATCTTCAACTGGCTTCGAGCGAGTTTGTATTGCTCTTGCAATTGAGGAAAGTTGTCTCTGCCACGAGCTCTCGGCACTGTCTTCTGGATCGAAGGCACCTCCGTCGTAATTGGGCGATTTCTCAGTCCACCAGTAAACTGGTGAACGTCGAGAGATTGCGTCCCGTCTAGACATAGCCGCATCACAGGCTTTGGTTATCCATTTCATCACCTGCCCAGCTTTGTCATCTGCGGTACCTGTTGGCACTATCGTCTCCAAACATTGCCGGAAAACTTCTTCGTCGAACGTTTTTGCATTCCACCCAGCTGGCTGATATTTCGGCACAAAATTATCCCTCCGCTGATTTTTCACCTCGTACAAAAGTGCCTGGTGGTCACTATGGGTATAGTGTTCACTAACTCTCCAGGACACTCCCATTCTCAAAGATTATCTGACATGAATGTCAGATCCACAACAGATCCACGCCCCTCGGCGGAAGGTGTATGTCTCCTGTGTTGGCAAGCTCTACATTCAGAAGGGAGAGGGATGCCAGAACTGCTCGACCTCGCTCAATAGTGGACGAACTACCCGACTCAACCGCCCAGGCGTTGAAATCTCCAGCTATCACCAAGGGTTTCGTCCTCTTGCGTCGTACACTAAGCGGTCAAGGAACTGCTCAAACTCGTCCATTGTCGCGTTTGGTGAGGCATAACAGCTGTAGATGTAAACGCCGTTGATTTTACCCAGACAAATCCAGCTCCGGGTCTCGTCATTACTTGCTGGAATGTGTTTTCCACAGGCCCAGATTGCCGCCTGGTTGTGAAGGTCAGATACCCACGCTGTATCTTCACGGTTAGTATACTGCTCGCATACTATTGCTAAATCAGCTCCCATTCCCTAACCGACTGTGCCAGGATATCCTGGGCGACTGCGCAATGGTTGAGATTGAGTTGTATAATTCTCATTTTCTATCCGTTATTGCTTTCTGCGCTTTTTGGTACGATGGACACCTGCTGCACCCAGTAGCATGTCTGCCTTGTTTCCCCTTTTCCTCACAAAGCAAGCACTTTGCGTCATTTGTGCATGACTTAGCAAGGTGATCATCACCACCACAATTCATGCACAAGTTGGACCGGTCATGTGTGTTTTACATACTTTTCTGAGGTGTCCAAAATCCAAACATCTGTAACACCTCAGGGGGACCTTCTTCTCACGCAGAGTGCAGTACACCATCCTATTCTTATTTTACCGATGGCCAACAATTTCTTAGCCACGCAACAGGAACGCTGTGAGCTGTGACCTCATCCAGGTCCTTCACCTGAATAGTCTTTGACCACAGTAGCTGGGAGATCACTGGCTTCGGGAAGTTTGTCCACCAGAGCCCTATGCACTTCCTCTTTAGTTGTGACCTCATCCAGGTCCTTCACCTGAATAGTCACGGTGTGAGTGAGAGCCCTCACATCAGCGTCCGATCCAAACACCTTCTTTACAGAGGACTGAAAATCTGTAGTTTGTCCTCCGGCAGACCGCTTCAGTTGCAGAAGGAGATCGCCGCCAGCTGTCTTCCGGATGTGCGTGACATTCTCACCCAGATCTTTAAGCTCAGGGTCAGTTTTCATTTTTTTAAGGATGTCCGCGTACGACAGCGCGTCGTCCTTCTTCTTTATCATCAGGCATCTGGTCTGGGTGGCCTTTTCGCGTTTTAGAACGCTTAGCGTTCTCTTACGAGTGACCACTTGCCACTCGGGCTCTTCTCGTGCCACTTCGGGATCTTGTCGTGTTATTTCCGCAGAAGGTATTTCTGCCCGGATTTTATCTCCGTTTTTCGCAGACTCCTTCCTTACCTTGGGCACCTGGGAGTTCCGGTTTCGCGAAGGATCGCTTCTCTTACTAGTACTCCGCAGCCACCTTCTCAGGGACGTCTGAGTGCACTCTTCCTTCCCAGTAGTTTTGTTGCACTGAGGATCTGGTCTGGTGATCCTCCTTTTTGCAGTGCTACCACCTCATTAAAGTGCGTATGGATCGAATACGCCAATTTCTTAATCTCACCATGAACATTATGGCGAGGCTTAACAAAATTGAGAAGCTCAGTTATTTTCTTCTCAAGGCTACACAATGCCTGTTGTTTCGCAAGATCATCACTAGTAGCAAAGGATACTACAGCAGCCCAGTGGTCCACTGCTGAAGTACTGCGGTCGCTGGTTGACGACGCCTGGGAGCCCGCTTGCTCACTCCCAACAGACGCCGGTACTGGGGATCCGGGTCCCTGCACCGTAAACTGAGATCCCAAAAGACCTTCCATATTGGCTTTTTGACTGGGGTGTCCTTCCCGCCTGTTGGTCCGTGAGAGGTATTTTAATTGCCTCTTGACCTCTATATCTAGAGATTCCTCCCCTGTACGCCACCTGGGGACACGTCGCTTAGGGGTTACAGGCTCCCCCGGCTTCACCCTTTACCCTGGGCCAGGGTTGTAACCAACCAGACCGTATCCCGACATACTTTCGGGGCGCTCCAGTACGGCGGTTACATGCCATTCCGACAGGGTGACTTGTCAGAACCCCCCTCCGTCTGTTGGTCGACCCGTACCGCCGAAGGGATTGGTTACCACAACCTTGGCACGGGTTACTCGACTCGACAGGGTCCACCTCTTGAAGGTGAGAGCGGAGTTAGGATGGAGAGGCTAGGAGACTCTCTTCCGAGAGACTTGTAATCGCATCACATCCCCTTGGACCCCTGTGTGTATGTGTATGTGTTAGGTGTGTGTGTGTGTGTATGTGTGAGAGTGTGTTAGTGTGTGTGTATGTGTTGTGTGTGTATGTGTTTGTGTGTGTGTGTAGTGTGTTTGTATGTGGTTTGTGCGTTTGTGTGTTTGTGTTTGTGTGTTGTGTGTGTGTGTGTTGTGTGTTTGTGTGTCTGTATGTGTTGTGTGTTGTGTGTGTGTGTGTGTGTATGTGTGTTGTGTGTGTGTGTGTATGTGTGTGTATGTGTGTAAGTGTGTGTGTGTGTATGTCTGTGTGTGTTAGTGTGTGTGTGTGCATGCCCAAGGAGGGAGGAGGAGGAAACGATGAGATGAGAAGTTAAAGACGAAGCGCGTTTTGGAGACCTTTGTTAGGATAATACTCTTGCAATCGCCTGGAAAACTACTGATGAGAGCAGCCAGCCGCTAGAAGTTCTCTCCCCACAATAAATTCGCCAGCCATCTTCGCGAGCGTCGAAAATAAGCAACCACCAACCCTTGAATACTAGGATCTGCAAAATTGTACCACCTTACCTCTGCGTTATCGCAGCGACCCCAAAATATTTTAATCTTTTTATATCGAGGGTGGATTCCGTTTCGAGTATTATCGCCTTGTGCTTTGGCTGAGATAGTCCACGGCATCAACTAATGTTCACTGGCGTTTACAGGCATCATTTGATCTCCATCCATCAGCAAATCCGACCACAGTAAATCATTGAGAAAATATTTAAACCAATTCATGACTAAAGGTGAGGTTGTTGTATTGTAAACGTTAAAAGGCATTGTGTCTACAAAGTTTGCATAAAAATGTGTATTTGTTAATTCCGGGCAGTGCAGCTGCTACTCTTTTAGAAGTATACTGAATCTTAACGTCAGAAACAGTTAAAAACTGTGTGAGAACTATGGAAAGAAGTTAATCTGTGCATGGTTTCGGATGTCTTAGATATTTGTCCTAACTCGTATACAATTGACTGAAGTGCATACATATTTAATTCAATTTTAATATTGAGCTGTTGTACTGCACATTATTGTTTCGGAGTGGAAGTATAAATTTGTTCGTGTGGTCTTGGAAAGAGACAATTGAGGGATGTACAGTACGTTACCATGGACGTGAGTTTGTTGAGGAGACTGGATAGAATTCGCTAATGAATGGACCTCTGAAAGTAGGCCGCGAATATTAACGTGACATTCTGATTTTAAAACCAAAATGATAACGACTTCATATCGGGAATTAGGCGAAGCCTTGGGAATGAGATTTCAGCAAATTAATTGGTGGTCCTCTAGTAAGAAACAAGAAATCCGCAGAAGCGGAGAATATAATATTTTCCGATTTATTGTATTTACACGAATTCACGAATTGATTTGTTTGACGTAAAGTGTTTTAATTTAAATTACGTCAAGGGAGAGAGACCAACGAACAGCGATGCTTGGTGAGTGGCAATATAGCTGCATCTGAATTGGTTGGCGTTCAAACGATCGCGATTTACGTGTGCATACGATGTTGCGGGGACATTGAACATTCAGTATTCGCAACAGTTACATCCCGCAATGTGAAGTTATTTCCATCCCTGCCTCATCGTAAGTTCTGATGCAGATCTACATGTCAGCTTAGAAGCTCTCTCCCTCCAGAAGTATCTCCCCCAGAGAGCTACCGCTTCCACAGAGACAAACTCTTAGTTCCCGATTGCTCCCTCAAGTGTGTAGTAAAGTAAGTGTGACATGTACGTTGGTGTGTGGTGTATGCATTTGTGTATGTGTGTATGCATTTGTGTATGTGTATGCATTTGTGTATGTGTGTATGCATTTGTGTATGGTGTATGCATTTGTGTGTGTGTATGTATGTGTATGTATTTTGTATGTGTGTATGCATTTGTGTATGTGTGTATGCATTTGTGTATGTGTGTATGTATTTGTGTATGTTGTATGTATGTGTATGTATTTGTGTGTTGTATGTATGTGTATGTATTTGTGTGTATGTATGTGTGTGTATGTATGTGTGTATGTATTTGTATGTGTGTAAGGGGATCAGAGCAGTGGGTAACTTCAATTCTCCTCCAGACGGCGGTAGAATTGAAAATAGCTATCGCCTTGTATCAAAAATCCGCAACCAGCGATAGTATAACCTTAAGCCCGGAATACATGGTACAGTTTTCGTGCAGATTGTACGACCCGAAAAGCGCAGTCCATACTGCACATTTTCTGCATGAACATGTTCATAATTTTCAATGCAGAAAGCCTACAGTTTGTCTCAAGCGCCTCCAGCACCAGAATCGTTCACAAACAGTAATCTGCCATTTCGATTTTGTGGTTACGTGTAAAAAGTGAGATTGTGTGAAGTGACATATTGAGATAAACTTCCTTTTCCACAATTCCGACCTTCATATTTTTATTCTCTGTTACTACTCATGGTTAATTAATCTATATATTTAAAAAAATATGGTATTGTGCCATGGCTTCGTTTAGAGCTTCTACTGAACCGATTGTTGTATTTTTTCTTTTAAATGAAAGAATATGATCTCTAGAGAGGTAATCAGATATTGTTTGTGTTGATTCACCAACATTTACGGTGTAAATTAATTAATTAAATCATTCTTTAACAGTACGCTTATCAATAGTCAATTGTTTTCTTTCAAAGGGTGGCAGTTTCAAAATCGATATACATGAGTCCATATATGTGAGTCGACGCTGCTTGATGTTTTGTTTTGATTGTTGAGATTTGTTTACAATTCGTTAAGGTTTTGTTTCAGTGTAATAATTGCATTGTGGTGTTGACAGTTTGCATGTATTTTCTTCTGTGGTGTATTTTATAGAGAACATTCGCACCGTGGGTTTTGCTCGGTTGTAATACTTTAGTGAAGTTGTTTACAGGTTATGTCGAGTTCCGAATCGTTGTCCACGCGCCCCAAAAGACGCAAACGTACTTAACTGGACGCAGGGAAAGGGAAAGTCAGCATAAGTGTGATAGTGAGGTCATTTCGTTTTCTATTGGGTCATTGTCTATGAAATGTCAGTTTTGCTCTGCTTTGTACTTTCCATGTGAGAGAAATTCTGCAAACGATTTAATCTGTATTGCTCAAATGGGAAAATAAGAATGTGTTCGAGCAATATGCCGGAAGAAATCAAACAGTTGCTTATAGGAGATGATGACACATCAAAAAACTTTAGAAATAATATCCTTCAGTATAATAGTGCTATATGTGTGTTGTGTCGATATTGCATTGCCATCTGGTCATGGGCCATACGTGTTCAAAATTTTGGGAACTCCTCTCATCACAGAATATCTTCGTTATATCCTCAAGATCCAAACAATGCAATATATTGTGACCATTAGCCTGGGTACAGTATTTTACATTTATCTTATATCTCACCGTCAAATTTTGACGGGTTCTCACTAGTACTAAATAAAGATCATAGCCAGAACGCACAGAAATACCACCACTGAAATTACACGGACGGCGCAGTTCAGTTGTTTCCCGGTAGAACCCCTACCGGCGTCTTGTGTTGATTCATGCAAAAAACATGCAGAGCATGTATGTGCGACTTTTGACTTTTATACTTCCAGCTTGAGATTTTGACATTTCTGTACAGAAAGTGTATGAGAATCTGCACGAAAACTGTACTGTGCACTCCGGGCTTTTGAACCTATGGTCAGAGAAGCTGCAGTGCCCACAATTGTTGCCCTGAGCCATTTTTGATAATTATAAGTATTTAGTTTTTATCCTTTAGCTAATTAAATACAAGAAATTTTGTAAACTCTTTGAAATTTTTTAAAGAATAATTTGCCCGAATTGTGCGCCAATGCCAGTATTCCTGACTTAGGATAATTTTCTCAAACAAATTTATCTAAGGTTAATGTTTTTATTGACATTCCAGTATTTTTGAATTAGTGGTAAGGTAATTAATTGATTTAATTTAATTAATAATTAAATTCGGACTCTAAATAAATAAATAAATAAATAAAAAATAAAAATAAAAAATCAATATTAAAGGCTCTGTTGTGTGCAAAGCTGAACATTGTAGTATTGTTAAACTTTCAATAACAAATAACAATGAAATCTGTGCAATGAAATTAAAAAGAATATCAACAGTCAATTTAGTTTTATGAATTTTTCAGAATTCTGCATATTTCTGACCACTTCGTAAGTTTCATTTATTCTATACGAAAGGCAGTCAACGACAGAATGAAATACTAAAATGTTGAACGGTTGTGAATCATATATGGAAATACGGATTTAACACACGCCAGAAAGTTTAGAAAAGGCAAAAATTGTAATTCCATTAGTTTTCATTAGTCGTAGAAAAAGTAACGTATGAAACTCGATGTGCTGAATATTAATACTCTCCAATGACGTGTACGCACCTCGCACATCTGCGGCAAATTTTCAATCCAGCAGTACTACATTTACGAAAATTGTGAAGATGGTGTGGATATATCGTATTAAATTGTTATCTTTCCTTAACGTATTATACAGATGTGGTCAATCTATTAGATTACTGATATGGAGACTAATATGTATTTGCGACCGTAAAATTTTGAAAAAACCGTGCGTACAGGTTCCTGATCCTTTTTTGAAATACACTCTATCATAATTAAGGTTTTTGTTGTGAAGAACGTTGAAATCCAATTTTTAATCCATTATTTCAATTTGAGTCATTTTTCCAGATGGAATGAGATGTTTTATGAGCTAATTTTGAATGCCTTTTTCTTCACTTTCATTTTATCTGCATCAAACACTTTCAATAGGAATCCTACCAGAGAGCTATTTGTAGCTCATTGAAGAACAGACTGATCAATGCCTTGGTATTTTCCAACGTTTTTGCTATTGTGGTGTGAACTGTACTTTCACATGGATATGCCTATGTTTTTGAAGACACTCTTAATTTAAGGAACCATTGGTTCTTTAGTGCCTCTAGGCCGCTTGTTCCTCTTTGTACTGTTAACTATGTATTCATCTTCAGTGCCATTTACACATTTCATTTCAAATCATTACTTTTGTCAGATGAGCTTCCCAACGCAATTATAATCCTGTAAGTCAATACAAAATATTTATTCCAGTACTTGGGTCAACGTTTTAGGAGTGGAGTGATTATTAATATTTTGGTTCATATTGATATGTTTCCGGTCGTGAATATCACAGAGAGAACACATATTCTGAATGATTTTGCTATTCCTCTATCTTAATTGTGAAAAAATTGTTCTGTACTTGTATGAACACCATTTCCGTTTTCACTTTTCGTTTTGTATTATTACTCTATTATTATTCGTTACTGCAATAAAGTTCGAAAATTATGGTATCGTTATCTAACAAGATACAAGGCCGATGATAGCTGTATTGGTTTTTGTGATAATCCATTGCTCGAGAAGTCTTTCTTCTTTCAACCAAGAAGTCTCGAAAATCATTGCTTTCAAGCTCAAGTAATTAAAACTACTAATAAAACAAACACGCCATCGAATATACTAAACTGATAAATTCAATTTCAAAATAATATTAAGAAGGATGTAGTGCAAAAATTGGTTGAGTTTTTCGTTGAATGATTTTACGTTATCAGATCAGAAATCGTTGGATAAAATGTCTCCCTTCAGTCAGGTTTCCTCCGTATGTTGACCTACATTTTCGCCCGTTTGTGAAGAAAAGGAAGTCTAGAAGATTTGGTGGCTTCAAGCGTTGAAGGAAGTAGTTTGTTTGACCTCATTCTAACTTCCTTCAATATGTACTCCGTTGAATGAGATCGTTGCTGAGGCTAAGCGAGAAGAAGTAAAGTGGTTTTCTCCTTCCGCACGAAACTACACAGTCGCATGTTGTGCCAACATTTCTCTTTGTGGTGTCCCTAGGGCACATGCATTCAAATTCTCAGTTAATTCTGATGAAAACCAACTTCAAAAATGTTTATGGTTTTTGATCAATATTCTTGGATATCAAATTCTGTTTTATAGAGATATATTTTGCCCCTAATTCGTCTTGACTAAATAATATGGTGTTCATACCCATACACATTTGAAAGTTTCTGTTAATATATTAATAAATGATGATATAATTCTACAAAAAATGTTGTGTGCACTTCAGCATAAAATCCAGTTTGGGGGACGTCCTTTCATCATAAATCATGTCAACTTATCGATATTTATTACCTTTGCTTAGAATTATTTTGTACCAAAAACATTTGTTCACATTTTCCTTTCCTTCATATCTTTGTGTAATACAAATGTAAAACAAAATTATTCAATGAAAGTTATTTAAAGAGAACAAAATAACTTATTGTTCGAATTTGTTTGACTTAATGGGAAAATATGAAAGATATTTGATACCAGAGAGAATTTTGGAGATCGATGTAACATAACAATGTAATGTAACGTAAGAATGAAGGGAGGAAAACAAATGGATGAAAAGAAAGAAAATATTAGTGAAGTCTCATTTTGAACGGAATACTTAAAATTATAACATGAACGCCAAAAAAGAGAGATTATTACTCTGGAGCGCACGTCTTTAAACATTAATGAAGTTACAACTTGATGAAAAATCTTGTTCCTAGAATTTTTTTCAAGTATTGTTAGAACATTATCTCATTCGTATACTGAGAATATTTTTATAATTGTGTACTTTTTCATGAAATTTAAAGAATAATCCAATACCATTAATGGACCAAATAATTCACTAGAAATATTTTGCCAGCCACAGCAATTTGTAAATGGAAGTTCTTTTTAAGAAAAGATACAAGATCGTGTTTTCTTAGACAAAGAAGCAACAGCGTGTTTTAAGTACTCTAGAGAATTAATTAGAATTTACAAAAAGATTTTGTGACTCTTCTTGAGTAATAAACATTGACAAAAGTTTCTTCAAGCTCTTTAAATACGAAAAAGTTCCAATCCTATTGAAAGAGCTGGTTTAAAAAAAGAACCAGAGGAACATTGAAAGTTTTCTAGGTCACATAAATGCTTTTATAGAACTAAATGTATTTTTAACAGATAAAATGAATATTTAAAACGTAACCCCTAACTTTTATCAATGTGTCTGCGAGATTTTTTCAGTTCCTATTCCAACATATTATTTCTGATAGATGAAATGTGTTATCTATCACCCAGATTTTATCTTTGGTGATAAATTATAGGTTTTATCATAGTAAGTCAATATTAGGAAGAAACATTGTTTATTGCATTAATTGGAGTAGAGTTGCTTGGTCATTATGTGATAGAAGTCACAAATGATTGGAACAATAGATCAATTAGTCACTATACGATAACAAAATTGATCAGTCTAATAGTCTATCGGCAATATAATTACCAATTATGTATGTCATGAATCCAGAAAGTGTTCATTGTTTCTGGTTTGATTCAGTACCTACTGTTATGCCACGTATAGTAAATGATATGCTTAGTACAAGATAGTAAGAACGGAGAAACGAGTTGTAAATTAAAGTGTACTCGTGGTATACTCGTACACTGCCTGCAAAGAAAACTACAGAAGAAGTAATAATACTTCGATGTATTATCACACACGTTTGGGCCTTTCTCGTAGGAATTCGCATATTTTTAATGCATTGGAATAAAAATAACATCATTGGAATGTTTTCTCTGGAAGGAAAATAAAGGCACTATTTCATATTACTAGCATTGAAATGATTGTGTTATTGATATAGCGTTGAATAAATGATTCCATGTGCAAAATGTTCTCACTGTCTTCATGAAACCTCCGTTCGTTACTTGATTGCACAATAATCAGATGCCTCCCCCTCATCTAAAACACGCTCGGATCGTAACGAAATTCGTAGCTGAAAGGAGATTTTTTCCAGCAGAAAACGACTTAGACTTTAAAAACATTTTACAACAGAAATAACAAAGTCTTAGCCAAAAAGTCCCCTTTCGACTTCGCTCGGGTTGAAAGAAAAGCACATTTCGAGGGTGTTTTAGGAATCGTACGTTGAGATTTGCGAGCCGACGTTGCCCAATCTTTATCTTTAGCTACGTAAGCTGTTTCATAAGTCATGAAACTTTTGTGCTGCAAGGTAAAGCCAGATTTAGTCACGGAAGTGTCGCAGTTTCCCCTCCATTCCGTGTTTTTGTCCGAGGCGTCAATGTCGATTAGCTAAAACCGCGTAGTTTGAGGTTTGAGACGCCACATCCACCATGGTGCAACCACTTATGGTAGAGTCGCCACCCGAAAGACGCTTTTGAAACATTTGAGGAGGAAGATACAGCTTACAACAGTTATATATTTATTATTTTTTCTCCATTAAAATCATACTCCACAGCAGTGAAAATGAACTGCCACACAGAAATATTTTTCTTCTACGAGAAAAAATACGCTTTTAACTGTAAAACCATTTTTTAAAATCAAAGTTCAACCAGTTTGTATGCACTGACTTAGTATTTCTCTAATACCACGAATAATTTTGAAGTTTTCACAAATTTCTTCTTTTAATTTGTTGGCAATACTTACAGGTACAAAACCCTGCTCTTTCATTTAGATCTCTGGATAAAGAATACTTTCATTTTGAATGGAAAATTAATATATTGATAATTAATAGTTTTTCAGTTTTATAATTTTTATCGCAATTTTTTAAAGTGTAAAATATATTATTTTGCATATTTTTTAGATAACACTTGTCTAAATGCTTCCTAAAAATTCCATAGCTTTAACATGATTAGTTTTTGAGTTATAAGGGAAATTGAACCTGGAAACGGTAATTCTGGAAAACAAAGGACGAAGTTTGATTCATGAGTTTTGTTTACCTTTCTACTCCAATAGATCCACGATGCATCGACAAACCTTTCACATCATAACTAGAAAATTATTGCAGATATTGAAATATTTTTTGCACCAAAATATTCCTGAATAATTATGCACAGGAGAAAAAATGTTTTCAAAAATAGAAATTTTTAAAGTTTTAAGTTTTCCCCTTAAAAGCGGTCCACTAGGCAAGGACACCACGACCGACTAGAAATACGAATATCTCGTCGCCAACGGATGTCAAACAGTAACGTAAGCACAACACCAACGAATCTTCATTTCGAACATACTGAAATATACCCTTTCTTATACCCGTCTTGCTGCCTTTAAATACCTGTAGCCTCTTTCCGAATTTCTAATAAATATATGGGCGCCAGGAAATTGTTACGAGAATGAGCTCCCAAATTATATTTAATTATAACTCCGTTGCTGACTCAGTCGGCGGGTTCTTTACCGAAATAATCGTCAACACTTACGATTACTTAATTCGCCCCCCATACGAACAAGTGTGGAACGCAAAAATTTAAATATCCTACTGGATTGCACGTGACGGCAAATGATAATCAGCTTTCATCAATAAAAAATAACAAATTTATTTATATATTTTAGTAACTTCTTTTAAAATAAACAAAATATAACATTCTTTTTGGTCATGACCTTTACTATAGCGCTATAGAACCTGTCATCATGAGAATCTTGGGCGCTGTCCTGGTAAAGGATGTCTCCCTGTTGATTTCAGCAATGGACCTCGTCCAATCTTCTTTTTCTACCGACCAAATACGTATCTTGTCGTTTCTTCTCATAAACCACTATTACACTGTTATCCGGTCTTTCCATCCCCATTCTCCTGCTTGAATTGCTACAAGTTCTAGTACTCCTTATTGTTCATTACCTAAGCAAAATCTTTAGTGCTGTTAAAATATTAGCATATAAGTTCACCAAGTTATCATCGGGTTCCTACATCGGAGACCAAGTTCGATTATCATTGTTGCTTAATAAAATGTATAAGTCTTACTTTTGGCATTCACTGGTCTCTTCGTATAAAACAATTTCTGAGTTCTATCTTTTGAATACTAACAACGACAAATCACTACGTCTGAACTCGCGTAAATTTTCTAGTTCAAATAAACTGCTATATATCTAGCACCCTGATCCGATGACTATCGTGTCGAGAGCTCGAATGAATATTTCCGTATCCTTCTTCAACATGTCAGCTTTCTACATCTTTTACTCTCTTGTTTAAAACAACAGTGTGCGATCTACCTCGCGGCGTCATGTACGTAATTATTTTTGACCAATAACTCATTTTTCACTTTCCAATGACACTTCCGTTATATTAGAATAGAATTTTCTCATTCGTGTCGATAAGCATCTCTTAAGTTTCTTTTTTCGTAGGCGAAACCACGGATGCTGTCAATCGTCCGCTTTTGAACTAATGGACATTGTTTATATATGTTGCACTCCGGTACTTATCGTCCGTTTTGAACTAATGGGCATTGTTTATATATGTTGCACATTGCTACCATGGCAACCAGCGTCTTTTTGTTAATGAAGTGCTATTTTTAATGAAGTTCGCTGAATTTCATATTGGTGACAATCTGGTATGTCACAATACTAATCAAATGGTAGTTTTAACTAATGATAAAATAACAATAATTTCTTTCATTAGAAAGTTGTGATTTTAAATGTAACGCTGTAACATGAAAGCTGCATATTTTCGAAAAAGCAACAGTAAAAGTTGTTTAGTTGTTCCAAAGAAGAGTATCACAAATAGAAATGGAAAAATGTAAATATGAAAAATGAAAATTTCTCATTGAGCATAATAACGCACATACCAGCTGTGAATGTGAACGTAATAATTATTATGCCCTTTTCATTTTCTCTTTTCAATAATGCAATTCGTGTGGCAATATTTTTGTCGTCTTGCAAGGAAATTGGTCAACATAAAAGTATCTTTCAAAAAGGGGCCAAAACAGTGGTTTGTAGAGTAAAACTTCAAATGAAATTCATGTTGCGGCTGTATAACCACGTTTGAAGAGCGCGCCAAGGTGGCAGCGCTCAGCGGCGACCGAGGAAGTCGGCAGAGGCGGCGAAGCGGAAAAGGCGCCGCCCGAGCTGAGAAGGAAGGCTGGCCGGAGAGCCAGGAGCGGTGCAGCGAGTCTGCGGCGCCGCTCGCTTTAAAAGCGAGCGCCGCCAGCCAGAGAGACAGAACGCTAGTAACCGTGTATTGAGTAAACTTGAGTGAGGAGATTGTACCGTGTAGAAGTGAGTGTAGGCCCGGCAGTAATTTTGGTTCATTCTGGTGTATTTCTTGGTTTGGCATAGCTAGTTTTTTGGTACATCTTCCGGACTTTTGGTTTTTGATTTGGTGGCATTGTATTGGCTTTTCTGAATTTATTCTGGTTCATTGTAATAAATTTGTTTGTGAAAAGCGTGCAATTATTCAAACTTCTTTTATGGAGGATAAGATGAAATTGGAATCTTGGTTTCTTGTGAGAGCATGTTGTGAGCAGACATCATTTTTAAATATTATTAGCAGATTAGAAAACAAAATGCTTTATTATATCATGTGTGGTGTTGTTTTTGTTCACTCATACTTTTGTTCACTCAACTGACCAGATAATTCGTCCCGTAAATGAAGTGCATGTTTTTTCATCGGGAGGTGGCGGTGATCTTTCCCCGCGGAAATGGTAGGACGGTGCCGAAACTCGCCATCCAACGGAGGAAGATCGTCACCAACTCCCGAGCAAAAACATGCACTACACTTACGGGACTAATTACCTTACCATTGAAAAGTTTCCGGCTGGACATTTTTCTTCTCGATATTTTTTCTGGCCCGAGGGTAACAAACAACAGACTAAATTACCACATTTGACAACATTGTCATATTAGGAGCCTCTATTCTAAACTACAAATGAAAGAATGCAGTTGTAACTTATTCACATGTTTCAGCATCCTGGAATGGTGTTAGCGCTGCTATAATTAACGTGAATATAAGGTCTCTCTTGTTTCTCTCTTTCGCGTGCCCACATTTGTCCCACTAATTAGCCCCTATTTCAGTCCAAAATCGACATGTTTACATTAACGCCACCGCAGTGTATTCGGCGTTAATTAACATGTTTACAGCTGACAATGTAATGCAAGCGACTATCCAATTACAGTACACAATCAAATTGTGTACAGATACTTGTCCCCCAAATGCATTGTTCTTTCTCCCTAGTTCATAAAGTCAGCAGGAAATTCTTCGTATATTGCGTTGCCCCGTGTGTGACATATCTATGATCGTGCCTTAAATTTCACATATTACAAGAAGCAAGTGTTATCTAACACATTTTATTTTTTACGAAGTATATCAATGTTCCCCCTTGTTTGAAGTCCAAGATGTGCGTTTCAAAGAAATTGAACAGTCCGTAGAGAGTGTTTGGTTTGATGGTTTGACTGATTGATTGATTACTAGTGATTCCTAGCGCGTCAACTGAAAAGATCATTCTTCCCGTAAGTGAAGTGCATGTTTTTTTCGGGAGGTGGCGGTGATCTTTCCCCGCGGAAATGATAGGACGGTGCCGGAACTCGCCATCCAACGGGGCAAAATCGTCACCAACTCCCAAGCAAAACATTCACTACACTTACGGGACTAATTATCTTAGCCGTTGACGCGACAGGTATCACTAGAAATAAAAAATTGATTAATTTCTTCCCTGAGTTCTTGTTTAGTTATGCAATTCCTAGTTGTTCCATATAATCATGACAAACTTGTGTTACTTGAAAGGCAAAGTGTTTTGGCGTAATTTTGGCACTTTCCAATAACAAAAAATAAAGGTATGTACTAGTTTCCATGCAATAATGCTGAAAGTGTTATTTGTTTGGAGTTTTAATGTCTTATCTATCCAAGAGTGATGAAAAATCGAGAACATTTCTTATTTTTCAATTGTTATTGGGTCGTATGCTCTGTTTTGATCTCATTTAATGATATACTTCAAACCGTATCTTGCTACGATTCTTAATTTTTGAGAAAATAATTTCTTTAGAGGCGAGTGTCTACTGTCAAGCCTTAAGTAAATAAACGTCAGATGCATTTTCCCGAAATGCGAATTATCAGCACATTCATACCCTTCAAACATCCTAAATCAACAACTATTAAAAATATTAATATAATTCTTATTGCGCATGTAGCCCATGATATGCACTAATTAATAAATTAGAATACTTAATCTGTCACTAAAAGTTTCAGTTTTATAAACATAAATGTCCAGAATAAATTTTAAAATAATTTTGTTCTCAAAAAACAACAACAGAGTTCTGACTCTAGTTTTCACAGTATCTTCATTACTCTGGTTCATTCACTAGAATATTCAATTGTGATTAATTTTTAGAAAGATCAAAAATATATCAATTTGAAAAGTTATGATATTTGAAGTAAAAACCTGCATTTTAACTGAAAATTATTTATAAACTGAAAAAATATATGATCTCTAAAAGCATGAAAAAATCAAATATGCAAAGGAAAACCAAATAGACCAAAAATTGTAGATTTTTTTCTCGGGTACACAGCTACTTTAATGTGGCACCCAACACATAGATAGGTTTTGCTGCTGCAGGTTGAATCATATTTATAAACTTGATTAGGATATCTGATGTCGTCAATTTGTTAAAAACCCACGTATTCAGGAATCAATACCTCTTATCATTCGGACGCGCGTGGTGCAACGTCACCGCGTTATCAAACAAGATTCCTTAAATAGTGCTGCAGTAGTTATTTTAGAATTTCTGATGTCATGAAGTATGTTTGCAAAACTTTATAATATATTTTCGTGGTTCTTGAAAATAAGCTCAGATCTGTTATATAAACACACGCGCGCGCGCGTATGTGTGTGTGTGTTTGCTTGTTTGTGTGTTTGTGTGGGTGTTTGTGTGTTTTTGTGCTGTGTGTGTTTTTTGTGTGTGTTTGTTGTGTGTGTTTGTATGTGTGTGTTTGTATGTGTGTGTTTGTATGTGTGTGTTTGTATGTGTGTGTTTGTATGTGTGTGTTTGTATGTGTGTGTTTGTATGTGTGTGTTTGTATGTGTGTGTTTGTATGTGTGTGTTTGTTGTGTGTGTTTGTATGTGTGTGTGTGTATGTGTGTGTTTGTATGTGTGTGTTTGTATGTGTGTGTTTGTATGTGTGTGTTTGTGTGTGTGTGTTTGTGTGTGTGTGTAACCAGGAAGGAAACAACGAAACTTCGAAAATGAGCGCTTAAACATTAATAAGCATTGAAAGTTGATTGAAAAAATATTTTCATGCAAACTTATTTCAGAGGTATAAACAATTCCGAAAGTTGTTTGATTTTTTTATCATTTAACAAGATGAGATGTAATATTTTATTATTTACAAAATAAATTATTATATTTGTTCACAAAGAAATAATAACACAGGATAAAGAAGCACCCAATTTACACAATTTAATCCATTTCTTCGCCAAAATTCAAATATTAAATTAGAAATATTTCGGTAGCAAAACCTGCATCTGCGAACCTAAATGCACGACCATGCGACAGTAGCTAAGATTGGGGATTCGCATGTTTTATACCGGCAAGGTCCTAGAAATTTACATGTTGTTTCAACTCAGTGTGTGTGTGTAGCTTCCAGAAACGAATTCGGGGCAAATTGCTCTGATAGTTCTGTAGCTTCTCCGATTGCATCCAGACAGATGCTGGCGGAGGGCCCTATACAACGGGCCAAAGATTGGGCGCAATCTTTCCTTCCCATTCCATTCCCATCATAATGGTTATCCTCCCATCGCTTCCAATCCTGACTGCAGAACATAAGGGTAAAACGTCTTGTTCTAGCAGACATACCCTGCTGTCTTGCGGATCCTACAATATTATAATAATTGTTAAATATAATTGTTCGGGAGGAATTCTAGGAGCAATAACTATATTGAATGATAAGTGTTTCCAGGTGCGTCAATTGCCACGTTCATTAGTCCTGTAAATGTAATGCATGTTTTATCGCAGTAAGTGGTGGTAATCTTCCCCCGCTAGATAGCGAGATCCGGCGCTGATCTACATGTCTGGTTGCAATGTTCTCCTCAGCAAGGTGTCTCCCATCAGCGGGCCATCGCCCCAGCCGGGACAAGCTCTAAGCTCCAGACCGGTCTCCCGGAATATGTGGTAGTGTAGTGCATGTTAATGTGTATGCAAATAAGGGATGAGAGTAGGAAGAGGAAGGAAAGATCGCGCGTGATCCACGGACCGTTTGTTATGATACTGCTGAAGCATTAGCGTGGTGGTGATTTGGGAAACCACGGAAAGCTACCAATCAGAGCAGCCAGCCGCTAGAATTCTCCTCCAAACAGCGACTGAATTCGACCTAGCTGAAAAGGTAGTGTCGAAAATCCTGCCGCCGTCGGGACTCGAACCTAGGACTTCGCGGTCAGAGGGACTAAACATTTTTTCTACGATCGTACAAAAATGCTTCATGGGTCAAGTCATGATTTGTTTCATCACAAGTCATGATTTCAGTTTCACATGTCATGATTTCAGTTTCACAAGTCATGATTTCAGTTTCATCTCTATTGTTCACGGTTTATTCGAAAGGAACTTCATCTTTGTTAACGTTTATATAACAGGAGGTCTGGTTTCGCATCATTTGGCAGTGAGGCATTGTTGATTCATCGAGTTCCTATTGTATAACTGGTACATCGTGGTCATTTTACTGTATTTTATTGATTACATTTATTTATAGTCGCATCAACTGCAGGTTATTTTAATTAAAAGGGATTTATATTATGATTCCATACTTCTTACTGTATTTATTTTTGTTAAAAGCAATAATATTCCACTAGAGTTGTTCAAATCTGCGATGCTGCATTATCTAATTTGTTACTAAAATTTCTGAGGTATTTATGAAAAAATTACCATTAGTTGAGAAATATCTAATAAAGTTGCTAGAGTTTCATATATCTGTTTTAAAAATTACTAATTAATAATGTTTAATTAGTTAATTCTAAGTTAATAGATATTTGGAAGAGTTTACATGTAGTGAAATTACAGTTGTTTTTCCATAAATATGTGTTTTATTTTTTTACTTCTGTCGTATGCTACCTACCGTGCGTAGGCGTTCTTTTTGCACCGTGACGTCACCATCAAATAGTTATTTTAAGCACGGTGACGACACGTTTTTCGATTTATTCTAAAAGATTAACTTTACGTAGCAGTACTTATAACACCACATTTTTATACGATCGTAGAAAATATACCTATTATTAATCTATCTGAAGAGTAAGTCTTCATCTTCCCGAAGAACACATCTTCAGCAAGATTAATTAATGTTGCTGAAGTTACGTTATTTAAGTGCCATGCTAAGGGTCCAAACCAAAATCCTGTAGCGATTTGTAACATTTCGAATTTGTGTTTAAGTCATCCAGAATTACATAAAAATACAATTACTTTATAAAATTAAAAAATCAGATAATAATTGTTATTTATTTTTACTTATGTTATTTAGTCAAATATATTCAAAATTGTGTGTGTGTGTGTGTGTGTGTTGATACAACACGCTGATCCCTGGCGATTAGATTGCACAAAAGAAAGACTTATAGAAAAATCGCAACCGGAAGTTCAACATATGCATTTTAAGAAAAATTTAACCCTCCCCTCGCCCCCGCCCAAAAAATTAAAATCATTCATTACACTAACGGGACTTACGACAACAGCAGTTGTTCCCGAGAAAAAAACATGCACCACACTAATGGGACTAATGACCAAAGCTGTTGACGCACCCGGAAACACGAAAAAATCAATCATATGAGTTGACCGGGATTTGAGCCGGAGATGAACGTTTTCTGACCACGTGACGCTTTAGAAGCTGAGGAATTTCCGAAACGTGAGTGGCGCGTTAACATCTTAGTGTCGTGCCCAAAGTTGCATCCTTTATAAGACGCTGGCTCCCCTCACGATCTGGGCTTTCTACCACTCCCCGATGCAATGACTCACGGATGGGGCTTCTCTCTTTCCTCTTTTGTCGTCCGATCGTAAATGATTCGTTCTTTCGTGGAAACGTTCTATAGAGCTCTTTCACGCCGCAAATTCTCGCCTCGTGTAAACATCTCACTTACAGGCTGCTTTTGTACAGAGCGCGACGCGAACGATTAATCATATGTTGTGATTGCCGTAAGAAGTCGGTAATCTTGTTGGGATCTCCACCTATATGACTTGCTTTCGAACTGCATTATGCCATGGACGAAAAATAGCTATACGTCACAAACAAGGAAATACCCAAGTTATTTATCAAGAAGAGGACACCTAAAGCAGTCCCTTTCATTTTTGACATATCCTCATAAGTCTTTTGTAGTTTTCAATTAACAAAATCTGTCAGTTAGTTTAGACAGAAGACTCATATGTAAATTTATTGCAGTTTTACATAACAGATGGAGTATTCCAAGAACGTCTGAAAGTCGTTAATCTAAAATTAACAAATTTGTCAGTTCGTAAATTAAATACACCTATTCATTCCATGAACAATCGTTGATTACCTCTACATTAATTGTACGCGTTTAATTAAAACTCCACAACTACCAACCAAAACTCAGAAAAATTATAAAAGTTGTGTAATTAAAACATATAATACAGAGGCTAATGAGGTATTCCTCATGGACCATGGAACATAAAATCACAGATTACGTACCTCAACAATACACATTGATTGCATATAAAAATTATATTAAAATAATTATTATTCTTCCTCCTTAAAGCATATTAATGTATACAGTACAACTACTTGAATTCGAATATTATAGTCTACCCATGCTTGGCACCAATTATCTTGACTCAGAAGATGCCTTTCATTGCCTAGAAATGTTTATTTGATCAATTGAAATGTGACTCAGCCCGAAGAGAGAGTTTGTCTAGCAAACATTCTGTATTTTTTTACAACATTAATTAATTTTTGTAATTTGAAATATCGTATTCTCCTTCATAAGCAATGTCTTCAGGAAAGGTAAGTTTGGCCATAAGCTTGTTGATTTGACACTTTCTGACTAATGGTACAACCTAAATTATGTAATACGAATAAATTAAATGAATTTCATTTAAAAATGTTGGTCTTAGTACTTTGCTAATGAAAAATATTGAATAAACGTCAGTTGTACGTACCCGTTCTGAAAAGTAATTACCAAACTTTTTCCTAATCACAAGTGAATCGTTCACTACCTTCCAACAATTATATTGTGAACCCCCCCCCCCACTGATTGATATTAATATTACTAAATCTTGATAATATATTTATTAAACAATTTTATAACTATTCTGAAAGGGGTGAATCTCTCTGGTTTTATCAATGTTATTATTTATTCTATTTGTCTGCTATACTCATAAATTCTCTCAACACTTAAAATCATTATCTTGATTCTTTTTATTATTTTATTTATTTATTTATTTTACGTCAAAAACAGTTAAAAACTGCCTATGACGTGCTATGGGGAAAGTGAATTGAAATGATAAATTATTAATTATTACTCAAACTTGTGATACCCTTGCCTTCTTACTTCATTCAATACAAAGTCGTCAAAATCAATTATAAGTTATCTGATTCCCTGTCTTTCAGCTAATATCCCAATCTCAACTTTTCCGTGGTTTCTCCGATCAACACCAGGCGAATGTCGGAGCAGTACACTAACAAACGGGCCACGGACCACGCGCGATCTTTCCTTCCTCTTCCTTGTCCTATCCTTTCCCCTTACACATACACACACACTTACACTAACATGCACTACACTACCACATATTCCGGGATACAGGTCGGGAGCTTAGAGCTTGTCCTGGCTGGGGCGGTGCCCCGCTGGTGGGAGAGTCCTGATTATGGGGAAACCTTGCTAGCCGACGGTAGGTCGGCGCCAGATCTCGCCATCCAGCGGGGGAAGATCACCGCCATATCCCGAGAAAAAACATGCATTACACTTACGGGACTAATGACCAAAGCAGTTGACGCGTCCGGAAACACGAAAAAATCAATCAATCAAACCCAATCTCAACTGAAATAAGATTCGTACCCATCGCGAAAGCAGTTGTATCGCAGCGATCTCAGACCGAAGGGTAGAGGGTTCAAGTCCCGCTTCGGGCATAGTTGATTTGTGTTCGTCCTTTCACCCCTTATCATCACCATACGGTTTGATCTTCACAGTTAACACCAATAGTGGTCCTTAGTGACCAAGATGTTGTTGCGACCTTACATGACAACAAAAAAATATTCATACCGTTCAGTTTGCTTCTATGCGTTTTGTTTAGCGACTAACAATATAGTGACCAATTTTATATTTCAACAGAATCACGGCTTCCTATGCCATCTTCACACATCCTGCACGTAATGTCCTCGCAACCGTTTTTTCCAAATGTACAACGCTCTGACATCAAGCGTGAAATACTACTCGCGCAACTTTTCTTGAACGATGACCTTGCTTCCCCCTCCCTTGAGCAACAAACAGTTGAAGGCAAAAGCTCGCAGCGAACACTGATGACAACATTCCAAGCATTAAAACTTCGTTGGCGCGAAAGAGAAGCTGGTCAAAGTTAATTGCTTTCAGTGTCGAGAACTTCTGCTCAGCTTCAATACCATTATTTAAAGAAATGGCTGAGATAGGTCCAGGTCTTTCAAGGGAGGCACCTAAAACGTGTATCTAGTGTCCCCGCTCTTACCTACCCAGAGCAATGACCTGGCCGCACACGTAGCAGGTTGACTTTGGTTTTTCAGAAGTTGGCGTTACTGTAAATATTCTAGTGGCGACTTTGTAACTAATACCCCACTCGCCCGCATTTCCTCAATCCATCGTTCAAGAAAAGTTGCGCAAGTAGCACTACGACTTGTTTATTGGTCGTCCTAACAACGTATATTTCTCGGTTCCGAGTGTCATATCTGCATACATTTACATTGTATTTCTAACGCTTGATGCCGTTTTTCCCATTCAGAATAAACTCGGGGTTTTTTGGCTTATCAGAACACATGTTGTATTATCTTTCAGACATGTGTTTACTTTTCGTGGAAAGTATGTTTTCATTGCTTTGTCCGTTTCTAATATTTCAACGATATATCTTCAATAACTTCCATTTCAAAGTTTCTTCATCATCTAAGTCACTATGGTGATCATAATGCCCACTAAAATTTTCAAAGTCAGTGATGACGTCAAATAAATGCTTTGAATGGCTGAGATCTTCAATTCCCCAAAATTTACTTGTAAATTACACTTATCTTTGAACGAAAAAGTATAGATCGCAGCATGTGGATCAAGGGGTAAAATTGCACTCGCTGGAAACGCGTTCCTATAGTCACTCATTTCCTTGAATATACCACTCATGCAATTGTACACCACTTCATCCATTCGTTTGAATTATTACCATAAAAAAACATTAATAAATACACTTTTAAGTTGAAAATATTACGTGACTGGTGAAATTACATTAAACCGCAAATTTTCTAAACATAAAATACTTTTGTTTTTGGAGAAATATCTAGAGATCTATTTTTTTAGGCAGGAAAATTGTTTTCCACTCTTGATCGTTCTGTAATGTACTTCTATAATTTCATAATGTTTGTTAATGATTATCATATAATTTGAACGGGATGATGACCAAGTTCTCGAAATACGGTCATCTTCTCTGTACACTTAAAACATTAAGGGTAATTGTCTAGAAATATTTTTTTTAGCTTTTTACTATACCAAATTATGCGACTTATTCTTTAGAAGAAATTGGGCTCTTTAATGTGTTATCTCTGGCCAGTTATTAACTGCTTTCACCGTAAAACGCTAAATTTTAAAAATTAATTAATATTAATAGAACGAACGCTTGTTCCGTCGTTTGTTTATTATGTTTCTAAAAGTAAATACAATGTAGATGTAGTATATTTTGGTAGTTTTGTTTTGCGAGTTGTGATCGATCTATGGAATGTAGTAAACATTTCGACATCAGCGCGAAGTGAGAGGGTGACGAGGAAAGTGAGGTTATGCACGACACATGTGTATCCTTGCATCAAGTAGTAATAGTCACCGAAACGAAGTTCGCGAGATGTTAACGCTCCAAGATCGGCTGTTTTTAAATGCAAAGATTAGCGAGTTACATTGTACGACCAGCATTGTGTTACACACGTGATTTTTAATGAACAATTTTCATTGGTTAATTAGGGGGTGGATTTTAATGACTTAAAAGATGGTCATATTTTTAAAATGTTCTAAAACCAAAGAAAATGACGTAAAAACTGTCATCAAAACTAGTTCGAATGAACATCTCAGGCGGTTGGATACGTTACTGATGTCATTGCAAATTCTTCTATTCATTCAAGTGAACTACACTTTTGGTTTGAAATGTTCTTTAAAGCAAATCTCTCTTTAGTTATCCCAAAATCGACTGAACCGATAAGCAGTACAGGAATCTTAGATTACTTGTACATACCATCTGATAGGCAACTCAGGAATTCTGTGGAGAACTTTTGTTGCATCTGATTAATATCATTTGAAACAAGTACCATTAAAGAGGGATTAAAATCCATGAAATAAGCAAAAGATGACGGAGAAGGTTAAAAATGCTTCATTAGTCGAAATCAACGACAAATGCACAAAAATTATACACAAAAATGGGACGCTTCCTTTTGTCACAACATAAAATTAATTTCTGTACTAAACAGATTTAAGTAAAAAAAAAACATTTCATTAAAATCCGCCCTATTTTTAAGTATTGTATGGTTTGTTAAATTGTAAGATAATTATTTATAAGAGCAAGCAAGTGCATAGCGAAAGCATGCTGTGATATGGTCCACCGCACCTGGATAGTTGGAATCGAAACCGAATTCACTGTGGTCTCTGTACCTAGAATCCCACAATCTGCCCACAGCAGATTTGCATTACCCAAACTGTGCAAAGGCAGCCGCCACCTTCACAATTTACCTGGTCTGAAATATTTCCAAATGTGGGTCATTGGGTGGACTGGCTCACCAGATAGTGAGTCTGGTGACGGGATTTCCTTCTCGTTATCTAGCGAACTCCCTATCTCGCCACACCTCTCCCCAGCTATAGCGAAAAAGTGGCATCACGTTCCGGCGTTGGGAATCCTTCCCTGTTTCGAAGTTGCACTTCAAGAACTGTTTCCGATAAAGATAAACGAGAAATGTGTCATGCATGAACACTATTTGACTACCTCTTGCCCTGTTCAATGCACAGCGACAATATCTTGGTCGATTCAACCTCTTCGGTTTAAACCTGGATTTCTCGCTTACGAATAAAGCCTATAATCTGAGGACATCATTGGCGATCGCATCCCGTATGCCGTTGACTAATTGCCAGCTTCAAATTCGATATTCCCTCATCCTCCACCGGGAGCGGTATCTCAGTGCATCAACTGACGTCACTGCAGCGCCTCTGACCGGGAGGTCCTAGGTTCGAGTCCTGACGGCGGCAGGATTTTCGACACTAGCTTTTCAGCTAGGTCGAACTCAGTCGCTGCCTGAAGGAGAATTCTAGCGGCCGGCTGCTCTGATCGGTAGTTTTCCGTGGTTTCTCCGATCAACACCAGGCGAATGCCGGAGCAGTACCCTACCAAACGGGCCACGGACCGCGCGCGATCTGTCCTTCCTCTTCCTTGCCTATCCTCTCCCTTACACACACACTTACACTAACATGCACTGCACTACCACATATCCCGGGAGACCGATCGGAAGCTTAGAGCTTGTCCCGGCTGGGGCGGTGCCCCGCTGGTGGGAGTCCTGGTTTGAGGAAAACCCCACTAGCCGACGCTAGGTCGGCGCTGGATCTTGCCATCCAGCGAGGGAAGACCACCACCATTTCCCGAGAAAAAACATGCACTACACTAACAGGACTAATGACCAAAGCTGTTGACGCACCCGGAAACCAACGAAAAAACGAATCCAAAGCTTATCCTCCTCCCTACTTCGAACTATTAATCCAATTAATTAATTAATTAATATTCAATTAATATGAAGCAACAGTGATTTAATGCTAGCTACAATTCTTACTTTCTACTTACGTAGTGTAAATCTGTATTAAAATTTTGTTACAAGGGAGTCGCCATAATTCACTCAAGCCTATAATTATTACGGCTATAATGTGTATATTAATGATAATATTTACTATTTAACTGATGTTTAAATATAATTTAATACATACATTTTCTACTTGCTCAGTTGGCTTATTTATACTTTCGCGCTATCGCTTACGCAGTAGAGGGAAAGTTGCGTAATGCTGCGCGTAACACGGCGAAATTTATGCAGAAAAATTCTTAATTTAGAGCCTTGGTAACGAACGTCGATAAATCCAGTGGCTAAATTTAGAAAAAAAATTCTCTAAGACGTAGTGTGGTCAGAATCCATGTTTTGTGGGTTCTTGATACTGAAAATATATTGACATCGAAACGTCTGTCCGTCAGTTTGGGAACAAGATTTTCGGAGTTCAGCCGATTTTCTCCAAAATTGACATTCTCCGATCGATCTAGCTTATATCGCGGTCCCTTGAATTTTAAATTGATGCTTCAATTTTGGGGGCTACTTTACAAGAAACGCCTGGGACATTTTCTAAGTTAAAAAATGTCTTCAACTTTTTATAAACTTTTCTATTGATAGTGAACGGCATTTAATAGAATGATCAGGTCCATGTTCTTAAAACCCTAATTTTTCAAAATTTGCAAAGTTCAAACTTTTTCTTCCTACAACTAAATTATATTAAAGATAAAGATTTTTCCGTTAATGAATTTTTTTCCTTCAAGATAGATGTTTAAATAAAGTCATTTACAGTTTTTCGAAAATTTAAATTTTCAAAATATGTTCACTGCAATATGTTAATTCCGAGAGAAATTGCAGAATAAATAGTATTAGGTAAGAATTACTAAGGGTGAGAAAGTTTGCGCTGTTTAGCACCGCAAGTTTTATATTAAAAACATTGTTTAAGGGAAAACGATGCTGTATCAAAAAGGAGACATTTTACAATTAAAATGTATTCAACATATCTCGTATAAGTTTTGACCTTTGCCATTTGAAATAATCTATTTTTTAGTATCCGTCATAGATGTTATTCATGTTGAGTAATTCCCAGTTCATCATGGCGTCCCTTGTCTCGTTTAATTTCTGATGAATTTTTTTGTCGCTCTATTGCCCTTGCAGTGACTCTGGCCGGGAGGTCCTAGTGTTCGAGTCCCGACGGTGGCACACTTTCGACACTAGGCAGATAGGTCTAATGGAGCAGGCCTAATGGCCTGAGTCTCGCCACTAATAAAGACAATTTTATTATTATTATTATTATTATTATTATTATTATTATTATTATTATTATAGGTCGAATGCAGCCACTGTCTGGAGGAGAATTCTATCGACCGGCAGATCTGTTTGATAGTTGTCCGTGGTTTCTTCAATCAATACAAGGTGAATGCCAGATTGATTGATTTTTTTCGTGTTTCAGGGCGCGTCAACTGCTTCGGTCATTAGTCCCGTTAGTGTAGTGCATGTTTTTTTCTCGGGAGATGGCGGTGATTTTCCCCCACTGAATGGCGAGATCTGGCGCCGACCTACCGTCGGCTAGTACGGTTTCCCCCTAACCAGGACTCTCCCACCAGCGGGGCACCGCCCCAGTCGGGAGAAGCTCTAAGCTCCAGACCGGTCTCCCGGAATATGTGGTAGTGTAGTGCATGTTAGTGTGAGTGTGTAAGGGAAGAGGATAGGACAAGGAAGAGGAAGGACAGATCGCGCGCGGTCCGTCGCCCGTTTGGTAGTGTACTGCTCCGGCATTCGCCTGGTGTTGATCGGAGAAACCACGGAAAACTACCGATCAGAGCAGTCGGCCGCTAGAATTATCCTCCAGACAGCGACTGAATTCGACCTACCTGAAAAGCTAGCCGCCGTCAGGACTCGAACCTAGGACCTCCCGGTCAGAGGCGCTGCAGTGACATCAGTTGATGCACTGAGCTACCGCTACCGGTGTGAATGCCGGAGCTGAATCCTAACAAACAGACCACGGACCGCACGCGATCTTTGCTTCTTTGATTTGTCCTCTCCCCTAACACTTACTATCATGGATAAGGAATCCGCGACTCAATACAAACTGAAACTGACTTGTACAAGAAAGTATTTAACATTTTCTAGCACCGCTAGTGAACTTCGGAACACTGTTACTTATATTATTTCTGAAATGTAAGAAACTGTACTGACCTAGGGTATGAGTAGGGAGTATATCATGGGACATAAGGGTTATAAAAGCTCACAAATATAATATGAAATTTGTTTATTTTTATTATATTTTGCATCACAGATAAAATATCATTATAACTTATATACTTATATTTTAAAAGTTTATCTCACTCATGGAAGAACGTTAATATGTATAATGACTCTGTACATGAAAAAAATCAGTAAAAAGTACTTGACATCTCTTATTGGCTACGCCAGAAATAATTACTACGACGTGATAGTCTTTATAATGAACAGTATTTTTCCATTTTATTACCACTTATTTTCTACTGATTCAATGAAACATTATTCTTATTGTCAATATTTTTATCATAATTTTGTTCCGTTCAATAAACATTGTTTTGAACAAAGGACAATTTATTCCTTTAGTAAAGAATAAGTAAACAAGGACATGCAAACTCAATACTGAAAACAGATTTACATTAAAACATAACTAATTCTCAATAAGTGAGAGCTACCACGGTACTATCTTTTTGACATGAAAATAAATTATATTGTTTGTTATATATTTTAAAAATAAATATCCTCACATCACAAATCTGTACACATATTCCAAAATAGCCGTTTTATGATATTTGCAATTGTAATTCTATCACTTCTTCATTCGAATAACTATCATTCAATAAAAGTTTATATTTAAACTGACATTTAAAACGTCAATTTTAAGTACTGAAGGACAAGTGTACCTGAGAACATTGATGTTTTGTTACAATTATTCAATCACATACGGCATTTATACATTTACTTCTTACATCACACTTTAATAAATATAATAAATAATCATTCTGCGACTACGAATCAGTCTTAATGGTGCTAATAAATACAACAACAGTGCGATGAATTCCCAAAGCGTCGTATGTCTGTGCACTGACGTACGGGAATTCCAAATATGTTTATCACAAAGGAGATAAGTGAAATTTCAAATTCTCGGAAAACTTCAATAAATAGCGTCTTTGTGAGTTCTGAATCAAATAAATAGTGTAATCAGTATTAATTTAGCGTGGTAGATTCCCTCCGAGTAGAAAAAGTTTTACTATTTCTTTGAATTTCATTTAGCTGAGAAAAAAAAACGAATTCAAAAAAACTACATATCTGAATTTTCACTTATCTCGATTTTCACTAGTCGGATCATCAGAGTTCCCTCCTATGTGCTAAGAAAACTAGAAAGAGAAGAGTATGGTACAATTATTAAAACGAGGTTTTGTGCGTCGTTTGTCTAATTCAATTCTATAAAGTTTGAATGTGTCATACGATTCTTCCATAAACCTACTTTAGTTGTGATAAAGCCTTCATAAAATTTACAATAAATATTTTTTCTAACAGTTATACCCTTCTGTCTCTAGTCTGTTTGTTTGCTATTTACAGGTCGGCAAGTTAGGAAAAGTAGTCAAAGAGGCGGACCCCTCTTGGGGAGAGAGTGCTCGGTCCCATAACCCAAATGCAATCGCCTTCTCATCCTAGGGGATGGTTTTGTTGAACCCACACCATGAGGTTTAAGTGTCCTCATCTCAGTGTGTTATGGGCTAAGCGGGGACACAAATTATGACAGAACAGAGACACAGAGTAGGACACACAGGGCAGAGAGTGGAAGGAGAACAAATGAAAGAAAGGAAGAGAATGAAAGGAGGAGATATTAAGAAACAGAGTGAAAAAAATAGACACGGGAGAAATAATGGAAATATTGAGATATAGTGAAAAATCTAGGAGAAAGAGAGAAAGTGAAAAGAGAAATAGAAAATGGATAATTGGATGAATAGGTAGCGAGATTCTTATGATGGAAGCGCACGGGCAAAGTCTTTTGCTGCCTAGCTGCCGACTTTCCAATATTTTCTAAGTAGTTCCGACTCCTACATGTTAGTTGCCGTCTTGATTCATTGGCGCTCATGCACCAGAAAGAGAGAGGAAAGGAGAAAAAGGATTTTTATAAAACTAGATGGAATGAGAGACAGGAACACAAGAGAGCTCTAATGAATATGAGGTCGTTGTCGACGCGACATTAGAACGCATCTGGCGGATGGTATGAAAAGCAAGCAAGAAAGAAAAGGCCGCCAAAGGAAAACTGAGAGAAAAAGGAAATGATGCTGAAAGAGGAAGAGTGGAACGGGTAGAAATGTTCAAAATGAAAGGGTGAATACAAGGGTGAGAAGAAAAGAATAGAATGGTCGGAAGAGGCTGAATATACGATTTTCTTTCTTTCGCCAAGAAAAAGAAAGAATTAGAAACAAGAAGAGAGAAAAATCCCCTAAACCGAAAGAAAAGAATAATCGTCAAATATGGAATGGAAAGAAGTGCTCAAAACGGAAGGGTAGAATAGGAGGGAGAGGAAAAGACAATAAGGAGAGAGGCAGGAAAAGGCTGATAACTGTCGAGATGATCCTATTTTCTAATCCGGCGACCTTACTGCGGGCAGCTGGTGGTGGTCGCTTTGCGTTGCTTCTTGCCCTTATTCCTGCCCTTGTCTCCTGTGTGTTCTTCCTTCTCTTCCTGCAGGCGGGGGAAGTAAGGAAAAGGTAGCAAGGGAAAATCAGGAAAATGGATAATGAGCTAAAGAGCGGACTAATCGTCAAAGACGGAAGGGGAACGTGTGCTCGAAGCGGAAGGTAGAATAGAAGGAGAGAAGAATAAGAAGAAGAAGAAGAAGAAGAAGAAGAAGAAGAAGAAGAGAGGCAGGAAAAGGCTGATAACTGTCGCTCCTTCGCCTTGCGTTGCATCTTGCCCTTATTCCTGCCCTTGCCCTTGTCTCCTCTGTGTTCTTCCTTCTCTTCCATCAGGCGGGGAAATAAGGAAAAGGAAGGAAGGGAAAATCATGAAAATGGATAATGAGCTAAAGAGCGGACTAATAGTCAAATATGGAATGGAAAGAAGTGCTCAAAACGGAAGGGTAGAATAGGAGGTATATGAAACGGAGAGAAAAATAAGAAGAGAGGCAGGAAAAGGCTGATAACTGTCGCTCCTTTCCCAATCCGGCGACGTCACTGCGGGCAGCCGGTGGTGGTGGCCTTGCGTTGTGATCTGGGCTGTCCGGGTGACGCCGCGTCGACGCCTTGCGTTGCTTCTTGCCCTTATTCCTGCCCTTGTCTCCTGTGTGTTCTTCCTTCTCTTCCATCAGGCGGGGGAAATAAGGAAAAGGACGCAGAAGACGAAGAAGAAGAAGAAGAGAGGCAGGAAAAGGCTGCCTTCCCCAAGTCGAGGAGCTGATCCTCATCCGGCGACCTTACTGCGGGCAGCCGGTGGCGGTCGCCTTGCGCTGCCTCTTGCCCTTGCCCTTGCCCTTGCCCTTGGCGTCCTGCGTGCTCTTCCCCCTCCTGCGCCTGGTGCGCCGCTGCCCTGGCACCCCTCCCTGCCGGCGCGCGCCTGCGCTTTCTCCTCGCACGCGAACAGCGGCGCGTCGGCGCGCGGGTGGCGGCCGCGGAAGCTCAGACGCCACAGGCCGTGGGCGTCGCGGCGCAGGCGCCCGCCGTCGTCGTCACCGCCGCCGCCGCCGCCGCCGAACAGCGCCTCCGAGTGGCAGTTGTGCGGGTCGGCCGCCAACTTGAGGCGGCCCTGCTGGCACGTCTGGTTGCGCACGCACGCGGCGAAGCGGTTCGGGTGGCGCCACGGGAACGCCAGGATGAAGTTGTCGTCGCACGGGCCCTGCTCCAGCAGCGGCCAGCACGCGCCGTCGTGCCACACCTGCCACACAACAGCGCGTCGCCTTGCGTTAGAGTCGCCGGGCGGTCATAGTCGAACCAAACCAGCCAACAACATGCGAAATTTTATTTGTTTCCCTGCTCGTTTCTATTTATTTATTTATTTATTTATTTATTTATTTATTTATTTATTTATTTATTTATTTATTTATTTATTTATTTATTTATTTATTTATTTATTTATTTATTTATTTATTTATTTATTTATTTATTTATTTATTTATTTATTTATTTATTTATTTATTTATTTATTTATTTATTATTTATTTATTTATTTATTTGGATCCTCACTACTAAGGTTATTTACTGTCATAAGCGATGTATTGACTGATTAATTGATTGCTTAGTGATTCCGGGCGCATGAACTACTATGGTCATTAGTCTCGTTAGTTTACTGCATGTTTGTTTCTCGGGAGATGGCGGTGGTCTTCCCCAACTGGATGGCGAGATCCGGCGCCGACCTACCTGTCGGCTTGCGAGGGTTTTCCGCCACCAGGGCTCTCCCACTAGCAGGGCACCGCCCCAGCCGGGACTAGCTCTAAGCTCCCGACCGGTCTCCCGGACATATGTGGTAGTGTAGTGTATGTAGTTGAAAGTGTGATGTGTTGATGAAGGTGAAAGTAAAGGGTGAGGATAGGCCAAGGAAGAGGAAGGAAAGATCGCGCGCGGTCCTTGGCCCGTTTCTTAGGGTACTGTTCCTGCATTCGCCTGATGTTGATCGGAGAAACCCCAGAACACTATCAATCGGAGCTATCGGTCGCTACAACTCCCCTCCTGATAACAGCTAAACCGTTTATTCAACACTTCTCCAGACAGTGTCAACCTAGTTACGAAGGTGATCCATTGGATCATCTTCGTTAACGATGTTGAGTTGAATGATTTTTCTTTTCCGTGCCCAGGAAATGCGTTCTCTATCTCAGATTTCAGACGGATTGTAGTTTCGCAATTGCCAACTAACTTTATAGGTGATGAGTAGAAGTAATGTTGCAAATGATGTTAGACTGTCCAAAGAATTGACTGGCGCAGCTAAGAATCTAACCCGCTTCTTCCGGTAGAGAGCGAAAAGCATGAAAAACAACTGAATATACATCGGGAGATACGTATTCGATTCCCGACTGGAGCATTCAAATCTTTGAACAGTCAACCATTATTTGCAATATTAACATAAATACTTATTATTATTATTATTATTATTATTATTATTATTATTATTATTATATATTTTTATATAAGGGTGTCTTCCAAACTTACAGAAATACGCGCTTGTGTAGTAACAGAAATACAACTACGCTAGCAATTGCCTATAATTGTCTTTAAAATGTAAGTACTATAAACACATTCCTGCAGGTAAGCACGAACGGTAATAGATTGTTCGCAGTTTCGTCAGTTTGTTTGGCCGAGAACCGGTAACGTGAAACGTTTGATAGCGAAATCAATGAATGAGCGTAAACGGTAAATGAATGTCACAACTGATACTTCGGCGACATCGGCCGCGATAGGGACAAGCGTATTTTCCAAAGGGATTTTTACGTTTCACGCGTTGAAGTTCCCAGTGGGACTCTTGTTATCACGAAGTGCGCAAACAAGTGGCTGATAATGCTCAGTGCGATTCCACCCACGATAGCTGCAAAATCGTTTAGGTTTATTTATGCGCAGGAATTTCAAGGTGGAAGAACATAAAAAGACTGTGGAACACGGAAGGTCTGATAAATGTCTTATCTCGGCTAAACACTTGAAAGATACATGCTTGAAGAAAAGAGATACACATTTCCATGTGTTTGCACTCGTCACATCTACTACCCACACGAAATGTTTCTCTACATTTGAAGTTTAATGCAAAATCATATTTTGAGTCTAGTAAATTAACTATTAAGTCTATATCGTAGCATTAACTTAAGTTTCAAATCTCTACGGATTCTCTGTCTAGAACCATAGCTGGACCAAAAAATACCAAGTATTAAAAAATTATAGAATGAAAAATTATAAAATTACATTCTTCAGTAACTTGTAGAATAAAATTTCTGTAGAGTTTTAAAACTATTTAGTTCATAAATCTTAATATTAGGATATTTAGAAAATCTGATAAATTGTTATAAATAAATTCGGAAGAAATATTAGTTTGTATCATATCAACGACCTATGATGAGTCATCAATACCCAGCAAATGAAATATGTATTAAGGAATAATGTGTAGATATAATTTCATTGAAGGTATTATCATGTTTCTTCTTAATATATTTTAGTTTTCGTGAAATTTGCTTGTACGTTTTATTGAATGTATCTTCTGTATCATCTGACTGTCAGTCTGAAAATATCCAGCCGAAGCGCGAGGGGCTTATTCAAACGAGTCCGATTTAAACTGAGACTAACCGCATCACAGAATTCGTGAGAAGTGATTGTCATCGGTCAGGAATGTCTACTAGCAAGCGGAACGGGAATGCTGTTCATCAAGAGGCGTTCTGATTCAAGAAAGCCGTTATAGAAGGCTCCTTCATTCAGTCTGCAAGGGTATATCAGGAATCTCCCAATTTATACAGAATTTGAATGACTCAAATACACATTTTTTAAAAAATATTAATGCAAATGTAGGGGAGATATACGTAATAGTTTCCAAATAAATCACGATGTCTGTGGGGATGAATGGAAGGATGTCAGTTTAGATGCTTCTGAGCTGAAACTTTATAAATAAACCAGGAGTAAGATGTAGTTATGTGGTTATTATGTCGTCATTATGATAGTTTAAATTGTGGGAGTATTTACTTGAAGCCCTCTATCATTTTAATTTTTTAAGGCTTAATTTTTTTCCCTTCAATTTTGTGTTCGAATAGAAAGAAGTGCATTATAAGTAAGAAATAGTCCGATTTTTATTAAAACCTTTGATATTTATAAAACTGCCAGAACCCTTATATTTAAACTTAAAGTTCATTCGTATTGAAAGAAGTTAAAGCTTTGTACTCAACCGAATTTACTGATTTCTGTTTTAAATAAAAGGCAGTGTGCCTTAGGTTGGTCTCGTGCTCTTATTAACAATTTTATGGTATAAACACAGAAAATTAATATTTTCTTGAATTGGTTCATTATTTCATTGTGTGAGCTGTAACCTATCTGTAGAAATGGTTCCACATTTCGTCTTTGAGAAAACATGACAGTTTGAAGTTATTATTATGTTAATGGAAGGAAAATTGTCGGTATCCCGTGCATTCCGACGAGTCTAAATTAATAAAGAATTTGTAATCGTAACTTGTTGATTTTATTATCAACGATAATCATATAATGCATTTATAAGTTGAATACAAATTGAGAAACCAAGAAAATTTATCGTCTTTTATGAATAAGTTGTTTTATATATTCCGTGCTTTAGAGTTACATTGTGTTACTAAGTGTAATCGTTTCAATAGCGACTCATGTTTTACATATTCTTAATAGAGACGCACGTATTTATTTCTAAAACTACTTCCTCGTACTAGGTACTTTCATTCACCTACATACACATGCGTGTTGCGTATGTAATGTACCGTACGTTACTGAAAGGAAGGAGTAGAAACGTGAAATTAATGCGGTTCAAAGAAGATTAGTCACCAGCAAGAAACCGCAATTTACCTGCCTTACTCTCAAGTACTGTATTTTCCTCATTGTCCTTAAGCCATATCATGACCCTGACCAATCATGAACGATTTTTCGAGATCTAAGCTAACGCTTGCCGCAAAGTAGGACACAAACTGGAAGGATATCGTGAGGAATGTAACTTATTATTTTTCAAAGGGGTCCAACGAATAAGGAACAAAAAGAAAGATGAAAAATTATAAAAAGAAGTATTTCTTCCTGTGTGAATATCATTCTAATTTCACTTTAGGTTTAAATGTTTATCGAACATATGAGTTGTGTCCGAGTTGTCATTGCTACGAACAAGATTGGTATGGTTATAAAAAATATGATAGATGTGTGTGACTACACAATAATTGAAATGAACAGCATTTCATAAGCTGTTTAGAATTCTACCCAATAACTTATCAACAATCTTTTCATTGACAAATTACTTATTGCGTGCTTATAATATTTTAGAAAAATAATAAGATTGAATAATATTAAATACATATAAAATAAGAGTAAATAAATTTAAATGCAGAAAATAGAAAAATGATGCGATGCGCGCAAGAACAAAGAAATGATCAGAAAGAAGTTGAAACTCAAAGGAGAGGGCGGAAAAGGAATGAGTATGTAAGTAACCGAAAATGCGGAATAAAAACAGAAATGAAAAAAGGGAGAATGAGAAAATGGATGAGAATGAGATTCAGATAAACCCAACAAACCCACCAGCTATGGCAGAGAGAAAGTGGGTGTGTGTGTGTGTGTGTGTGTGTGAGAGAGAGAGAGAGAGAGAGAGAGAGAGAGAGAGAGAGAAAAAAAGAGAAAAGAAGACGAACTTGGATTAATGTTAAAATATGGACACCCCTCTAAAAAGAAATGAACATTTAGGAAATACGAATACCACTGCATTTCGAATGAAATCTACGAAAATTAAACGGCTGTAGGAAAGAGATGTAGATAGAGAGATAAAGAGAGAAGAAAAGTGTAAAAGAGAAGGGAAGACGAAGAGGGAAAGAAAGATAGAATGAAAAAGAGAAAGCCAGAAAGAGAGGGAAAGAATGAGCGAGAAAGAGAGACGGAGAGAATGGGCGAGGGAGAGAATGAGCGAGGGAGAGAAAGAGCGAGGGAGAGAATGAGCGAGATAGAGCGAGGGAGAGAATGGGCGAGAAAGAGAGGGAGAGAAAGAGCGAGAAAGAGAGAGAGAGAGAATGAGCGAGAAAGAGAGAGTGACAGAAAGAGCGAGGGAGAGAATGAGCGAGATAGAACGAGAAAGAGAGAGGAGAGAAAGAGCGAGAAAGAGAGAGGGAGAGAAAGAGCGAGATAGAGAGGGAGAGAAAGAGCGAGAAAGATCGATGGAGGAAAGAGCGATGGAGGAAAGAGCGAGGAGAGAATGAGCGGGGGAGAGAATGAGCGAGGAGAGAAAGAGTGAGCAGGAGGAAGCAGATGCGTCCCCACAAAATGAAATGGCAATGCGTGAAGCACGGCCGCAGCGCCGCTCCGCTCACCTGTCGCGCGCCCTGGCACTTGCTCTGCTGCGGCGGGCAGCGCACGCGCACGGGGGCGCCGCCGGTGGGCGCGTGGGGGCCGTGGAGGTCGATGGAGAAGTCGGGCACGTTGCAGCGGCCGGGCTCCGTGGGCTGCAGCAGGCGGCGCTGGGGCCGGAGGCGCTTGGCGGCGCCTGGCGGCGGGCAGTCGCACTGCGCGCCGCCGAACAGGTGCAGCCCCGAGGGCGGGCGGCCGTCGCACGCGCACTCGGCGCCCGGCCGGGCGCGCGGCCCGTGAACGCCAGCGGCCGCCCCACGCCGCTGCCCGCGGCCTTGCACTCCGCGCGGGCCAGGCACTCCGCTTGCAGGTGGCCGGCGCCTGCGGGCACGGGAACGGGACGACGGGGTTAGGCGCGCTTCTAATCACTCCAAACGCACGAGTCACACAGACGCATAGCATGCACGCGGCCGATACCTGGGGGGAAGGAGTGCGGGTTTAGGTACACTTCTAATCACTCGAAACGCACGAGTCACACACACGCGTAGCATGCACGCGGCCGACATCTGGGGGGGGAGGAGTGCGGGTTTAAGTACACTTCTAATCACTCGAAACGCACGAGTCACACAGACGCATAGCATGCACGCGGCCGACACCTGGGTGGGGAGGAGTGCGGGTTTAGGTACAGTTCTAATCATTCGAAACGAACGAGTCACACAGACGCATAGCATGCACGCGGCCGACCCTGGGGAAGGAGTGGGGTTTAGGTACACTTCTAATCACTCGAAACGCACGAGTCACACAGACGCATAGCATGCACGCGGCCGACACCTGGGGGAAGGAGTGCGGGTTTAAGTACACCTCTAATCACTCGAAACGCACGAGACTCTTAGCCAGCAGGCGGCCTGCCCCTTTGGGGGTAAAGAGAGCGCAGGGATAGCCACACTTCTAATCACTCGAAACGCACGAGTCACACAGACGCATAGCATGCACGCGGCAGACACCTGGGGGGGGTCGGGTTTAAGTACACTTCTAATCACTCAAACGCACACACACGACTACACCTGCAGCGACCGATTGCTATGGACAACAAGCATACATGCAGAGCAGCTTTTAAACAAGGAAACCAACGCACAAGACGCACACACTTGTTACATACAGGCGCCCGGCTTCTAAGGTCTGAAGGAACGCACAATGACAAAACACATGCATCCTTAGAGGCTTTATTTATTCCAGACAATAACAATTCCAGCAACAATGCCAGCAACAATGCCAGCAACAATGCCAACAACAATGCCAACGATACCAAGAATACCAGCAACATTTCTCGCAGGGGACCGGCACTTGAGAGCATAAGAAAGACTGGGGTTGTAAGATGTTAGGGTGTGTAGGACAAATTGGTGAGTTTTTAATTCTGTAGAATTAGCATAGGTTATTTGTCGACATACAAAATATTTTCAGATTACGAGCATAGGAGTAGAATGGATTCAATACCATGAATACGAGACTTATTTGGCTTCTTAATAATTTCATTTGGCAATTTCTGGATCATATCCTGTGACGATCTATCTTGAGAAGTTTGCGCCTCTTATTTGTAAATCACCAGTACGAGAGTGTGTTTACTCTCGCAGGCTTACGGAGCAACACGTCCGGTGCGTCAACCAACCACTTGTCAACATTACGTCGCGTCTGAGATGATTCGGCATGTTACGACCTCGTTATAATGAGCTCGTAACGACCCGACGAGATGTCTGTTAGAAGAGCATGCGGAACGATTCGATCGGAATGCGTTTCGTACTTTTTCGTCGTACAATGGAAGTAGTAAAGAGAAAATATTGTAATTACAAAGCGGAAATCGGAAAATTTTCGACCTTATGGAGCCCTTGTTATGGAAAAGTGGACAAATAGTGTCTCTTTTTGTAGAAAATTAGTTCTATTACTTTGTGTAGTCAAAATCCATATTTTGTGGGTCGTTGATGCCAAACAATCGGTTAGCGGCAAACATCTCTGCCTGTTAGTCTGTCCGTGTGCCTGTGGTCAACACTTGTGCCTAAAAATTTCAGATGATTTTCTCCCAAACTGATTTTCCTCGACAGATTAGATAAAACTCTAGGCCCTGCGAGTTTGGCACGATTATTTAAATTTTTGGGAGTCAATATTTTCAAAATTTTCTCAAAAATAAATTCACCTTTTTTACGAATATTTGCACTCTGATAGCGTAGAAAACGATTAAAATGTTCGAGCTCTCATTTTCATTGAAACCTTTGAATTTTTGAAAATTATGAAAGGTATTTTTTTCGGTGTCTTCAAACAACTGAATATTGAATATAGTTTTTTTCTGATGAAATATTTTCTGAATGAATCTATGACTGATCTTAAAGTAAGGTCATGTACAATTTATCGAAAATATGAATATTTTTCGCGTAATTTTGCGTGAAGTACAGACAATTTTTAACAATTATTTTCTCATACACGGTTTTCCCTCCTTGTATCAAATAACGTAAAAAATAGTACTGGTTCATTTTCGATGAACGCACAGTTTTCAATATTGCAAGAAAATAACATTGCAATATTACAAAATTGATGATAGAAATTTTTTAAATAAAATCTATTCTAAAAACAATTTTTTAAATAAGGCGTTGTAAATTTTCGAATCTGTGTTAATTCTATATATTTTCAAATATGTCTGATTTTTTCAAAATTGATAACGTAAAAATATCTGAGAACTGCGAAAAACGTGAACAATGTGAGAAAACTTGTGCTGTTGTAGCACTACTGTTCGAAACATGCCCCTGCTTTGCTGAAGCTCTTTAGAATATAATGTCGAAAATGCCAAAATGTTATCTGTACTTTTTAGGGAAATTAACTGTTTAGTGTTGCAATTTTTTTGATTTTTCTGCCATGTTGTCAACAACAACAATATGTTATTTCTATCTTAATCATGAAATATTTCAAATGCAGAAGAACGCATTGGGCATATGGGGATATCTACCTGATGCGAACTGATTTTACGCGAGTTTGTACATATGCCTTAATCACGAGCAATTGCAAAAATTGTGCAACCTGCAATGCAGCCTCTCACATTTTGCAATGTTGTGTAACGTCGTTTTTTTCGGCTGTGAGAGTCATCGGGCTCTATTTGGCACTGTTAAGCCTGGACTTCTGTACGTATTCCTGAACATCTCCTATTCTCTTGCTTTAAAGTTAAAAAATGAATTTACTTAAGAAGGAACACGAGGTACTTTCGTATGACTAAACATACAGGAATTGAATTCTTAAAGTGCACGGGAAATTAATAGAATGATATAGTACGCTAATATTTAAGTGTTTAAGAGGGAAAATCCTAAATTGAATTTACATAAATGTTTAATATTTTTCTAATGACATGAGGGCTAAAAAAACTATTTGAAAATTTTTTTTGTATAGAAATGGTCTTGTTCTTGCTGTTCCATTTACAATTTCACGAGTAATTTGGTTACATTTTAACCTCTAAGGCGAGTTTCCTCCACCTTATATTAAACACCAACATCCTTATGGGTTCCGTAGGTACGGGATAAAAAAATAACAATGAAGGCTTTTGCAATACATCACACAAAAACAACGAACAAACATATATCATCACGGCGGGATACTAAATCCCTACACGTTTCACAGATACACACGTTAACTACCTGGAGCACACGAACCGGCACTTGTTAAAAAAATATTAAATAAAAAATCAATGACACAACTTCCGGACCTTGGAATCATTGAACGCGTTGCTCACTCAGGAATGCGGTCCAATCAAAAGAAATCGGTGATTGCTATTTCTGAAATGCCGCGGCAATTACATTCATACCAGCAATGGCAGATCTCACAACAGACGAAACATTAACACCGATTATCAACATAACAAACTTTTTATTATGAGTCGATTGAGCAACAATTAATATCTTTTAATATAATCTACGCTCATCAAATTATTAATAAAAATGTCGGTAATGACGGCAACAAAACCTTACTTTTTATTACAATGCCAAATTTGTCACACGATTGCATAAATAAATGAACTTTGTCAGAGCTTTGTAATGCGATATTTTGAAGAAGGGTCACTTGCCTGGGTTCTGATATGTAAGAAGGAAGGTCACGAGCCAGGGTGGTTCAAACCTCAACGATGAAGGGGAGAGAAAGAATGTGATGGGGTTGGTTGGAAAACCAGGGGAGACCAAGGGAGCGGGGGCGTGAAGTTGCGGGGACGAGGGAACTAGCGACGGCGAGACCAAATGGACGAGGGCGAGAGCATGGACGAGGGTGAGATCATGGACGAGGGTGAGATCATGGACGAGGGCAGATCATGGACGAGGGAGCAGGACAAGTATGAGAATATAGACGAGTGCCAAAAAAAGGTCGGGGGCACGAAAAAGAGCATGGACCATAACGAGAGTGCTTCGGCGACGTGGTTCACCCAAAACCATCAGCGCAAGGAGCGTGCAAAAAACCAACAAACACCTACCTCCATTGAATCGGCACGGCTTCGCGGCGTAGACGCAGTCGCTGTAGAACTCCTTGCGGGTGTACCCCAGGGGCAGGCACTTGCCCGACGACTCGTGGTAGAGCAGCCCCAGGCTGAGGCAGGAGCGCTCCTGCTCGGTGCACATGACGGGTGGTTGACGAGCGAGTGGTTGGCGTTGAACCTGTCGTCCCCCCGCGACCGGCGCGGCGGGGCGCGGGCGAGGACGGCGAGCAGGACGGCGGCGGCGGCGGCGAGCGAGCTCCGCATGGTGCGAGGCGGAAGACGCGAGCGGGCGAGGTGCGATGCGGTGAGACGCCGCCGGCCGAGTGAACGCTGCTGGGTGACGGCGCGCGCCCAAGTATCTGCCCTGCCGCCTGACGCACGGGGCGGATATGAAGCCAAACGCCGCCCCCTCCCGCCCCCGCCCCGCCTGGCGGAGGAAAGCGCCGACCCCGCCGCCGCCGCCGCCGCCCGCGCTGAGTCACTTGAGGACGACGCCTCCGCCGCCGCGCGGCTCCGCTCCGCCTACCTTACGCCTTCGTGAGTTTTGAATTCGCATTCGTCTTCGACTTCGTCTTTGATTTCGCCTTCGTCAATTTTGACTTCGCCTTCGTCATTTTTGACTTCGCCTTCGGTATCTTTGACTTCGCCTCGTTTTCGACTTCGCTTTCGTCTCTGCCTTCGCCTCGTCATTTTTGACTTCTCCTTCGTAGCCTTTGACGTCTTCTTCGTCGTTGACTTTGCCTTCGTCTTTGACTTCACCCTTGGCGTCTTTGTCTTCGCCTTCAGCATCTTTGTCTTCGCCTTCAGCATCTTTATCTTCCCTTCCTTTTGTTCCTTCCCCTTCGTCGTCTTTGAATCCGCCTTCGGCATTTGTATTCGTATGTTTGATTTCGTATCTTTGACTTCCCTTCTACATCCACTTCGCCCCGTAATCTGCCTTTACCTTTAGCGTTTAAAGTTTTCGCTTTAGCCTTTTACTTCGCCTTTCCCTTTTGACTTCACCTTCGCCATACATACTAACTTAGTCGTTGACGACTTTAACTTCACCTCTGACTTCGCCTTACGCGACTTTGGCTCCTTTTTCCTCTGACCTCTTCCCTTCTTTTCACATTTCCGTGTGTCCTCTGCAGATTACTTCCTTTTATATAATTTTTTCCTACCCTCGGCAAACTTCTAATTCCTTTCCTCCTTCCGTTTTCTCTCATTTCATCGCTTTCATCACTTCTTTCCCCTTCCGCGTTTGATTCCCCCCCCACACACACACAAAACACACCAACAAAGCCTTACAATTTTCCTAGATTTTGCATTTGTCTTTATGATTGGAGACCCCGAACTCCGTCATCACCATCTGCAGAATTGCATCTCGACCCTATGACCCCGCGCTTACCTCTCTGTCATTGTTTTCCTCTAAACACACATTTTCGCTTTTCGATTCCTCATTGCATGTCTTATGAAACTCTTCTTGCCGAAACTTCCCGCCTCTTTCTTAACGATTTCATTCAGATATCTCTCGGAGGAGCAGTTATTCCTCTCGTATACGATGAATTTTTATCTAAGTATGTGTATTTCATCATAAAAACTTAGCTTCCTAACGAGACAATTCAACATTCTTGCAGACAGTTACGTTTTAACAAATAAGACTGGCTTTAAAGTACTAGATATTTTGAAGCCTAAGGAATTTTTGTGCCTATTCGGCATTCGAAATTTCATAATACTTTTTACCGCATTTTAATAAGATAAAATATACGATAAAGATAATGAATTATTGTAGATCTTAAAAAATGTTGAACTATGCACTAGTCAAATCTCGCATTGCGACTTTGGGTTATTTTGTCTGAGTGAACTTGAATTGGAGGTAAATAAACACTAATTGGCAGTTTGGACTACAATATTTCCATAGTCGGGAAATACTGAATTTGAAGGGCAATAAATAGATAAATGGAGCAACTTCTGATGCATTCTGCGATATAAAAACAATAAAAAAATACAGCTTCGTTTAAAATTAATTGGTCTACGTGCAACACTCAGAATGAGTTCGGCACTACCTCTAGTGTCGCAAGAGTTTCAAATGTGTTGCACACATGGGGGGGGGGTCCTTAGAATCAGTGATGATGACTTTCAGATGAATCAACGAGACGTCGAATCTTGTAGAAGGCAATGAACCAAGTTTCATGTGAGGATTGCGCAAACATTCTGCGTGCGATTATTTCTTCGTCTGGGAAAATCCAACTTTCCTGGGTGATTCCTATAGAAAGGACCTGACCACACCTGCGAGCCTTATTCACCCTTCTTTACTGGTGTGCAACAATTCGGAAATCCTGGCATCCCACCAATGGAATTCCACGGAAATCATCCGTTGAAACCGGCTGAGGTGGCACAAGAGATCAACTGATGTCAAGTAGAGCCTCTCTGAGTTTGGGTCCCGGCGATGGCACGATTTTCGACACTAGCTCTTCAGCTAGGTCGAATTCAGTCGCTGCCTGGAGGAGAATTCTAGCGGTCGGCTGCTCTGATCGGTGGTTTTCCGTGGTTTCTCCGATCAACACTAGGCGAATGCCGGAGCAGTATCCTACCAAACGGGCCACGGACCGCACACGATCTTTCCTTCCTCTTCCTTGTCCTATTTTCTCCCCTTACACACACACACACATACACTGACATGCACTACACTCATTGGCGTAGCGTGGGTGTCAGCCGCCCGGGCGGAGGAAAATTTCTTCGCCCCTTATTTAGCTATTTCAATAACAATAATTAATTAATTAACACATTTCAGAACAATAATTATTGTTTGTTGCAAAGGTTACAAATAAAAGAGTGATGTACATGTGTTTTACAATACAATAATAATATTTTTTCAATATACGAGTAATAATCACTACACATTCGTTTAAAGAAGTCGTCACAGAATGCTAAGTAATAAAAGATTCCGTGCTGATTTCAATGGTACAACGACAAAAATATGAAATGAATCTGTTCAAATTGTTTAAAAGATATTATTATATTATTATTATTTATTATTATTATTATTATTATTATTATTATTATTATTACTATTTAAATTATTACTATTATTACTATTATTATTATTATTATTATTATTATTACTATTATTACTATTATTATTATTATTATTATTATTATTATTATTATTATTATTATTATTATTATTATTATTAAGAGCCGCCCCTGTCTCAAGGGAGAAATCCCTGCAAGCCGACGTATACGTTGACGCCGGATCTCTCCTTCCAGCGTCGGAATAACAGTCACTTCCGGTGATATAGCATGCACCACACTTACAGCCATAAGCGACGGATGTAACGGTAGAGCCATAATGTTTTACACACCATTCATTTATCCTTCGTGTTATATTTTAAAGAAAACTATGAATGGTTGTGTTGTATCATCACTCTTTTGTTGTTGTTGTTTTTTATGGTAATAATTGGAATTAAATTAAAATACCTTCAATAAGATTCATGCAAGTAAATCGATTCCTATGAGTTGAAAAAATAAGGTAATAACTTTCTCTTTCGATGCAAATATTTCTTGAACATTTTTTGTGGTTTATAAACAAATATAACACAAAATTCACTATTTAATATCTGTACATTATATTTTCTAATGAACATAATATGTAGTTTTGAGAAAATATGCTTTTAAAATTCTCTATTTCACTAAAAATTCGATCTATTTCTTTCAAAAAGTCATCATTTCTGCTGCGACAGTTCGTAAACTCACCCTATTCTACTTAAGTAGTAAATATAGAAGAAAATAAAAACTGATGTCACTATTCCATTCTCGCGTGATAAAAATCTTAACGTTAAAAATTAAAACTTAAAAAAATCTTCTATTCCCATTCCATAACACAACTTTCAGAAGGCAGATCGGTCCTAGCAAAGTTTACGGCAGTCTATTGACTTTTATGTTTTACAACACATTAATATCCCGCATGTTTTTTGTCATTATTTTAAATGTACTGTCAGAGTTTTCTTGATAAAAAATTGTTACGGTTTTGGAAATATGTAGTTGCTTTCCTCTCAGTTAATTGACGACTTAAGATAATATTAATCATATACATTTGGCAAGGTACACTAAAATATTTAAAATTTGTAAAAATTAAAAATTTATTGTCTTAAAAATTAATTCTTCTAAATATCTATTATGAGTAAAACTCAATATTTCTGAATATTCATTACGAATAAAGTTTTGTTTTTTTGGATATACATTACAATTAAAATTTCATATTTCTCAACATTCACTGCCAGAGGACAAAAAAGGTTTATTCGGCGAGAAAAATAACTTTGAAGATATCCTTAAGGTATAAAAGTGTCGCAACCTCAGAATGACAAGATTTTCTCCGATATTTGTGGCGATAATGATGTTTTAACACGTAGAAACGCTTTACTGTTAGAACTGACATAGTTCTATTTAAATTATGAATTATCTTTATGAGTCACTTTCCAACATTTTAGCGCTCACCTGTAAGTTTGCTCGAAGTCCGATAAAACGTTTCAAATCTGAGGCTGCTGTGTACGTTTTATCTTATCCGACAGCCGTTTTACCATATTGGTATATTTTCTAAGAGCATGCCTTAATGATTACTGGTATTATATTAGAGCCATTTTATGTACTACTGGAAGCTTTATTATACTGGATACAATAATAAGTCATTTAATCTACTACAAAAACGTAAGCAAACAGAAAAAGGCGATCGAATCAGATAAAATGTATTTTGTTTTTCGGTTTTTGCTAGTTGAAGTTTCAAAAACTTATTTTATTATGTATTAATTTTTGGAAATTTTTGTTTTCGCTTTGTACACTTTTATACCTGGTTCTGATCGGAGCGAATTACAGGTTTGGGGACTTGAAATCGTGCACTGATTGCTTTCGGTTGCCCGGGTTTTGCGCACGAAAGGATAGCCGAAACAGTAATCATATGCACGCAATCGGATTCTCTGCCGGCAGTCCTTCCTTGCCACCATCGCATTCGCTTGATCCCTCGCAGTACCATCATTATCTCGAAACAAAAATAAAAACGCAAGTGATAGACGTTGCGAAGTTCTCATTTTTTATCGAGTAATCTAATTGGAAGAGTTTAACAATGATTGAAATATTTCCTTATTCCTCACAGCTAATAATAAATACGTTATATAAAAATATAACACATACGTTTAGTACTGTATTCTTAGTAACTGAGGCTAAAGTGGGATATTTCAATTCTCACAAAAAATGAATAAGAGGAATTTGCATGTTGACGTGAGAAAAATAATGAAAGTTACCTTCTTTAGTTAAATAGTGATTTATATGTGTTTATTGTCAATTATTAACTGGTCGAATATTCACTCGGCTCTGTAAAATCATTCTACGTTTTTTGTTTACTAAATTACTTTACACATCGCATGTTTAACGCACAACTTGTTTCATTCCCGCCTTCCATCTCTCTCCTCCATTGCCGTCTCCAGCTCCACACCCTATACATCATTTGGTCGTTTCCTTCGCCTACACCATCCCAACCTCTGACCGGGAGCGGTATCCCAGCCCAGTGCATCAACTGATGTCACTGCAGAGCCTCTGACCGGGAGGTCCTAGGTTCAAATCCTCACGGTGGCAGGATTTTCGACACTAGCTTTTCAGCTAGGTCGATTTAAGTCGCTGTCTGGAGGAGAATTCCAGCGGCCGGCTTCTCTGATCGATAGTTTTCCGTGGTTTCTCCGATCAACACCAGGAGAATGCCGGAGCAGTACCCTACCAAACGGGCCACGGTCCGCGCGCGATCTGTCCCTCTTCCTTGTCCTATCGTCTCCCCCTTACACACACACTTACACTAACATGCACTACACTACCATATATTCCGGGAGACCGGTCGGAAGCTTAGAGCTTGCGGGAGAGTCCTGGTTAGGGGGAAACCACAGTAGCCGGCGGTAGGTCGGCGCCAGATCTCGCCATCCAGCGGGGGAAGATCACCGCCATCTCCCGAAAAAAATGCACTACACTAACGGGACTAATGACCGAAGTAGTTGACGCTCCCGGAAACACGAAAAAATGAAACCAAACCAACCAACTTGTCCGTTTTCGTCGTCTCCTCCGTCTCAGCTTCCTACAATACCTGGTTGAGGAAACACCGCTAGGTGGCGCCATCCAGCGGGGAAAGAACACGGTCAACTCCCAAGAAAAACATGCACTGCACTTACAGGACTAATGAACCTAGTAGTTGGCGCGCCCGGAACACTAACAAATCACAATCCTCTTCCTCCACAGCGTTACCACCGACTCCCCACATCTTCCATCTCTCATTCCCCTCCCCATCCAGCTCCCAATCCACCATCTCTCCTTCGCATCGCATTCCTGCGCCATCCTATTCTCCCTTTCAGCCGCCACATCCGCATCTATCTCGGTCTCCTCCTCCTCCTGTACCTCTGTCCACTCTTCAACCTTCCCTCCATCTCCATATAATTTTCTTTGCATTCTCCGTTTTTCCCGAACATTCCGCCCTCACCATCTCCTCCACCGCCGCATCCTCCACCTACATCCACTCCTCCTCCTCATGCACCTCCAGCATTTCTGCTTCGTATCTAATTCCCGCACATTACCTCCTCCAGCGACATAATCCCCTCCACGTCCTCCAGGGTGTCCGGGGAGGATTGATTGATTGGTTTTTTCGTGTTTCCGGGTGCGTCAACTGCTATAGTCATTAGTACCGTGAGTGTAGTGCATGTTTTTTCGGGAGATGATGATCTTCCCTCACTGGATGGCGAGATCCGGCGCCGACCTACCGTCGGCTAGAGGGGTTTCCCCCTAACCAGGACTCTCCCACCAGCAGGGCACTGCTCCAGCTGGGACAAGCTCTAAGCTCCGACCGGTCTCCCGGAATATGTGGTAGTGTAGTGCATGTTAGTGTAAGTTTGTGTGTAAGAGGAGAGGATATAACCAGGAAGAGGAAGGAAAGATCGCGCGCGGTCCGTGGTCCGTTTGGTAGGGATACTGCTCCCGCATTCGCCTGGTGTTGATCGGAGAAACTAAGGAAAACTGCTGATGAGAGCAGCCGGCCGCTAGAATTCTCCTCCAGACAGCGACTGAATACAACCTAGCTGAAAAGTTAGTGTTGAAAATCCTGCCGTCGTCAGGACTCGACCCTAGGGCCTCCCGGTCAGAGGCGCTGCAGTGACATCAGTTGATGCACTGAGCTACCGCTCCCGATCCGAAACTACGAAAATAAGCTCTTACACAATTTTAAGCATTTTTGGGGGGATTAAGGTCGCATCAACATCTAGGCGACCACTATTTGAGATAACGGTATGGTAACTATGAAGATGAAACGATATGGTGATGCTAAGGGGTGAAAGGACGAACAGAAACACAACCATGTCTGAGGCGGGACTCGAAGTCACGATCCTTCGGTCCGAGATCGCTACGACACTATTCCCTTAGTGATCTCGACCACCGGACCGGCAAGCATATTTTGTCTACGAAAGTACTTAGATATTCCGTATGGCTGAGCAACAATAATTACTCAAAAATTTGTTTTGAAAATACGCTTTCTAAGCAAAAAATTTGTATTGTAGAGCATATAAAGACTCCAGAAACATAAAATGTTAATTATTTACAAAAATAAATCAATATATTTGTTCAAAAAGAGAAATTAACGAAACAATTAAAAGAATCAGTCGAACTGTGTAAATTGGGTGTTATTTATTTTTGGGTTATTTTTCCTTTCTGATCTAATATATTCATTCATTTTGTTAATAATAAACAATTTACATATTTCTGGGGTGTTTATAAGCTTCACATCGCAAATTTTTGAAAAATATTTTTAACAATGTTCGAGTGATTATTGCTGCTCAGCCATTTAGAGTATTGATGTAGTTTCTCAGACAAAATATACTTAAAATTGTCTTAAGAGCTTATTTTTGAAGTTTCGAGGTTTCTCCCCGGACATCCGTCCCTATTTATCACCCGCGTTCTGTACTACCGTAACGTCCTTCACCTCCACCCGTCTCTTCCCATTCTTCACCGCATTCTCCGTTAGCACCGTCGTCTCTTCTTCTTCTTCTTCTTCTTCTTCTTCTTCTTCTTCTTCTTCTTCTTCTTCTTCTTCTTCTCTTCTTCTTTCTTCTTCTTCTTCTTTCCCTTGACTCGTCCTCCACTTCCTTGTCTTGTCTCCACCTCCGCCATCTCCGCCTTCGCATGGCATGCCATTGCAATGCCATTCCACCCGACATCACCTGATAGGGACGACGCCCGCACGTACCTTCCCACATCAACACCGCGCGCCCGCCAACGCGACGCTTTTCCTTCTGAGGCGGTTTCCTCCTTCGCGAGGAAAGTCTTTCGCGTTTCGTACTTCCCAGAAATCAAGGCCGCAACCGCTCTCTCCCAACCTTGTGGTATATCGTATTCGAGAGTTGGTGGTCAGTCAGCGACATTTGAGAAGCAAACATTCAAAAGGCGGCATGTCCACTTGGCAAAAATTGAGTTTATTTATTTATTTATTTATTTATTTATTTATTTATTTATTTATTTATTTATTTATTTATTTATTTATTTATTTATTTATTTATTTATTTATTTATTTATTTATTTATTTATTTATTTATTTATTTATTTATTTATTTATTTATTTATTTATTTATTTATTTATTTATTTATTTATTTATTTATTTATTTATTTATTTATTTATTTATTTATTTATTTATTTATTTATTTATTTATTTATTTATTTATTTATTTATTTATTTATTTATTTATTTATTTATTTATTTATTTATTTATTTTGAAACTGTATAACAGGCTTTACCTATTACAGTTGCCGACAGTAGGTGCGGCCATTTACGTAGTAAAACTTACAATTTTTGGTTACAACGGTTGGTAGACAATGTCATTTAAATAATGGCAGTCTCCTGTTTTCATGATAAAAATTTTGTAAACAAAAGTCTACCTAGTAATTCTTATGAACAAGAAAACTCTTTAGACTTCATAAATATTACAAGAAAAATGTAAATACTTTAATTATATTACAAAGGAATATGAAAAAGACATGTTGGTCACAGCTCAACATTTTTCCAACAAGATGTTCTTAAAATGACATGTTTGTGAAGCTCTGAGTACATTCCAGAAAAAACTTTCCTTTGAACATATTTCAGAAAAAATTTTCTTAGATAAAAAATTGAGTTCTTCTGTTGTTTTTACCTAGAATTTTATCTAGAAAAAAACGTGAGTTGTTTTACGATACATTAAATAGAACTCTATTCGCTGAGTTACAGACGGCGTTGAAAAATGTCAAATTAGTGCTATATTTTTCATTTTTATTGCAAAACAGTGAAGTGAACGTCACGTATTGATTTTTTTTCAATTGAGCTTCTTACGATTTCAGCTGTTGCGTATTAATGTGCGTAATAATGAGAAGTGTGGTACGAAGAGCAGGCAAAACTTCGGTGGATGACTACAAGCTGCGATGCCTCAGGTCAATAGTCGTTGCCATGACAGTCTTTAACCGGCGGGACCTAGGGCTTGAGACCAAACGGTGTCTTTTGACACTATAGCTAATAGTTAATTCCAATTTAATCGCTGTCTAGAGGAAAATTCTAGCGGTTCGATGTTCTGATAGGTATTTTTCAGTGGTTTCTCCGATCAACGTCACTTGAATTCCGGCGTAGTGCTTTAATAAACGGACCACAGACCATGCATGCGCGACCTTTTATCCCCATCCCCTCCCCCCATTCCTCTTACACTCACACTCACTGTTCCTTGCCACAACACAACCACACATGGCATAAGGTCAGTCTAAAGCTTAGAACTTTTCCCGGTTGGAGCGGTGCCTTGCTGATGGGAGTTACCTGGTCGGAGAAAACCCACATGCCGATATCTATGTCGGCGCTGGATCTCACCAGCCAGGGGGCCAGAAACACTGCACCACCTCTCTACTTTCGAGGCTAATGAGTAGGGGGTGGATTTCTATGTTTGCTATTTGTGTCGGTTGCTTCAGTGCATAGCAAATAAACTTTCTTGACATTTGATTGAATATGATGCTATGTAAAATGTTAGGCATTTTGTGCATATTTGGTCGATTTTTCCTGTTGGTGCATATTCGTGTAATTATAGGCGTATTTTTACATATTCCGTTAAAATAGAGACTTATCTCTAAAATTTCGTTTTGTCTTTTCATAGAATATTTTTTTATTTATGACTCTTGTTGCTTCGAAAGAGCATGTACAGTTTTTTTTTATAGAGATAAAATACTTGTGAAATGTAAAATATTTCTTGATATCATATTTTATAACCTGATAGAAATAAAACAAGGCATTCAATGTACATAACTAGGTGAATATTTACTTCAGAATTTTTACGTGAGAATTTGTAGGTCATAAATGCATATTGTTAAAATCATATTTAAAGATTTATTAGGGCATAAAAATCCTTTCCATACTAATGGTTCCGTACTAATCGTTGCAGTTGTCGTGCCCCAAAACACAAAATAATCAATTAACTACGGTGAACGAATATTCCTCCTCTCCACACCATAGAGGAAACGTCTCCAGTGATTGTCTCAAATGAGATTCTGATTTATTTTCTATGTATGAGTCGAAATGAGAAGAATTTAAAGGTCTTAAATTATGACACATTTTAGAGAACAATCGAGCACTCTCTCTAATCTCTTTTGATACATTCTCTTATTTACGTCTCTCACAAGTCGTACGGTCTGTGAATGTTTAATGTCTGTCTTTCCCCCAGTCAGCACATCGTAGCATTGAAATTGTTCATCCTGTGTGAAACTCTAGGAGCCAGAATTGCTTAAATGGCTTAGAGTGTAGGATCTTTATCAGGTAAAGATATTCGTCCTAGACACAAGTTGTTTTCGTTGTTGTTTTCGTTGTTGTTTTCGTTGTTGTTGTTTTCGTTGTTGTTGTTGTTTTCGTTGTTGTTGTTGTTTTTGTTGTTGTTGTTTCGTTGTTGTTGTTGTTTTGTTGTTGTTGTTGTTTTCGTTGTTGTTGTTGTTTTCGTTGTTGTTGTTGTTGTTGTTGTTGTTGTTTTTTTCGTTGTTGTTGTTTTCGTTGTTGTTGTTTTCGTTGTTGTTGTTTTCGTTGTTGTTGTTGTTGTTTTTTCGTTGTTTTCGTTGTTGTTGTTGTTGTTGTTGTTCGTTGTTGTTGTTTTCGTTGTTGTTGTTGTTGTCTTTACTGTTATTATTACCACTATTATTTCCGAGACGCTTGGCTCAATTCAAACCTTAGCGTGACATACAGTAGTCAAAGTTGAAACAAATGTTTCTGCATAAAAGTTTTTTATTATTTATTTATTTATTTATTTATTGATCATCGCATCGACATCAAAGTCATTAGCGACTAAACTGATAAATACATTTTACAACTAGAATTAGAAATATTAATTTTCCAAAAACTGTAAGACAATATAAAACAAACGTTACAATATAATGAATACAATACCCTAAATACAATACATACAATACAAACAATATAAGAATAATAAGTTCATTTAAATGCTGTTGTAAATATTGATCTCCTTAACAAAATCAATAATCTCTTCTGATAATCTGTCGAGTTAAGTATGTTATCATGTCTCCTTCTAATTGTGTTTTCCATGCTTTTGTTAGGGGCAGTGAACTAATATGTGTTTTACATTTAAAAACTTTACAATGGTCACATTTAGAAGGGTTTTTCCAGTTATTAGATGAATGTGAGTTAATTTAGAATGCTCCGTTCTCAATCTTGAAATGACAACCTGGTCTTTCCGTGAGAAGTCTGAATATTTTTAAGTAATAGTTTTGGAGATTTTATTGTGTTTCACTAGCCTTCATTGATTTCCATCTTTCGAACCAGATATTTTGCGTTTTCTTAGATAAATCGTTCCAACAGTCCTCGAATGTGTTTGAAATTTCGAGAGCCCCTGCAGCCGTTACAGAGGTGGTCATTTCTTCATCGATACCATTGAGGGCGTGATCAAAGATAAAATGATGTTTTTTCCTAACTGTGTTAGATCATGATACAGTTCATGAATTAAAATGACTATTTCATTCTTAGGATGATCTGCATCAATAGTGAATGAGCCTGGGAGAGCAGCCCATTGAACAGTGAGTCTGAATGTGTCGAAAGTACGGGGTACTATGACTCGCGCGTATTTCCATAAAGTGCGGCTGCAGTTCCCGTATGAAATTTATCGATGTGAATGACGGGCACGACTGATCAAAGGAAACTAGCCTGTAGAACGGAGGACTCAAGTTTTCCCTTGCGTATCTTTTCTAAAAATTGCCAGCCTCCCAGTAAAACAGTGAGTTACATTAACAGTGAAGACGAGATAATCTAACCATCAAAATGTATTTCTAATTTACAATAGTCATTAACAAAAAACTAAATCGTCATCGTCGAATATTTACAGAAAAATATTATTAAATTTATTGATAGCGAACATAAAAAATATGTGAAAGTAATGCTGTAAAACAGTATTTAATGTAGTAAACATTTCACTAAATTACGTTTGCGATTTAAACATTCGAAATTACAAAATTATTTTCGCGAACCCACATTAAAAACTTCAAAATCAACCGCCGGATATCTCTTTTTCGTAATTAATTTTCCGGTTTATCATTATGTATTGTCAAGGGTATCTAAACGCAATTTTTGTAGTAAAAGTTTGTACGATTCACTGACCCAATCATGCAAGTAAAATACATCCAGATTAGATGTGTCAATAAAATTAATTTTATTTAAATAGTTTGTTTTAATGATCATTACTGTCCGGGATCGAAATTTATAATGATGAAGGTTTGTTCATCTTATAATGGTATTTCCTAGGACTAATAAGCTCTTGTTCTTATGCATCCACATGACTCTGGCCGCTAAAACGTACTACGTTGGGGGGGGGTACATTACATGATGCCCCTGGGACATTTTCCAAAGTTTAAAAAAAGTGGCTCCAACGTTTCTGATAAAATTGTTTTGTTGGTTAGTATGAAGGACATTTAAGAGAAGGGATCAGGTTTAATGCTCTTCCGTCTGACCACGCAAATTTCGTTACGCTCTTTTCACCAATAATGGGAGAAAGAAGGTATTACTTGGGCGACGAAACAGGCAGTTTGAATTTAGCTCAGAGGCGTCATTTAGGCTTGAGGATCTTTTACATGCAGTAAATGTACTAACATGGGACAGCCGGCTTTACTTCCACTCCGAAGGAAGGCGTACGAAGGATTTTTTCGCCCTTAAAAATCCACGGCTTCGATCGAGTTTGAACCCGCAAACTTGTGTATAGCAGTCCGATACGCTAACCGCTACACCATCGCCGCCGATTGCAGAAGTTCAAAATTGTTTGTGGTCTTCCTTGAACTAAAATTGTTAAGGTATATATTTCATACGTTAATTAAATATGTTTGTTAAAGACAGATTTTGAAACAAGGTGATTTACAATTCTTCGGATATTAGAGCACTGTTTCGCGTAATTTTGCGTGAAAGTACGGGCGAGAAAATACGTGATGTTTTAGCACCAGTAGTTCTTCCTTTTTGAACCGAAAGAAATCGAATTCCGAGAGAGATTTGGTGACCGATACGCAAACTTGGCTGCAATGTGATATATTGTGACGTCCATGAAACCGCTGCCTGCCGCGCGGTCGAGCATACGTGGAACGCGAATGTCGTTTGGAGTGGTGGAGGTTCATTGAGTCACGATCGAGCTCCTGTTGCATTTACATACCTCCTCTCTCCCGGAAAATGGAAGAGCATGAAGAAGCCCGGTTGTTGGCTAAGTGAGACAGGTCATAGGGTCACATTCTACCTGCGCACGAGCAGTTGGCACTGTAAACGTAGTTTATTTCCTCAATTTGTCGTGCTGTTTCTTGGTTTCTGCGTATCGAAGGTGTAACAATGAAGCTTTCAACTTCGTGGAATATTAAGGCAAGTAGTTCTAGTGACTAAATTAAAAAATGGAATATAATTTTTTTTCGTGTGTATTAACTGTCTTGTTTTATCGTACTATAGACTCCTGCCTGATGAGAGAAATCCAATCACGAACCTCTTTTTTAACAGAAAACTCGTCTTCTAGGACCGTGATACCTAGAATGTGATTCTTGCTCCTATGCGAAGTAAATAACTTACCCTAATTCATTGTGCAGTTAGAATCTACGGTTTGTGGGTCCTTGATGCGGAAAAATTGATTTACGGCAAAACGTCCATCCTTCTGATCGCCAATCTGTAAACAATGCTAGCGACTAAACTGTGCCCAAAATTTTCATCAAAATTGATACTTGATGCCACAACCGATGTGGCTGAAGCTCCATCCTTGACATTGAAACAGATAATCCGATTTTCAGGGATGCTTATTATGCAGTGTCAACGACAATTTTTAAAAATTTCTCGAAAACACTCCTTTTTTTCTTAAAAACTTTCTCCTCTAGTAGGTACGATTATAAATATGACACGGTTCCGATGTTCATCGAATTCTCTGACTTCCCGAAAATTCTTAAAGTTATTTTTTCTCGACACCCTCCTTCAACTATAATACCGAATACAGCAATTCTTAATTAATTGTTTTCATCAAAAATAAATCTTTAAATAAGTCCATTACATTTTTTTCAAAATATGAGTTGATTTCGAGGAATTTTGCGTTCAATTGAAACATTTCTAAAAGCAAGATTTTCTCAAAAACGGATCTCAAAGTTTTTCTATACTTTTTTGTCGAATAGTACGAGGTTTGCTAACAAAAAAGGCTTAGATCCGAAGTGTGTTCAATAATGAATTTTCGAAAATCGCAACAAATTACAAACAATTCCAGAAACTATGTGCCACTGTAGCATCTCTAGTTAATCGTTCCTAGAACTTTAATTTAATTTTAATATTATATGATATTATAGAAATATTTATCCGTTTACGTCTTCCTTAAAATGAAATTATCAAATTAAAACATTTTTTGTATATTTGTTTATTCGGTTTTAGCCCGTTACATGATAGGGGAACAGGTAGCATGAATATGATGTGGTTCATTTAGTCAGTATTTTAAGTCTTGTGAATCCTTTGCATTCATTAAACCTAAAAAACTATTGATTTCATTACAATAATTTTTTTTTTTCTACTCTTTTAATTTTTTTTTATAGTTATATTTAATAAAAATATTTACAAGAACTGAAATTGTTTCTTTCGTATAGTTGCAAATGATTATGAACAACATCAAAGAATCTAAATTTGTTCAACGATTTTGTGATATTGTAAATTTAGAGGTTTAAAATATAAATGTGTAAATTTACAATTTCCTAATGATTGTTTTTTACATGATAATTTTAACTCCAAAATAGTTTGTACAGAAAGAAGTGAACTGGAAACTTTTTTCAAAATTAATTAACATTTTTAATCTTAATGACACTCTTTGTATTTGTACAGTAAAATTTGTACAATGTCTTTACAACAATATAGATTAAAATGAATTTCTTTATGAAGTTGTGTTACATATTTTAATGTTTAAAACACCATCAGATGTTGATAATTTGTTGATTTATCTTTGTGTTCTTCATTTTTCTCTGTGATAATGAAACTTTTCTTTGACAACGTGTGAGTATGATGAAAATATTAAATCAAGACTTTACGGTAACTTTCATATTAATAACTGAAAATTATCGACATAAAACTAACAATTAACTTGTACTTTAAATAAACGGAACATTCGAATCAATATAACAATTCTCTGGAATTTTGGTTTCAAAATTGCAGGTCGTCTGCTAAATAAATTCTCTGCTCTTTGCTTTGATGTTCTCTTTGCTGGTACATTTCATTACTATTTTGATTACTCTGAAAGTAAGGTACTTTTATTCCACTGCTGTCACGGAAGCACACATTTCAACGTAACTGAAAGCCGTCAAAAGGAGCATTTTGTGTTTAAGCGAAGAAACGGTACTCTTTGTCGTGTAACCCGGTTACGATATTGCTATTAGGAGCTGCTGTGCTGGGGTGGAATTGGTCATAATTTGCTAAATGTGATTTTAACAACTTTGTCGTTTCGATACCATCGTTTTCTTTGTGCATGCATTCACAAATGGAATGCGAGCGCATAGCCCGTATAAACTGATTTACGAACAATTTCCATCAAATCGCCAATAAACGTAAAATGAGCCAGAATCCGTTGCAATGAATGTTCATAGAAACTTAGTTATCGAACAATTATACGTCATTTACTATTAATTGTCGTGAAATAAATGCTGGATAGTTTGTTGCTATATATTTACTTGACTATTATTACATTAATTTATTTTCAGTACAATCATGATTTAGTTTTTTCAATCAATGCAGTCTTTCTCATTTCCACTTTCTCGCTACTGCTTACGCAGTATAGAGAAAGTATTGTAATGCTAAATGGATAAAACGGGGAATTTTCGGCAGAGAAACCCATATTGCCGGGCCCTGGTAACGGAAAAAGGATAAATCCAGTTGCTAAATAGAGAAAAAATCCCTCTAGCACGTGGAATTCATGTTTTGTGGGTCCTTGTTAACGAAAAATCGATCGACGGCCAAACTCCTGTCCGTGTGTCTGTCCGTCCGTCTGTCTGGTTGTGAAAAGCGCTAGCGGCTAAGCCATTGAGCCGAATTGTCCAGTCGTTCTGGCAGATGTCGCGGTCCTTTGAATTGGAAACGGATATTTTAATTTTGGGGGGAACTTTACATAAAGCTCCTGGGAAATTTTTAAAACTTTCAAACATGAGGCTCCATATCGATTAAATTTTTTATTGCATAGCGTAATAGTGCTTTAAAGCGACTGATTTTCATTGAAATTCTGTTTTTCGAAATTTGAAAAAAAAATCAATTTTTTCGGTGTCTTCCTGCAAATAAAATATTGAAGATACAGATTTGTACCTTAATAAATCTGTTCTTTAAAGACAGATTTTGAAATAAGACCATGTACAATTTTTCAAAAATTTGAGTACTTTTCGCGTAATCTTACGTAATTTTTGCTGATTTGTCGATTGTATCCCATACGAATCGACGGCCACTGTTGCTTGTTGCAACCCATAGTCACGCCACACTGGTAAGAAACGTTTATATTGATGGTCGCCGTTGATTCGTGTCAATATAAACTAATAATTTTATTTATTGTTTACTAGTTGATTTTTGTGTGTTTACTGAACTTTCTGATTCTTTATGTCCTCGGAACTTTACAATACTTTATGGCCCGCTCTGACACCAATACGACACATGCAACATTTTAATGAGTTTTATTTAGTAAAGTTAAGATGCAAGAAAATACAATAAATAAACAGTGTAATATTCAAATATGTAAAATAATACGTTATAAACCTTATTTTGTTCAATTGATATGAAAATCGCAAATTTGGAATGTTCCCGTGAATTTATAATTGCCACCAGTCACTCATATTTCAGTGTTAAGTGTAACCTTGTTTTGGACGCTTCTTGAGTAGTATTCATAGTTATAAGATGTACAAGGCACATTGGTATGTATTGGGTAACAACCTCGAAATGTTATTTTTAAGAAATATTCTAAATAACATTTGGCAATAGAAGCAAGCAGCCTATAAGTACTGTATCATCAGCGCAATTCACAGTTATTCAAACTGTCTCGAGATTTTACTGGAAATCTCTGACTGTAGATTTGTTACCTTTTATGGGAATTTCCACAGAACTTTACTCTTTCATTTTATACGAAAATATCAGTCCAACAACAATTATGCAATACTAAGATACACACTCTGTTTTGTTTATCTGACGTCATATTGACAAATGACGATTACAATTCATCTTACTACTTATACACAAAAAGCGTATAAAATATTTAGAATTCTCAATTGATTCAGCTATGAAATATTAAACCGTAAAGTTTTCTATGTACCACTAGAGCTTGGGCCAGAGGCCCTGTGATTTGGAAGTCACCCTTAGGGCAAAAACATTTACTAAACGCCCTAGGTACGTAAATAACTATTGCGGCTAAGATATGCATCGTGCATTGATGTAGAACGTTAATGTACTGAATTCGATGGCAGAAAGCCATATGTTTAAACATTTGAATTTAAAAAATATGTGTATTTTTTTTCTTAGTTTAAAATCTTTCAAATGTAGTTGAAGTGCCAGACAGAAACTGTCATATTATTATATTACATAGCCATTAACAATATCGCGAGAAAGTATGTGCTGTTGTAGCACTACAAGTTAATAAAGTTCAAAAGTAAAGAACTGTGAATATTTCACGATATAATTTGATTTTACTCTTTGTAAATCATAGTTTTATTCTGCTTCTTTTGGTAATCGATTATCAATTTAAATGAAATTATTTAATCCTAATAATATCCTGTTTTCTTTCTGTTTCTTCCTGGTCCTTTTTCCTGTTTCTGAGTTAACAGTCGTCAGTTATTTAGAGACGACACAACTAAGCTTTCTCAGAATTTGAATGAATTTATTGAGGTAACAATTGGTATTCGCTTACGCAAACGGAGTTCACAAAACAGATCCCTGTGACGCACGGGGTCATGTCGCCGTAGAATTGTCCTTCAGGGTAAAGCAGTTGTAAATGTGTACTTCTGCTCATTAATTACCATCCCGACGGAGATGTACTCTCTCCAGGATACGTATCTCGCGCTTCAAGTGAGATTTACTTCCTCTCGATTAAGTCGATGATTCATTAAAAATCCGAAGAATAGATTCATTCAGAAATCGTTCTACCTGAAAAAGGAAATTCCTTAAATAGATGAAAGATGTTGTCCCGTATAGTTGATACCGGACAATATCTTTTATTTTCTTAATTATTAAAAGGTATCTATCTCACCAGCGCTCTAATTTATATAGGAAATTCCTTTTTTATCTGAAAAGAAGTTTCTCAGAATTAGTTGCTTGATTTGATCATAAAAATTAGAAATCGAATTAAGAAAGTTAGTTTTCTAGCGAAACCTTTTGCTGCCCCCCTACACCTAAAATCAATTCTAAATCTATTAAAGTCTCCCAAATATTAGCTAACTGAATGCTCATAGTAAGTGTCTGAGTGAGAATGCCTGAGCTCTTAGTTTAATAAAACATTCAAAACATTGAACATTTTAAAACATTCAAATAAAGACGGAAATTGTGAATATAAAATAGCGAAATAACATTTTTCACCCTAAATGGGCTAGATTTTAAGAGATTTAAACTCTTAAGGCTTAAATTTAATTAGAAAAACAATATTTACAAAAGTAAAATCCTAAAGAATATAATTTATTTTCCTTGAAAAAGGCTAGGAAACTAAGCCAATCAGTAAGAGGGAACATAATAATCATATTTGGAGTAGTACATAATGTTGAACTCATGTGTAAATATGGAAGTTACTGAATGGATGTGAAGTCTCATTTATAAGGAATACTTATGGTTAGTTGGTGCCTTACTTTACGTGGCGAGACTCGGGCCACCAGGCCTGCTCTTCCGTTTGACCACGCAAATTTTACTACGCTCCTTTCACCATCCAACGGAGAAAGGAGGTATTATATTGGGCAACGAAACAGGCGATTTGAATTTAGCTCAAATACTTATTTTAGGCTTGAGAATTATTTTATTTTTTCATGCAGTAAATCTACTACATTGGACAGCCGGATTTACTTCCCCTCCGAAGGAAAGCGTACGAAGGATTTCTTTTGCTCTTAAAAAATCCACGGTTTTCATCAGGTTCGAACCCGTAAACTTGGGTACAACAGCCCGGTACGCTAACCATTGTACCTCCGAACCCGTATGGACTCTAAATACCAGAAGAAAAGGAATTGAGACTATTAAAATCCTGTTCTTTAACATTTATTATTCTGTAATATGTGAGAAGAGAAAGAAATAGAAAGCCGGCCTGAATAGCTGAGGCCGCTAAGGCTTAAGAGCAGTAGCTACCTCAATTCGAAGGGTCGCTATTTCGAATCCCACCTCGAACATGGATGTTTGTATGTTCGTGTTGTCCATGCGTCTTCTTCCTACAGTTCACCCTACACTTAAAACAGTCGCAGAGATCGTTATATCGCACAGTTGTTAAAAAGTTTTTTTATTTAATCTGTAAATTTACTATCTGTTCAAAAAAAGAACAATAAGTAAATATGCTGTTAGAAAATGCAAACTTGCATGGAAAGGTCACCCACTGGTGATCTTCCTTTATCATATTACACACTTGTAATGTTTAAAAAAACCTTTGGTGTTGATTTTATTACAGTATTATTACAATTATTAAAAAGTGACCTTAAAATTTTCAAAAAATAAAAAGGAGTAGGAGAAAGAAGAAACAGGTGAGGGATGGGATGAGAGGAGAATAGAGAGGGAGGAAAGGAGAAAGGAGAGGGGCCGAAGGAGATGAATTTGTGCAGGATGACGAATAAGATAAAGGGAAAAAATGGAATGAAGTTAAGAAAGAGAATAGAAGAGAAACAGAATCGGAAAATGTGAAGAGGAAGCATAAATAGAAGCAGCGTATGTTAGATTCTGTTTTCTTCCCCAACACATTGCGCAATTGAAAAATACAGGTGACCCATTTGCACTACTTGCGCAAACTTAACGTGTTTTCTTATCGGCCCATGCGGAATAGTGGGAAGTACAAACGCTTTAATTTGACTATCTACATCGGTAGCTCTTGAGATTTAGAACATCGCGGTGGGTTTTTACAAGGCGGAAGCAATGCAGTGGTTCCTTTTCGATGACAATCGAGTTTCTATTACTTTTCTCGAGGACAATGTGTGCGTTCTTGTATGGACGCCGTGACCAAATAAGTTCGCAGAAATTGCGTCAAAGGAAAATCAAAATGGAAAATGCAAATATTGACTTTAGAATATTATAATTATTCTGTGAAAAAGAATATTGTTTTATCGCAGATGAACTCTTGACTTCGGGTCTTCCCTATCTTGCAGGAAGGAAAAGGAAACGCAATTAAATGTAATGTTTTCATGAATCACAGCTACAAATAGCTACACATGAACTAGTGTGTCCTATTTCCTGAATGTTAAATAATTTCGGAAAATAAAAGTGTACATAAAGATTTGTAAAGATAAAAGCTAAGATATATTCAATTCAACAATGCAGTTTTTTTTTTAAATTATGTGTGACGTACCGAAATATATTTTTAAATATGCCGACCTTTTTACGATCATCAGTAAATAAACACCAATCTCAGGACATGGCCTTTAGAATATTTCCATACGGAAATCATTGGACGAATTGAATAAGAATATTTCGTATAATCAGCTAAAATTCTATACAAAAAAATATTAGGCGTTTCTTATTGAACAAATAAACTTATATTATTCATTTACATAACCAATAAAATTAACAACAGAACATTAATATTTACAACAAAAATTTTCACTCTGTGACAGGCCTTTGATTCTTTCTTCCTTCGCTATGACACCATTTTAGTTTTGATATGAAATCCATGATATGAAAGTGTAGGTGACTTATCTTTTTTTCTTCTCGGTTGCTCTTCTCATGCATCACGCAAACTAATTTCTGTACTCAATTTCTATATCATTGTTTTTTTTTCTTTTTTAAACAGCCAAAAACGGCTTCACTCACACTTGGTTTTCATGTCAAATATATCTTTTTCAAAGCCCTCTTTTTTTCTTTTCGTTTTTCACATTCTCCTATAGCACATCCTCCTCACGCTAAAGATGTACTTGTACAGTAATACTCTGACACTGTGATTGAATGTTACATTATTATAGTTCATCCAGTTAATAGGAAAACAATATTATTGTGGATCCTCGCTGATTAATTTTCCTATTTGCGTACTGTAGGTAAATGGAAGTTATTTTGACCTGTCACAGTAGGAACATTTACATAAGATAGAGATAATCATTCTCGCTCTTCATAATCATTGATGACTACAACAGTACGTGGCTATAGATGCACTTCGAAGGAAGACGAGCAGGAAAACCTGTTATTGGAACAGATATAAACCTGTCTCTTCAATAATATAAATATGGTAAAATCTCTTCCGGACATCAGCATTTGCTGTATTTTCCTTGTAAACCTTCTTCCGGCTTTGAACACATGGTGCAATTCAGAAGCAATTTGTAACCCAAACGTAAACCAGCATTCACACCTCCCCACCAGTATTCCGACTATCAAGGTTCTTGGACATTTATACCTCATATTGCGCAAGAGTTTGATTCTCACGTGGTAAAATTAGCCTGACGGATGTTTTGAAGTATATTGCTACAAAATCCAGTTGCAGGTTGTGATCACGTGCACCGCCAGAAATGTTTGTGACTATATAAAAACTTGAGATGCTACAACGGAACGAACTTTCTCGTATTATTTGTATAAGATACGCAAGTCGCATGTAGCGTAGTGGGTACGACTGGCGCAGCTCCGGATTGATAGTGTGATCGATTGAGCGATCGATCGATTGAGCGAGCGATCGATTGAGCGATCGATCGATCGATCGATCGAGCGATCGATCGATTGAGCGAGGATCGATTGAGCGAGCGACGATTGAGCGAGCGAGCGATTGAGCGAGCGATCGATTGAGCGAGCGATTGAGCGAGCGAGCGATTGATTGAGCGATTGATCGATTGAAGTTTCTGGGCATGACAACTGTAGTGGTCATTAGTTTTATTAGTAAGGAGAGATTTTTTATGCCCTGAAAAATCTTGAAATATGCCTTTCAAAATATGCATTTATGAACTAAAAATTCTGCAATACGCATAATAATATGCAATTAAAATTAACAATATTTCATTTCCTCTATAAGCTTTTCTCCATCAAATTCAGGAGAAGCACGCTTGGAACAAAAAGATACATTTTTGTTTAAACATAATATAATCTACCCTAGTTTGCGAGAGAAATAACTCAAGTAAGTATTCTTCTCAGTGAATTACATTGTGGTTCTTATATTTATTCTGCTTCGGTTAAGAAATATGTTATCAAAAAATAACCCACATTTGTACTAGTATTTTATCATCTAGAGAAATAAAAAGAAGCAAAGTGTAACAAACTCTTTCGAATCAATGAACGTTCACAAATTAATCGATTCTATGAAAAGATGAAACGTTTTAATGAGAATTCTCTATTTTAGTAAAATATGTAAATATGTGCCTATTATTACAAGAATATGCACCAACAGGAAAAATCGGCTAAATATGCGCAAATACGCACAAATAAGCATCATATATAGCATCGTATTCTAACCAAATGACAAGAAATTTCACTTGGCTACGGTCCGAACGCAACGGACAAAAATGTTGAAAATCATATAAATCTGTTTCCTACTTATTAGTATAGGGAAATTTTATTCCGGGAGATGGCGGGGATTCCTTGTCCGTTCGATAGGGAGATCCATAACCGACCTACACGGCGGCTTGAAGGGGGTTATCGCCCTCCCTCGCCGTGCCTCCCCAGTGGAGCATCGCTTCGCCTGGCATAAGTATTATCCTCCCGACTGGTCACGTGTTATGTGTGGGAGTGCGATGCATGCAAAGGTGTGTTGAAGGAGAGAGGACAGGTCAAGGCGCCGACCCACTAGCGGGTTTTCCCCCACCAGCAGAGCACCGTCCCAGCCAAGACAAGCTCTAAGCTCCCGACCGGTCTCCCGGCATGTGTGGGAGTGTAGTGCATGTTAGTGTACGCGTGTGTGTGTGTGTAACGGGGTGAGGATAGGACAAGGAAGAGGAAGGAAAGCTCGCGCGGTCCGTTTGTTAGGGTAGTCCGGCTTTCGCCTGGTGTTGATCGGAGAAACGACGGAAAACTACCGATCAGAGGTGACAGCCACTAGAATTCTCCTCCAGACAGCGACTGAATTCGACCTAGCTGAAAAGCTAGTGTCGAAAACCCTGCTGCCGCACACTGGTTGAATCGGGCCAAAAAGCTGGCCATAATGCGAAAATTCAAAGTGCGCGTTCGGAACTCTGACCTATCAAATCTCGTTTGGAAGACATTGGAGCATACTACTTTAGCTCCAGAACGTTATTTCAATCATTTTTGTCGTCCTTATGGTCTCGTAAAGTTACCGTTGCTCGAAACGCGCGAATTCATTGCGTCGTGTCGACTACTTTTGTTAAATTTTAAAAAATGTTTAAATTATTTTTCTATGGATTATTTTCTTTTCCGAAGAAGACTTTTGACATAAGTTAAGTATATTTTAAAGAAAAAGTGTCTAATTATTTTATTATAATACGGCTGAATTCTAACCTGTGTAGCGTAACAGTGTTAGTCATGTATATTGTGAATGATATTTTTTGTCCTGCGTATTTCTGTTTCAATCAATTTTTTATTTACCAAGTAGAATGCCCTTAATCGGAATAACACACATTTATCTGCAGTATCTGCAACTTTTATTTCATAGCACTTTACTGCAATGCTACATAGAAGATTTAACACTAGATATCCCGGAAGTGTCTTCGACGCCACGGAGATTTATTTCCTCTGTATATTTTTTCGATTTCTTCTTCTGATAATTACTTTTAATGATAAAATAACTGATACAAATTTTTGAAATGATTAAAGAATATTAATACGCGCCACCGAGCACTTTAAGGTTTTTAGTGTACTTGAAGGATTCTTATTTTCTTGTCGTAGAAACCAAGACTAAGAATTCTACGGTTGTAAAAGTGAACTTAATGATGTTATCTCAAACTACAGTTGACCATTATTTCAATAACATACAATATGTTTCAATAAATAAGTGCCGACAAAATTAGGCTTGTACAGAATTGATTCCCGACAGATGGGTGGCAATTGAGTAACACATAAATATACACATATAATTTATAATATTGCTTATAATATAATTATCTAATGTAAATGTATATGGCTCCCAATTCCGCAATTTCAGAAACGCTCAAATGCAATTTTCTCGAAAAGGGCTCCAGATTTTGGCTTTAATTTTTTTAAACGGAGTTGGACTTAATAACACGACATAAATGCCATTGTGATGTATTGTTTTATTGTTTTTCTTAAATTAAACAAAAATATTTTTTAAATATTTCTTCGTCAATATTTACTTTACGGGCATTTCTTATACATTATCGTATTTGTGAGTATCTCTCTAATATTTTTTTGGAAATAAATGTTCGCCACATGATACAAGGAAATGTGTGTTAGCTGCATTTTCGATGGCCCTTTTGACCTTGAATGACGGCATGTTTTCTTAAGCATTTCCTTTCTTGAGCAGATGACTTGCAGTGACGCATCGAAGTGATCTTTGTTTTCCTGTGTCATGATCTTTATGCTCAGTTTGGATCTCTCAGGAGTCTTCAGTCGTTAGTAAATCCACTTCCTACGTTATGTGTCTCTTTTCACAGCCTCTTTCCCTTTATGTCAAAAGAATCAAAAGATATATAAATGCTTAACGTTAGGATTTGCACAGATATATTGAAATCATCAGGATTTTGGGCAAGATATTCCGCCAATATCGGTGTATTTAGGATAAGACATGAAATCGTAAATTGCCATAATAGTGTCTCTAACGCAGTTAAGTTATAGTGTGAATGACAAATTGTAGAGATCTTTTCAAAGAAGAACACATTAGTAGAATTAATATGATCAGTTAACATATCAGATGTTACCAATAGCTCCCTTTTTTCATAATTCAATTTTTAAAAAATTCTGTAGGAAAGGAAGGGGTATAGATTCGAGAGCACAGGAAAAGGTGCGCAGATGTTACTTTACGACCATAACGATTGTTCACTTTTTTACTTAAATCATTAACCAAGGAAAAAAATTAAAAAATTTCCCAAATTTTTCCCTTTAAACCTTTTTAAACGTTTTGAATTTCGTTGCAATATTTGTATTCAGAATTCGAAAACAGAAATTTACTATAACCTTTAATTCCTTAAGGTTCAATTTTGAATTTTGATTTTTAATTTCGATATTCATCATCAGCCATTCTATCAATATTTTTACACATATTGGGTTCATTTTTATGAGTCAGTCATATCAAACCCGCCATTTTGAATTTTGAAATTTCATTTCATGATATTAAATCAGCGACCTCAAAAACCCATTGATACCACTTTTGACGCAAATCCACTGGCATTTGCAATTATGACCACGTTTTAGGCCCGATTCAACCTATGTGCGCCGTGAGGACTCGAACCTAGAACCTCCCGGTCAGAGGGACTGCATGACATCAGTTGATGCCCTGAGCCACCTCTTCCGAACTCGAACCGTCCACCGGCTTCCGTTCTCCCCCGGTCACCGTCCGGATTCGAACCCATGATCTCCCGCTCCATGTCGTTGTACAGACTGCGGCAATGGTGGCTCTCTGCTAAAATGAGCCGATGCGAGCTGCTGGGTGTGCGAATTCAATTCCTACCTGGGCAAGGATGTTTGCTTTAACGTGGTGGTATGGTGGGGCCTACCCCAACTATATAAAAGGAATTCGACATCGATGTCAATGTTTTCAAAACATCGAGGTTTCTATAAAAATATCGATGTTTTAAACATCAATGTATTGAAGATGATGATTTTAAACAGATTATTTGTGATCGATGTTGTCACTTTCCGATGTTTTGTTTATGAGTGAAAAATGCTCATAATCCCAAATTTGTAAAGATTAAAATTTGAAATAGTAACGGATGGTACCACTGTGCTCGTATTGGAACCAAACGTATGGAGTTTGCGTTACCTTCGAGCAGACTACTATCCGTTGTCCGCGATGATTTTAATGCCTTGGTATTTCCTTCATTTTTTTCAATTGTGACGCACTTAGAGAGGCGTTTTTAACTTTGTTTAAAAAAATTGAATTATAAATTAATATGCACGGCAACTGTTAAATTAAATTTTGTTGTGCACAAATTTAAGTTTAGAGGATACGTAAAAAACTTTAAAACATGGATGTTTACATACAACAGTGGGTTTTGGACAATGTATTGTGACCGCCCGTTTTTTTAGATTCCGAAAACGTGTCACATACCGCCCTAAGAAGCGAGGGAAAAAATATTTTGAACGCGCGCCAACGCGGATGGATATTTGGAATGATAATTAGAATTTAGAACAAGAGAGACCGCCACCTTATACCAAGGGCGAGACCGGAGGTCGGATGAAAGAAAAGTTCTTTCTGAAGGTAGCAGCTGAACTGGGCGGACGTATGGAAAACGGTACCCCAGGAAGTGACATTGCAGCGGATTTCAGATTTGCAACTTTTGAGAAAACTCTTCTAGAAGACCAGAAGGGTAATTATTCTATTATAAATTGATTTAAACATAATCTTAGAAGAAAGATAATAAGAAACGTTATGAATTTATAATGGAAGAATTAGGAGTGGAGTTTTGAATAGATGGCAGTAATTAATAGCTTGCATTCATTTCTCTTTCCAGTTTTTTTTTCTCTCACATGCTTTTCGTATATTTAAATACTCTCTTGAAGTTGGTGCTCATATAAAAGGGGTGATCTCTGGATTCATTTCACTCTGAATATCAGTTGGTCATTAACTGTAATCGAAAATAAAGTAAAATTCATATGAAGTATTCAAGCATATAAAACTTGAACGAGAAGAAGAAGCGATTTCTGAGGAGCAACGGCGTTCTCAACCCGAGCCACGACGCTAAGGCCAGAAGCAGCTCGGTGGAAAGGTGTAGAAGGAAGCAAAGTGGACTGCTCTACGGCCGAGAACACAGTAAGGTCGTTCCAAATAAAATGTTTTGTAGGGATAGGAGTGATTCAGTTTAATAGAAAGCTCATTCTGTATCTATCACATAGAAAGAAAAGGGAGGGTAACAGATTTACCACGCTTAAAAGATAAGAAAAGTAAAAGTACATTTGTTTCCGACTTCTAATACGTGAGAACAGAATCAATCTTTTCTTTCAAAAGGATTTCAAGATCAAATATTGTAATATAGTGATTAAGAGTTTGTGTAAGAGTATAATTATAATAATAGTAATTCTCTGGATTTTAGAGAGAAAAGAGTTTCCTTTTGTTGTAAAAGTAATGTTAAGGAAAAGTATTAATTTTGATTTTCAATGTGTTTTCTTTCAAATTTTGTAAAGTAATATTTTAACGATTCTTTCAATTTCTGAAAGTGTGTTTGTTAAACAATTGGGTTGTAGATGAAAGTAGGAAATTGTGTATTGTGTTATTAGTGTGTTTTTTTCAGTCAAGAGTATTTTGTATTTGATTTTTCTTATGTGCCATTGTATGTATTTGTCAAGGCAGCCAATATTTTTAGAATATATTCTGAATTTAGTGAAAAGTGATTCTCACCCGAGTTGTTTGTAATTTTTGCATCCAATCCATAAACGATCTTCACGACCCTGCCCCTAATTTTTTATTTATTGTTCCACACTGGGACGTCTATACTGAGCTAATCGACCATCTGGTGTTTGTGTTCGCCACCCCCAAGACGTCTCAGGTCGGGTGCTGGCCTACGGCTTGTACCGCACACGACGGTGGCTCGCAATTGGCGCCCATAAGCGGGGCTCGATTATTGGATGCATTTACGACAAACTCGATTTGGGTATAAATGAGACCAAAATTTGGTGTAACTAAAATTACTAGTACAATTGAATCACAGTTCACTAAAATTTCTGACAAGGTTGCAGAGTTCAAGTGTGTTGAGTAAAAGTGTGTTATTTCAGGAGTTTTTTTTTTTAAAGGATATTTATATATGAAGTTTTATCGTTTCAAATTGTGTCTGGTATTTCTGTGTGAAATATTTTGTGAGAGGTGTATGGTGTCTGGGAAAAGAATTGATTGATTCTAGGCAGTTAATAGATTCAAAATGGCAGATAAGTATAACGTGGCTAGGAATTTACCTACCGTGGAAGGAACTTCTGAGGAATCAGATAGCGATAGGGAAACTGGGGACAAGCACCAGGTACGATGATCGGGAGGAAACGACAGGAGTAGAACTAGGAGCGGCAGGAGAAACTAGTGAGACGTCGCCGACAGAATCACAGCCAACGCCAACACGAGATCAGGATGAGGAAGAACGAAACCTCGAGAGGGCTAATTCAATGATGCAACGGTTAATAGGTCAATTTATGCAACAATTAGATGTGAGGTTAGTCATGCAGGATGAAAAAACAGAGGAAACCATAAAAAAATTAGGGGTTACTTTGGAAACTAAACTAGAGGAGAACAAAGTTACTTTGGAAACTAAATTAGAGGAGAATAACTCGGCAATAAATACTTTGGAAACCAAATTAGAAGAAAATAACTCGGCAATAAATGCATTGGAAACTAAACTAGAGGAGAACAAGGTTACTTTGGAAACCAAATTAGAAGAAAATAACTCGGCAATAAATGCATTGGAAACAAAATTCATGGAATTCGACACGAAATTAGAAAAAATAGGAAGTTAGAAGAAAATTTAAAGCACAGTTTACTGAATTAGCGGAGCAGTGGAAGGTCGAATTTAAGAGCGAGGTTCAGCAAGAATTAGCACAGGAACATGAGAACTTAGAAAAATTCACGGAGCTGGGACTTGAATTAGAAGAAAAAGTGGATCAAGTAACGAAAGAATTTGAAACTAGGATCGAAACACAATCGGATCTTATAACCGCCGTATCCGACAGGCAGATTGAGGTAGAACAAGGAGTAGAAAAGTTCCAGAAATTAGTTACTGAACAAGTTCAGGTTCAAGCTAATAAATTAGATAGTGGAATAAAGGCTCTTTCCGAACAGGATGGCGTTCTACAACATCAAATTAATGCATATAAGAATGAAGTAGTAGAATTGAAAAATCAATTAGAAAATTTACCATCGAGTGGAGGAAGTGTTCAGCCCACGTATGTTTCATTACCGTGTACTCCTAATTTCAGTGCAGCGGGAGATGAAAATCCATGTGTATTTATGAAAGAAGTAGATAATTTCTTTTCTTTAAATTGTGTTCCGGACAGTAAGAAAACTCAATCGTTTATCAGATGTTGCAGGGTAATGCACGAATCTGGGCAGATAGTTTAGGAGAGTTTCCCAAAACTATGGCCGAACTCAAAGAAAAATTTTATTCGAGATATTGGAATAACGAAACCCAAATCAATTTTAAAGTTAATGTAATGTATGGTACGTGGAAGAAGGGTACGATGTCCATGCAGGAATATGCAACGGAGAAATTAGCTTGTTTCAAATTATGTACTCCGACGATACCGGATGAAGAAATTGTCTGTTTATTAATACGTCATTTTCCTTCCTCGACGCAAAATTTGCTAAAGAATCTCTTACCAATGTCCACTGAAAAATTAATAACGAGCTAAGTTGTATGATGCCACTTTCGTGTATAATGAAACGTTACAGAAAGCAAGGGCAAATGCTAATGGTCGTAAATGGTCAAGATAGCAGACAGCAACAACATAATGTAAGCAAAACAGAAACAGGAGAAACTTACAAACCGAAACATTACCAAGAAAAACAAACTTATGCTAGACAAGACAGGACCTCGTCTAGGGATAGAAATAGAAAAAATTCTATTGATGGAGGATTTCCAAACCCAGAAATACAGGACCAAGTACATCTCGCGGACATGAGTCGGAAAATTAGAAAGGTTTGTTTCGACACGCCATCCGCCGCAAACCAAATAGAACAATCTAGTGAAGAAGAGGTGGCGATATTATCAATCAATTAATCTCATTTGATGATGAACTGTGCAACGATAATCTCAATGCATATCAGAAAAAACAGTTAACTGAAGTATTACTTAGGAATCAAAGGTGTTTTGCAAAAACAGAATCAGTAAAGATTTTCAATTCGAAATAGAATTAACAGATAAAACACCATTCACGGGTTACCAATATGTCATTCAGAAAAACATAAGGAAGAGGTGGATCAGCTCATTTGCTACCATGGTCAAAGATGATATCATCATGAAGTCCAAAACCTCTTATCTAAATCCGATAGTGCTCGTAAAAAAGGTAATGGGAAGATAAGGTTGTGTTTAGATGCAAGGCGATTGAATCAAGTTACCTTACCGTACAGAGACAGACCGTTGCGTGTAGAGGATTTAACTAATCAATTATCCGGCATCAAGTGGTTGAGTTCAACCGACTTCACTGCATCGTATTGGCAAATAGCGATAGCACCTGAATGTAGACAATATACAGGATTTATTCACCGGGGAATTTCGTATGTCTTCAAAAGAATGCCATTTGGACTCAAGAACAGTGCATCTGCTCTTGTACAATGTCTAGACAATATCATTGGCAGAGAGATGTCCAGCGATGTTTTTATCTATATTGATGACGTGCTTGTGTATTCTAAGACATTTGAAGAACACATGACTAAGCTAGATATTTTGTTGAAACGTCTGATTGAAAATAATTTACAACTGAATTTGGAGAAAAGTAATTTCTGCACTAAACAAGTTAAGTTCCTGGGTTATGATGTGACAGTTAACGGAGTCAAAATGAATATGGAAAAGATGCAAGAGATAGATAAAATTGCACCGCCAAAAAACACGAAACAACTTAAAAGTTTGTTAGGTTGCGTCAATTATTACAGATTTATTCCTAATTTCGCCATGCACATTGAAATATTTCTTCCGTTGCTGCGAAAGCACACTAGATAAAGTGGGAATACAATCGGAAAGTACAATTTCCACAGTTTGCGACCATTTAAAGAATGAAATAAATGGCAAAATGATGAAACAAACAGATAAAGTAACCGACAAGAATCATGTAAAAGAAAAAAAGAAAACAAGAGAAACAAGAGGGAGAAAGAAGGAAGAAAAAGAAGAAGGAAGATGAGAAGAAGACAAGGGTAAGAGTACAGAGGAAGAGAACAAGATTGCTCGACGTTCTAGAATCAAGAAAAAGAAGAGCATAAATTTTAGTGAAAGATTTTACGGCATATGAAATCAAATCCCATAAAATCTTTTTTTCCGAAAGAAGGGGTGATGTGACCGCCCGTTTTCTTAGATTCCGAAAACGTGTCACATACCGCCCTAAGAAAGCGAGGAAAAAATATTTTGAACGCGCGCCAACGCGGATGGATATTTGGAATGATAATTAGAATTTAGAACAAGAGAGACCGCCACCTTATACCAAGGGCGAGACCGGAGGTCGGATGAAAGAAAAAGTTCTTTCTGAAGGTAGCAGCTGAACTGGGCGGACGTATGGAAAACAGTACCCCAGGAAGTGACATTGCAGCGGATTTCAGATTTGCAGCTTTTTTGAGGAAAACTCTTCTAGAAGACCAGAAGAGTAATTATTCTATTATAAATTGATTTAAACATAATCTTAGAAGAAGATAATAAGAAACGTTATGAATTTATAATGGAAGAATTAGGAGTGGAGTTTTGAATAGATGGCAGTAATTAATAGCTTGCATTCATTTCTCTTTCCAGTTTTTTTCTCTCACATGCTTTTCGTATATTTAAATACTCTCTTGAAGTTGGTGCTCATATAAAAGGGTGATCTCTGGATTCATTTCACTCTGAATATCCCGTTGGTCATTAACTGTAATCGAAAATAAAGTAAAATTCATATGAGTATTCAAGCATATAAAACTTGAACGAGAAGAAGAGGCGATTTCTGAGGACAACGGCGTTCTCAACCCGAGGCCACGACGCTTCAAGGCCAAGCAGCTCGGTGGAAAGGTGTGAAGGAAGCAAAGTGGACTGCTCTACGCGACCGAGAACACAGTAAGGTCGTTCCAAATAAAATGTTTTGTAGGGATAGGGTGATTCAGTTTAATAGAAAGCTCATTCTGTATCTATCACATAGAAAGAAAAGGAGGGTAACAGATTTACCACGCTTAAAAGATAAGAAAAGTAAAAGTACATTTGTTTCCGACTTCTAATACGTGAGAACAGAATCAATCTTTTCTTTCAAAAAAGGATTTCAAGATCAAATATTGTAATATAGTGATTAAGAGTTTGTGTAGAGTATAATTATAATAATAGTAATTCTCTGGATTTTAGAGAGAAAGAGTTTCCTTTTGTTGTAAAAGTAATGTTAAGGAAAAGTATTAATTTTGATTTTCAATGTGTGTTTCTTTCAAATTTTGTAAAGTAATATTTTAACGATTCTTTCAATTTCTGAAAGTGTGTTTGTTAAACAATTGGGTTGTAGATGAAAGTAGGAAATTGTGTATTGTGTTATTAGTGTGTTTTTTCAGTCAAAGTATTTTGTATTTGATTTTCTTCATGTGCCATTGTATGTATTTGTCAAGGCAGCCAATATTTTTAGAATATATTCTGAATTTAGTGAAAGTGATTCTCACCCGAGTTGTTTGTAATTTTGCATCCAATCCATAAACGATCTTCACGACCCCGCCCCTAATTTTTTATTTATTGTGTCCACACTGGGACGTCTATACTGAGCTAATCGACCATCTGGTGATTGTGTTCGCCACCCAAGACGTCTCAGGTCGGGTGCTGGCCTTACGGCTTGTACCGCACACGACGGTGGCTCGCAGTATGTTTTAACATCGATGTTTTAATTTTGAACATCAATCTTTGGCAACGTGGATGTTTTGCTGCCGATGTCGCATTCCTACGACGTAACACGTGTAGTACTCAATTCCTTTCTTGACTTCATTCCACCATGATAGTGTGCGAGTCATTTTTAAAAAGTCTAAATCAATAACAATGCTGGACAATTATCCTTCAATTAAAATAAGCGTTTATTCGTTATAACACCGGTAGCGGTAGCTCAGTGCATCAACTGATGTCACTGCAGCGCCTCTGACCGGGAGGTCCTAGGTTCGAGTCCTGATGGTAGCAGGATTTTTGACACTAGCTTTTCAGCTAGGTCGAATTCAGTCGCTGCCTGGAGTAGAATTCTAGCGGCCGGCTGCTCTGATCGGTCGTTTTACGTGGTTTCTCCGATCAACACCACGCGAATGCCGGAGCAGTACCCTACTAAACGGGCCACGGACCGCGCCCGATCTGTCCTTCCTTGTCCTATCCTCTCCTCTCACACACACACTTACACTAACATGCACCACATTATCACATATTCCGGGAGACCGGTCGGGAGTTTGGAGCTTGGCTGGGGTGGTGCCCCGGAGGTGGGAGGGTCCTGGTTAGGGGGAAACCCCACTAGCCGACGGTAGGTCGGTGCCGGATCTCGCCATCCAGTGGGGGAAGATCACCGTCATCTCTCGAGAAAAAAGAACATGCACTGCACTAACGGGACTAATGACAGAAGCAGTTGACGCGCCCGGAAACACGAAAAAATCAATTAATCAATCGTTATAGCACTGGTTTATGTTCATCCGCTTGAATTAAAAGACTGTTTACCTTTGCGAGTTTTATACATTCTCCCCACTAGGGGTTTTATTGCCTGTTGATTCGTTTGCAAAATTAGTCGTTTTAGAAGGAAATTCCGTGAATTTATTGATATTTTACATCGTTTTATATTTGAAAGTGTTTTATGCATGTATTACAGTTAATTATTGTTCAGAAATTTATGATTGTCGATTAGTAATTTATTGTAATTGACAATTGCAACACTTGTTGCAATAAAAAAAAATATTAAATCGTATGTATGTAGCAAATCAAAACCTAATGTATTTTGATATGTAGTTAAAACCTTATTTACAAAGTATTTTGGCACAGTATTTGCATGCTATTTTAAATAATACAATATTTGGCCCCTCCCTTTCCATTAGTGAAGGGTGCCATAGTCTTACGATAGACAGTGACAAGAGTCGGTTTTCGCCCCATCTGGGCTTCCGAACCACAGCAGAGTGAAGAAATGGACTTGGTAACCTACGCTGCGAAAACAGTCAAGTTAACGGAGGACCGGGAGCGTCAGCTGACAACCAAAAGATTAATATGGCGTGAAAATGCTCAATGATGATAATGACGATGATGATACGTAATATTGTAATAACAATTGAACCCGTAAAAGCGTTTCAAACCTGAAAATATATTTGGCAGATTCTTTGGTTACGAATGGGTGCTTTACCGATCGAGTCATTACAATCTCTGATCATTAAAAAAGTGTGATATAAATGCTAATTTCACATGTTCCTTTCCTTGAAGAAAAAATTTTCATTTTCTCCAAATAGAATACGAGAAGTTTACACATGGAAGCTAGTCTAAATACATTAAGCAGGCTTATAGATAGCGATCCTTCAGAACGATGTCCGAAAATAGTAAGATTATTGAGTTGGAACGTAAAAGAATGTCGTATACAGAAAAAGTCTCTTTTCCATGAAAACGTGTATACTTATTAATATATCCGGATATGAATTAATTTTTTTTTCACTTTTCAATGCGAAACAGCATTATCACACCTCTCTGTACAAACTATGAAACACGAGGAAAGATGATCCAAAGCTTTAAAATACTCAAACGAGGAATGACACGAAGTTGACGAGGATACAGAGCGAACGGTTTGAAAAAACCGACACGTGACTTTGAATGACACCTGTGTACAATTAAACAAGAAGTTATTCTTTGTTATAATCTGCGGAATATGAACGCGCATTGAGTGTCCAGGGGGTATTTCCTGAGGAAAGCGAGCTCCAGACGCGCTCTCCACTTGCACGGGCAGAGACGCGCATTGTTCCACCGGGAGTCGCGGGGGTTCCCCTGCGAGACACGGAGCAAAAAAACGAGTCTGCCCGTGCGTCGTCGACCGGCTGAAGTGGTGCCGGCCGGGGCGCGGAGGAGCGGGGCGGGTCACGCAGGGGGAGGGACGGCGGAGCGACAGGAGGCGGTGACGGGCGGGGGCCTGGGTAGAGTGGAGGGGCAGAGTGGGGACGGGCGGCGGCAGGCCGGGGTGAGTGGGGCGGGCGGGCGGTGGCGGGCGGAGGCTGGCGGGCGGGGCGGGGCGGGCGGGGACAGTCGGAGAGCGGGCGGGGGCGTGGGGCGGGCGGGGCGGGCTGGGGCGGATGGAGGCGGGCGGGGACGGGCGGCGGCAGGCCGGGGTGGGTGGCGGCGGGCGGGCGGTGGCGGGCGGAGGCGGGCGGGCGGGGTCGGCGGGGCAGTCGGAGAGCGGGCGGGGGCGTGGGGCGGGCGGGGCGGGCTGGGGCGGATGGAGGCGGGCGGGGACGGGCGGCGGCAGGCCGGGTGGGTGGCGGCGGGCGGGCGGTGGCGGGCGGAGGCGGGCGGGCGGGGTCGGGCGGGGCAGTCGGAGAGCGGGCGGGGCGTGGGGCGGGCGGGGGCGGATGGTGGCGGGCGGGGACGGGCGGTGGCAGGCCGGGGTGGGCGGGGCGGGCGGGCGGTGGCGGACGGGGCGGTCGGGGCAGGGGCGGGGCGGGCGGGGCGGATGGAGGCGGGTGGAGACGGGCGGGGCGGGGCGGATGGAAGCGGGTGGAGACGGGCGGGGCAGGCGGGCGTGGGCGGGATGGGGCGGGGCGGGGCGGGAGCGGGCGGTGGCGAGTGGGGCGGGGGGGACAGAGCGAGGTCTGGTGAGGGCGGGCCGAGTGGAGGGGGGCGGGGGGGGGCGGGATGGAGCATGGCTGGCGGGGGGCGGGGCGCTGGGCGAGTAAGAGGTCTTGGACGCACTGAACAGACCGGTTCTGCTTACGCGCGCAAGGCCGCCCACCGGCTGCAGAATCGCCTATTCCCAGCCTTCCGCCTCCGCCCCGCTTTCTCGCCCCGTCAACGACCCGCGGAATCCACCAAAAATCCCCACAGAAGACCCGCCATCCGGCATCGACGGCTCAGTGGCACGTTCGTTAACTCTACAGCATCGTTGGCCGGGAATTCCCAGGATTCGATTTGATTCATTTGTTGGTTGGTGTTTCCATGTGCGTAAACTGCTAAAACTATTGGTCCCCTAGGTGTAGGGAATACTTTTCGCCCCGGGAGCGGTAGCTCAGTGATGTCACTGCCTTTGAACGGGAGGTTCAAAGTTCGAGTCCCGACACCGGCAGGATTTTCGACATAAGCTTTACAGCTAGGTCGAATTCAGTCGCTGTCTGGAGGAGAATTCTAGCGGCCGGCTGCTCTGATCGGTAGTTTTCCGTGGTTTCTCCGATCAACACCAGGCGAATGCCGGAGCAGTACCAACAAACGGGCCACGGTCCGCGCGCGATCTGTCCTTCTCTTCCTTGTCCTATCCTCTCCCCTTTACACACACTTACACTAACATGCACCACACTACCACATATTCCGGGAGACCGGTTGGGAGCTTAGAGCTTGTCCCGGCTGGGGCTGTGCCCTGCTGGTGGGAGAGTCCTGGTTAGGGTGAAACCCCAATAGCCGACGGTACGTCGGCGCCGAATCTCACCATCCAGCGGGGAAGATCACCGCCATCTCCCGAGAAAACACTAACGGAACTAATGACCAGAGCAGTTGACGCGCCCGGAAACACGAAAAAATCAATGAATCAATCAACAATCGACTAGTGTCCATCTCCCGATCTGAGAGGTGCCTCAGGGTATCAGTTAATGTGACTGCAGGGCCTCCGACCGGGAGGTCCTGATTCGAGTACCGACGGTAGCAGGACTTTCGGCTCTATCTTTTCAGCTAGGTCGAATTCTGTAGCTGTCGGGAAGAGAATTCTAGTGCCGGCTGCTCTGATCGGGGGTTTCTCCGATCAACACCACGCCAATGCCGGAGCAGTACCCTAACAAACGAGCCACGAACCGTGCGCGATTTTACCTACCTTTTCCTTGTCCTATCCCCACCCCTTACGTACACTACCACACGTGCGTTACCATACGTGCATTACCACACATGCCGGGAACTTCGAGCTGTTCCAGCGTGGGCGGGGCTCCGCTGGTGGAAGATGCCTGGTTGAGGGAATCCCCACATGCTGACGGTATTCCCAAGGCCTCCCGGTCAGAGGCACTGCTGTCAATTGATGTACTGACCCACCTTTGCCGTTCTGAGGGTTCGAGTTCTGACGGCTGATGTATGTAACGTCACACTCTGAGCACGTTCTCTTGAGGTCGGTGAGGAATCTTCTATTATCGTTCTCCGTACTCGCGACAGTAAGTTGATTCCCTCATATGAGAGATCGTAGCCGAAGGTTTTAAAAATGTGAAAGTTCTCGCACAAGTTAACGCAAAATATAGGAAGTTTTTAAAGAATTCTTTTCTCAAAAACGGCTCCATTTTTTTTGGCACGAATAGAGCAAAGAGCGCTTAAAAATGACGCAGGTCTCGTTTTTGTTGGAATCTCTGCGTTATGAAAAATAGCATTGCTAAAAATAATGTCGGAAAGTATGTGATGTAACAACAATAGTATCATGAATTGGCCAGTAATTGAATCTAACAAAATTTCATTTTAAAGTTTCTGAGAAACGTACGAGTCCATCTGTTTCTCGGGTTTTGGACGGGCTCCAACTCGTCTGTTGTGTAAACCACTTTGGTCCAGTGTCTAACCGGTTTCTATAATTCACCAAGCACAGCACCGCTTTCGAGCGCATCCCAAAGGCACTGCCCCACTGCCCGCCGCGTTATTTTCTTGTTGTGATACGTCATTAGTTTTCTTCTGTGTACTGAAGGCGCATTATAAAAACCTTCGCAGTACTTGACATCGCGACGTCTTGGTTATACGTTCTCGTATGCGTACGTATATATGGAGTGCAATAAAAAAATTACGTAATACGCAAAATCCTTTTCGAGATTTCAACAGAAATATACCTGTTAGGGTCCTCTGATACCGAAAAAAAAGTTTTTTTTAACGATTCTCTATTTGACTGTTCGTGATGTACTGTAGCGTCACGTTGGCGGCCGTGGGTGGGAGGAGGAGCGGAAGATTCGCATACCTGCGGGCATGAATAGCTTGGCGCCCCGGCGTTGGGATACATTTAGACAAAGGGGACGCCAGCTTGACCGGGAAGGTCACGTGGTCGACGCGAGCCTCCCTCCTACACCTAGGACGGTCACGTGACGGCTACACTCTGGTAGAAAATCGAGACGACGAGCTCACACGGCGGGTTTAATTCTGGAAACCTCGCGCGATGCGCAAAACTTTACGCCCAGGCTGGAGCATGTCGTGCCTAGTGCACGGGTGACGAGGTCACGGTAGTGGCGCGGGAGTAGCGTCAGAGGAGGCGGGGCCTCCCTAGCTATGTGGGGTATCTACAGGGAAATACTTAAAAGGGTGTAGTTTCGGAGCAGAAGTTCGTTATTGTACATATGTTTAAATAAACTTGTACATACTTTAAATGTTTGTGTGTTTTTTTTATGACGCCACAGTACGTGGGCTTAAAATGGTGGATTTCAAAGGTGCTTAACACATGTATGTTTTTAGTTTTGTTCGTGGCCTAAAAGGATTTCTAAATACTTGGTGTATTTCCCCTACCCTTAACCTCAGACAAGGAACTGTGTATAAATCGTGTGTGTGTGTGTGTAATTGAGAAACTGGGCCCATAAACAATCGGACAGGTACCGAGATGAAGCCAGCAAACGGGCACCATAGGCAAATGCAGTGCGCCAGGAAAGTCCCTCTGCAGTGTCACCTTGCTGAGTGCAACAAACATTATGTTGTAATACGAGCTGCGGCTTCAAAACGTAAATTGCGTCCTCACCACAATCATAATGGATGATAGAAGTGTTCTAGATCACAGTGTTCTAGTCCCACGTCACTGGGAACCAACACTTGTTTCCCAGTGATCAGGTTACTACCAACTTAAATTCAGTTTCTAATAAGAGGCACCGGGAGCGGTAGCTCAGTGCATCAACTGATGTCACTTCAGCGCCTCTGACCGGGAGGTCCTAGGTTACACTCCCCACGGCGGCAGGATTTTCGACACTAGCTCTTCAGCTAGGTCGAATTCAGTCCCTGTCTGGAGGAGAATTCAAGCGGCCGGCTGCTCTGATCGGTAGTTTTCCGTGGTTTCTCCGATCAGCACTAGGCGAATGCCGGAGCAGTACCCTAACAAACGGGCCATGGACCGCGCGCGATCTCTCCTTCCTCTTCCTTATCCTATCCACACACACACACACACACACACACATACACTTACACTAACATGCACTATACTACCGCACATGCCGGGAAACCGGTCGGTGCACTGCTGGTGGGAGATATCTGGCAGGGAATACCCCGCTAGTAGACGGTAGGTTGGCGACGGATCGCGCCATCCAGGGGAGTATCACCGCCACCTCTCGATGAAAAAACACGCACCTCACTTACGGGACTAATGACCTCGGTAGTTAACGCGCCCAGAATCACTAACAACCAATGAATCATTCCCGCAGAAATGACATTGGAAGCAGAGTGCGCTACAATAATTATCCGACCTGCTCTCAATCTCAAGATCCAGGAGACCCGAGCCATTCAAAGAAATTACAAGCCACACGAACAGACCAATCAAAACTCGGCTCTTCGGAAAATAGTTTGATTAAGTTTGAATTCCTAACATCAGGAAGAAGCGGGATCGTCCCAGGAGAACGCCATATTTTAGGAACAAAACCATTATGATGTTTTATCGATTTATTGATTTTTCCTGTTTCCGGGCGCTACAACGACTGTGGAAAAAGTGTAGAGCTGTTTTACAATACGAGGTGGCGTTCTCCCGCTGTTTGTGTAACCGAGTACCGCCAAAGCTAGTGTCGAAAATCCTGCCGCCGTCAGAACTCGAACCTAGGACCTCCCGGTCAGAGACACTGCAGTGACATCAGTTGATGCACTGAGCCACCGCTTCCGGTACAGTTCGGTGGGTTCTGTTAGATATTCACAAGGATAAAAACCGGGAGCGGTAGCTCAGTGCATCAACTGATGTCACTGCAGTGTCTCTGACCGGGAGGTCCTAGGTTCGAGTTCTGACGGCGGCAGGATTTTCGACACTAGCTTTCAACCAAATCGAATTCAGTCGCTGTCTGGAGGAGAATTCAAGGGCCGGCTGCTCAGATCAGTAGTTTTCCGTGGTTTCTCCGATCAGCACTAGGCGAATGCCGGAGCAGTACCCTACCAAACGGGCCACGGATCGCGCGCTATCTGTCCTTCCTCTTCCTTGTCCTATCCTCTCCCTTTACACCAACACACACTTACACTAACATGCACTACACTACCACACATTCCGGGAGACCGGTCGGGAGCTTAGAGCTTTCCGCTGGGGCGGCGCCTTGCTGGTGGAGAGTCCTGGTTAGGGGGAAACCCCACTAGCCGACGGTAGGTTGGCGCCGGATCTCGCCATCCACGGGGGAAAATCACCGCCATCTCCCGAGAAAAAACATGCACTACACTAACGGGACTAATGACGAAAGCAGTTGAGCGCCCGGAAACACGAAAAAATCAATCAATAATCACAAGGATAAAAGGCGATTCCAGGGATTCAACTTAAAAAGTTGAGTGAAGCCGCCACCTGTGTCAACCGGGGCTGCGCTTGCGTGAAGGTTGATTCAAGGGCTTCCGTTTTCCTTCAAACTTTTTAGTCGATTTCTCCTTACCGCGTAGATGAAGCAGCGCTTGAATCATCGATAGTTTTGTATGAGTTTATTTTTAGTTACTGTGGGAGACTGGTACTATACCAACTTGAACTAATCTGCCGGAACCACGAAGCTCATACCAATTGGGAGTGATGCTTCAGGTGAAACGATGATTGTTAATGTAAACAGAACAATTTTTGTGCTACATCTCATAGGTATTCTATTTAAAGAATTAGTTTCTTGAATAAATTATATGTAGCATAACGTCACTTCCTTATCTATTTCATTTGTATTCAAGGAATTTTTTAAGAAGTTGTATGTTCAAGGGTAATTATTTTTTTGTCACGTTCTAATTTAAGGTGCTATGGTTGTAACACGTTTAAAAATTGATACACAGAACATCTTCAGGTGTATGAATAGATTTATAGGGCAGTACGTGATAGCACTAAAACTCGTAGAACATTTCGTGTGTGTGTGTGTGTGTGTGTATGTGTGTGTGTCTGTGTGTGTATGTGTGTATGTGTCTGTGTTTTTTGTAAGGTTTAGGAATATACTTTCTACTTACAGCTTCAAGCGATTGGGGAAGGAAGCAATGTGGGTAATCGTAGATAGACTAAGCCATAGTCGCTTGAAAGGCTACAGTTATTGCTGGGTGTAGGTGCTTACAAAACCCTTGAAGATTGGCGATGGAGGAGGGATGCTAGATAGCCTCTAAACTCACCCTTATTAGCTTCACATGCATTTATCTATGGAACAAATACGAATCAATTGAGTATTTTCCTAAGGTGGTGACAATGTATTCTTTAAATGTTGTGGTATTTGGTGATTTATAAATATTTATGTGAGAAATGTTAGACAACTTACTGTCAGTGGTTCAGAAGAAGTGGCTATGAAGAAATTCATTTAATTGTATCTTTATTCTTCTCCTTTTGCAATAGTTTTTATAACATTATGTATTTAACTTAATGGTTGTCCTGAAGGATTTAATTTATATTTATATATATTATATATATATAATATATATATATATATATATACATATAAATATAAAACGGTTGAAGTTATTGCAATGCGGTTTTCACGGAAATGCATGAAGGAATGGGGCTAATTGATTCATGTATTCGTTTCGATTATATCACTTGTATTTTAAAAGATATTGAGGTAACTTTGTGTTTTCAAATGGAATTATACATACTTTTAGTCTATCATGGCGAGCGTAAAGAGACGAATCCAATGACATACATATTGTCACATATTAAATAAACGTTTTCTTTAGTAATTTTTATTTTCTTGCGACTCTTGTTTAACGTATATTTGAAATGAAACAGTCCGCCAACCAAGGTCGCGCAGCGCTGTTCTGGAAAGCACGTGCTCGGAGCGTTACTATATTCGTTAAATATGAGACGCAAAAAATCAAAATTACTCGAGAAATTGCTTCTCTAACATAAGACAATATGTATATCATTATCCCGAGGTGGCGGGGATGATCCGGAAGGTGGAGGAGGCCAAACACTGGAAGGAGAATACCTGACGCCCGCGCCAAATAACTAAATAGTTTAAAAACCGGATAGAGTAGCATGTACTCGGCTTCTGACGGCAGGTTTTTCCCCCTTCAGGGGTTTTTTCCTCAGCCGTACCTTATGGTCTCGTTTCCGCGGCTTTGATGCGATGGAGAGATCATTTGGGGTGAATACCAGAAGGCGAAAGGTTAGAACGCGGTAGAATGTAGGTATTGTAATGGCTTAAAGGCCTTCGGCCTAGCCACATTGCATCAAGTTTTCTAATTTGGCTGTAATAATTACCTATTAAATTAAAAAAATGTATATCATTGGATTTGTTTTTTTACGCTAGTCTTGATAGACCAAAAAAATATGTATCCACCGTTCAAAAAACTGTAGGAGTTGCTAAAGGTACGTATTACGTACATACATACATACATACATACATAATACATACATACATACATACATACATACATACATACATACATACATACATACATACATACATACATACATACATACATACATACATACACACACATACATACATACATACATACATAATACATACATACATAATACATACATACATAATACATACATACATAATACATACATACAACATACATACATACAAATACATACATACATACATACATACATGCAACATGCAACATGCAACATGCATACATGCACATACTTGCGGTCTCGACTAAATCAACACATAGTATTCAGAAACATCATCGAAAGCCGTGCTTAGCCTCCTATATGTTTGGGGTTATTCCGAGGGAGAGGCCCGTGGAAACCAAACAGAATTTGGTCCACAGCGAAGCTGACTGAGCTAGAAAAACTGTTCATAAATTGACTTTGCAGGGCTCTAGTAGTATAATTTAGCATAGTTATATAATTTAGAAAAAATCGAATTTGTATAAGATGGTCGCAATGATCTTGTCTTATTGTAACCACACCTCTTATTCTCTCTCATTCTGTACCTCTCTTTTGATCTGCGTCTCCCCGCTGTCTCACTTTTTGGTAAAATCCCACTTACGGCTTAGATGCTAGAGTTGTTCACCGACGGATGCACAAACCTTGCGCTGGAAATCATTTTTTCAGTATCAACGACCCACACAATGTGGATTGTGACTAAACAAATTGTTAGTCACATAGGAAGTAATCTCGTCCATACAAGAGGAAGAATTATCTTCTTCTTCGGTATGTGGGGTGTAAAATACTTATCTGCCAAAAATCACCGTATTCCGCTGCAGAATTCCTTGCTTTTGTTTATACTACGTATAAAGTATGTATTAAAGTGGACAATTTCAACTTAGACTGTATTCGGGCTTTTATTGTAAAGACGGAAAATTGTTTTGAATACCTGTTTTACATAAAAATTGCAATACGAATTAAATATATTGTGTATGATACGTAATAACAATAGAAATTTCAGAAAATAATTATTCAATCTTCAGGCTTAAATTTTAAAACAAATCAATTAATATTTCAATCAGTGGGCAGATTTAAACAGTGATTGGGATGCGATCGTAGAAGGCCTTGACCTCTTCCATCGTATTAGGTTGATTGATGTTGAGAAGACCAAATAAATTATTGAATATCAATCAAATCCAGTTTTTCACCTATTTGGCAGCTAGTGGAGGGAGCATCGTAGAAAACGGACCAATTCCGTATGTGTACCTATTGGAATAGAATATTATATTTATTTATTTTGACATTTAAGCCTGAAGATGGAATAATTATTTTCCGAAACGTTGCTATTGCTGTTATGTGTCACAAATAATATATTACTGTCATATTGTAAACTTTACGTGAAATAGTTATCTGAAACAATTTCCGGTCTTTAAAATAAAAGACTAGATACAGTCTGAATAAGTTGAAAAATCTATAATAATTTTAAAGTAGGCTATTTCACTACCTCTCCAATCGGCCGGAACTCGAGCGTCGCGTGTATAGGGATGAGAAAAAGACATCGATGTTTTTCACCAGAAACGTCGATATATTAACATCGATATTTTGCTTTCGATGTTTTCTTCACATCGATATTTTGTTGCAAAAACATCGATGATTTTTTGACTTTTCTTTTTAAATAATGGGGTTTAGGCTCATAGTTAGACTAGCAGCAATCCACAGCAATATCGTTGTTTTTCGTCATCCTCTTTATCACGCTGCACATTTTGCCTGTGCAATCTGAGGAAATTTTAGGTGTTTTTATTTCGATGGTGTACGAATGGAAGTCACTAAAGGCTAAAGTAGCGAAACACGATGTTCTTTATTGTTAATTGTATTCTTTACATTCGATAATAACTTTTATTAACATATTACTAACATATGTCCTTTTTACGTACTGTAATTAAAAATGGATAAATTTATTTATTTATTTATTTATTTATTTATTTATATATTTATTTATATATTTATTTATATATTTATTTATTTATTTATATATATTTAACGTTTATTTATTAATAAATAAATAAACGTTATGGAAACTGAGCAGATGAAACGATATGGTGATGATAAGAGGTGAAAGAACGAACACTATACTACCATACTGGAATCTGCGACTGTTCGTTCCGAGATCGCTACGACACTACTGCCTTGGCTATCTCGGCCAGCGGATCGGCTGTATCGATGTTTTGGTAAAATTCGCCATCACCACGGCGCGCGCGCGAGACGGAGCCGTGAGCGCCGGGCGGGGGGGGGGGGGGAGGGGGAGGGGGGGCGCAGCTGTGAACGACCGCAGCGGCGGCGAAGGCGTCCTTGCGGTGCGACGTCGCATCCGGCGCGGACGACAACACAACACAACGCAGCCCGGCGCAGCGGCCCACTCACGCGCCCCGACGCCGGCGCGCGCCGTCACTGCCCAGCGCTTTAGATCCGCTTGGCCTGGCCTGGCCCGCTTCGCAGAAGCCCACACAGCTCAGCGCGCGGAAGCTCCGGCCACGCCCCCCCCCGGCCTCGCACCTCACCGTCCCTCCCTTGCCCAGCCAAGCCAAGCCCAGCCCGCCCGCCCGGCCCGCCCTGCCCCGCCCTGCCCGCCCTGCTCCGCCCTGCCCCGCCCTGCCCGCCCTGCCCGCCCTGCCCCGCCCTGCTCCGCCCTGCCCCGCCCCGCCCTGCCCTGCCCCGCCCTGCCCTGCCCTGCCCCGCCCTGCCCGCCCTGCCCCGCCCTGCCCGCCCTGCCCTGCCCTGCCCGCCCTGCCCGCCCTGCCCCTGCCCTGCCCTGCCCTGCCCCGCCCTCCCCCGCCCCGCCCTGCCCTGCCCCCCCCGCTGGCCCCGCCCTGCCCTCCCCGCCCCGCCCCGCCCTGCCCCGCCCTACCCTCGCCCTGCCCTGCCCTGCCCCGCCCTGCCCTGCCCTGCCCCAACCCCGTCCAGCCCAATCCGTCCAGCCCAATCCTGTCCAGCCCAATCCGTCCAGCCCAATCCTGTCCAGCCCAATCCTGTCCAGCCCAATCCCGTCCAGCCCAATCCGTCCAGCCCAATCCCGTCCAGCCCAATCCGTCCAGCCCAGCATCGCCCAACCCATCTCCGCCCTACCTCGCCTATTCCGACCCCATGCCCGTCCTTCCCCCTTGCCCAGCGCTTCACCGCCACGCACCGCTCCCCGCCACAGCCCTGCCCAGCCCAGCCCCGCCCCGCCACCCCGCGTCCCACCCCGCTCCGCTTAAACCCACCCGCCCAGCTCATTTCTCCTCACCCGCCCCGTTCCAGCCTCTCACCACGCCGCCCCACTCTGCCTAACCCCGCCCCACCCTGCTCCTCCCTCCCCCCCCCCCCCCGGCTCATCAGTCACCTTCCTTTTCTGCTCTTGGTCGTCACTGTCCCTTCGGCTCCGTGCACGTTTCCCATTTCCCTGCTCCTTCATATTCTCTTCGCAGTCTCGTTCCTGTTCTTCTCTGTTTACTCTCCTTCTTAATCTTATCTCCTCACACTCGTTCTTAATTCTCTCTCCTCACTCTCGTTCTTTTTATTCTTCTCTCCTCACTCTCGTTCTTAATCTCTCTCCTCACTCTCGTTCTTAATCTCTCTTTACTCCCCTTAAGTACTCCCTCTTTATTCCCCTTCCTCTTCTTCCCTTCTCCTCACTCTCGTTCTTAATTCTCTCCCTCACTCTCGTTCTTAATTTTCTCTCCTCACTCTCGTTCTTAATTATCTCTCCTCACTCTCGTTCTTTATCATCACTTTACTCCCCTTAAGTACTCTCCTCTTTATTCCCCTTCCTCTTCTTCCCTTCTCTTTTCGTTCCGCTTCTTTGTTTCTTCTTCTTCGTCTCTTCTCATTCTTTTTTATCTTCTTAATTCTCGCTGCTCTTTTCTCGTCTATAAATTTTGCTTTCCTTTTCCATCCTCTTCTCCTTTTCATTCCCTTTCATTTCCTTCCATTTCTTTCCCTTCCCCTCCTCGTCTCCCCGATCGTCGCTTTTTTTCCGCTTCTGCCCTTCGATCCTCTTCCCCTCCATCTGCATTTTCGCTTAATTTTTCTTAAATGTTTCTTGCTCAAACTGCATTGACCATAAAATTATCGTCCCGTCTAAAGATAGGTTGCTAAATAGTTTCTCTGATCGTTAGTTTCCTAGGTTACCAAGCAATTTCACCTGAATCCGTTCAGGTTGGTCCCTTACACATCGCACGACAGTTCATGCGTGATTATTGATGTTTCGTACCCTAGATGAAAATGTTGTAAATATTTATCTGTTTACGACAGTTACTAGTGGAAAACCGTCAAAATGTGATAGTAACTGGCAGAAAATAACATTACATACTCACGTATTAAATCCAGGAATCCCAAAGACCGATTCAAACCACCGTAATTCCCATAACTGTAAATAGATCAAACTGAAACAGTCTTCAACCTCGCTTCATTTACTTTAGCCCAATATTTATGTTATTCCGAGTAATATAAACCACTGCTTATGGATGGCCATTCCCAAAAGTCACAAACCGTGTATTTCATAATTTAACCTCCTCGAAAGACAAGTATGTCGAACGAGAAAAAATTAAAAAAGAGAATAACATTACAGAAATGACACATATTGATCATCAGACTTACAGAACTCGCTATCCTCACTTCATCAACAATAATTCTTGGGTCGTGTACTTCCTCGTGCCAGACGATAAAACAGCTTTTGATCGATCATTTGTAAATTGCACAACTAAATGAAGTGAAGAAAAAAATTCACTCTATTAATTTTAAGGAATTATTAACAGGTTTATGCAATAAAACCGGGTAACAATAATATATATAGTATTCAATATTCTTCGTTTAAAAAAATCGCGAAATTTTTTTAATAGCAAAGGTTTCATGGCACCAAATCATGAATGCAAAAGAATTCGTGTTGTAAAAACCTTTCTGATTTTGAAAAATTGAATAGGCAAAGCAAAACAGTTCGTATAGGAACCTAAATACACATGGTCATTTCGTCGTTCTGTTATTTTCACCATCTGGAGGTCTTTCCTGCTGCTGAATTTAAATGTACTTCACTGTGGCTTTCGGTTCACTGTGCTTAAATGAGGAATGTCAATTGCAATATAATCTCATGTACCACAATTTACATACATTTATAATGTAACTTGCATAAATTTGTAATATAATTTTCATAAATAGGTAATGTAATTTGCAAATTAATGTAATTTTCTCTGGTCGTTATCGCTGTACATTAATAATCGCAAAAGAATAACATGCGTAGTTTCGAAAGTGGTTTCCAAAGTGTTCTCTGACAGTAGAATCCAGTGTCAACTACATACTTTCAGTTGCATACTAACATTTTATGCCTATAGTATATTTCTTACGTGTACACTTGTGACATTAAAATGTCTGTGAGAAATAAACTCAATCCCTGATTTATTAACACTTCGTGTGTGTCTAGTAAAATACTCTTCATCTCTTTACTTGAAACACACAAAAATAAACAAAATTTTAAAATTTAAAAAAAAAAAAAAACAAAAATAGTTTCCGATGAACTATGAATGTCTGAAATACAAGGATAATATTTCTAAACCAAAATTTATTACTGGGCAATCACATGAATAAATAATGATTCATAAACTCTACAAAAAAATGTAGAATACAAGAAGACAAAATTTGACTAAAAGATCTCTTGAGAAGGTGTTGGAATTAAAATGAAAGTTACACAAGTGGGTAAACGTTTCAGAGTTGAGCAGAGATTCTTACCACGGCGAATGCTGAACCACACGCTCCAACCGCAGACTACCCACTCTCGACCACCGCTCGCTGCGGTTGGTTGCCCTTGATTGCCCCACTGCTCAATGCAAAGTACGGCTACGAGGTTCGTGATGGCCTCTGAAAGTTTGCTCCCTTGAAGCTCTGGATCTGTTGCATTTATTTTGACAAAATAAAATTATATCCATTAACGAATTGGTAGTATATTTATATAACACGTTAATTTGATATTGTAATTTTCTGTCGGTGAAATATTATTAATGTCATGTTATATTAATATTACATTATATTACCATTATTATTACTATTACCATTATTATTATATTATTATTATTATTATTGTCATCATTATCAGGTACTCATTTGGCTTCGCAGCTCACATGTAAGCACGGTACAATAATACAGAAAAAAAAAAATTGTCAAATTTAAAAAAAAAAAAAATTCGAAATACGGTTAGTTAATTTTTTAAATTTTAAATGTTTAAATTACTGATTAATTACAAATCCTCGAACTTACAATTTTAACCTCAGAGTGTGGATTAATTCCAGCATTCAGAATGTTTAAGAATTTATTATTATTATTATTATTATTATTATTATTATTATTATTATTTATGAATGAGACCTTAGTAGGTCTAATGAACAAAAAGATGGAGTATATCATAAAATAGGAGATAGGATCTGAATCTCAAAAACCTCGCGCGAACTTTCTCAAGTAAAACTTCTGTTGTAGTTTGCGAGATTTGAAGACTGATACCCAGAGGAGTACCTGACCTGTAGATTGCTAGGCTGTAAGCAGACTCGCACAAGAATGCACTGAATGACATACTGGAATATCCTCTTGAAAGTCCAACTTTCCTCAACAGAGAAACACTCCATACCGATGTTTCCTCTACCGAAATTTCTAGCCCTTCTCGAATGCCGTGCAATTTGAAAATTACTCTCAGATTTTATTACGCGTGTGAAAAGAAAACTGAGATGAGAAATGTGTGTATATATTTTTGATATTTTAGTATCGGATTAAACCGACGTTTGCCAGCTAGCAATGTTCCCAAGTCTGGGCCATATTTTTACTTTCTTGCTACGGAGTATAGAGAAAGTTATGCAATACTGCGCGGAAAACGGGCGAATTTTCGGCAGAAAAACTCTCATTTCAAGACCTTGGTAACGAAAAAGTAAATATATCAGTTGCTAAATTTAGAAAACAAATCCTCTAACACTGTGTAGCCAGAATCCATGTTTTGTGGGTCCTTATAAAAAAAATTGAATGACGGCAAAACGTCTGTCCGTCTGTGAATAACGCTAGCGGTTAAACCGTTCAGCCGATTTTCTCCAAAAGCGATTTTCCCCAATAAATCTGGCTGATGCCACGAACCCTTGAATTTAAAAATCAAAATTTTAATCTTGTTTTTCTTATATGAAGCCCCAGGGAAATTTTCCAAGTTTTCAGAAAATGGCTCCATAGATTTAGGTTAAACGTTGTTGTTGGATCTTGTGACAAACGTTTTTGAAAATGTTTTAGTTTTCATATTCGTTGAAAACCGTGGTTTTTCGAAAATTGCAACAGTTCAACATTTTTTCGGAGTCTTTTACTACTAAAATGTTAAAGATATAATTTTTCCTTAATGGAATGTGTTCCTTAAGGATAAATTTTGTAAAGTTGTCATCTAGAATTTTTCGAAAATGTGAATACTTTTGCGTCATTTTGCGTGAAAATATGAGCGAGAAAGTACGTGCTGTTTTAGCACCACTAGTAAATTATTACCTGCATCTGGAGTTACGGAGACATGCTGCAAAACTGTTTCTATACAATTAGAGACTATACTGATCGTCAAAAAGAAAAATAATGTTTACTTTAACAAAAACAAGATATAGTATAATGAATTAGTCTACATTTGCATTATATAATTTTAAAAAAGACTCAATATGCCTGTAACAAATAATGTACTTCCGGGTCAATGACCCCCATCTCGATCGGGTTTTTGTCCAGTTTCCCTGATCCATTGAGCAAATGGCCCCTTGATTTGCTTCTGGACGTAAATGTAGCTTCACTATGCGCACGTTTTGTTGAACTTTCCTTTTGCTTGTAGTGGTAGTAGAACTTAGGGTGAGTTTCTATTTTGTTAACAATACAGAAAAATCAAATCTGTTTGTTCCTTTATCGTTAAAAATAAGTTTTCTATAATTTGGCAACGAAAATATCTAGTATTTGAAATGTTAATCCCTCGCTTTTAAATTTGTTTTATTATTATTATTATTATTATTATTTCATCTTTAAACTATTAATAGTTCAATTGTTGGGAAGGATTCTGAAACTCAAGAAAGCGTGCGCAGATGATTTTCCTCCCATACGTCACATACAGTTTTTTGACTAAATAAATAAATACATGCCTGCATGCGCTTTTTCTTTCGTCAGACTCCTACATAGAAATAGAGACCGTTTATATTAGAAAACTACACCTTCATTTTTGCGCCGCTCGGGAATCGAACCGGGGACCACCTGACAAAAAGGTAACAATCTGTTCATGAGCCACCAAGGGACCAGTCTTGAAATATTGCATTATGTCAAAAATTCTTCACATGTTTTTCTCAAAAGTATTAATGAATGTAGATACTTTTGATAAATTTCTCGTAATTCAGCAAAGTAGAATTCTTCAGAAAAATGCGAGAGAAACTCTTGAATTGTATGTTTAAATGCAACAGAACCGTCCCGGTTCAATCTTTGCTGCAGAGTCACACGAGCTATAAATGTATGGTGACCACAACTGGCGATTATTCCTGACGGAGGCTGATGATGATTTCAGATTCTGTGGTTTGCCACTAGACGCGACCAGAAGTGATTCAATTTGTTTGTGGCCTTAGGTATGCTACACTGAAATGAAAATTAATAACATAACTGCAGTCGAAACTGTAGTAATTAATGTAGACGTAAAGTTGAACTTTTTGACATGTTTTCGTTTTGTTTATTTCCTTCTTAAATATCTCTCCCATATATTCGCTAACTTAAGGAAATGACTGAAAAATTACAATTTCATATCACCGGATCCCTGTGTCAAAGAAATTCTATTAAATATATTGTCGTCTAGCTAATATATATATATATATATATATATATATATATATAAGCAGAAATTCTATTAAATATATTGTCGTCTAGCTAATATATATACACACACATACACATATATACACATATACACACACTATATATACACACACATATTCACACACACGTTATTTTAACGTTTAATTTCTTATGCTTTCTTTTTAGTGTTTTCATGTTCTAGCACTCTGTGTGCATGCAGTGATCTTTTTTAACTTTCTGATATATGCATACGAAGTGTAGAGAAAGTTATGTAACACTGCAGCACTACCACAATTTTCCCGCAGAAACATTCGTAATTTTGTTCTCTAATTTGTATAAGATAGATAATCCTTGTGTATTTATTTAGTTACATCCTGTAACAGATTGTGTAGTCAGATTCCACGTTTTGTGGGTCGTTGCTACCAAAAAATTGTTTCGCAAAACTATTTTCCGTCCGTGCGTGAATAACGCAAGCGGATATACCAAATGTTAGATTTTCACCAAAACTGGAATTTCCCAATACGTCTGGGTAATTTGCGTTGTCTTAAGTTTGAAACGGATTTTTTTTAAATATTTTGGGGTACTTAACATGAAACCTCAAGAACATCTTTTTTTTTTTAATTGCTTCAATTTTTTTATTTTTTAAAAATCGGATAGTGTGAAAGTGTGCTTACAAAACATTGCAAGTCCGATTTTCATTGAACGCTCTGAACTTTCGAAGATCCATGTTTTGTGGGTCCTTGATTCCAAAAAATTGGTTGGCAGTCTATCACCCCATCTGTGAACAACTCTAGCGGCTAAACCGTAATAGAATTTTCACCACAACTGATATTGCTCAATAGGTATGGCTAATTTGTGTCCCTTTATGGTTGAAACGTATATATTAATATTTGGGAGTACTTTACAACTCTCCAGAACATCTTTAATTTTTTTCATAAACAGCTCCAATTTTTAAGAGGATAGTTAAAGTGTGCTTATAAAAAGGTACAATTCCGATTTGCATTAAACACTTGTTTACGAAGATAAAAGTTTTACAATAATGCGAGAAAAATATGCTATTGTCCTCATTATTTGCACTAGGAAATATTTAACTCTAATTGTTTTGGATAAAATTATCAATAATTTTAAGTACTAGTAATTCGTGATACATTTGAGAGCATACATCTAGGTAATACATATTTGAATAAATAAAAAAATGTATGCACATATTAATACTACACGTTTCGAAACAAATGCTTAATAAACAATATTATACAAAGAATAATCTTTTTTAACAAAATAAGTATAATATAGTCAATTAACAGCTGTCCTTAATGGGGCAAGCTCTTGAAGGCAGCAGTGGGTTGTGGGTGGTAGATTTGCTTGCCGCATTACTTACCTTGACAACTCAGGATTGACGTTTACATTCAACGACCATCATCTATTCTATGATAAGGCGAGGTGATCGTCTTTGTATAATCTGAAAATGGTTCTGACATTCTAATGTGAGCTATCATGGAGGGAGATTTATAGACTATGAAACTTATTGAAACAAATTATAATTAGAATCAAGTGAATTATTGCAATGATCACAATAGTGCATTAATTTGCAAGTAAGGACGGCAATTGTTCTTGATGATTAAGAATGCTGAATAGTTACTTCAGCTGAGTATGAAATGCAGTCGTTAATGTTACTATATGATTTAAAGTAGACTGCAATTAACACAGGCTGAATTATAGATGCTTCTGCGTTTATGAACACGCTAAATGCACGATTGGATTTAATCAACTTAACAGTTACACTTTAATGCACACTCGTTGCACAGTAGAATCGACTGCACCAGTGGTGCATCAGTTGGTGTGTCGCAGTCCGCGGCACATGTGATATTCGCAGGACACAGGGACAGCACTCACAATACGAAATTAGTGATGTGAATAGTGCATCCAACAGCAAGCAGACACGGACATTTCTCGTACAACAGCGGAGGCCGGACAGATTAAGTTCTATTTGTACGTTGCAAATAATTGCCACATTTACGAAGTAAAATGTTTTCTACAAGAAAAGAAAAAGGAAAGGGCCGGGATAGAAACGTGTACTTTAACCTTAAATTTTCAGCGAGTTTATGGAAAATACTCCATATCAAAAGTGCACGACACAAGTAGTAAATATTTCGGAGAGGTCCTTGCCGAGCGAAGTAGAAACGTGTTGTGAAAATAAATGCGGTCAACCCTCGTTGGTGATAAAAGGAAGTATTCAACATGTAATCAAACTTCATAAGATGCCTTGTTTCTAATTGTCATTATTTATGTTAATGAATATATGTGTATGTTTATAATGTATGCCTTATGTATGGGCATGTGTGTGTGGGAGAGAGAGAGAGAGAGAGAGAGAAACAGAGAGAGAGGGAGGAAGGGAGAGAGAAGAGATGCGTTGCACACCCTAATAGTATGACCACGAGCCCCCACTGGCTCTGCAGAAGGCCACAGCAAAATGACCGAAACTTCAGCTCCATCGACCAAAGACGCGGCTCTTCCCAGAAAGCCAAGAATTCATTAAACACCTATTATAGAAAAAAATATAATTTCGATAAAGTATGCAAAAGCACCGTTTCATACGCCAGTACACGCATGTTAGATTCGATCAAACAGGCACAGAGATTTTACTTCACGAAATTGCAACCCGGTTCGTTACAGAGATGAGAAGTTTATTGACAGTCTTCTGAAAACCGTTAGAGGAATAGAAACATTGTTTTTATATGTGGAAAGCTAACATTCCTTGTTTAACTAGAAAATAATCTTCTGGTTCGCCCTATATATATATACACTTATATCTATAAGTGTATATGTATATAACAGTGCGAGAGTCGGAGTGCTAATCGAGGTAGCCGTTAGACCACGTTTCACTGTATCTGCAACTTGCATCAGAGACGTCGCAACCGCGCTAAATCGCGAGTAGTTCACGCGAAACTTCCCACGCATTGTGTTCTACACACACACACATCCACGCCGGCGTACGTACCGCGCCTAATACGGAGTGACATCTCTCTCCGCTGCGATTAGCACAGCACGCAGACAGATTGCAGTTTCCTCGAACCAAATGGAACGCGCTGCATCGATTGATTGATTGGGAATTAGGGCGCGTCAATTACTATGGCCATTAGTCCCGTACGTGTAGTGCGTGTTTTTGTGCGGGAGGTGGTGGTTGTCTTCCTCTGCTGGATGGCGAGATCCGATGACGACCTACCGTCTGCTAACGGACTCTTTCCCACCAGATAACTCCCACCAGCCGGGCACCGCCCCAGCCGGGACAAGTTCTACATCTCCGACCGGCCTCTCGGCAAGTGTGGTAGTGTAGTTGATGTACGTTTAAACAGTTTGTGGCGTCATACAGTCGCCATATACAGTAAATATTGGCTACGTGCATTTCATGCACAAGGAAGTAGGCTGCGACAGCGGGCAGCATGCAAGGGACAAAGGGAGACTCTGGACAAAGGGAGGCTATATTGGGAAAACCCCAGGGAAGCCGTGACGTGCGTTGCCACGCGGGCAGATTTGTGAACCCTGTAGTTCGGCTGTCTGGTCAACGCGGCTGGCGGAAGCGGCGAGATGACGTAGTTCCGTCAGCCGGGCCAGAGGGTATAAAAGCGCACTCGCACACGACTCCTTCTTCTGATTCTCGAGCTCTGCGAGGGATGTCGTGTGAGGGTGCGCGGCACGTGGCACGTCGGGTAGGCTACGGGGGCAAAGGGTCTGAGCCGGCGTGAATGCGTCGTGATTTAGAGAAGGGTGCATCACACCGCGGGAGTGGATCTAATCAGGCAAGCGGTTGTGGTGACCAGGTGAAGTTCCTCCTAGAAACAGGCTGTAGATATTGTAAATAGTGGATTCGGGTGTCGGAGGATATATTTAATAAATATCAATATTACACTGTTCACGTCTGTTATTAATTGTTGCGGCAATGACGCCACAGGGGTGACGGGTGAGGACAGGACAAGGTAGAGGAAGCATAGATCGCGCGTGGTCCATGGGCCGTATCTTAGGGTACTGCTCCGGCATACGCCTGGTGTTGATTAGAGAAACCACGGAAAACTACCGATCAGAGCAGCCGACCGCTAGAATTCTCCTCCCGACAGCCGACCTAACTGAAAGGCTAGTGTCGAAAATCCTGCCGTCGTGGGGAGTGTAACCTAGGACCTCCCGGTCAGAGGCGCTGCAGACACATCGGGTGATGCCCTGAGACACCGCCCCCAGTCGCGCCGTATCAAACGCACTTTCGTAGCCCTCCCTCCCGCACACGTGCGGAGTCACCTTGCGAGATGCTTCACTTCCGGTTGACATCACAGGAAGCTGAATCGGCGCCCGCTGTTTGCCCACAAGGCGCAGCTCCTGCTTATCGCCAGGACCTCGCTCATCGCCTCAGGCACCGGGAGCGGTAGCTCAGTGCATCAACTCATGTCACTGCAGCGCCTCTGACCGGGAGGTCCTAGGTTCCCACTCCCCACGGCGGCAGGATTTTCGACACTAGCTTTCTGCTAGGTCGTATTCGGTCGCTGTCTGGAGGAGAATTCTAGCGGCCGGCTGCTCTGATCGGTAGTTTTCCGTGGTTTCTGCGATCAACACCAAGCGAATGCCGGAGCAGTACCCTACCAAACGGGCCACGGACCGCGCGCGATCTTTCCTTCCTCTTCCTTGCCATGTCCTCTATTACACACACTCTTACACGAACATGCACTACACTATCACACATATCCCGGGAGACCGATCGGAGCTTAGAGCTTGTCCCGGCTGGGGCGGTGACCCGTTGGTGGAAGAGTCCTGGTTAGAGGGAAATCCCACTAGCCGACGGTAGGTCGGCGCCGGATCTCGCCATCCAGCGTGCAAGATCACCGCTATCTCCCGAGAAAAAACATGCACTACACTTGCGGGAATGATGACCTAGGCTATTGACGCGCCCGGAATCACCAACCAACCAACCAACCAACCAAAGCGAAAGAGTCACTTATCGGCTGAGGTGGCTCAGGGTATCTAGTTATTCCACTGCAGTGCCTCCAGACGGGAGGTCCTCAGGTTACACTATCGACGGTGGCAAGATTTTTGGCACTGGCTAAATAGCTAGGTTTTTGACACTTGCTAAATAGCTAGATTTTTGACACTGGCTAATAGCTAGATTTTTGACACTGCTAAATAGCTAGATTTTTGACACTGGCTAAATTTTTGGTCTGGGGAGAATTCTAGCGGCGGACTGCTCTGATCGGTAGTTTACCGTGGTTGCTTCGATGAACACCAAGCGAATGACGGAGCATTACTTTAACAAACGGGCCGCGGACCGCGAGCCAACTTTCCTAACTCTTCCTTGTCCCATCCTCACCCCTCACACACCACACACACACACACACACACACACACACACACACACACACACACACACACACACACTACACACACACTACACACACACTCACACACACACTCACACACACACTCACACACACACTCACACACACTCACACACACACTCACCACACTCACACACACACACACACACCACACTCACACACACACACACACACTCACACACACACTCACACACACACACAGTAACATGCATTACCACACATGCCGGGAGACCTGTTGGGACGTTAGAGCTCGTCCTAGCTGGAGTGGTGCTCTGGTGATGTGAGATACCTGGTTGGAAAAAATCTTGCAAACCGACAGGTAAATCTGCGCCATTGAACGGGGGAAATCACTGCTACCTTTAAAGATAAAAATGCACGGGACGTATGTACTTATAAAGATCCGTGTAGAAGTAATGATCTTAGGATTTGGCCCACCCGGAATCACTAATCAATAAAACAACAAACTGAGGTTGGATCATCGGTCACCCCACTATTTCGTTTCCCTAAAACCGAGACTAGCATTGCTTCAACAACACAATAGAGATTGAGGTGAGTGATGTGCTCTGCGACTTGCAAATGGGAAATTGTGATCTTCAGGCAGAATCATTTTACCACACTCTATAGTAATGTATAGCGCAATGTCCCTGAAAATATCTGGAAACTGATGTCTAAAGCATGTTTCCTAAACTGCTTAAATTCTCACTGCCAATGTTTTCTCTGTTTGGCAGTACATGTGTGTAAACGTGTTTTTATGATGTCAAACATATTCAAACAAAAATAAAAAGTCGCATTGAAAGTGCTTCATTGGAATTAAGACTTTGTCATACTGATCTTACAATGTACATCAATAAACTTGTATCTGCAAAGCAATACAGTGATTTTTCGATTATAAAATAAAATTGTCGTCCCGCTGGGCGAGATCGCTAAGGCGGTAGTGTCGTAGTGATAACGGAAGGGTCGCGAGTTCGAGTCCCGCCTTGGGCATGGTTTGTACTTGCGTTCGTCCTTTCATCCCTTAACATCGCCATTTCGTTTCATCTTATTGTTACCATAACGTTAACTCCAATAGTGGCCGCTAATGGCCTAGATGTTGATGCGATCTGAAATTACAAAATAAATCATAACTAATTAAAGTAGTGAGTTATAAGTGATTCGTTTTCTTTCTTTAGTATTTCTGGTCTGCACCTTTCTACTCGTTTGCAAGTTTGATTGGCCCTCGTGTAACTAAATCGCATCATTAAAGTGAAAAGATTCTATCTGCACCGCAGTAAATTTTAGAGGAGAGCATTTCAAAGTTTTGGCCCTCTCTACAACAAAATATATTATCATTAATTGTATTCAAACATTGTCAGTATTTTTAACATCAAAGTATGAAACTGTAGACTGATAATTAATCTTAAAGCATTGTAACTTTGGTAAAAACGAAGACATTAGTGTTTCAGATAGAACCTTTTTACTCTCAATTCTTGTTTTCAAGTTCGAGCAAAATGGTTCTATATTTTATAATAGGAAAACTTGACTAGTATAATGCTTAAATAATTGCAGTTATCCTTGTAACTGTCTCATTTATTAACTTTCTTAAATCCTCACAAGTTTAAATTTTAGTACAATCGAATTATTGTGCTTAACAACATTGAATTATAATTTCACTTTTAACTTGGAAATAACAATCAATGAAGAATATCTCTTATTTTAAGTTTTGATTACATTTAAATTTGAAATAATATTTTATATACATCTTGTAGTAAATACAATAAAGTTATTATTTTAGTTTTTTAGCAATTCTTTGAAGTAGGTTCCATCCGGAGCTGTCATCCATTTAAACATGTAGGCTCAATCGGCTACCCTTTCCTTATCAAATCTTATCTTTGTACGTACGTCTGCAGGCGGATACTTGAAGCAAGAATTGCATGTTTAATTTTATAATCTAATTCAACCTGCTTTTGAGTGAATTTTAGTTGCGAAACTTGAGAGAATGGTGCTTTATAAACAAGCAGGTGTTTTCTACTTTTATGGAAATGCTTTCGGGTTTAGAATATTACGCAAGCTTTCGGGTTTAGAATATTATGCAAATAAATAACATTAAATGATTTTTTCTATTTACATCCAAAAGTATCTAAGAAATAAATAGATTACCATTATTCACTGTCTTTTATAACTTTCTCTCTCAGGGGATGAAGTCTCATTCCAGAATAAACTACTGACCAGCAGAAGAGTATTTCATAATGTTATGTAGAAGAAATTTCTTACTGTATTAACTGTCAGAATTCCTATCACAAATTCTAAATAAAGGTGCGTTCATTTTTCCTCCTACGATCTTGCTACTGGATACGGTGGCTCAGTGCATCAACTGATGTCACTGCAACGCCTCTGACCGGGAGGTCTAGGGATCGAGTCCCGACAGCGGTCGGATTTTCGACACCAGCTTTTGAGCTAGGTCGAATTCAGTCGCTGTTTGGAGGAGAATTCTAGCAACCGGTTGCTCTGATCGGTAGTTTTCAGGGGTTTCTCCGACCAACACCAGGCGAATGCCGGAGCTGTACCCTAACAAACGGACCACGGACCGCGCACGATTTCTCCTTCTTGTTCCTTGTCCTATCCTCTCCCCTTACACACATACACTTACACTAACATGCACTACACTACCCCACATTCCGGGAGATCTATCTGGGACTTAGAACTTGTCCCGGCTGGGGCGGTGCCCTGCTGGCGACAGATACCTGGTTGGGGAAACCCCCTCTAGTCGACGCCGGTCGACTAGCCGCCCGATCTCGCCATTCCGTGGAGGAAGATCAACGCTACCTACCGATGAAAAATATGCGCTAAACTTACAGGGTTTATGACCTAGGTAGTTGACACCCCAGGAATCAGTAATCAATGAATCAATCAATCAAAAAGGAACTTCCTCTCTTTCTTTTCTGCCATTTTCCTTGTACTTTCGTGTTCACTATATTTTAATTTCAAAACAAAATAAATATTATATTCGAGTGCTCGCATTCCGTAAATAACGTCTGCTTACAGTAATTTTGCAAATTGGGATCTTTCTTTTCAGACTTTCCTTGTAGAAGTCATGCTATTTAAGTTAAAGTCGAGGTATTCCTTGCTAGTAGTAGTCCTACATTAGTAACTGTTTTAGGGAAATATTTAATGTGTGCCCTCACTCTGGCTTTCACGTCTTCAGGTATTTTGTAGTAAGTGTCGCTACTTCAAAAGTCCAAATTTGGCGTTCCCGATACTTTAACTTTGAATAAATGTGAACCATGTTCTGGATTATAGAACGTATGTTGAGGTAGAACTTCTTATTCACAATAATTTATATATTTTCAACATAAAACTTGTTGATGAAAGTTTTTTTCTTTCGAGGGTTTAGTGTGTCTGTTTTTCACCGATCTGACGTCCTCAGTATTTGGCTGTCTCTTTCAAAACGACCTTTCAGTTTATAAAGTGAGTTAAATTAGCTTTAGTGCTGTTCTGGAATGACTTTTCGTGTGCATTTAAGAAAACATAAATTTCCACAATTTTCAGTTTTTTTTACGTTCTTTACATTAAATGACCTCACCCTGCAATTTCTTTATCTCCTGAATTTATGTTCTAAGCTTGTTTGATGTTTCTTCGATACTGGAACTTTTTCCATACCTTCTCCCGAAATTTACTTTTCTTGGTGTGCTTTGGTCTTTCATTGATAGGAGATTTTTCCTTTTGTGAGTCTGAACTTGATACGGAAGTAGCTTTATGACATTCTCTTCAACACTACAAATATAATGAAAACTTTCAGGTACATCAGTATTTTGAAAAATACTACAGCATTAATTAATATAAAAAGTTAATTAATGTATATGTATTTGGAATATCCAACTGATGCTAAATTTAAAAAATATTTTCTATGATGAAAAAATGTAATACCAATATAAAACAAAAATATTACAATGGAATCAACTATACATTTTATTATCCGAATGGAAATAAAACATCGTAACGCAAAATTATAAATTGGATTTAAAGACTTCCAGTGATACAACATTATATCGTCATGTGAAGTGGAGTTTAATTGTTAATTTCGCCTAACGTACAAATTCGTTGTTACCAAGACATTAGCCCTCCTAAGGAATTTTCCAAAGCTTAGGTTTAGGCTGAACTATTATAATTTTTTAATAAGTGGGAAGTATTTTCACCCGAAATTACACGAAAAAGGGCTCAAATTTTTGAAAAATTGTACCTTACCTTATTTCAAAGTCTATCTTAAAGCAACAGATTTCATTGAAAGAAAAAGCTCTATCTTCATAATTGTAGTTGTAGGAAAACTGCGAAAAAATCTGAATTTTTGTAATTTTCAAAAAATCAGAGTTTTAACAAAATTTAGACCTGTATTAGTCTCTTAAAGTTTCTTCACACAACAAAACTTAATCAAAACGATGGAGCCATTTGTTTAAATTTTGAAAATGTCCGCAGAACTTTCATGTAAAGTACCCGAAAAATTAAAATATCGGTTGCAAATTCAAAGGACTGCGACATCAGCCAGAATAATTAGTGAATATTAATTTTGGATAAAATCAGCTGAGCGGTTTAGTCGCAAGCGTTTCTCATAGATGGACAGTCTCACGTTTTGCCGTCATGCGAGTTTTTGGTATCAAGGATCCACAAAACATGCATTCTGGCAACACCACGAGTTAGAGCATTTTTTAGCCAATGGTTTCGTCTACTTTTTCGTTGCCGGGAGTAGTTCGTTAGAGTTTTTCTATCAAAAAGTTTTCCTGGAATTCCAAAAATTATACCTGATGATGGAAATTATTTTTTTCCATCATCAGGCACAATTCTTCAGGCAAATTATGCCTGTTGAAGGAAACAAATAATTTCTGAAAGTTGCACTATGCATTATTCAATAAATATTGATATGAAAAATGTTCTGTTTCTAAAAAATCAAAGATCAAAAGTATTGTAGTATATTGATGAAACAGACGGAAAAAACTTTAATACGAGAAAGTAAATATTAATCACATTCCAGGAAAATTCTATTTTCTGTACATATTGATTTCTCAAAAAGGCGCTCAGAAATTCTTGAAGAATTCGTTTTAGGATGCTGTGCTTGTGTCTCTGAGACACAAGCACAGCATCTCTCTCTCTCTCTCTCTCTCTCTCTCTCTCTCTCTCTCTCTCTCTCTCTCTCTCTCTTTCTCTCTCTCTTTCTCTCTCTCTTTCTCTCTCTCTTTCTCTCTCTCTTTCTCTCTCTCTTTCTCTCTCTTTCTCTCTCTCTCTCTCTCTCTCTCTCTCTCATACTGAATATATATATATATATATATATATATATATATATATATCCAGTACAATTTAAGTATATATTATAATTCTTAATAATAAATACACTAACGTTTTATTTTATTATTGTATACTATTCTTAAAATTGAATTATGAACACAGTATAATAAGATTTGAATTTTACCTTTTTTAAATGGTACTACAAGATTTGAAGACAATATCCCAACCTCAAAAAGCATCGCAACCTTGAACTGACAAAGACGACCGTATTTCATTTCTTTTCCTTCGTTGAAAGGATAATTAATTAAGGAGAAATTTATCTCGCAGTGCTGCGGTAAATGCACTCTTCGCGTACGTATAATCACGAGTGAAGAGAAAACGTATTCATTTATTTAATATTTTCCTTGATGTGTTGTTGATGAAGCACATGTGCAGTAGACCGAGATTTCAGAACATTCCAGGAATCTCATATGACTTGAATACAACTAATTTGAAAAGGTGTACCTTTTAGATAGTGCTCTATCTGTAAATTATATTGATTCTACTGGTTATTACCGGTTATTCGAAAGTCTGGAATACGATAGCAACGCATGGCTGGTTATTACTGGATGTTCGTTTACTCCTAGTGACAAATCAAATTATTTGTTCCTGTTTTAACTTTTAACCAATCGTTTTCCGATTCTAGTAAATATTTCGTTCTATTAAAACGACATGTCACCACGTGAAGGTAAACCATACCGAACAATCAAAAGGCTATTAATACATAATTGGCCCGTAGGTGCCAGAGACTGAATTTTGTTGTCAGCTGCTTCGATGTAAATATTTAACTCCTAATAGTTATCATGAGTCGTAGAAAAGTACATAAAAAGTACATATTGACATAATCCTAAAATCTTTGTTGCCTTCTCCAAAACTGCTTTTGAAATGTGTTTCTAAAATTGATTTGGGTTCTTTTGTAAATTAGTAATGCTGATATAAAAATTTTGGCGTTAAAACCCATTACAACTAGTTCATAATATTACTTCATTGCGTTCGTACAAATTTGAAAACTCGTTTCTAACGTCCCCGTTTTCAAAACATGCACTCATCATTAAAGAGAAACATATACTAAATGTTCAAATGTTCGTGTTTTTTAGTATTCGTGAAAGGACCAACTCAATTCTGTATTTTTAATATTTAATATAGTAATTTTTAACTTTTATTCATTCTAACCTCTTTAGTAGTTGATAGCGTTCAGCAATATAGTACACAGGATTTGTAATTACTACTTGTATACTAGTAAAATATGGCGTCGCCGACACTGTAAACTGTTTTAAAAATAGTTCCTAGTATTGAAAATTTCTTCTTACTTATTTGTTTAATACCCAACTTTGTTCAGTATGTTATTTCAGTATCTCGCATTGGACTTACCAATGAATCGTAGTAGCTGATAATATTATATTCCCGTTCAAAAGTTCCCAACACCCAATAGCCGTGTATGTTACCTCCGTACGGGATATGAACGGGTCTTATTGCAATATTAAAATTATAATCGTCATAACAAATACAAGTTTTGATGGTTCTAATAGTTAGATTTTAGTTCAGCTACATTTTCAGGTTTTTGGCTAATTAGAAAAAAGCTAAATGAAAATGCAAATCCTAATTAGTTTCAATTAGTCCCGAAAATTCTGTCGCAACACCTTTTAAAACTTCATTTGTTTCTTCCCAGGATTTCCTTAACACTTCCTCATTTTTGAAGAGATAAAAAATTCAAAAACTCAGTCTAATTTGTGTTCACTTCTACTTGTGCAATTGTTCTATTAATCGTTTTGAACGCGAATCTAACATTAAAAGACAACTGTTTTGAATGTTTATGTGAATAAGGTGTTAGTTAAGTTTAATAAGAATAAGTTGTGGGTCACATTCATTTGAAAGTCTGTATTTGAACACTTATGTAAGAACGTAAAAGTAAGAAGTCGAACATATTACGTTCGTTCATTCTCTAACATTACTCGCAGTTTTGTTTTCTCTGTATTCACTTGAAATTCAAGTTTAACAAGTTTCGAGCCATTAGTGTTTGTAGATTTTCGCTAATTTATTTTTTAAAATACGGTAATTCGAATCAAAATTGAAATGAAATCTGAAGCAAGATCCACTTGGTAATTCAATTGTTCACTTAAAGTTGTCAACATCAGTGTAGCCAACGATGTGAAAGAAAATGATGACGTAAGGAGCGAAGATTGTCTTTGGATATCTGAGTTTAATCAACGCCATTTATGTAGATCTATTTAGGGGGCATTAGTTCAATTCCTAGCATTATCACTAAGATCGCAGCGCCAAAACAGCAAAAACACGTTTTGGAAATTTCTTTGAATCTTCTGACCGGATCCGAAAACCAATTATCACTTCCCCATCAATAGATCGAGAGATGTCGAATGATACCTCATATGTCTCGATTTGTGCACGGGAAATGGTCAAGCCGTGAGTGACGGAACAGCACATAAGAACATACGCACATTCGGAGCTTTACTCAAATACTGTACAGGGATTCTAGAAATTCTTAAAATTCCTTAAATATTGCCGGTAGTATCCGTATGCTATCACCCTGAAATTGACCTCACTACGTGCTGATGTGGTGCGTTGAAGAGCTTCGTGGTACAGGCAGAATTTTCCTTCTTTCGCAAACACGTCGGCCATACGCGAGACCAGCTTCGATGCGATATCTACATACGTGTGGATTTCCTCCTAGACGGAGGGAACGAGAAGAAGAAGAAAAAAAGTATGTCTCCCGCTTTCAGAAAAACTGTTGCTCCAGCGTGCGCGCGTAAAACCGTGCACTGCACTCTTCCTGGAAAATCTGCTCCAGCTGACGTGCTCTGGAGATTTCGCGCGTCAACGGTTTGTTGCTTTGCCTGTTTTTGCTCCAAGGCTTTCAGCTCCCACTTCCGGGCTTCCCGTTTCTTGCGAGTGCGTGTCTGGACACCGATCCGAAAATAGACGTCATAACGAGAAAACGCTACTTCGGGGAGGAGTTACAATGAACGAGGTCTTTGACGTAACGTCTTCATGTAGTAACGTGATTCTTTACATTTGTGCATTCCTTACAGGGTTTCTAAATACGGGGAATCGTTCCGCTGATAGGTAATGTTGAAACCGGGGTTTTTAGGAATGTGCAAATATATAAGAACATAGTTTCCTTTTTGAGGTTAGCAGGATGGTCGTTCATTCACATTTTCTCCCGAAACGTAATTTTGTCCTTTGTCCATTTGTTGAGTTGACGAGATTTTTGCCCTTTACGGTTTAGTGATATGTGAAATTTAATCTTCTGTCCATTTTGTTCCCGCTTGATTTCCTTATCTTGAAGAATTGGGAATCGCCTAATTAATAATGATACAGATTTAAAATATATGCGAGTTGACGCATGCGTTTTCCAACACACATCCAGCTCTGTTTCTAGTAGATCATGAATCTTTTTTAATTTATTTCTTCTCGTTTGACAAACTTTCTCCTTCGAGGACGTTAATTATACAACGTACAGTTTCTATCTTTCATAAGCGGTTTTTTTTACTCGCTAAATCGTAACACATTGGGCCAAGTGAAATGAAACGAGGTTGAAGATCGTTTCAATTTTAATTCAATTGTCAGTTCTCAGGAATTATGGTGGTTTGGAATACTTGAATTTCATACGTGAGTATCCAGCATGGCAACATAAACTGGATATTAAGTAGCAAGGGTGTGAGTGAAGGTTTTGATAAAAATAGTGAGCTGTTGATGTTATGTAGTCGCTTAATGAAGGTACAATTAATTCTCATCGAATCTGATGTTTGGAATGATTCAAGCGGCATTTAAAGTTCTTAAAAGTATATTTTGAATGGCTGTTTACTTTTGGAGATTGCTAGGAGCAATACATCCCCAAACTGTGCGTGTGTTAATCGTGGTTGGTATAATCAAAGATTTATACAATAGCATTCGACCCTCATATAGGCATGTGAATTAATTAGAGGGAAGTTTTGCTATTTTTGATGATTTTTTTGTTAGCTATTGCATTCATATATTTCAGTATTAATCTTTTGTCAAACCACACTTATCTGTGAGGAAGTCCGCGGTATGTAATGTGCAGATATAAATCGGCAGGATTTTTGACACAACGAAACTGAAAATTTTTACTTGGCATTTTAAGAGTTTATTTGAATTTCCACTCTAGTTAACATATTCATTTAATGTGTTTAGAATATAATACTTAAATATAGCAATGTCGTTATCCTTTGCAAAAAGGACGATATCATCTTACAAGTGCAATGCTTAGATTATGGCTCTCTATTTATGTGAAATTGTCGAGTGTGGGTTCGAGGCAGGTTTCTCCCAGTTTTTTTCTGATTTCCCCAGTCCTTATACTTTCACTGCTTCACTGTCATCAACATCTCCTTACACATACTACCCCATACTGACGCGCCCGGAAACACGAAAAAATCAATCAATCAAACGAACAGATTGGAAATGTGAGTACTAATTACACAGAAACCATTACACAGTCAGTGCGGTAAGCAGAAAAGTGGTGAAAAAATAACAAACTCACATACTGATCGATGAATCTAAATAAGTGTTAAGTATTAGCTGACTAGTGTTAATATTTAAGAAACACTCATCTCGAAGTTGCTGCTCGAGAAACTTTTCTCAATGTAAGCTACCCTACTTAACAGAAAGCCGATTAATAATAATAATAATAATAATAATAATAATAATAATAATAATAATAATAATAATAATAATAATATATTTCACATTTTTCGGTCGATTGTCCGGTTTTGCCGGCCAGGTAACGGTGTCCAATTTGACCGAACGTAGTTCAATTCCAACACTTGTAGGAAGGGGGGCATGGTGTATATGACGTATTCATCGTAACTAGTAATCTCCGCCATCCGTGTTTTTTCGAGCTTTTCTTCGTCATGCAGCTACTGAGACGATTTTAAAGGAAAACTTTGGAACAGGAAAGCTTTGAAAAAGGAAGGTTCTATTTTTGCCTGATCAGGAAACGAACAAGTGACAACACGAAGGGAAGCTAGTACACAGCCCATGAATCATCTTTGAGGCCTTCTAATAACAAATATGAGTAATAATAATGGTGGTAATAATAATGGTAATATTAATAATGCTAATAATAATGGTAATAATAATAATACTGGTAATAATAATAAATAATTATAATATTGGAATAGTTGAATTTCTTCTTGTTGATCCTATTTTGATGTTGCTAATGGATGGCTCGTTTCAAATATTTTAATTTCTAAATAAAATGTCTTAATTCCTGGTATCATCATATCATTGATCCTATATGGTCCATCTATTAGCAACAACTACAAGAAGGCACAAGCACTTCCCCGACCTCGTATTGCCTGCTTAATTTCCGTCTATTCTCGTCCACGCGTTGTTTCGTCGTCGCCGTCCTTCGTCTCCGTGTGCCGCTGCTCCGTTGCCCGTCGCTCCGCGAAGCGCCGGGGCGCGCCGCCGCCGGCGTTTGTTTTGCATCAGTCAGCGCAGCGGCGCGGCGGGGCAGAGCGGGCGCGCTGAAGAGGCTGCGCAAGACAGTGGGACGCAGGATGCACGGGATGCCAAAGTGGAGGGATGTCGGGAGACGAGGATGTCGGGAGAGGAGGGATGTCGGGAGAGGAGGGATGTCGGGAGAGGAGGGATGTCGGGAGAGGAGGCATGTCGGGAGAGGAGGCATGTCGGGAGAGGAGGCATGTCGGGAGAGGAGGCATGTCGGGAGAGGAGGCATGTCGGCGAGAGGCATGTCGGCGAGGAGGCATGTCGGCGAGGAGGCATGTCGGCGAGGAGGCATGTCGGCGAGGAGGCATGTCGGGAGAGGAGGCATGTCGGAGAGGAGGCATGTCGGAGAGGAGGCATGTCGGAGAGGAGGCATGTCGGGAGAGGAGGCATGTCGGAGAGGAGGCATGTCGGAGAGGAGGCATGTCGGAGAGGAGGGCATGTCGGAGAGGAGGGCATGTCGGAGAGGAGGGCATGTCGGAGAGGAGGGCATGTCGGAGAGGAGGGCATGTCGGAGAGGAGGGCATGTCGGAGAGGAGGGCATGTCGGAGAGGAGGGCATGTCGGAGAGGAGGGCATGTCCGAGAGGAGGGCATGTCGGAGAGGAGGGCATGTCGGAGAGGAGGGCATGTCGGAGAGGAGGGCATGTCGGAGAGGAGGCATGTATTAAGAGGTAGATTGGCATGAGGGCGGAAGGCTGGGCGATGCAGTGGGCGACGGGAGCTGCGTCGCCGCAGGGGAGGGTGGCTTGAAGCAGAGGCGCATGCGCGGACGCGGCGCCCGCCCTCATTACACCAGGCGCCCTCTCCGCCCCTCCTTCCCCCTCCCGGCCTTTCTGCTGCCTGCCGCCTCCCGCCACCCGCCAAAAGGCTCTCGACGCCACGCATCCTGCAGGCGCAAGATCTAAGTGCAGCGTCAAATGTGCTCCCATACCTTTCTTCTTATGCACAGTGTGAATGAAACAGCTTCGATCCACTTTTCAAATAGTTAAAGTTGATTGGCGGTTTCGTGTTTCCGGACGCGTCTACAGCTGTTAGTCCCGTTAGTGTAGCGCATGCTTTCTCCCTCACAAGGTACTCCCATACCTTTCTTCTTTTGCACAGTGTGAATGAAAGTGCTTCGATCCTCTTTTGAAATAATTAAGTTTGACTGGCGGTTTCGTGTTTCGTACGCATCTACAGCTGTTAGTCCCGTTAGTGTAGTGCACTTTTTCCCCACAAGGAGGCAACGATCTATTCCTTGCTGAATGATGTCTAGTGCTGACCATGTCGAAAATCGTGATTTTCGCCGACGAGGTATCTCTCACCAGCGGGATACTGCACCAGTCGGGTCAAGTTCCAAGTCCCCGACTTATCTCCCGGAATATGTGGTAGTGTAGTGAATGTTAGTGTGTGTTCAAGGAGTGAGGATAAGAGAAGGAAGAGGTTGGAAAGATCGCGCGCGGTCCGTGGCCCGTTTGTTAGGGTACTGCTCCGGCATTCGCCTGGTGTTGATCGGAGACACCACGGAAAACTACATCACAGTCAAAGCTAGAATTGTCTTTCAGACAGGGCGACTAAAGTGTCACCCGCTACAGAGGCTAAACTCGACATAGCTATCTAGCTAGTAATCTAATAGTTGTATAGAAATAATGTCAAAATAAAATAGTTTAAGCGGAAATGCTGGCCGAATGACCTATAGTACATCATCACTGAAGCAAAAATGTGTCAGTAATGTGAATAATTCATTTATGTAATGAATTTTAATCTTTTATTTTATTTATCGTCAAAATATATATTGTTTAAAGTTGTTATATTTGTTTCTAAAAGTCCATTATAAGAAAGAGGATTTTCTTTGAGAAACAAGTATAGGCCACGAATATATGCACGAAAACTACAGGGAGAGTATGCCGCCGATTTCATAATTTTTATAAGACAAAATCCTTTTGCTGAATGTAACGTGTGCATTCATTTGATTTATAGTTGCCGAGTTCAGGGTGTAGCGCGCGGCATTCGAAAGGCCGGGATTCAATCCCCGGATTTTCCATCCTGATTGGGGTTTTCGTAGTGTCCCTCGGTCAACGAGGCGAATTCTGGGATGGTTCTACTAAAAGGCCAAGTTCGCGACACCGGCGCCGCTAGCGGAATTCGTAAATTACGTGAAGTCACGAAGATTATGCGAATTCAAGACATTGCGTTTCCTGGTTGGGTGACCGACTACTAACCTCAGGGTCTATTGGCGCCGAAGCCAACTGCCGTCCACGGGGCATATCATGACGAAATGCAAGTACAAAAATTAATATTTACACCGTAAGCAAATTATTTTTTTTAAATGATCCTCGTTAGTATAAAAATATATATTTTTTCTGTGTATTATTGGCTTTTGGAGAAGATAAATCCCTATGAGAGTCCCTCCTTTTGGGGCTCCACTGTGTGTTGTATATTGCATGTAACCGGTAGCGGTAGCTCGGTGCATCAACTGATGTCACTGCAGCGCCTCTAATCGGGAGGTCCTAGGTTCAAGTCCTGACGGCGGCAGGATTTTCGACACTAGCTTTTCAGCTAGGTGGAATTCAGTCGCTGTCTGGAGGAGAATTCTAGCGGCCGGCTGCTCTGATCGGTAGTTTCCCATGATTTCTCCGATCAACACCAGGCGAATGCCGGAGCAGTACCCTACCAAACGGGCCACGGACCGCGCACGATCTGTCCTTCCTCTTTCTTGTCCTATCCTCTCCCCTTACACACACACTTACACTAACATGCACTACACTACCACATATTCCGGGAGGCCGGTCAGGAGCTTAGAGCTTGTCCCGACTGGGGCGGTGCCCCGCTGGTGGGAGAGTCCTGGTTAGGGGGAAACCGTACCAGCCGACGGTAGGTCGGCGCCGGATCTCGCCATCCAGCGGGGGAAGATCACCGCCATCTCCCGAGAAAAAACATGCACTACACTAACGGGACTAATGACCAAAGGAGTTGACGCGCCCGGAAACACGAAAAAATCAATCAATCAATCAATATTGCATGTACGTCCACCGAGATGGCGTGTTTACGCCCACTGCGCTGTGCGTTAGACACGAGACCTCCTCGGTTCCGCCGGGCCTCGGGCTTCTGTTTCATTCCGCCTGCGAATGCATAGAGAGCGCTGGGAGTTGCCCATCCCTCTCCCCTCCCACACCGCATTCTCATGTCCTTCCCCCTCCTCCGCCTCACTCCTCCCTATTCTCCCCTTCCCCTGCCCTCTCCTCCATTCCCCTTCCGTTCCTCCTGCCCCTTTCCCCTCCCGTCCCCGTCCCATCGTCATCTGAGCTTCTCCCCCCCTTCCGCATTTCCCCCATCCCTTCGTCCTCCACCACACCTTACCAAACCGGCTTCCCATCCTCCATCGCCATCCCCTCCCAATCCGCCATCGCCTCCCCCTATGCCATCCCTCTGCCTCCTCCGTCCCCTCCCCCTACCCCCACCCCTTCCCCCTCTCCCCATTCTCCACTTCCCCTCCCACCTTCCTCCTGATTTCCCCTCCCGTCCCCTCCGCATCCCCTCTCCCAATCCCCCTGCCATCGCCTTCCCGTACGCCATCCCTCTGCCACACCGCGTCTCCTCTCCCTACCCCAGCCCCTTACCCCTCTCCCATTCACCACTTCCTCCCACCCTCCTCCTCATTTCCTCCACGTCCCTCCGCATCCCCTCTCCCAATCCCCCTGCCATCGCCTTCCCGTACGCCATCCCTCTGCCACACCACCGTCTCCTCTCCCAACCCCCAGCCCCTTCCCCCTCCCACCCTCCTCCTCATTTCCCCTCCCCGTCCTCCACACTCACGGCAGACCTCCCCCTTCCACGTGTGATGTTTTCTTTCGCCTGCGACCTTTGTACTCCTGGGCGCCTTCCCGCAGTCGCAAAACATCTCTTGATGAAATTCTGCGCTCCTGGGAGGCGCGGAAACCCTCCGCGTTGTCGCTGTCGAAATTTCTTCTCTCACCCCACCCCACCCCACCCAGCCCTGTGCCGGAAACCCGTTTTCCACTTTTCTTTCTTTCTTTCCTCGCTGGCCCCCTTACAGCGCGAACGCAAATGAGATGGGGACGCTGGGATCTCGCTCCTGCCGTCTCCTCGCGCACTCGGCTACGCGCCGTGACAAATCCCTTGCATCTAGAAAGTCTTCATGGCTTTGTTTCGTTTACGCTTGGATTGGTTTCGCGTTGCCGACCTGTATGATTTCCGATTGATTGATTGATTTTTTCGTGTTTCCGGGCACGTCAACTGCTTTGGTCATTAGTCCCGTTAGTGTACTGCATGTTTGTTTCTCGGGAGATGGCGGTGGTCTTCCCCCGCTGGATGGCGAGATCCGGCGCCGACCTACCGTCGGCTAATGGGGTTTCCCCCTAACCAGGACTCTCCCACCAGCAGGGCACCTCCCAGCCGGGACAAACTCTAAGCTCCTGACCGGTCTCCCGGAACATGTGGTAATGTAAAACATGTTAGTGTAAGTGTGTGTAAGGGGAGAGGATAGGACAGGGAAGAGGAAGGACAGATCGCGCGCGGTCCGTGGCCCGTTTGGTAGGGTACTGCTCCGGCATTCGCCTGGTTTGATCGGAGAAACCACGGAAAACTACCGATCAGAGCAGGTGGCCTCTAGAATTCTCCTCCAGACAGCGACTGAATTCGACGTAGCTGCAAAGCTAGTGTCGAAAATCCTGCTGCCTTAGGGAGTGGAACCTAGGACCTCCCGGTCAGAGGCGCTGCAGTAACAGCAGTTGATGCACTGAGCTACCGCTCCCGGTATGATTTCCGACCTCCTGCGTCCGATGCATTGGTTGCCTGTGAATATCGCGAAAAACAAATTGGAAGGCACATCCAACTACAGCAATGGAAATAATCTCAGGAAATATATTACGAAAGAAATAAACAAATACTATTTTTATTTTGCTGTAAAAGTCACGTATGATACCGAGCATTGAAATTTTTATGCCCTCTCTTCAACGAGTTGTAATGAAACCTTAATGTCGTGGATTAATAAGTACAAGGAATTATAATTAATCATCGTACATCTGATAATATCACAAAAGGTCGATCAACTGGCAAACTGTTCTCTGTCAATATCCCAGGAACAGTTTGCCCGTATAGTTGGCTACGTACGTTACATGCATAAGACAGTCCTAGGAATTGCTTTTAATGTTAGCTGACGAATAAGATTACGTCATGTATTAAAATAAATATTGTATTGCTGAGAGCTATTCTTATTCTTTTTCTGATTATTATCTACTAAACACAATTAAACCCCAACACTCAACTACTAAAAACAATTAATCTCTCAATAATGCAGTACATTGATTGATTTTTTCGTGTTTCCGGGCGCGTCAACTGCTTCGGTCATTAGCCCCGTTAGTGTAGTGCATGTTTGTTTTTTCTCGGGAGATGGCAGTGATATTCCCCCGCTGGATGGCGAGATCCGGCACCGACCTACCGTCGGCTAGTGGAGTTTCCCTCTAACCAGGACTCTCCCACCAAGCGGGGCACCGCCCCAGCCGGGACAAGCTCTAAGCTCCCGACCGATCTCCCGGAATATGTGGTAGTGTAGTGCATGTTAGTGTAAGTGTGTGTGTAAGAGGCGAGGATAGGACAAGGAAGAGGAAGGACAGATCGCGCGCGGTCCGTGGTCCGGTTGATAAGGTACTGCTCCAGCATTCGTCTGGTGTTGATCGAAGAAACCACGGAAAACTACCGATCAGAGCAGCCGGCCGATAGAATTCTCCTCCAGATAGCATCTGAATTCGACCTAGCTGAAGAGCTAGTGTGGAAAATCCTGCCGCCTTCAGAACTCGAACCTAGGACCTCCCGGTCAGAGGCGCTGCAGTGACATCAGTTGATGCACTGAGCTACCGCTACCGGTCAACATTGCAGTAGATATTAACATAATCCTCCAAGAATAATTTTTAAAATACCATTATAAGGAACATGTTGCAAATGAAATCTTGAAATACGAAATCCTTGTAAATCTTACTCGTACCTAAATTTTGGAAAATATGTACTAAAGTGCTTTCGTCTCGTTTCAGTTTCAACAAACCCAAAACTTCTGTATTAATTCTTTTAATCATGCAATATTAACAATAGTATTACAGACGTGTTGTAACCTTGTTGTTACAAACTTAAGACTTCGACTTGTTCACTCCGAACAGTGCATCAACCTTGATTTTTGAAAATTATGGAACTAATAAATATTTTATATGTTCACATGGCAATGATGGTAATTATTGAAGTGAAGTAAATATTAATATCAAACAGCTCCATTGTACTGAAGCATCAGTACATGTACTATATCTGGAAATACGTAAAAACGAGGATAGTCGACACTTCAAAAGTCCTCATTGCTAAAATATGACAAAAATTTAATCGTAACTGATGAACAAATAAGTAATAAAATAAATTTAAACATTTATTGAGACAGAAAATAAGAAGTGTCAAATATTTTTGTAAAAGACTTGTGTGCTTCCAGAATAAAGCAGTAAATGTCCATTGTTTTACTGAGTAACACCCAGCGCAACAATCCGGATTTGTTGTTAACGGTGTTCCCGGAAGCAAATTCAGTTCGAGAGTACAATTCATTTATCGATTAACCGAATGATGGATAAACTGCAGCAACAAAAGCATCGCGTGATAATAGCGAAATTGTGAGAACCGCTTGATTTAAGGGATTACAACTCGTCATTTCACGTAGGCGTTTTATCACCCCCTGACACGAGGAATGCGTTATTAGATTTGGCGCACTAAACATTGCTGTAGGTATATTTGCGCGATGGGTGTTTGTTTTCCTGGAAAGCCATTTGCGATCTGTTCTCTTTCCAATTGCACAATGTGCAGACAATGCATCATTCAAATGTTTTTTGTTCTGTTTCAGGTGAGTTTTCCGGCCGAGTTGGTGGAGAGCGGGGATTGTACACGTGAGTTGATCGGTTCTGTGACTCGATATTGGAAGTTTTTTTGGTACATTTTTCAACACCTCCGTGTTCTTCTCCTGTGTGTCATCGACACCCTTGGTGCTCGTTCTGCTTTTGTTCGGGTGTTGAATTATATTTTAACCTCAACATGAAGTAGTGGTGTCTAGTAGACAATCAAGCATTGATTCCCCCTAATATCCGCTGTTGACTGAGGGTTACTCTTCATTATCCCTATCTGTGTTTGCAGATGTGCACTTTTCTAAAACCACAATGTTCAAAGTCTGAATGTTTTTTGTTTCAAATTAAAGTGTTTGATATTGCGAGTCGATGAAATATGAAGGATGTTCAGTGAAGATCAACAGGTCGATTAAAGGTTTGCCGCCTAATGATTTCCCCGACCAATATCGACAACTGATTTTTTACAAAAGTATATCAAGTTGGTAATTACTTGTTTCCTAATATAAAACCTAAAAAATAATCGTAAAACACACCATTGTGTAATTAGAATCTGATATTTTGGTTCTGAGAATGAGATTATTTTGGGAAAATTAAAAATGATAATTGTACAATAATAATAAAATATGAATATGATTAACTATTGTTGTTGCTTTTACAAAAAATTTTTTTCATATTCTTTGTGTAATTTCTGTAAGTTATTTATGAGCAGTGTTATGATTATGGTATAGAAGTGAGTCGCATAACTTGAGAACCTTCTGCAGTTTTTGAACGGTTGAAGTTATTGCAGTGCAGTTTTCACGGAAATGCCTGAGAGAAAGATACTTTTAATCCTTGCATTGGCAAGACCTGTTCTCATTGGACTGTGGAGCCATACAGAGGAAATTTATATTACATTGGTTTAAAATGTATTAATTTGGAGGAATAACTACTTAACATAGGGATTCCAAAATTTTTCTGCGCGTTTTAGAAGAATAATTTGCTTCATCGACCTCCTTACATCTTTCCCATGTAGTACACACAGTGTGCAAGGAGAGTCACGTAACTTTAGCACTCCCTGTAATTTTTGAACAGTTGAAGTTATTACAGCGCAGTTTTCACGGAAGTGCGTGTGGGAATGGGGCTAATTAATATATGTGTTCATTTCTATTTTATCATTTGTAGTTTTCGAGAATTGAAGTAAGATGATTTTAAATGAAACTATACATATTTTTAAGTCTATCATGACGATCGTAAATAGACGAAGGCAATGATATACATATTGTTATGCGTTAGACAAGCATTTTATTAAGTAATTTTGATATTTGCAACTCGTATTTAACGAATATTGTAACCCTCCGAGCACGTACTAGCTCGGGAGAGCGCAGGGCGATCTTGGTTGTTGGACTGTTACATTTAAAATATACGTTAAACACGAGTTGCAAAAATCAGAATTACTAGAAAAACGCTTATCTAACATACGACAATATGTAAAACATTGGATTCGTTTTTTATGTTCGTAATTATAGAATAAAAAATGTATAGTACCATTTGAAAAATACAAAGTTACCTCAATATCTCCTAAAATACAAGTGATAAATCAAAACGAAGACATGCATCAATTAGCCCCATTCTCTCATGCAATTTAGTGAAAACTGCATTGATATAACTTCGACCGCTCAAAATTACAGGTGTTAATGTTACGTGACTCACCTTGTGTACTGTGTGTACTTATGGGAAAGATGTACAGAGGTCGATGAAGCAAATTATTCTTTTAAAACGTTAAGGATAATTTGGGGAATCCCTATGTTAATTAGTTATTTCTCCAAATTTAATGCATTTTAAGCCTATGTAATATAAAGTTCCTCTGTACGGCTCCACAATCCAATGAGCACAGGTCTTGCACAACGCAAAGGATTAAAGGTATCTCCTCAAAAAAATTCCGGAGCATCAAACTCATTCAAAATCATCATTCATCCATCTAAACATAACTGCCTTCTGTGACTCAGGATCTCAATTGACGTCAGTGTATGCCTGTGACAAGGTGGTCTTAGGGTCCGACTCCCGAAGGTGGCAGGATTTTTGACTCTAGCTAAATAGCTGGATGGAATTCAGTCTCTGTCTGGAGGAGAATTCTAGCGGCCGGTTGCTCTGATCGGTGGTTATCTGAGAGTTCACCGATCAACACCAGGCGAATGCCGGAGCAGTACCCTACCAAACAGGCCACGGATCGCGCGCGATCTGCCCTTCCTCTTCCTTGTCCTATTCTCTCCCCTTACACACACACTTACACTAACATGCACTACACTACCACATATTCCGGGAGACCGGTCGGGAGCTTAGAGCTTGTCTTGGCTGGGGCGGTGCCTCGCTGGTGGGAGATACCTGGTTGAGGGAAAACCCTGCTAGCCGAAGTTGAGGTCGGCGCCGGATCTCAATATCCCTCAGGGAAAGATCAGCATTTTCTGCTATAAGATATGCTCTACACTTATGGGAATATGCATTAGTCATTCACGTGTTCGGAATCGTTAATCAATCAATCAATTGAAATATCTGTCGATTTTCTGGGAATTTGTGATGGACAAAGTGGGTGGCTGTCGGCCCGGTGGTCGAGATTGCTAAGGCAGTAATGTCATAGTGATCTCGGAGCGAAGGGTCGCGAGTTCGAATCTCGCCTCGGGCATGGTTATGTTTGTGTTCGTCCTTTCACACCTTATCACCACCATATCGTTTCATCTTCATAGTTACCATACCGTTAACACCAATAGTGATCGCTAATGACCTAGATGTTGATGCGATCTTAAATAACCAAAAGTGGGTGGTTGCAATTTTTCTCCGGGTTCTCCCGTTTTTCCTGCCTTTTATTCCACCTTTCCTTCGTCTACCACTATTCAATTTGCGTACTCTCAAAAAAGTTTATATAGTTTGATTGATTGATGTTTTCGTGTTTCCGGGCGCGTCAACAGCTTTGGTCATTAGTCCCGTTAGTGTAGTGCATGTTTTTTCTCGGGAGATGGCGGTGATCTTCCCCCGCTGGATGGCGAGATTCAGCGCCGACCTACCGTCGGCTAGTGGGGTTTCCCTCTAACCAGGACTCTCCCACCAGCGGGGCACCGCCCCAGCCGGGACAAGCTCTAAGCTTCCGACCGGTCTCCCGGAATATGTGGAAGTGTAGTGTGCATGTTAGTATAAGTGTGTGCGTAAGGGGAGAGGATAGAAGAAAGAGGGTACTGCTCCGGCATTCGCCTGGTGTTGATCGGAGAAACCACGGAAAACTACCGATCAGAGGAGCTGGCCGGTAGAATTCTCCTCCAGACAGCGACTGAATTCGACCTAGCTGAAAAGCTAGTGTCCAAAATCCTGCCCCTTCGGGACTCGAACCTAGGACCTCCCGGTCAGAGGCACTGCAGTGACATCAGTTGATGTTTATATAGTAAAAACTCCGAAAACTCCGAACTCCGCAAATCCGATGGGCTCCACTGTCACATATGCCGGGAGACTGGTCAGCAGCTTAGAGCTACCGGATGAGGCGTTGCCCCGCTGGAAGGTGATACCTGGCTGGGGACAACCCCGCAAGTCGGCGCCGGATCTAGACGTCCATAGCCACCTCCCGATGAAAAAGTATCACTAGACTTACTAGACTAAGACCTCAGTAGTTGACGCGCCCGGAATCAGTAACAATCAACGGGCAATCCACAAATCCGAAATTTCAGATAATCCGAACAAAATTCGGAATGAGGAAAAATAAACAAAATAATAGTATCCTTATTTGTAATGTAAAGAAAGGAATTTTATAATTATCGTAGTACCGAATAACTAACTGAAACACAAGTTGTCGATATGAAACGTTTATTGCGTTGGTAACTAGGGTAAACCGGCATTGTGCGTACAGATTTGTATTAATTTAATTTATATCGAAAAAGCATAACACAGTTGAAGTCGACCCAATTTATTCTGAATTCTGTACATATATACCCGATAACAGCAGCGTCACAAACTGTACTTTAACTCTTTTAAGCAATGTAGTAACTGTACTCTTGCATGTGATCTGTTATGCACGCACTGTAATCCGTTTTTCGCAACATTGCCACTTCATGTCGTTACGCTACGTTGCCATTTTCTCACGTCACAGGCAATGTTGCATTGTGTCTGGCAATCTTATAGATGTATTTATATAAGCACGGTAGTTTTTTTTTTTTCCGGATAATCCGAGCATTTCCGAATCCGAACAGACCACACCTCCAATTCGTCCGGAATACCGGGGTTCTACTGTATTCTGATTATCAACATAAACTTCAATCAGCAGGACTTGCAACCACATTTTCCAGTTCAGACAGATACATTTACGGACTTGCTAATGAATACAATAACTCAGCGGAAATCAAACACACTTAGTTGCATTTAATTAACATTACCATAATTCCACCGGGCAAAACGAGTTTATGTTCACGATGAGATCGAATTTTTTACTGCGTGCGTGTGGCACCCCTGGGCTCGAGAGCGCCGGCCGCTGGGTATTTGAGGGCGGCAGGCCCCGGCGGCGGTGGTGGCGCGCTCTGTGACAGCACCGTGAAATATGGGCGCTCGTTCGCACGCGCTTCCAGCAGCGCCCCTGGTGGCGGGACGGGAAAACCCGACTTACGGATGCTGCCGCGCCGCATGGAGCAAGAGGGATGGTGGGACACTGCGTGTCTCTCGACCACTGCCGCAGCTAGAAAAAATTCGGCCCGGGCCAATGCTGAAACGTAGCTTCCCTAATGAAAACAGTGTGAAAATTAAAGATGTGAATGTATTTAGTGATCAAATACTATAATTTCCATGTTTAGGATCTTAAAACCCTAAACAATTTTCTTGTGTTGAGTTAGTGTTTAATAATATTACTTGTTTGATTAATTGATTGTTAGTGATTACGGGCGCATCAACTACTATTGTCATTAGGCCCGTATGTGTAGTGTGTGTTATTTCTCGGAAGGTGGCGGTGGTCTTCCTCCGACAGATCGCCGACCTAACGTCGACCACAACCAGATATCTCCATTAGTGAGGCACCGCCCTAGCCGGGACAAGTTCTAAGTCCCCAACCAGTCTCCCGGCATGTGTGGTAGTGTAGTGAATGTTCGTGTAAGAGTGTCAGTAAGGGGAGAGGATGGGACAAGGAAGAGGAAGGAAAGGTCGCGCGCGGTCCGTGGCCCGTTTGGTAGGGTACTGCTCCGGCATTCGCCTGATGTTGATAGGAGAAACCGCGGAAAACTACCGATCAGAGCAGCCAGCCGCTAGAATTCTCCTCTAGATATCGACTGAATTCGACCTAGCTGAAAAGCTAGTGTCGAAAATCCTGCCGCCGTCGAAGCCGTCGAACCTAGGACCTTCCGATCAGAGGCTCTACTGTGACATCAGTTGATGCACTGATCCACCGCTTTCGATGAGTATTAGGATGATACACAGGACATGCGCAGGGGACTTAAAGAAATAAATAAATTCGGGTCTATTTGTATTGAATGATGTACTCGGTTTTCTGAGGTAAGTCATTTGTACGGCAAGGCTAGTATGTGCCTTAGGCTCTTATGTCATTAAGCATTCTTTATTTGAAAGAATTAAAAAACAATTATTTTTAACATCGGAAACATTTTTTTACTAAAGTGGTAACTATACAGAATGGCAGATACTTCGTCGCACTAATTACTTTTCTAAAATCTTTAGACCTGGCCAGCTTTTCGCTATTGCTTCTGTCTCCTCGCAGCTGCTACCTATCGACACCTGAAAGGCGTTTTTTGCCATTTTAGATGCCTTATAATGGAATGATGAACAAATCCTACATGGAAATTTTAATTAAAAAAATTGTTTTATTGAGAAGAGAGCCATTGTGAAAAAATAGTATGGGCATTTATAAAAATTCGCAATTTTCCGGCATATTTTCAGAAACCATACGCTTTTCCAAAATCTTTATAAGAAATCGTCTGAAGTACTTGTGCTTATGCGATCATATATAAAAGCTGTTATATATAAATATAAACGCCGTGGAAGAAACTTTAATACATACATTTGTGTAATTTGCGAAAAATCAAAAGAGAACATTAAAATGAAGTTTATGGCGTGTAATTCAGTGCATCTAACATTATCTGTTGGAAATGTTTCAAGCAAAACTTAGGACCCATGTATTAGAAAATCTTGTTTGTAAAACTACCTCTATCTCACGCAAAGTGAAGTGAAAAATATTCATATTATGGATCTTTGATCTTCTTTTGAAGAACAGATTTCATTCCCAAGAAAAATCTTGTATCTTCAATATTGTTGTTGAAGGACGCCGAAAATATTTTTAAAGTGTGCGATTTACAGCAATTCAGAGAATTTAACTGAAATTGGACTTACGCCATTTGTATACTTGATAGAAATCTGATAGAAAATCCAAACAATTGAAGCTATTTTTGTGAATAATTTGAAAATGCCCTTTTGGCTTCATGTAACGAACCCCCGAAATTAAAACATCCCTTTAAATTTCAAAGTGCCGCCTCATCAACCAGATTTCCCGGGGAAAATCAATTGTGATGTTTTACGATTTAACCGCTAGTATTGTTCACACACAAGAGTTGAGTCGAATTTCTTTAAATTATTTTTTTGGATCCATAAAACATGGATTTTGTTTACACAACGTTTAAAGGAAATAAATTATGATGTTTACGAACAGAAATTATCCTCTTTTTGATATCAGATGTGTCTTGTAGAAACAAATTTTTGTACTGAAAATTGCAATTTTCCCCGCAGCATTGCCTAACTTTCTTTATTCTACGTGGGTAGTATAAGGAATGTGAAAAAGACGGAATTATTAAAATTTACTACTAAAAGGGGTTTGTGTAATGTATCAAACTCAAGAGTATTACTAGTGTCGTATGGTACGTCGTTTTAATTAATATTTACTAGCTGATTATCCGGCGTTGCCAGGGCGTATATCACAGTCATCTGTTAAACTGGCCCACTCTCTTCGCCCTCCCTTCCCTGGCTGCCCTGACCATGGAGCCATGAAGCGGCGTTACCAACTGTAGCGTCACGTTGGCGGCCGTGGGTGGGAGGAGGAGCGGAAGAATCGCATACCTGCGGGCATGAATAGTTAGGCGCCCGGCGTTGGGATACATTTAGACAAAGAGGACGCCAGCTTGACCGGGAAGGTCACGTGGTAGACGCGAGCCTCCCTCCCACACCTAGGACGGTCACGTGACGGCTGCACGCTGGTAAAAAATCGAGCCGACGAGCTCACACGGTGGGTTTTATTCTGGAAACATCGCGCGATGCGCAAAACTTTATGCCCAGGCTGGAGCGTGTCGTGCCTAGTGCACGGGTGACGAGGTCACGGTAGTGGCGCGGGAGTAGCGTCAGAGGAGGCGGGGCCTCCCTCGTTACAGGGAAATATTTACAAGGGTGTAATTTTGGAGCAGAAGTTAGTTATTGTACATACAGGTAAATAAACTTGTACATACTTGTAGATGTCTGTGTGTTTTTCTCCATGACGCCACACAACCCCATGTTCTGCAAGTAAAACCAGTCCGCCATATTGGCATGCCCCAAAAACGTCCGTCAAACACGATAATAAATGAGTAGGACCCATTTTTCAATGGTATTTTATAATGTTCAGAATACTGAAGAGTACAATCACTAAATCGGAGAAGCTTCATTACAAATTACAGGATCACTGTAAAGTATTTTCAGTGCCCGAAATCAAAAATAGCTTCAAATTTATAACGTCAAGAGTACTACATACTTAATGTACTTTTCCTTCTTTTAAGATTTCTCACATGATGTGTCACGTAAAGTATGTAAATAAATAAAAACTTTACACTGCTAGCTTTTCGAAGGAACATGTGATGCACAAATTGTAACAAAATATTCTTGAATTGGTTGTTAAAATTCGAGGTCAGGCTACCATACAACTATGATTAAAAAACCATTTTCTTACTGTAGTGTTACTTTTTTATTTCACCATTTTCTTGAATAAAAATTAAGTACTCTCATGGAAAGTCAAAAGAGCAGGGTACTAAAGTTTGGAGTTTGTAGATCGGTCAGTAATACAATGAATGCCAACATTGTTCAAATCTTCCGGGTTTATTTGCAGAACACGTCAAAAATAATAAAATTAGTTATCATTTTGAAGACGTCTTGAGAGAATAATTATTTCTACACAATATCCTTCTCCTAGGTGTGGTATAAAAGGTGCTAAAATTGTTGGAACTGCGAGTTTCCATAACATACGTATCATAAAGAAGTTCTATCAAATTCCTCGTCTTGAAAATTAAGTAAGCATAACATTCTGCATCTACTAGGCTGATAATTCGTCTTTTCGCAAACTAGTGCACAGTACTCTCCTCTTTAGTATGAAGAGAAAAATAACGAAAATTTACCAATTTTCAAAGGTACTATATTCTCCAAACCGTATAAAGTAACTACTTACCTTAGAAAAGTAATTCACACTTTCCCCGAACGATTTTTTAACAGTAAGCCACACACGTAACATTGAAGGACTTCTACGAAAGCTTATTAATCTCATCAAAACTTAAAAATTAAAAACTATGACAGATCGCGCACCTCTGCATGAGGACGCCTATAAGTGTTTTGGGCACAGAAATATGGCGGACCGTTGCTTCAGGTGGAATCAAGTTTGTGACGTCATGACATCTCCCTGTATTCCTAGCTCCACGGGCCTGACTGTTCTGTCGCCCTGTTTCCTATATTGTTGCGGGTTGCGTCTGTTTCAGTGACCAAGCTTTTTGATTCTAACCAGTTGATTGGTTGTTAGTGATTCCGGGTGCGTCAACTACTATGGTCATTAGTTCCGTACGTGTAGTGCATTTTTCTTGGGAGGTGGTGGTGTTCTTCCCCCCTGTGTACCAAGATACGGCGCCGACTTACCGTAGGCTAGCGGGCTTTTCCTCAACCAGATATGTCCCACCAGCGGGGCATCGACCCATCCAGCCTCTAACCTGACCGGTCTCCCGGAATGTGTGGTTGTGAAGTGTATGTTAGTGTAAGTAAGTGAGTCTAAGGGGTGAGGATAAGACAAGAAAGAGGTAGGAAAGATCGCACGCTGGGTCCGTGACCCGTTTGTTAGGGAACTGCTCCTGCATTCACCTGGTATTGATAGGAGAAACACTCTAACCAATTGAATGAATTGATTCTAACCAATGAAGGTACCACTTTAGGACTCAAACCTCCATGATTTTTCTCGCGCTCAAATGTGATCGTGTGTTATCGCTCCTGTGTTTGAAACATTTCGTGGAAAATACACAATATTTTTATATAATAAAATGTTCAAAATATTTGCTATTGGGCAGCTATGAAATCTGCAAAGAATTAATGAATATTTTATATTAAAAAGAATTCAAAGAAAACATTGATTTGTATTGTTTTTTCTATCTTGAAATGTCTGAAGTAACAGATATATCATAACTCTTAGAATTGTACGTGAGTTATCTCGTACATTTTTCATTCTCCTAACTTCTAACAGCCAACCAACAGACCAACCAACCACTATCTGAGAAACACACCGACAATCTTGCCTGGGAAAAACCCCTATGATTGAGTTAGAGCAAACAATTCCTAAAATCATGAACTTGCTTTAATGCATAGGTTACATACGCTTTTCCCGAGATGTAATGTTTAAATTTGGAGAACTAGTGACTCATGGAATGAATGAGAAGGATGATATGTTTCACAAAAACTTTTATACACTCACGTACAGTTGAGATATATTAAACAGCAATGGATAATAAATTTATCTCTAAAAAATCTCTGGTGAAATTGTTCTGCTTATGTGCAACTCCACGTTTATAATAGAAGGAATATTTTTTGCATGTTGCTAAGAAGTCTTATTAAGTAACGAATAAAATGACATAGTCCTTTGATTATGCAAAGCTTTTTCAGCTCACATTTCAAGGAGTTTAAATAAAAAAATTAGTGCAGATTATAGGTGTATTGCTGCAATCAAATGTTATTTCCTTGTGCAAGTCAGATGACTACTATTTGTGAACTTCGTACTTTCCGTAAATGCCGAAAATAGAGTAATCTACAAAATTAATTACAAAAGTAAAAACATGTAAACTGCAGTAAAATATTAGGAACAAAAATTCAGTGTACAAAAATGAATCAGCAATTTCATTCACTCATTAGATTTATACCGCTTCCCGTACAATGATCTCGGCCTAAATCTATTGTGAATAAACCTTAACTTCTTTTGCTTTCTCGCTTTTACTTCATAAGAAGAAAAGTTTTAGTGCGCTGGAAACGGTGAATTTTCGATTAGAAAATTAATTTCAGAGCCCTGGTAACTGAGAAGTTGATACATTTGCTCCTGTATATAGTAAATTACTTCCAGTACACATTGTGACGACAAAATCCATGTTTTCTGAATCTTTGATACTGAAAAATCCAGTGATGGCAAATAACTGCCTGCCCGTCCGGTTGTCCGTCCGTCCGTCCGTCGGCCTGTCAATCCATCCATCCGTCTGTCTGTGGTCATCTCTTCGCATCGAAATCTTCACCAGCATTGCAAGACATTAGAAGAAGCCTGTAATTCTGATATTCCTCAAGTTCTTAGTGTGATATGAGCTTTCATAAACAGAACAAGTCGTCAATCAAAATATTACACTAACCCTCCTCAGGGGTTGTAGGCCACCCCAGCAGCACTGGCCACAAAGTTCTTTAAATTTCACAATTTCTTTTAACACACCACACCTCAACAAGAACATCAGCGAAGACAAATAAACAAAAGCTCGCCTCAGCGTTCAGTGGAATCTGAAATTTCAGCTAACTCTGTCAAGGAGTTTTTGCGCCTATAAGCGACAGACATACGCACATTCTCTCTCTCTCTCTCTCTCTCTCTCTCTCTCTCTCTCTCTCTCTCTCTCTCTCTCTCTCTCTCTTTCTCCTCTTCTCTCTCTCTTTCTCTCTCATTCTCTTTCTCTCTCATTTTCATTCTCTTTCTCCTCATTCTCTTTCTCTCTTCATTCTCTTCTCTCTCTCATTCTCTTTCTCTTCTCATTCTCTTTCTCTCTCTCTCATTCTCTCTTTCTCTCATTCTCTCTCTCTCATTCTCTTTCATTCTTTCTCTTTCTCTCATTCTTTCTCACATTCTCTCTCACTATCTCTTGAAAATTGATGAATAGTTAGATAGACAAAGATAAAAATATTACCCAAAATATTTGACCCACCCGAACCGTGGCGCGCTCGGCCCTGGTTCGTTCCCCGCCGCCTCGCGCGCCTTCGCTGCGCCGGTGCTCATGCGGGCGGAACGAGCGCTCTGCTGTTTTACGAGGCGCATAACTCTCCGGGGGCCCACCGCCACACCTCCGTCCATAACGCGCGCCGCGCTGTCTATAACCGCGCGCGTTTCCTCCCTGAGTTACTCCGCGCCCCCCGCCCGCCCGCCCTCGTTTGGAACAGCCGCGTTTGCACTGGGTGGCTGTGCTCGCGCTATCTGTGAGGCAAAGCTTCGCGTAAGTGAGCAGGAGCAAAAACTGTAGCCGAAGAGACAAACTTTGCCAAAAAAAGACTAAAACCTAGTTGACAAAAACTAAAATTGGGCTAACAGTGACTAAAATTGGGCTAACAGTGATTAAAGTGTCGCTAACAGTGATTAAAATTGGTAACCGTGACTAACATTTAGCTAATCACGATTAAAAGTTAGCTAAAATTGACTCATAGATTGTCAAAATAGATTAAACTCTGACTAAAACTTAGCCAAATGTCTTCCAATCCCAAAAATGCAAAGGTTATGATGACACATCGTCGTATGGAAAAGCGTTTTGCTTCGACACTCGCACAACCTGCCAAGACACTCCAGAAATCTTATTGAATGACCAAAACATCGCCCAAAAATAATTATGACATCTAGGAAAAGTCCACATCTATAAACAACTCTAAAACGAAGGAAAAAAGAAAAAGGAAACATTGCAAGAGAGACTAAAACCCGGGTGAAATATTGTTAAATGACTTCTCATCGTAACTCTGCAGAGGTTATTCCTTTTACATTTCATTTCTGAATTACTTCGCGCCCGCCCGCACTCGTTTAGAAAAGCGTTTAGACTGCGTGGCAGAGCCCGCGCTAAGTAAGCTGCGCATTGTAAACAATAGAAAACAACGATAACAAAAGAGACTTGAACTTCGCAAAAAAATATATTGATGCTAAGAATGACTAAAATATTCCAAAAGCGACAAAAGTGCAGTCAAAATTAAGTAAAACACCCAACATAAAATAAGATAGGGATGAAGCAGTCAAATGAGTTCGAATACCAAGTTTGCAAAGGTAACGCTTAAATACGTATAGAAAGTATACTCGTATAGAAAGAGTATAGTCCCGACGACCGCTACATCATCTGGCTGCATTCGCACTATCTGCCAGGCCGGCTGCGCGTTGTGACCAATAAAACAAATGAGTCATAAATGTTGATTCAAATGAGACATCGTTGCCTAGGACCGGGAGTGGTAGCTCAGTGCATCAATTGATGCCATTGCAGCGCCTCTGACCGGGAGGTCCTAGGTTCGAGTCCTGACGGCGGCAGGATTTTCGACACTAGCTTTTCAGCTAGGTCGAATTCAGTCCCTGGAGTAGAATTCTAGCGGCCGGGTGCTCTGATCGGTCGTTTTCCGTGGTTTCTCCGATCAACACCACGCGAATGCCGGAGCAGTACCCTACCAAACGGGCCACGGACCGCGCGCGATCTGTCCTTCCTCTTCCGTGTCCTATCCTCTCCCCTTACACACAAACTTACACTCACATGCACTACACTACCACATATTCCGGGAGACCGATCGGGAGCTTAGAGCTTGTCCCGGCTGGGGCGGTGCCCCACTGGTGGGAGAGTCCTGGTTAGGGGGAAACCCCACTAGCCGACGGTAGGACGGCGCCGGATCTGGCCATCCAGCGGGAGAAGACCACCGCCATCTCCGGAGAAAAAACATGCACTACACTAACGTGACTTATGACCAAAGCAATTGACGCGCCCGGAAACACGAAAAAACCAAACCAAACCATTCGTTGCCTAGAAAGTCTAGAACATCGCTAATAGAAACTAAAAAGTTGTAAAAGTTACTGTACGATTCGTAGGCTACCGCGTCCGGGATCATTGTATGCTTGGCTGCCCGGGATGATCCACGTCTTGGTCGATGGAGATGACGGTCGATGGCTCTGAAGACCACAACAAGATGGCCGAAACGTGAGCTCCATCGATCAAGACGCTGTCCATCCCGGACTGCCAAGAACACAGTTGCTGTAAGATAATCCAAAATTGACTAAAATGATATTCTATCCCAACTTTGCGAAGGCTACTCTGGGATACATCGTGACGTAACGAAGTATTTGGACTAGGAGACTTCGCTCGCTCTATCTGAGAAGCCGGGCTGCGCATTATGACCCAAAGACCAAACTTGCAGACGTAGCATGAAACTTGCAGACCAATGGATTCATTAGGAGAGGAGAAAACTTAATAGTTCGAGCTTCCCTCACTACCGCTACCAGCACCAATATCGACTACTATTAGTATTTGGGTTGTGACGTGGTTGCCAGTGGCGCGATACTAGTCTATTCAGCGAGTCATGAAATAAATATTAAAAACTTCTGTGTTAAATTGAGGGGGTCAAGTATATTCACGTTTTGCCAATAATCGTGTGGTAGAAAATTTCTTGTAACAAGTGTCATAAAAATTTAGATATTTAAAGGATTTTGCTATATTGTATTTTTCAAATTCCACAGTCTTTATTACATTTTTTCTACAAGTATAGTAAAATTCTTAATTCGAATTGGGATTGATATAGTAATTCAACAATTAGTGAAGAGTAGGTATCAGCTGCCAGAGCAGTTGTACAACATCACAGGTAAATTTGTATTTCTATTTATGTTATCTGAATTTATATTGCATTATAAACTAGGAATGTCGTTTTCATCCACATTTTAGCGTAATACACCCAATAGCTGAAATAACAATTTTAAAAACAATTATTTTTTTTAGGGTTTTCTACCTTTGGTTTATGAAATTAAATTTTAATTTAAATTTTTTTAACTACGGCATATTTCAATATTAGAGAGGAAATTTAAATGCAATTATTTTGATAGCGGAACATTCATGATTGTGAATTTAACGTTTTCACATGGAATATTTTTTGCAGAGAATACTTTTCTAAAATCTTACTTAAATCACATGTTCACAATATTAAAAGAAGTTTTTTTAAACATTTGCGACAATTCTAAAGGTCTTTTTTCATTGATTTTTACATTATTAAGCTTTCCTTTGACTATTTTATTAACAAATTTTTTTAAAATAATTGTGTGATATTGATATGGATTTCGACTTATTCTGACACTTCAGAAAGATTCATTAGGTGAAATTACTAAATAACAATCCTCTAATAAAATTGCAGAAAGAAGAGTGTATTCGTGTTTGAGAGCTGCGAAGGGAAAATTTTTTATATAACTAATGTCAACTAATACATTTGGACATGCAATAAAACCTATTTTAGATGATATTTGCTAGGTAAATGGTAGATTTAGACATTTTTTAATTAAATGACTGTTACAAGAATATTTTGCCATGAAAACTACACAAAATGATTGTAGATGGCAAAAATTCAGTTTCACATACAAGTTGTATGTGATGAATAGACCGAATTATGATGCAATTACAAATATTTTTTGTCTTTCTATATTCAGTTCTCAAAATTGTGCTCTTGGCGAATCAGGGCAATTACAACACTATATGATTTTTTCGTTACATATTCTTACATATTTTGTGCTACTACATACTTCACATATTTTGCTTATATTTTACATATTTTTAAAATGTATTATTTTAACAATTTTCGTAAAATTTATGTAGCAAAAAATATGTCAGAAGTTCCGAAAATAATTTTTACAAGGAAATCAGTTATTACTATTCTCACACTTTTTTAATATGTGCTGACAACGGTAGGTGACCCAATACCCAATTGAAGGTACGGTCAGATGAATGCGGTTTCATAAACGCGGTTGGTCAAGGTTAAACCCTTTGCATTGCATGCATATTGCGACAAGAGCTCGTGAGCCCTGAGAATATTATCTTTAAGTGTAGAAAGAATCAGTGACTCGTTTCATAATTCAAACCAATTTGCGAGGGTTATTAGTTGTCCCAGACGTCAATCTCGACGATTACAGTGCTACGGTAATTGTTTGCCGATCATTGAGTTCCACGTTTGTACATTAGCTAGCATTACTGTCAATCATAAAAATGTACTCTTAAACAAATTTAATTCAGTAGGAGAAGCAACATTTAATCTTTAAATTATTCTAATAAATATTTTATTAACGTGATTTAAAATTGTGTAAATTTACTTTGTAAATGCTCTGCAAATAAGAGAGAAAATTTAAGATTACGTATTATAGGGGCATTCTTGGTCAAAACGGCCAAAAAATATCGAAAGTTCGAAAATCATGCAAATAGTTATATAACAAAATATTATATTTTCGAATTCAGCAGAATATAATAACAAATTTGTTTTGCTGATTTTTGGAACGTTATTTTTAACAAAAACAATGCATTTTTTTAAGATTTTAATAAATTTACATTAAAAATTTCCTAGCCAAGATGTAATATAAAATTTTGTCTATAATTTTGTTAACACTATCTACTGATGTCAATCAACAGAAAACTTGCATAACAAAACTTTTTTAGGTTCACTTAAAGTCATAGATGTCATAAATGGATAAAAATCTTTAAAAATCAATTGTAAAAATAAGTCATGACCTTTTTTAGATTTTCAAAAACCAAAATACTCCTAGATACTTGTTTCATAACCAAAATGTCAATTTTGTTATTCAAAGGATTTAAAACTACAACCTTTTGTTTACAAACTTTGTGATGAAAAGTTTTTTATCTGGAAAATAATCTTTTATTCGGAAAACGATAGGTCCATTACAATTTTTCGCTATTTTTGATGGAACAAAACTTTTCTTGTTTATATATCATGCTGAATCCCCAAATAAAATTATTTGCATGATTTCCGAACCTTCCATTTTTTTTGGCCGTTTTGACAAAGAATGTCCCACATCCTATTTTACATATTTGTTACATTTTCTTATGGTTTTCATTACATATTTATGTACAGCTTTTGTCGTTTCATACTTCATATTTTTCGGGTCTCTAGTGAGGAATAATGTCGTTCAATACAAAGAAAACGAAGATTTGTCGGCCCGGTGGCCGAGATCGCGAAGGCAGTAGTGTCGTAGTGATCTCGAACCGAAGGGTCGCGGGTTCGAATCCCGCCTCGGGCATGGTTGTATTTGTGTTCGTCCTTTCACCCCTTATCATCAATCACCATATCGTTTCATCCACATAGTTACCATACCGTTAACAGCAATAGTGGTCGCTAATGACCTTAGATGTTGAAGCGTTGTTAAAAATAAACCAATTAAAACGAAGATTAATTTCCAGGGGTGAGCGATTCGATCGCGCAGCTCGCTTGTAAAGCCACATTAGACGCTCTCTTTGAAAATAAGGCAGTGTCGACTGCGGTGAATCCTGGCGGACAGTGTCTTCCCGTGGGATTTAGCGGAGGAGTTCCCGAGGGAGCTTCGGAGCCCGCAAAAAGCGGGCGAAGATCCCGGGGTGGCGGGCGCAGGCTGGCAAACTTGCGGAAGGGGCTCACCGCATACAGCAGCTCCTGCCAGTCGGCCGCCAGCAAAAACCGGGCCATCAGTTCTGCATTACTCACCAAGACACTGGCGCCACCTGTTCACCTCCCCCCAGCCACGCCCCTTTTCCTGCTCCCCATACCGACCGCCGCCTCTCCCCCCGTTCCTCGTTCACCGCTCTCGTTCTTGTTTCACGTTCTCTCCTATTTATGCCCACGTTCCCTCCCACGTTGCCCTCCCACGTTGCCCTCCCACGTTGCCCTCCCACGTTGCCCTCCCACGTTGCCCTCCCACGTTGCCCTCCCACGTTGCCCTCCCACGTTGCCCTCCCACGTTGCCCTCCCACGTTGCCCTCCCACGTTGCCCTCCCACGTTGCCCTCCCACGTTGCCCTCCCACGTTGCCCTCCCACGTTGCCCTCCCACGTGCCCTCCCACGTTGCCCTCCACTTGCCCTCTCCATTGCTCTCTCACGTTGCTCTCTCACGTTGCTCTCTCACGTTGCTCTCCACGTTGCCCTCTCACGTTGTGCTCCTACGTTGCCCTCCCACGTTGCCCTTCCACGTCACCCAACAAGTCATCATCGTACAGAAGCGATCCAAAGAAATACATTTAAGATCATATTAAAAGTCGGAAACATTTTTTAAAATGATCAATTTCGTAGTGGGTAGTGTTGATGCATCTGCTTCATCTGGATTTATCAGTGGTTTCATTAATAATAACTTAATAGTGCTTGTAGTCAAATTTCTTTTTCACATGTCAAGTGTGATGTTAATATCGGATTGCGAAAGCTGCTTGTCTCATGAATGTTATCAAGATGTATCAACCTCGACCATTGAGTTTTTAATGTAATTTACAGAAATAATGTAATCGTAATAAGCATTGACATGCCCATAGAATAATAATTAGTGTTATTTATGTTACAAGTATTGTATTATTTCCTTTTCTCCTTATTTTAGTAAGAAGATTGATCTAGAACTTGAGAACTATCTTTTCAAGATACTTTGAGGAAACACCATACTCACATTTTTTTTTTTTCGAAAATAAGCAGCGACATTTTAGACCATTCACGTGTTGTTTATTTGTTGTTGATTTTCAATTCATAAAACTTAGTTTTGTTGACCAAGGCCGCAAACATTTCAGTTTATTCACTGAATATGCATTACAGTATTGTATGTTTTAAGGCGGGTTGTGTGAGCAAAAAAAATTCATGTATTTTTAAGATTTATTAACACCGAAAGACCAGGTGAATCATTTAATGTACTGTGTTTATATTTAAATGTTTTTGAATGTTTTGATTAGAAAAGCGTATTTTTTTAATATTTTAGACACCAGGTATTGCGAATGTAACATTATCTTTTACGTTTAGGCAAACTGGAATACATTTAATTTCACGCGTTTTGAAAGAAGAGGTTTGTCTCTGCAAAACTACAAAACAAACGAAATGGCTTTAATTTTGATGAAAAATGATACTTGATTCTATTATACCGCCTACTTTTGATCCGGCTGAATTTTCTCTGAAAGCTTGGTTGCGACACAGCAGACGTCATGTGGCAACAAGACAGCAAGCCTCAAAGGAAGAAGCCGCTTGTCAATTAATAACCTTTTGCTATTAACGCATTGTGCTAGGGAACTACAACTTTTTTTAATTCTTGGTATGAAAGACTGTTGTACTCTTTGTATGCACTATGTTTTTATACGTTATTAGAGTATTAGTATAGAAAGTCTTTGTTAAAATATATAATTGTTAGAATATTGTTCGTTGTTGTTGAGAAAATTGTCTACTGGTTATTGACAACCGTTTTATGTGGTTTTGTTTCAATTTTTTCTGCTACAGGTCACTTGTATATATTATTCCTTGAAGTATGTATAAATATTAATAATCAAATATATTTAAAAACCTTCAAAATGCCTAATTCGTAAACCATCACAAGAGTGATTTTGGCTAGTGAAGAAACAAATATGCAACGCTATCTACAGTCTAGCTCTTTCAGACTCTTTTCGCTTGAACCCCTTTCTGAAATCATGATTAATGATTATCTGATAAGATCCGCAATGTTCTAGGACGTAGGGATCCATACACTCTCTACCCGACTGTAGTTACTTCTCCTACCACTCACACCGCCCAACGAACCAAAGGTGACTCGCAGCGGTCGTGTCCCCGAATAAAACCACCTAAGACTTTTTCCCTGGAGCAGAACAAGTGTGCCAACCCCCGCCGCCCACAAATAAATCCACTCGCGCGAGGCCCGAGCTCCCTGTGCGAGGCGCTCACGGCCACATCTCGCGATAAGACTGCGCCGGCGGCGGCGGAGGCGGTGGCGTGGAGGCGGAGGCGGAGGCGGAGACGACGGTAGGAGTGGTAGTGGAGGAGCAGGCGGAGGGGAAGGTAGAGACGGAGGAAAAGTGGAATAGAAGGTTGAGGAGTATGAGGAGAAGGAGGGGAAGGCGAAGGAGGGAAAGGTAGAGGAGAAGGCGCAGGAGGAGGAAGGGGAGTAGAATGTGCATGAAGAGAAGGTGGAGAAGGAGGAGAAGGAGGACGGGGAGTGTGGTAGCAGTGAGTATTGCGGGGAGGGGCCAAGTGACGGCGGAGACGATGTCGGACAAGGACATAGAGGCGGGACAAGGGTAGTGTTGGTGTCAGGGTTGAAGTGAAGGTGGTTGGTGCATTAGCAAGGAGGCTGGGCGGGGTTGGGGTGGTAGTGGTGGCGTTAGGAATGACGGTGATGGAGGCGGAGGCGGATTGCAACGGTGGACGGGACGGCTGCAAGAGTGACGGAGAGGATGGCTGTGGTAGTGGAAGTGACGCGGTGGCGGTTGTGGTGGAGGACGCAGCAATGTTAGTGTTGGCAAGGAGGTGGTGGCGATGGCTGAGTAATGGCAGACTGATGGTGGTGGGATTGTGGTGACTGTGAAGGTGGCCGGTGGCCGGGTGGGTGTTGGCTGCGACGGCAGGCGGGGGGGGGGGGCCGGCGATGCTAGGGAGGTGCAGGCGTGTTGTGATGGCGACAGGGCTGGCGGTGCGACGGCGAGAGCGGTGGCGATGGCTAGGATGGTACGGACTCTCAAGTGGTGGATACAGCAATGACAGTGTTGCTTTGGCGTTAATGGTCGAGAAGGCGGAGGCGATAGAGGTAACAGCAACCACGGCGAGGCGGTGGTGGCGGCAACTGCGACGGCGAGAACGGTGGCTACGGCTACGGTGGTGGCGGGGGCTGTGATGCTGGTGGATACGGCAGTGACAATGTTGGCATTGGCGTATTCACCAATGATGAGGAAGGAGAAGGCGATAGCGGTAACAGCAGTCATGGACGGGCCGATGGTGTAGCGATTGCAACAGCGAGAGCGCTGGCGATGGCTAGAAGTGGCGGGGGCTGTAATGATGGTGGATACGACAGTGACAGTATTGCCATTGGCGTTGATGGTCGAGAAGGCGATCGAGGTAATAGCAACCACGGCCGGGCGGTGGTGGCGGCAACTGCGACGGCGAGAACGGTGGCTACGGCTACGGTGGTGACGGGCGCTGTGATGCTGGTGGATACGGCAGTGACCATGTTGGCATTGGCGTATTCACCAATGATGAGGAAGGAGAAGGCGATAGCGGTAACAGCAGTCATGGCTGGGCCGGTGGTGTAGCGATTGCAACAGCGAGAGCGGGCGATGGCTAGAAGTGGCGGGGCTGTAATGATGGTGGATACGGCAGTGACAGTGTTGCTTTGGCGTTAATGGTCGAGAAGGCGGACGATGGAGGTAACAGCAACCACGGCCGGGCGGTGGTGGCGGCAACTGCGACGGCGAGAACGGGGGCCACGGCTACGGTGGTGGCGGGGCTGTGATGCTGGTGGATACGCCAGTGACCATGTTGGCATTGGCGTATTCACCAATGATGAGGAAGGCGGCAACCACGGCGGGGCCGATTGGAGTGGGCGGTGGTGTTGGTGGCAATGGTGGTCGGTGGTGGCGGCGATTGTGACGGCGCGAGCGTTGGCGCTGCCACCGCGTGGAGCCTTATCGGGGCCTAATTGATCCGCGCGGAGGCCCAGTGGGGACGAGATAAGGCCCCGCGGCCGCCGCACGGGGCTTTGACGGGGGTTCCCCCGCGCGCCTGAGAAAAACGACGGCGGGGAGCGGAGGGGAGGGGAGGCGAAGGGATTTGTTTTTGCGGAGGCAAATTGCGCGCGTGGATCCACAGGCTGATTGACGAATCGCCTCGGGGACTTCAGGAGGCAGCGCCGCGCGGTCGGGACTGCGCTGGCGAAGGTTGGCTTGAATGACAGGGAACGCGGGGGTGGAGCAGATCGAGAGACAAGGAGTGATGTACACACGCACACAGAGAGAGAGAGAGAGAGAGAGAGCGCTTTGACGGAATGAAAGATACCCAGATCTTGGGCAACATACATGGTCAGAAGAGAAACGTATACGAGAGGTTAGAAGAAAAAAAGATATTGAGAGCAGAGTTCGTAAAAAGGAAAGGTGCGTAACTATGGTACTCAAAATGTAGAGGAAGGCATGAGATAAAAAATGGGTGAAATTCAGAGAGAGAAAGACATGAGAGACAAAGTGTGTTTAAAAAGAGAAATAATGCGGGAAGCTAGTAAGAGGTATATGAAAGAAGAGATGTAAAACCAGAGAGACACCAAAAGCAATGGAGTACAGAAAGAAAGAAATAAAAAAAAGAGAGAGACAGGAAGAAAGGGTAAAGAGACAATTAGAATTAGCGCCGAGATATGGTGATAACTTGCAGGCAACAAGAGAATTACAGAGAGATAGAAAGAGAAAGAGAGAAACACACAAACTACAAACACACCCAGAGCTGGAAAGGATAGGGTGGAAGCCGAAATAGGAAAGCGAAAATGGGACGGCTGATGCCAGCGGCAGTCTGGAAGCTGACGCGTGCAGCCCGCGGTGGGGGGGGGGGCAGCTGAGAGCGCCCCAGGCGGGGTATTTGCTGGAGCAGCGAGACTGGAAAAAACCTCTCCCTGCGTGCTGGGCGTTGTCTCTGCAGCATCGGCCACTAGGAGGTCCCATGGTTGCAGTTCCGATGCTGGTGGTTGCAGTTCCGATGGCACGGTGGATGCGAAGACAGTAGTACAGATAGTATACTAGACCCACGCGTAGCGCTAGCGTAGCGTTGCAAATTGAAACACCTCTTACGCTGGCCAGCGGAAAGCGCCAGCGGAAACTGGAAGTGCTAGTTTTTAATTAATTACTCGGGAGTTTGAAGAACAATTAAATTTATTTTTGCGTAATTAATTAACAATTAAATCAGTCTACAATATGGCATATTTGGTTTTGTGGTAACTAAATGTGGTACATCCAGCTTAATCTTCCGCTAGCTCACCATTTATTACGCAAAAGTTGAAGAGCAAAACAATTAATATTTTGAATTAAATAGTTAGCAATTAAATCTCTCTATAAGATGGCGTATGCGGTTTTGTGGTAACCGTTTTTGGTAGTGTCAGCGGAAGAGAGGTCAAATTGAATCGTTTCCTGGCAGCCATGCTAGAGGCAATCATCTGCGCATTGAACCGGATTGCAGAGGTATTTCATTATCGTTTATACGTTTTTACGGAAGAGGAAGATTCTGTTTGTCAAAAATTAAAATGGAGAAGTAAAGCGCGACTTACACATGTACAAATGAGCGACGAAAGCCTGCACTGTAATTTCACAAGTACATCATTTAACTCTTTGATGTAACCTATTGAATGTGCTGGCTACTTTTATTAATTATTTTCATGTTTCCGGGCGCGTCAACTACTCTGGTCATTAGTCCCGTTAGTATAGTGCATGTTTTTTCTCGGGAGATGGCGGTGATCTTCCCCCGCTGGATGGCGAAATCCGGCACCGACCTACCGTCGGCTAGTAGGGTTTGCCACTAACCAGGACTCTCCCACCAGCAGGGCACAAATTCTAAGCTCCCGACTGGTCTCCCGGAATATGTGGTAGTGTAGTGCATGATCGTGTAAGTGTGTGTGTAAGGGGAGAGGATAGAACAAGGAATGGGAAGGACAGATCGCGTGCGGTCCGTGGTCCGATTGATAGGGCACAGCTCCGGCATTCGCCTGGTGTTGATCGGAGAAACCACGGAAAACTACCGATCAGAGCGCCGGCCGCTAGAATTCTCCTCCAGGCAGCGACTGAATTCAACTAGCTGAAAAGCTAGGTTGAAAATCCGCCGCCGTGGGAGTGGGAACCTAGAACCTCCCGGTCAGAGGCGCTGCAGTGACATCGGTTGATGCACTGAGCTACCGCTCCCGGTCACTAGCTCTCCCTGCGGCTTCCAGCAACAGGGAAACATCCCTTCCCTCTCGCAGTTTCATCCTCTTGCACCCGGGTTCAATTCTCACTCGCTCAGTGACAGGGTTTGCGACAGTTTCATTGATTTGTTGCTCTTTCTCTCTTTCTGTACTTTCTCTAGGCCTCTTTATCTCACTTTATCTTCTTTTTTTCTTTTCTCTTTTATTACTCCCCTCTTTCATTCTATAGCTAAGTTTATCGTTATCATTAGGAATTTCTTCACGTTCATTCCGGCACTATTCCTTGGGTGCCAGATAAGAGAATAAAAGAACTTTAAATATAATTTCTTCAAAAATTACTTTCTTTTTTCGATATTTCATTCTATTTTTCATTTATTCGATCTTTAATTCTCTCCCTCTTGTTTTTTTCAATTACTTCCTCTCTTTTATTTCGTTATTCGTAAGAAAGTTTACCTTTTTTCTGTTATTTTCGTTATCTTTCCTTTATTCACTTATTTTGGTTTCTTCCCTTTTCTTTTTTTCTTCTTGTCTAGTCAGAGTTAATCCCTTGAAAAACAATAATAACAATATTAATAATAATAATAATAATAATAATAATAATAATAATAATAATAATAATAATAACACTAAACCTTTATCCTTCCGTACTCTACCTCTTTTATTCAACAGGTAGTTATGCAGCTATAGAATAGAAATCCATTGCTTGTCATCACCGGTGTGCAGTTAAAAACCTGAAACACGAAATGAGAGTTAACGAGACAAATTGCACATACTTATCGCTGTCAAGGAAATAGTGAATTGGATACTAACAGTAATGTAGAGATTTATTTATTTATTTATTTTACGTCAAAAAAACAGTTAAAAACTGCGTATGACGTCCTATGGGGAAAAGTGAATTGTGTCAATAAAATTTTTTATAAAGCAAAAAACTAAATTTAATTTTAAAGGAAAAAAAAAACCCAATTTTGAAAGGGAGAAAAAAAAACAAAAACTCCCATGTAGTAAAATCTATTTTCAAAAATAAATAAGCAATACATTTTGAATTTTGAAAGGGAGAAAAAACAACAAAAACTCCCATGTAATAAAATCTATTTTCAAAATAAATAAGCAATAAATTTTGAATTTTGAAAGGGGGAAAGAAAAACAAAAACTCCCATGTAATAAAATCTATTTTCAAGGATAAATAAGCAATAAATTTTGGCTCTTATTACTTCCTGCCGCGACAACATGGAAACGATAATTTGAATAATTGTATTTCCCACTGAATTCTAGAAGACGTGCACAGATAATGAAGTTACATTTATGTCCAGAAGCAGAACAAGGGGTCATCTCAGTATTTGTTCAATGGATCAGGAAACTGGACGAAAACCTGATTGAGATGGGATTCTGTAAGAGTTCGTCCACTGAATGACCTTCACGTGGGTAGCATTCATTAAATCAGGATGAGACAATGTCAAAATATCGAATTTTTATTCTGAAAACCAAGAAATAAAGCTTTTCTGAAAAAAAAACATGGCTGCATTCCAAAACCATCTAATATTTACAAGGGTTGTTTTTTAGAACGTTCGTTCTCAGAATCCGCGGAATGCTTTCGCTCGGGTTATCTTTTAGCGTTTTTCATTCGTTGCACTGAAACCCACCCTAGTGTAGTGCAAAAACGTCATCGCTGTTAGTGCTGCCCCATACGCGTGAAGGGCAGCTACGAATGAAACGAATTTTGGAACTGAGTCAGCGCGTATGCGCTAAACAATGAGATTATAGATAGCTGTGCTTGGTTTGTCACACTGATGGAACTCGAAAAATAATAATTTTCAATTATGATTGTAGTTATAATTTTTATGAAGTCTTTTGGTAATTCTCACTTCTAAGTTCATAAATTATTAACGTGCGGTTTCTTTATTTAAAAACTACGAAAACTTAAATTGCGTTGTGCGAAATTTCATTTTTGTATTTGCAGTGATGGATACAGTACACAAGATTTTGAACCGAAAGGCTTCCGAATTGTTTGTTTTGAAAACCAAAAAATATAACATGACATTTTCGCTGGTATGTATGGGCGTGCGAGAAACGTTTCTTGACACATATATTTGAATGATTTTGTAAGGGTCACTATTTTTATTTTCACTTTATTAGCGTTTCAATTTGGACATACCTCTTTAATTTCTAAATAGCACTGGATTTCTTAACATGAAGTTATTCAAGGTTAAATTTTAGGAAAACACAAACTGATTTTCCGAACTGCGCGAGTCACAAAAATTATTTTAAGACATTTCGTGCAAAACAATATACTTCATCATTCAAAGTATTCCTGTGTGACAGTAGATCGTCAATTGCCTTCACAATTTCACCACGAATTCAAATCAGTATGGATAACTTCCGTACCTAACCTCACAATGGCCCGGTGCACTGGACTGCACTGACGCGATCGTCAGTGCAGTTTAGGGCGCCCCGAGTGCGCCTTGGTTCCGTGTCATTGTGCGAATGGAACATCGCTTCTTTGACTGGTGCGCCCTAGCGTCGATGGAACACGAAAGCTGCCCTGAGTGCGCACTGGGTGTGCACCAGTGCGGCGAATGGAAAACTGTTTGTTTCGTGTCGAAGCGGGAACTGTTTAGCGGGTTGCATTTAGGAGATCTATGCCTCAAACCAGGAGTGCATAACCTGTGGCCTGCGATCAGCATGAGACCCATTGGTATACTTCCGCGAGTTTCGAACGCAGAAAATAATTTAAACGGATTTCGGGAAATGCAGCTGACATTTTAAATTCTATAGGGAACGCTTGAAAACATGTGACACTGCGTTGCGGTAGAAACTTAAATTAATACGACCGCTCACCAAGATGTCGATTAATGAGCGTTCGTTGACACCTGGATGACTGTGATGTTTTACATTATGCTGAACAGTGAAAATAGTCATATATGATACGAGATGTAAATGTGGAATTTTATTCGCCTGGTGGTGATTGGAGAAACCACGGATAACTACCGATCAGAGCAGCCGACCTCTAGAATTCTCCACCAGACAGACTGAATTTGACCTAGCTGACAAGCTACTGTCGAAAATCTTCCTCTGTCCAGACTGGAATTTAGGATCTCCCAGTCCGAGGCACCGCTGTGACATTAGTTGATGCACTAAGCCACCTCCCCCCCCCCAAGCCACTAGTTACGGTAGATGGAGTGTAGATGTAATGCCAGGCGAGGGGTACACCTTCTTACAGCGGACGTTTGATGACAATAAACGGAGTTTAGTTTTTGCTTTTTCGCCCTGACGAAGGTACTTCTTAAAACGAGAAAGTTACGTAATCGTGCGCGGGAAAACCGCGTATTTTCGGGTGAAAAACTCTCATTACTATGCCATAGTTAAGTAAAAGAGGATAAAACCTGTCACTAAATATACAAAAAAATCCTCTAACACGTGGTGTAACCACAATCTATGTTTTGTGGGTCCTTGATACCAAAAATCGATTGACGGCAAAACGTCCGTCTCTCCATCCCTCTGTGTTTGTCCGTCCGTTTGTCGTCAAATCAAGCGCCTAAACCGTTCACAATTTTCTTTAATGGTTTTGATTAAATTTTTTTTTAATTTAAATTTTGGAAAATTAAAAAGTGCATTTTTTTGGGCTCGTGCTACACTATAACATTGAAAATAGTGCTCATTTCTTTAATAAAATCTCTTCCTTTAAAGCCAGATCTTTAAATAAATTTATGTTCAATTTGTCGAAAATATGAGTAGGTAGTTTTCTGGTAATTTGGCGAGAATATGGGCAATAAAAAACATAAACATAGTTTTCTCAAAACCCACTCTAATTGTTTTCTTTTATTTTTTTCACGGATAGAAGAGAGGCTTAAAGAATGGGGCTGGTCTCATTTTCACTAAACCATATTTTCAGAAAATGCCGAAGTCTATTACTATAGCACTCGACGTAGAAATTATATTCATCAGGTGACAGTATCAACAGCTCATTACAAAACATTCACATACAATACATGTACATTATTTTACAACACTTTGCCAGATGACATTAAACGATTAAATTCAATAGAAAAGTTTAAATCCCAAGTGAAATCGTTTCTGTTGCATGACTGTTTCTATACAATTAGAGACTATACTTAGCATCACAAGAAAAGTAACATTAATTTTAACAATGATACATAATGCATTATTTACCATTTGAACTGTATAAATGTGTATAAACAACCTGTAACAAGTATTGTACTGCAGCCTCCGGGTCAATGACCCCCATCTCGATCAGGTTTTTCGTCCAGTTTTCCTATCCATTAGCAAATGTGAGATGCCCCTTGTTTTCTTCTGGAATAAATGTAACTTCTTATCTGTGCACTCTTCTAGAATTCAGTGGGAAATATATTTATTCAAATTATCGTTTCCATGTTTTGCGGCAGAAGTATTATTCCTTGATGAAGGACATCATGGATAAGAGCCAAAAATGTATTGCTTATCTATCCTTGGAAATAGATTTTATTACATGATAGCTTTTTAATTTTCAAAATTCATATAGTATATTACTTAGTGCAGGGATCACAGAATTTTGAAAATGTGCACAGAATTAACTTCTCATCATAGCACATCATATGCAGTTTCAACTGTTTTTTGACGTAAAATAAATAAAATAAAATAAAAAATAAACTCTCTGATTTTCGTAAATTGAAAATTTAGAAATAATACGACAAAATATATGCTGCAGCACCACTAGTTTTAGTTAGTTTCATTACGACCCCCAACGATACAGCAGAAGCAATGTTCTTTTCTCTGCGTCAATCGCAGCCAATAATTTTCCGGAACGAAAGAGTTGGAAATACAATGACTGCATGTGTTCGTTGTATATCCTTTGCGACTACCTCAGCCTAGACTTTTAATGATTGATTGATTGAATTTTTCGTGTTTCCAGGCGCGTCAACTGCTTTGGTCATTAGTGCCGTCAGTGTAGTGCATGTTTTTTTCCGAGAGATTGCGGTGATCTCCCCCCGCTGGATGGCGAGATCCGGCACCGACCTACAGTCGGCTAGCGGGGTATCCCTCTAACCAGGACTCTTCCACCAGCGGGGCACCGCCCCGGCCGGGACAAGCTCTAAGCTCCCGACCCGTCTCCCGAAATATGTCGTACTGTAGTGCATGTTGGTGTAATTGTGTGTGTGTGTGTGTGTAAGGGGAGAGCTTGGGACAAGGAAGAGGAAGGAAAGATCGCGCTCGGTCCGTGGCCCGTTTGTTAGGGTACTGCTCCAGCATTCGCCTTGCGTTGATCGGAGAAACCACGGAAAACTACCGATCAGAGCATCCATCCACTAAACTTCTCCTCCAGACTGCGACTGAATTCGACCTAGCTAAAACGCTAGTGTCGAAAATCCTGCTGCCGTCAGAACTCGAACCTAGGACCTCCCGGTCAGAGGCGCTGCAGTGACATCAGTTGATGCACTGAGCTACCGCTCCCGGTCCTAGACTTTTACGTGATATTCTGATGAATGTGATACAAACGCCGCCCTCTATTTATAGCATGTGTGGTCGGTCATTTAGCAAACCGTTGAGCTGAGTATAAACTACATGTCTGCTTGTGAAACTGCGAAGTGGTGTGGTATATTGTGACCATTCGCAGGAACATTCATTGCTGCAATGGAGTCCAAGGGAGAAACCATTAAACGTCATGAAAAGCGATTGTCCAGGAAAAGTAATTAGTTTTTCCATGGCGGTTTTACGCGATAACAATTTTTACTGGGACATCAATGCGTTCATATGGTATGGACTGATCCAGAATGCAAATTTAACTACTAACTGTAGAACGGAGTAAATTCAATATAGAAATAATAACGTTATGCAAAATTCGTACACTTTAACTATGTATATTTTAAATGGATATTGAATATTTATGTAGAAGATTCAGTAGGGTCATGTGTCATTACAGCCATTGTTTATTAATTGAAATATTGTTCGCTACTATCAGATAAATTAAATTTTAATTTGTTTTTTAACAAAGCTAGTGATATTCTTCTGCATATTATAAAATATAGTTTTCCTTCAAATATTTTTTCTAGTTTACGGTTAAATTGTTTCGTGATTTATTACGTGTTGGATAACATGAACCCTTCTAAATAAATTGATTACTACCGAATAATGGTGACAGTAAAATTTGAAAATAATTTTTTTATTTTGAATTCTGGACGTCTATTGTTTGTGTCTATATGAATAATATTTGACAAGGCCTCAGAGGATTAAATCGAGGGGCAGAGAAGAGAGGGAGTGTGAGTCTCATCCAAGCTGGAACTTGGCAGGTGGGGGCGAGCAAAGAAGTGAGGGGGGGGGGACGGAGAGGATTTGTGGACGCAGCTTTCGGTCCAAGAGGATCTCCAGCCCTCCAGGACGAACAAAGCACACCGTGAAAACACAAAGCTACACGCTTCCTCTGTGTTTCACCGCTCCCTTTGCCACCCAAGCCGGATCGCCGCCCCCGCCGTCGCCCCCGCTGCCGCCCCGCTACCTCCCCCGCCACCGCCCCCGCCGCCGCCCCCGCCGCCGCCCCCGCCGCCGCCCCGCCGCCGCCCCGCCGCCGCTACCCCCGCCGCCGCCGCCGCCCCGCCGCCGCCCCGCCGTCGCCCCGCCGCCGCCCCTGCCCCTGCCCCAGCCCCGCCTCCGCCCCTGCCCCAGCCCCCGCCTCCGCCCCGCCCCAGCCCCGCCGCCGCCGCCTCCGCCCCTGCCGCCCCGCTGCCGCCCCGCCTCCGCCTTCGCCGTTTCCCCCGCCATCCCCGCTGCCCCCACCATCCCTCACCGCGACTATCACCGCAGCAGCCGACTAACATCTCGGTTTTGGTCCAAATATGTCTCATCGTGTTACTCTTCTGAATCCTTTATCAATATGACCAAAAATACAACGTAAGTCACTCCTCCACCAAAATAAAAATATTAACATGTAGAATCGTAGGGGGCTTGATATAGCACGTCTCGCTAGTACTCCATTCCCTTCATATTTACTCTAATTAGCTATTGTGATTTCCTCCCCATATAATACATATTTTCCAAGTGTGTTTGGTCGAGTAAATGAGCGACTTTCCTTCGAATCTCCCTTTTTAGCTTATATTAAGGTTGCCATCCAATACAAGGGGTAATGCCGAGCACAAATATTTGTCCGCAGAGAAAGTCATAAAATTTCCCCCACATATGCACTACAAAAACGTTATCATTTTCGATCCCCTCTACATGACCTAGTGAACCTATAAATTTGTAACATTTATTCTGACACCCTTGTACTGATATTAAATAAATGCTTCTCCGTTACCAAAACCGTCGTCAAAATGTGAACGTGAAAATCAAAAACAATGAAATTCGATACTTGTAAATTCATCGTAGCTGTGTTCCAGAGCGTCCGTGCCCACTGAAGCAAGGGTAGGAATACGCCTGCTCCAGTAAGGCAAACTGTGCTTGCCCCTGGTATGCATGTTAACACGAAATGCTCTTCTATATTCTGACGATTTGAGCGGCACACCGCTACGCAATTTGCCTCCTGAGTGGCGAATTTTCTCCTTTTCATTTCGGTTTCATAATTGCATCTCCGCTCCGGCAATAACCAATCTTCAATAAAGTCGATTCTGCAAATTGCATTTCTACATCACAGAGAAAGGCAAACAAAAGAGCGTCGTACAAGGATGAGTTTCGCGTTAAATCAAGGTTTTTAGCAGAAGGAATGCTTTATCGTCGAAACAAACTTGGCGTGCAAGTGATTCTTTAATACATGCATCAAGACTCGCTTTTCAATTACGTTCAATCCATTTTTTAATTAAAAATTTCAAAAATTTAACTAACAATCAGATATCATTAATTTGGTCGTTTTGTTAACTGTTAGAATAGTTAATTTGTTCATTATTTGCGCAAAGCTATTGATAAAATACAATTATAATACGTAAGTTACATTCTATTCGAATCTATATAATTAATGTGCCAATGTGAAACATTCCACATTTTCCGTAAAACTTCGCACGCTTCCTTCTCCGACGTCCAAGATCAGTAGCGTATCTACCGCCGGCCCAGCAGGTGCAGTTACCTGGGTCGCCCGGTTACAAGAGACCCCAAATGCAATTTTTTGATCTCGCTGTGTTGTATTTGCAAGATCCAGGTTTACGGGTCGACACAAGTGTTTTTCAGTCGCTTTAATTTTGCACCAACACATACAATGAAAGTGAACGAAAACAAGCAAAGAAATAAGAATTGAGGCGGGACGGCGATCTTGCCGTACGGAGTGTCTGGTTGATAACGGTGGCGGCGACCACACCGGTCGACGGCCGACAGCGTCAGCCAACCGGGTGACTATCGCCCGGTGCGACGATAACTCGCCCACCGGTGGCAGCGAAGAGGCACGATGCGGGACCGAAGGTCTCAAAACGATAATGCTGGGAAAGGGTTAATCCCTCCAGTTGCTATTTTTCTTTCTTTCTTTCTTTCTTTCTTTCTTTCTTTCCTTTCTTTCTTTCTTTCTTTCTTTCTTTCCTTCTTTCTTTCTTTGTTTCCTTCTTTCTTTCTTTCTTTCTTTCTTTCTTCTTTCTTTCTTTCTTTCTTTCTTTGTTTCCTTCTTTCTTTCTTTCCTTCTTTCTTTCTTTGTTTCCTTCTTTCTTTTTCTTTTCCTTCTTTCTTTCTTTGTTTCCTTCTTTCTTTCTTTGTTTCCTTCTTTCTTTCTTTTCTTTTTCTTTCTTCCTTTCCTTCTTTCTTTGTTTACTTCTTTCTTTCTTTCCTTCTTTCATTCTCTCCTTCTTTCTTTGCTTCATTCTCTCTTTCTTTGTTTCCTTCTTTCCTTTCTTTCTTTCCTTCTATCTTCTTTCCTTCTATCTTGTTTCCTTCTTTCTTTTCTTCTTTCATACAGAAAAATATATATGTAAAATAGATGACAAGATATATACGAAAACGGTCAGTTGTGCAACGTTTACGTTGCGCGTTTCCTTTGAATCTTCTTCGCCTCTAACATGAACGTTCATTGGCTCGTCCGCTTGTAAACGCGTGCACCGCGCAGCAGCAGCGAGGCTTGTCCTTGCACCGCGTTCGATGGCAGCGCCGTGCGCTGCGCTGGGGATCCGCCTCGGCGTGGCGTGGCCGTAAACACGAGCGCTGGGGGCCTGGGCTGCGCGTAATGGAGTGCGCCTCCGCCGTCAGCACGCGCCCTTCTTCCGCCCTCATAAATAAAATATTCGCCGCCGCCGCCGGAGCAAATTCGTCTTTGGGCCGCGTCGCCGGCGGGGTGCGCGTGAAACAACAGTGGCGGCGACCGGGGAAAACACCGCCGAAAGGGAGATGCAGCTGAAAAGAAAAGCTGTGGGGACAAAGCACAGTCGGCTGCTTTCCCAAACTCTATTGATTAATTGATTGATTTGTTCGTGTTTCCGGGCGCGTCAACTGCTTCGGTCATTAGTCCCGTTAGTGTGGTGGATGTTTTTTTCTTGGGAGATGGCGGTGATCTTCCCCCGCTGGATGGCGCGATCCGGCGCCGACCTACCGCCGGCTAGTGGGGTTTCCCTAACCAGGACTCTCCCACCAGCGGGCACAGCCCCAGCCGGACAAGCCCCAAGCTCCGACCGGGCTCCGTTTTATGCGGTAATGTAGTGCATGCTAGTGTAAGTGTGTGTGTGTGTGTGTGTGTGTAAGGGAGAGAATAGGACAAGGAAGAGGAAAGAAAGATCGCGCGCGGTCCCTGACCCGTTTGGTAGGGTACTGCTCCGGCATTCGCCTGGTGTTGATCGAGAAACCACGGAAAACTATCGATCAAATCAGCTGGCCGCTAGAATTCTCCTCCAGACAGCAGCTGAATTCGACCTCGCTGAAAAGCTAGTGTCGAAAATCCTGCTGCCGTCAGGACTCGAACCTAGGACCTCCTGGTTAGAGGCGCTGCAGTTTGCCTGATGGCTGCAGGATTTTGACGAATGCCGGAGGCGAGTGCCGGAGCAGTACCCTACCAAACGGGTCAGGGACCGCGCGCGATCTTTCTTCCTCTTCCTTGTCCTATTCTCTCCCTTACACACACACACACACACACACACTTACACTAGCATGCACCACATTACCGCATAAAACGGAGCCCGGTCGGAGCTTGGGGCTTGTCCCGGCTGGGGCGGTGCCCCGCTGGTGGAGAGTCCTGGTTAGGGAAACCCACAGCCGACGGTAGGTCGGCGCCGGATCTCGCCATCCAGCGGGGAAGATCACCGCCATTTCCCGAGAAACAGCATGCACTACACTAACGGGACTAATGACCAAAGCAGTTGACGCGCCCGGAAACACGAAAAAAATCAATCAATCAAACAGTGGCGGCGACCACGGAAAACACCGCCGAAATGTTAACCCAGCGTAGCAAGATACACCAAATTTTTTGTTTTTATTAAAACAAAAAAACGAAATTGTTTCATTGTGTTTTCGTTTTGGCAATATACTAGCGACGTACAAAAACAAATCAGTTACTGAATGAAACTTCACAATGTAATGTATCAAAAAGTGCCATGTACTCTGTCACGAAACACAAATAATATGCCCCACGAAACACAAATAATATGCCCTTGGATCACAATGCCATAAATAAAATATTTGAACAGAAGCCGTCTTCACGAATATTCCAATAACATAGTGGATTATATAAGCGGTACAACAATCCAGTACATGTTCAAATATAAAGAGTTGCTGATCCATAACGCAACACGTCCATGGCAAATATTTAATCTTGCTAAGCTCTCACGTGTCGGCGGCTGTGTGAACAACAGAGCTCGTTAATAATCCGTACACGCTGTATGAGAACAGGTGGATAATACCATCACATACTTTCATTTTGGAGTCAAATTTAAACTATTTTTTTTATTTTTCCCATGATCATAGTTACCTAACAAAACCACAGACGCCTTTTAAATAGCCGGAAGCTTCATAATTTTCTTTCAATTATTACGCCCATTGAAAATAATAGTATATTGATTGATTGATTATGTGTGATTCCGAGCGCGTTAACGTCTAATGGCATTAGTCTCGTAAGTGTAGTGCATGATATTCCTCGGGATGTTGCTGTGATCTTCTCTCGATAGATAGCGAGATCAAGAGCTTACCTACATGTCGGCTTGCTGGATTTTCCTCAACCATGTGTTTCCCAGCAGAGGAGCACCGCCCCAGCCGGGACGAGTTCTTAGTCCCCGACCGTTCTCCCGTTCTCAGGGCATGTGTGGTAGTGTGGTGCATGAAAGTGTAGGTGTGTGTCAGTAAAAAGTGAGGATAAGACAAGGAAGAAGAAGGAAAGATCGCACGCGGTCCGTGGCCGTTCGTTAGGGTGCTACTCCGGCATTCGCCTGGTGTTGATGAGAGAAACCACGCAAAACTACCGATCAGAGCCGCCGGCTGCTAGAATTGTCCTCCAGACAGCATCTGAATTCGACTAAACTATACTTATATTTAGTGCCGAAAATCCTGCCCCCATCGACTAGCACCTCCAGATCAGAGGCACTGCAGCGACATCAGCTGATGTCTTGACCCACTTCTCCTGGTGAAATAGTTATATAGATTTAACGATAAACTAACGATTTTGTTTCCAGTAACGATTTTGGAACCGGGTTGATTCCTAGGTTATTAGTGATTAATTTTACTCTAACTAGCGCTATCGAGTTCAGTGTGTCTGTACAGAATTGCGCCGGCAGAGCGAGCCACCCACTGTTGAGGCGGAGGCGGAGGCGGAGGCGGAGGCGGAGGCGGAGGCGGAGGCGGAGGCGGAGGCGGAGGCGGAGGCGGCGGCGGAGGCGGCGGCGGCGGAGGCGGAGGCGGCGGCGGCGGCGGCGGCGGAGGCGGTGGCGGCGGTGGCGGCGGAGGCGGTGGCGGCGGCGGCGGTGGCGGCGGCGGCGGAGGCGGCGGCGGCGGCGGCGCGGAGGCGGCGGAGGCGGCGGCGGCGGAGGTGGCGCGGAGGCGGCGGCGGCGGCGGAGGCGGCGGCGACGGCGGAGGCGGCGGGGCGGCGGCGGCGGGGCGGCGGCGGCGGGGCGGCGGCGGGGCGGCGGTGGCGGCGGGGGCGGCGGTGGGAAACGAAGCGCTGCAGAAGAGGGAGGGGAGGGGGTCCTGGGGGAAGGAGGCGGGCAGGGAGGGGTGATTTGAATGCTAATTGCGCCCGCTCGCCCAGAGAATTAAGCGCAGGCAAAGGGAAAAAGGCCGAGCCGGGCGCCTCTGCTTCAGCCGGCACACGCCGCCCGAGGTCTGGCCTGCACCACCCGCACTACCACACGCCACCAGCGGCTGCGTGCGCGCCCACACGTGCTCCTAATTGCGCAGATGCATCCTAATATTCTTTAATGAACGGAAAAAAATTAGTACTGGAAGAGATTACTAAAACGTCTATTGCAAGTGAATACAAATACTATAATAGAGATAGACTGGGTGAATTAATTACTAATTAATTAATGAGTGAAATGAATGAAGGGAACGAAGGCGAACGAAGGCGAACGAAGGCGAACGAAGGCGAACGAAGGCGAACGAAGGCGAACGAAGGCGAACGAAGGCGAACGAAGGCGAACGAAGGCGAACGAAGGCGAACGAAGGCGAACGAAGGCGAACGAAGGCGAACGAAGGCGAACGAAGGCGAACGAAGGCAACGAAGGCGAACGAAGGCGAACGAAGGGCGAACGAAGGCGAACGAAGGCGAACGAAGGCGAACGAAGGCGAACGAAGGCGAACGAAGGCGAACGAAGGCGAACGAAGGCGAACGAAGGCGAACGAAGGCGAACGAAGGCGAACGAAGGCGAACGAAGGCGAACGAAGGGGAACGAAGGGGAATGAAGGCGAATGGGATGAATGAAGTGAAATGAATGAATCAGTTGATTGTTTGATTTTGAAGAGTTGGCGGGCGCGTCAACTGCTTAGGTCATTAAGTATGTGTAGTGCACGATCTACACACCTCTGCTGGCGGTGAAGAGGCTATGTTCTTTGCCCGTTGAATGTTCAGAATGAGAGAATGCTTATGAAGCTCGAAAATTCGGTCACTGTCAGAACTCGATCCCTAGGACCTCCCTGTCAGAGGCACTGCTATAACATCAATTGATGCTTTGAACCATCTAAGCTGGCCGATGAATGATGATCAAATCTTAGTCATCAGTAATCCTGAGGCATGCAGTTTTTATTATAAATTTATACTATATATTTATATATACATTTTGTATTCTTCTATGATTTATTTCTCCCTTGGATAACAATTATTCATTCCATCTTGCACAATTTCTTACGTAAATAAGTCTCGTTTATAGTTCCAGACGTAATTAGTAATGACATAAATTTTAAAGCTGAGGAGCAAATAACTTCCATTCAAAATACACATTACGAACAATATGTCTGCTATAATTAATTCATTACACTTGTTACGAGAATACAAAGAATGCCAGAACTAATAATTATTTATGCATCAAAGGCCTTGTAATGGTCTCGGGCTACAGAAGCGCTTGGGTCAAAATCCCTCTGGCTTTTTGACGCTGCTTGATCATTAGAACCAATTAACGTCCGTGATACGTACAATATTTTTTAGCTATTTGAAAGGTTTGTATTTACACATTTTCTAATTAACTTCACTCAGTTTGTGATATCTTGATTTTCATTTGTCTTTTCACATTTTCTTCTCATTAGTCTCATTTATCATTCCCTCCATATGAGAAACCTCTCGTAATGCGTCTATCATTTAACTGTTGTCATATTTGTAACTACGATCCTCTTGATTCAGATATGTTATGAAGTGTACATCGAGATCCATATCAAAGGTTGTAACAAGTTATAATGTATCAATAAGAAATAAAATTAATTTCTTCTAAAACGCTCGAAACGATGGTTTCAAATTTTGCTAAGTCCCCAGTTGCACAGAATAAATGATTCACATATGTTTTCATATTGTCAGTAAAAATGCCATGAAATAATAATCTGTTCACATTTGACACATTTTGACTAGTTTTCCCAAACAAGTATTTTCCTTTAACAAATCTAAGGCGTATTTGAATTAACTAGTCCTACATACGAATGACTTTAACGTATGAAGGTAGAAAACATACAGCTAAGCAGCCTAAATCAGTCTATCACCTAAGAATGCATGTTAAAAGAAACATGTCATCAAACATTTTACCCCCTCGCTTTACGATTACGAGTAATAACACTTTGACTTGCGGCTTTATCCCAAGACGTTTGTTGTCTTTAACAACAAGCCGCTCTAGAGAAGGAGACAGCGAAAGTCTGCGCGTTCGACAGCGAGCAGTGAGTTTCGACCCGCTTGAGACGGCATCGGCTGGCCAGAAAAACATTGCAGACGCACTCGGAGCTGGTACGGGCTTTTGAAAGAGCGAGGATGCTTCACAGATAAAACAAGGAAACGCGTGGAAGGTCTTCAAACCTCTTCGTTACTTAAAACGTATGGAAATTCTCTTTGATATCCTAAGCCTATGAAAGATTTTATAATCAATTTTTTACTTCAACAAATTTTAGATTTAAGATCAACGTGATTTTAAAAATCAGTACATTTCTTCCCCATTTTCATTATAATAATTTTCTAAACCTTTTACTTAGCCTAGTTTGTAGCTCGAAGTCGTTAATCGAATCTCCCAGGAAGAGGTAGTCTTAGACTCGTCGATTTGAACGTAGGACTACATTTGAACGTAGGACTACAATTGAACGTAGGTTTCCATTTGAACTTGAGCGTATGGTTCATTTAATCTTAAACTAACGGTACAATGAAATACGAGCTAATGGTACATTGGAACTTGAGCTAACTGCACTGGAACTAGAGCCAAAGGTACTTTGGAAATTCAGCTACCCATAAACCATGAGCTAACAGAACATTGGAAATTCAGTTAATGATACAATGGAACTTGAGCTAAAGGTGCATTGGATCTTTAAATTCGGCATAATGCAAGTTGAGCTTTGGGAACATTGCAAGTTGAGCTTTGGAAACATACGGTTGCTTGCCACTTGAACTTACGGTATGTTGCCACTTGAACTTACGGTACGTTGCCACTTGAACTTACGGTACGTTGCCACTTGAGCTAACAGTGAAGTGGAACTTGAGTTAGCAATACATAGTAACATGTGCGGTCGGTATAGTGGATTTGGTTGGTTGATTTTTGTTTCCGGGCGCGTCAGCAGCTTAGGTTATTAGTCACATAAGTGTAGTACATGTTTTTCCTTGGGAGATGGTGGTATCCGGTGTCGACCTATCCTAGGCTAGCGGGGGTATAGTGGAATTTCAGCTTACGGTACTATATTCCAAACTGAACTCACAGTACATTGCCACTTGAGCTAACGGTACAAAGCAATATGAGCGGTCAGTTCATTGGAAATTTTGCTTACGGTTCTCTATTGCAACCTGAACTAACGGTACATTGCCACTTGAGTTCACAGGAATTCAGTCGCTGTCTGGAGGAGAAAATTCAGTCGCTGTCTGGAGGAGAATTCTAGCGGCTCGCTGCTCTGATCGGTAGTTTTCCGTGGTTTCTCCGATCAACACCAGGCGAATGCCGGAGCAGTACCCTAACAAACGGGCCACGGACCGCGCGCGATCTTTCCTTCCTCTTCCTTACCCTATCCTCTCCCGTTACGCACACACTTACACTAACATGCAGTACACTACCACATATTCCGGGAGATCGGTCGGGAGCTTTTAGAGCTTGTCCCGGCTGGGGCGGTGCCCCGCTGGTGAGAGAGTCCTGGTTAGGGGGAAGCCCCACTAGCCGATGGTAGGTCGGCGCCAGATCTCGCCATCCAGCGGGGGAAGATCACCACCATCTCCCGAGAAAAAGCATGCACTACACTCACGGGACTAATGACCAAAGCAGTTGTCACGCTCGAAAACACAAAAAATCAATCAATCAATCAATTGAGTTCACAGTGCTTTGGCACATGAGGTTGCTGTGGCGAGCCGCCATAACAACATCGCGCTGCGCTCAGACGACTCCCAAGGCAAGGGGGAGCTACCACGCAAACATTCCAACAGCGACCTCTAGAAGCGCTGCCGGTACATTGAAACTTGACCGTGCACCGAAGCCGAACTCGTACACGGAAAAGTTTCATATCCTCAATAAAACTGTGTTCTCGGAAACATTCTCGGCTTACGTGAAAGCCCGCACAGCAGGACAGGCTGAACAGAGCATTAACTGATTTCACTGCAATGCCTCTGACCGGTAGGTTCTAGGTACGAGTCCCGACGGTAGCAGAATTTTCGACACTAGTTATTAGCTAGTTTGAATTCTGTCGCTGCCTGGAGAAGAATTCTAGCGACTGGCTGCTCTGATCGGCACTTTTCCGTGGTTTCTCCGATCAATACCAGGCGAATCCCGGAGCAGTGCCCTAACAAACGGACCGCGCGCGATCTTTCCTTCCTCTCGCTTGTCGTTTTCTCAATCCATACTTTCACACACACTTCATGCACTATACACATGCGGGAGACCGGACGGGGATTAGAGCTTGTCCCGACTGAGGCGGTGGCTAGTGACGGTAAGTCGGCGCCGGATCTCACCATCAAGCTGAGATGAAGATCATGTCCTCCCGAGAAAAACTGCACTTCACTTTCGGGACTAATGACCTT